>JALAZF010000033.1:21362500-22562500 GCA_022829125.1 Lathyrus tuberosus | reverse complement strand
TTTTTATTTTTTTGGTTGTATTAAACTTTTTTAATGTTTGTTTCATGCAAGAAGTCACTGTTCTAAATTTAAGTAAGGGTTTGATTAATGTGAAATGCAAAACCTTTTGAACAACAGGAAGACTCCTTTGATTTTATGATGCAAAGAAGATCAAGAAGATTGTCTTGGGATGTTTACTTCCAAAAATGACTCAAAAAATGTTGGCGCGGTACAATGTAAAATGAAGTATTTCAATGTACTGTTTATTTCATATAATCTAAATGCAGGAACACAACTTTGATTGGATGTTGTAAAGAAGAGAAGGAAACGAATGTAAAATGAACCTTGGATTTGATGTTGTAGACAAGAGAAGGAAAAGTCAAGCTTCTCAACAATGTTTATGCTGCACATGCAAGAATTCAAATACCTTTTGTCAAGAATGTTTATTTTTGTTAATGTTACCATGTACTGTAGAAGAAGATGATGGGATGTAACATACCATAGGAAGGTGTAGGTAGAACTTGAACAGGAACGCACCCTTGGTGCGAAAAACAAGGGCAAATTTTTTAAGAATGTTTTTTTGGCAATCCAATACAATGTAGAGTGGAACACTAAGGGTCCTTTATTTCCCTCAAACAAATATATTAAACTTTTCGAATGTTTGTTTCTTGCAAGAATTCACTGTTCTAATGTTGGTCTTTTTATTTTATTGGTTGTATTAAACTTTTCGAATGGTTGTTTCATGCAAGAAGTTACTGTTCTAAATTTAAGTAAGGGTTTGATGAATATGAAAAGCAAAACCTTTTGAACAAAAGGAAAACTCCTTTGATTTTATGCTGCAGGTAAGATCAAGAATATTTTCATGTGATGTTTACTTCAAAGAATGACTCCAAAACACTTAAGTTAGGGTTTGATGAATATGAAAAGCAAAACCTTTTGAACAACAGGAAGACTCCTTTGATTTTACGCTGCAGAGAAGATCAAGGAGATTGTCATGTAATGTTTACTTCTAAGAATGACTCAAGAAATGTTGGTGCGGTACAATGTAAAATGATGTATGTCAAGGTACTGTTTGTTTCATACAACCTAAATGCAAGAACACAACTTTGATTTGATGTTGTAAAGAAGAAAAGGAAATGAATGTAAAATTAACCTTGGATTTGATGTTATCGAGAAGGGAAGGAAAAGTCAAGCTTCTCAAAAATGTTTCTGCAACACCTGCAAGAATTCAAATACCTTTTGTCAAGAATGTTTATTTTTGGTAATGTTACCATGTACTGTAGAAGAAGATGATGGGATGTAACATACCATAGGAAGGTGTAGGTAGCACTTGAACAGGAACGCACCCTTGGAGCGAAAAACAAGAGAAGAATTTTTAAGAATCTTTTTTAGGCAATCCAATACAAAGTAAAGAGGAACACTAACGGTCCTTTGTCTCCCGCAAACAAATGTATTAATCTTTCTGAATGTTTGTTTCATGCAAGAAGTCACTTTGCTAATGTTTTTCTTTTTATTTTTTTGGTTGTATTAAACTTTTTTAATGTTTGTTTCATGCAAGAAGTCACTGTTCTAAATTTAAGTAAGGGTTTGATTAATGTGAAATGCAAAACCTTTTGAACAACAGGAAGACTCCTTTGATTTTATGATGCAAAGAAGATCAAGAAGATTGTCTTGGGATGTTTACTTCCAAAAATGACTCAAAAAATGTTGGCGCGGTACAATGTAAAATGAAGTATTTCAATGTACTGTTTATTTCATACAATCTAAATGCAGGAACACAACTTTGATTGGATGTTGTAAAGAAGAGAAGGAAACGAATGTAAAATGAACCTTGGATTTGATGTTGTAGACAAGAGAAGGAAAAGTCAAGCTTCTCAACAATGTTTATGCTGCACATGCAAGAATTCAAATACCTTTTGTCAAGAATGTTTATTTTTGTTAATGTTACCATGTACTGTAGAAGAAGATGATGGGATGTAACATACCATAGGAAGGTGTAGGTAGAACTTGAACAGGAACGCACCCTTGGTGCGAAAAACAAGGGCAAATTTTTTAAGAATGTTTTTTTGGCAATCCAATACAATGTAGAGTGGAACACTAAGGGTCCTTTATTTCCCTCAAACAAATATATTAAACTTTTCGAATGTTTGTTTCTTGCAAGAATTCACTGTTCTAATGTTGGTCTTTTTATTTTATTGGTTGTATTAAACTTTTCGAATGGTTGTTTCATGCAAGAAGTTACTGTTCTAAATTTAAGTAAGGGTTTGTGGAATATGAAAAGCAAAACCTTTTGAACAAAAGGAAAACTCCTTTGATTTTATGCTGCAGGTAAGATCAAGAATATTTTCATGTGATGTTTACTTCAAAGAATGACTCCAAAACACTTAAGTTAGGGTTTGATGAATATGAAAAGCAAAACCTTTTGAACAACAGGAAGACTCCTTTGATTTTACGCAGCAGAGAAGATCAAGGAGATTGTCATGTAATGTTTACTTCTAAGAATGACTCAAGAAATGTTGGTGCGGTACAATGTAAAATGATGTATGTCAAGGTACTGTTTGTTTCATACAACCTAAATGCAAGAACACAACTTTGATTTGATGTTGTAAAGAAGAAAAGGAAATGAATGTAAAATTAACCTTGGATTTGATGTTATCGAGAAGGGAAGGAAAAGTCAAGCTTCTCAAAAATGTTTCTGCAACACCTGCAAGAATTCAAATACCTTTTGTCAAGAATGTTTATTTTTGGTAATGTTACCATGTACTGTAGAAGAAGATGATGGGATGTAACATACCATAGGAAGGTGTAGGTAGCACTTGAACAGGAACGCACCCTTGGAGCGAAAAACAAGAGAAGAATTTTTAAGAATCTTTTTTAGGCAATCCAATACAAAGTAAAGAGGAACACTAACGGTCCTTTGTCTCCCGCAAACAAATGTATTAATCTTTCCGAATGTTTGTTTCATGCAAGAAGTCACTTTGCTAATGTTTTTCTTTTTATTTTTTTGGTTGTATTAAACTTTTTTAATGTTTGTTTCATGCAAGAAGTCACTGTTCTAAATTTAAGTAAGGGTTTGATTAATGTGAAATGCAAAACCTTTTGAACAACAGGAAGACTCCTTTGATTTTATGATGCAAAGAAGATCAAGAAGATTGTCTTGGGATGTTTACTTCCAAAAATGACTCAAAAAATGTTGGCGCGGTACAATGTAAAATGAAGTATTTCAATGTACTGTTTATTTCATACAATCTAAATGCAGGAACACAACTTTGATTGGATGTTGTAAAGAAGAGAAGGAAACGAATGTAAAATGAACCTTGGATTTGATGTTGTAGACAAGAGAAGGAAAAGTCAAGCTTCTCAACAATGTTTATGCTGCACATGCAAGAATTCAAATACCTTTTGTCAAGAATGTTTATTTTTGTTAATGTTACCATGTACTGTAGAAGAAGATGATGGGATGTAACATACCATAGGAAGGTGTAGGTAGAACTTGAACAGGAACGCACCCTTGGTGCGAAAAACAAGGGCAAATTTTTTAAGAATGTTTTTTTGGCAATCCAATACAATGTAGAGTGGAACACTAAGGGTCCTTTATTTCCCTCAAACAAATATATTAAACTTTTCGAATGTTTGTTTCTTGCAAGAATTCATTGTTCTAATGTTGGTCTTTTTATTTTATTGGTTGTATTAAACTTTTCGAATGGTTGTTTCATGCAAGAAGTTACTGTTCTAAATTTAAGTAAGGGTTTGATGAATATGAAAAGCAAAACCTTTTGAACAAAAGGAAAACTCCTTTGATTTTATGCTGCAGGTAAGATCAAGAATATTTTCATGTGATGTTTTCTTGAAAGAATGACTCCAAAACACTTAAGTTAGGGTTTGATGAATATGAAAAGCAAAACCTTTTGAACAACAGGAAGACTCCTTTGATTTTACGCTGCAGAGAAGATCAAGGAGATTGTCATGTAATGTTTACTTCTAAGAATGACTCAAGAAATGTTGGTGCCGTACAATGTAAAATGATGTATGTCAAGGTACTGTTTGTTTCATACAACCTAAATGCAAGAACACAACTTTGATTTGATGTTGTAAAGAAGAAAAGGAAATGAATGTAAAATTAACCTTGGATTTGATGTTATCGAGAAGGGAAGGAAAAGTCAAGCTTCTCAAAAATGTTTCTGCAACACCTGCAAGAATTCAAATACCTTTTGTCAAGAATGTTTATTTTTGGTAATGTTACCATGTACTGTAGAAGAAGATGATGGGATGTAACATACCATAGAAAGGTGTAGGTAGCACTTGAACAGGAACGCACCCTTGGAGCGAAAAACAAGAGAAGAATTTTTAAGAATCTTTTTTAGGCAATCCAATACAAAGTAAAGAGGAACACTAACGGTCCTTTGTCTCCCGCAAACAAATGTATTAATCTTTCCGAATGTTTGTTTCATGCAAGAAGTCACTTTGCTAATGTTTTTCTTTTTATTTTTTTGGTTGTATTAAACTTTTTTAATGTTTGTTTCATGCAAGAAGTCACTGTTCTAAATTTAAGTAAGGGTTTGATTAATGTGAAATGCAAAACCTTTTGAACAACAGGAAGACTCCTTTGATTTTATGATGCAAAGAAGATCAAGAAGATTGTCTTGGGATGTTTACTTCCAAAAATGACTCAAAAAATGTTGGCGCGGTACAATGTAAAATGAAGTATTTCAATGTACTGTTTATTTCATACAATCTAAATGCAGGAACACAACTTTGATTGGATGTTGTAAAGAAGAGAAGGAAACGAATGTAAAATGAACCTTGGATTTGATGTTGTAGACAAGAGAAGGAAAAGTCAAGCTTCTCAACAATGTTTATGCTGCACATGCAAGAATTCAAATACCTTTTGTCAAGAATGTTTATTTTTGTTAATGTTACCATGTACTGTAGAAGAAGATGATGGGATGTAACATACCATACGAAGGTGTAGGTAGAACTTGAACAAGAACGCACCCTTGGTGCGAAAAACAAGGGCAAATTTTTTAAGAATGTTTTTTTGGCAATCCAATACAATGTAGAGTGGAACACTAAGGGTCCTTTATTTCCCTCAAACAAATATATTAAACTTTTCGAATGTTTGTTTCTTGCAAGAATTCATTGTTCTAATGTTGGTCTTTTTATTTTATTGGTTGTATTAAACTTTTCGAATGGTTGTTTCATGCAAGAAGTTACTGTTCTAAATTTAAGTAAGGGTTTGATGAATATGAAAAGCAAAACCTTTTGAACAAAAGGAAAACTCCTTTGATTTTATGCTGCAGGTAAGATCAAGAATATTTTCATGTGATGTTTTCTTGAAAGAATGACTCCAAAACACTTAAGTTAGGGTTTGATGAATATGAAAAGCAAAACCTTTTGAACAACAGGAAGACTCCTTTGATTTTACGCTGCAGAGAAGATCAAGGAGATTGTCATGTAATGTTTACTTCTAAGAATGACTCAAGAAATGTTGGTGCCGTACAATGTAAAATGATGTATGTCAAGGTACTGTTTGTTTCATACAACCTAAATGCAAGAACACAACTTTGATTTGATGTTGTAAAGAAGAAAAGGAAATGAATGTAAAATTAACCTTGGATTTGATGTTATCGAGAAGGGAAGGAAAAGTCAAGCTTCTCAAAAATGTTTCTGCAACACCTGCAAGAATTCAAATACCTTTTGTCAAGAATGTTTATTTTTGGTAATGTTACCATGTACTGTAGAAGAAGATGATGGGATGTAACATACCATAGAAAGGTGTAGGTAGCACTTGAACAGGAACGCACCCTTGGAGCGAAAAACAAGAGAAGAATTTTTAAGAATCTTTTTTAGGCAATCCAATACAAAGTAAAGAGGAACACTAACGGTCCTTTGTCTCCCGCAAACAAATGTATTAATCTTTCCGAATGTTTGTTTCATGCAAGAAGTCACTTTGCTAATGTTTTTCTTTTTATTTTTTTGGTTGTATTAAACTTTTTTAATGTTTGTTTCATGCAAGAAGTCACTGTTCTAAATTTAAGTAAGGGTTTGATTAATGTGAAATGCAAAACCTTTTGAACAACAGGAAGACTCCTTTGATTTTATGATGCAAAGAAGATCAAGAAGATTGTCTT
This sequence comes from Lathyrus tuberosus, assembly GCA_022829125.1. Classification (NCBI taxonomy): domain Eukaryota; kingdom Viridiplantae; phylum Streptophyta; class Magnoliopsida; order Fabales; family Fabaceae; genus Lathyrus; species Lathyrus tuberosus. The sequence continues at coordinate 22,556,390 of JALAZF010000033.1, read as the reverse complement.
GGGATGTTTACTTCCAAAAATGACTCAAAAAATGTTGGCGCGGTACAATGTAAAATGAAGTATTTCAATGTACTGTTTATTTCATACAATCTAAATGCAGGAACACAACTTTGATTGGATGTTGTAAAGAAGAGAAGGAAACGAATGTAAAATGAACCTTGGATTTGATGTTGTAGACAAGAGAAGGAAAAGTCAAGCTTCTCAACAATGTTTATGCTGCACATGCAAGAATTCAAATACCTTTTGTCAAGAATGTTTATTTTTGTTAATGTTACCATGTACTGTAGAAGAAGATGATGGGATGTAACATACCATAGGAAGGTGTAGGTAGAACTTGAACAGGAACGCACCCTTGGTGCGAAAAACAAGGGCAAATTTTTTAAGAATGTTTTTTTGGCAATCCAATACAATGTAGAGTGGAACACTAAGGGTCCTTTATTTCCCTCAAACAAATATATTAAACTTTTCGAATGTTTGTTTCTTGCAAGAATTCACTGTTCTAATATTGGTCTTTTTATTTTATTGGTTGTATTAAACTTTTCGAATGGTTGTTTCATGCAAGAAGTTACTGTTCTAAATTTAAGTAAGGGTTTGATGAATATGAAAAGCAAAACCTTTTGAACAAAAGGAAAACTCCTTTGATTTGATGCTGCAGGTAAGATCAAGAATATTTTCATGTGATGTTTACTTCAAAGAATGACTCCAAAACACTTAAGTTAGGGTTTGATGAATATGAAAAGCAAAACCTTTTGAACAACAGGAAGACTCCTTTGATTTTACGCTGCAGAGAAGATCAAGGAGATTGTCATGTAATGTTTACTTCTAAGAATGACTCAAGAAATGTTGGTGCGGTACAATGTAAAATGATGTATGTCAAGGTACTGTTTGTTTCATACAACCTAAATGCAAGAACACAACTTTGATTTGATGTTGTAAAGAAGAAAAGGAAATAAATGTAAAATTAACCTTGGATTTGATGTTAACGAGAAGGGAAGGAAAAGTCAAGCTTCTCAAAAATGTTTCTGCAACACCTGCAAGAATTCAAATACCTTTTGTCAAGAATGTTTATTTTTGGTAATGTTACCATGTACTGTAGAAGAAGATGATGGGATGTAACATACCATAGGAAGGTGTAGGTAGCACTTGAACAGGAACGCACCCTTGGAGCGAAAAACAAGAGAAGAATTTTTAAGAATCTTTTTTAGGCAATCCAATACAATGTAAAGAGGAACACTAACGGTCCTTTGTCTCCCGCAAACAAATGTATTAATCTTTCCGAATGTTTGTTTCATGCAAGAAGTCACTTTGCTAATGTTTTTCTTTTTATTTTTTTGGTTGTATTAAACTTTTTTAATGTTTGTTTCATGCAAGAAGTCACTGTTCTAAATTTAAGTAAGGGTTTGATTAATGTGAAATGCAAAACCTTTTGAACAACAGGAAGACTCCTTTGATTTTATGATGCAAAGAAGATCAAGAAGATTGTCTTGGGATGTTTACTTCCAAAAATGACTCAAAAAATGTTGGCGCGGTACAATGTAAAATGAAGTATTTCAATGTACTGTTTGTTTCATACAACCTAAATGCAGGAACACAACTTTGATTGGATGTTGTAAAGAAGAGAAGGAAATGAATGTAAAATGAACCTTGGATTTGATGTTGTAGAGAAGAGAAGGAAAAGTCAAGCTTCTCAAGAATGTTTATGCTGCACATGCAAGAATTCAAATACCTTTTGTCAAGAATGTTTATTTTTGTTAATGTTACCATGTATTGTAGAAGAAGATGATGGGATGTAACATTCCATAGGAAGGTGTAGGTAGCACTTGAACAGGAACGAACCCTTGGTGCGAAAAACAAGAGCAAAATTTTTAAGAATGTTTTTTTGGCAATCCAATACAATGTAGAGTGGAACACTAACGGTCCTTTATTTCCCTCAAACAACTATATTAAACTTTTCGAACGTTTGTTTCTTGCAAGAATTCACTGTTCTAATGTTGGTCTTTTTATTTTATTGGTTGTATTAAACTTTTCGAATGGTTGTTTCATGCAAGAAGTTACTGTTCTAAATTTAAGTAAGGGTTTGATGAATATGAAAAGCAAAACCTTTTGAACAAAAGGAAAACTCCTTTGATTTTATGCTGCAGGTAAGATCAAGAATATTTTCATGTGATGTTTTCTTGAAAGAATGACTCCAAAACACTTAAGTTAGGGTTTGATGAATATGAAAAGCAAAACCTTTTGAACAACAGGAAGACTCCTTTGATTTTACGCTGCAGAGAAGATCAAGGAGATTGTCATGTAATGTTTACTTCTAAGAATGACTCAAGAAATGTTGGTGCGGTACAATGTAAAATGATGTATGTCAAGGTACTGTTTGTTTCATACAACCTAAATGCAAGAACACAACTTTGATTTGATGTTGTAAAGAAGAAAAGGAAATGAATGTAAAATTAACCTTGGATTTGATGTTATCGAGAAGGGAAGGAAAAGTCAAGCTTCTCAAAAATGTTTCTGCAACACCTGCAAGAATTCAAATACCTTTTGTCAAGAATGTTTATTTTTGGTAATGTTACCATGTACTGTAGAAGAAGATGATGGGATGTAACATACCATAGAAAGGTGTAGGTAGCACTTGAACAGGAACGCACCCTTGGAGCGAAAAACAAGAGAAGAATTTTTAAGAATCTTTTTTAGGCAATCCAATACAAAGTAAAGAGGAACACTAACGGTCCTTTGTCTCCCGCAAACAAATGTATTAATCTTTCCGAATGTTTGTTTCATGCAAGAAGTCACTTTGCTAATGTTTTTCTTTTTATTTTTTTGGTTGTATTAAACTTTTTTAATGTTTGTTTCATGCAAGAAGTCACTGTTCTAAATTTAAGTAAGGGTTTGATTAATGTGAAATGCAAAACCTTTTGAACAACAGGAAGACTCCTTTGATTTTATGATGCAAAGAAGATCAAGAAGATTGTCTTGGGATGTTTACTTCCAAAAATGACTCAAAAAATGTTGGCGCGGTACAATGTAAAATGAAGTATTTCAATGTACTGTTTATTTCATACAATCTAAATGCAGGAACACAACTTTGATTGGATGTTGTAAAGAAGAGAAGGAAACGAATGTAAAATGAACCTTGGATTTGATGTTGTAGAGAAGAGAAGGAAAAGTCAAGCTTCTCAAGAATGTTTATGCTGCACATGCAAGAATTCAAATACCTTTTGTCAAGAATGTTTATTTTTGTTAATGTTACCATGTACTGTAGAAGAAGATGATGGGATGTAACATACCATAGGAAGGTGTAGGTAGAACTTGAACAGGAACGCACCCTTGGTGCGAAAAACAAGGGCAAATTTTTTAAGAATGTTTTTTTGGCAATCCAATACAATGTAGAGTGGAACACTAAGGGTCCTTTATTTCCCTCAAACAAATATATTAAACTTTTCGAATGTTTGTTTCTTGCAAGAATTCACTGTTCTAATATTGGTCTTTTTATTTTATTGGTTGTATTAAACTTTTCGAATGGTTGTTTCATGCAAGAAGTTACTGTTCTAAATTTAAGTAAGGGTTTGATGAATATGAAAAGCAAAACCTTTTGAACAAAAGGAAAACTCCTTTGATTTTATGCTGCAGGTAAGATCAAGAATATTTTCATGTGATGTTTTCTTGAAAGAATGACTCCAAAACACTTAAGTTAGGGTTTGATGAATATGAAAAGCAAAACCTTTTGAACAACAGGAAGACTCCTTTGATTTTACGCTGCAGAGAAGATCAAGGAGATTGTCATGTAATGTTTACTTCTAAGAATGACTCAAGAAATGTTGGTGCGGTACAATGTAAAATGATGTATGTCAAGGTACTGTTTGTTTCATACAACCTAAATGCAAGAACACAACTTTGATTTGATGTTGTAAAGAAGAAAAGGAAATGAATGTAAAATTAACCTTGGATTTGATGTTATCGAGAAGGGAAGGAAAAGTCAAGCTTCTCAAAAATGTTTCTGCAACACCTGCAAGAATTCAAATACCTTTTGTCAAGAATGTTTATTTTTGGTAATGTTACCATGTACTGTAGAAGAAGATGATGGGATGTAACATACCATAGAAAGGTGTAGGTAGCACTTGAACAGGAACGCACCCTTGGAGCGAAAAACAAGAGAAGAATTTTTAAGAATCTTTTTTAGGCAATCCAATACAAAGTAAAGAGGAACACTAACGGTCCTTTGTCTCCCGCAAACAAATGTATTAATCTTTCCGAATGTTTGTTTCATGCAAGAAGTCACTTTGCTAATGTTTTTCTTTTTATTTTTTTGGTTGTATTAAACTTTTTTAATGTTTGTTTCATGCAAGAAGTCACTGTTCTAAATTTAAGTAAGGGTTTGATTAATGTGAAATGCAAAACCTTTTGAACAACAGGAAGACTCCTTTGATTTTATGATGCAAAGAAGATCAAGAAGATTGTCTTGGGATGTTTACTTCCAAAAATGACTCAAAAAATGTTGGCGCGGTACAATGTAAAATGAAGTATTTCAATGTACTGTTTATTTCATACAATCTAAATGCAGGAACACAACTTTGATTGGATGTTGTAAAGAAGAGAAGGAAACGAATGTAAAATGAACCTTGGATTTGATGTTGTAGACAAGAGAAGGAAAAGTCAAGCTTCTCAACAATGTTTATGCTGCACATGCAAGAATTCAAATACCTTTTGTCAAGAATGTTTATTTTTGTTAATGTTACCATGTACTGTAGAAGAAGATGATGGGATGTAACATACCATAGGAAGGTGTAGGTAGAACTTGAACAGGAACGCACCCTTGGTGCGAAAAACAAGGGCAAATTTTTTAAGAATGTTTTTTTGGCAATCCAATACAATGTAGAGTGGAACACTAAGGGTCCTTTATTTCCCTCAAACAAATATATTAAACTTTTCGAATGTTTGTTTCTTGCAAGAATTCACTGTTCTAATATTGGTCTTTTTATTTTATTGGTTGTATTAAACTTTTCGAATGGTTGTTTCATGCAAGAAGTTACTGTTCTAAATTTAAGTAAGGGTTTGATGAATATGAAAAGCAAAACCTTTTGAACAAAAGGAAAACTCCTTTGATTTGATGCTGCAGGTAAGATCAAGAATATTTTCATGTGATGTTTACTTCAAAGAATGACTCCAAAACACTTAAGTTAGGGTTTGATGAATATGAAAAGCAAAACCTTTTGAACAACAGGAAGACTCCTTTGATTTTACGCTGCAGAGAAGATCAAGGAGATTGTCATGTAATGTTTACTTCTAAGAATGACTCAAGAAATGTTGGTGCGGTACAATGTAAAATGATGTATGTCAAGGTACTGTTTGTTTCATACAACCTAAATGCAAGAACACAACTTTGATTTGATGTTGTAAAGAAGAAAAGGAAATGAATGTAAAATTAACCTTGGATTTGATGTTATCGAGAAGGGAAGGAAAAGTCAAGCTTCTCAAAAATGTTTCTGCAACACCTGCAAGAATTCAAATACCTTTTGTCAAGAATGTTTATTTTTGGTAATGTTACCATGTACTGTAGAAGAAGATGATGGGATGTAACATACCATAGAAAGGTGTAGGTAGCACTTGAACAGGAACGCACCCTTGGAGCGAAAAACAAGAGAAGAATTTTTAAGAATCTTTTTTAGGCAATCCAATACAAAGTAAAGAGGAACACTAACGGTCCTTTGTCTCCCGCAAACAAATGTATTAATCTTTCCGAATGTTTGTTTCATGCAAGAAGTCACTTTGCTAATGTTTTTCTTTTTATTTTTTTGGTTGTATTAAACTTTTTTAATGTTTGTTTCATGCAAGAAGTCACTGTTCTAAATTTAAGTAAGGGTTTGATTAATGTGAAATGCAAAACCTTTTGAACAACAGGAAGACTCCTTTGATTTTATGATGCAAAGAAGATCAAGAAGATTGTCTTGGGATGTTTACTTCCAAAAATGACTCAAAAAATGTTGGCGCGGTACAATGTAAAATGAAGTATTTCAATGTACTGTTTATTTCATACAATCTAAATGCAGGAACACAACTTTGATTGGATGTTGTAAAGAAGAGAAGGAAACGAATGTAAAATGAACCTTGGATTTGATGTTGTAGACAAGAGAAGGAAAAGTCAAGCTTCTCAACAATGTTTATGCTGCACATGCAAGAATTCAAATACCTTTTGTCAAGAATGTTTATTTTTGTTAATGTTACCATGTACTGTAGAAGAAGATGATGGGATGTAACATACCATAGGAAGGTGTAGGTAGAACTTGAACAGGAACGCACCCTTGGTGCGAAAAACAAGGGCAAATTTTTTAAGAATGTTTTTTTGGCAATCCAATACAATGTAGAGTGGAACACTAAGGGTCCTTTATTTCCCTCAAACAAATATATTAAACTTTTCGAATGTTTGTTTCTTGCAAGAATTCACTGTTCTAATATTGGTCTTTTTATTTTATTGGTTGTATTAAACTTTTCGAATGGTTGTTTCATGCAAGAAGTTACTGTTCTAAATTTAAGTAAGGGTTTGATGAATATGAAAAGCAAAACCTTTTGAACAAAAGGAAAACTCCTTTGATTTGATGCTGCAGGTAAGATCAAGAATATTTTCATGTGATGTTTACTTCAAAGAATGACTCCAAAACACTTAAGTTAGGGTTTGATGAATATGAAAAGCAAAACCTTTTGAACAACAGGAAGACTCCTTTGATTTTACGCTGCAGAGAAGATCAAGGAGATTGTCATGTAATGTTTACTTCTAAGAATGACTCAAGAAATGTTGGTGCGGTACAATGTAAAATGATGTATGTCAAGGTACTGTTTGTTTCATACAACCTAAATGCAAGAACACAACTTTGATTTGATGTTGTAAAGAAGAAAAGGAAATAAATGTAAAATTAACCTTGGATTTGATGTTAACGAGAAGGGAAGGAAAAGTCAAGCTTCTCAAAAATGTTTCTGCAACACCTGCAAGAATTCAAATACCTTTTGTCAAGAATGTTTATTTTTGGTAATGTTACCATGTACTGTAGAAGAAGATGATGGGATGTAACATACCATAGGAAGGTGTAGGTAGCACTTGAACAGGAACGCACCCTTGGAGCGAAAAACAAGAGAAGAATTTTTAAGAATCTTTTTTAGGCAATCCAATACAATGTAAAGAGGAACACTAACGGTCCTTTGTCTCCCGCAAACAAATGTATTAATCTTTCCGAATGTTTGTTTCATGCAAGAAGTCACTTTGCTAATGTTTTTCTTTTTATTTTTTTGGTTGTATTAAACTTTTTTAATGTTTGTTTCATGCAAGAAGTCACTGTTCTAAATTTAAGTAAGGGTTTGATTAATGTGAAATGCAAAACCTTTTGAACAACAGGAAGACTCCTTTGATTTTATGATGCAAAGAAGATCAAGAAGATTGTCTTGGGATGTTTACTTCCAAAAATGACTCAAAAAATGTTGGCGCGGTACAATGTAAAATGAAGTATTTCAATGTACTGTTTGTTTCATACAACCTAAATGCAGGAACACAACTTTGATTGGATGTTGTAAAGAAGAGAAGGAAATGAATGTAAAATGAACCTTGGATTTGATGTTGTAGAGAAGAGAAGGAAAAGTCAAGCTTCTCAAGAATGTTTATGCTGCACATGCAAGAATTCAAATACCTTTTGTCAAGAATGTTTATTTTTGTTAATGTTACCATGTATTGTAGAAGAAGATGATGGGATGTAACATTCCATAGGAAGGTGTAGGTAGCACTTGAACAGGAACGAACCCTTGGTGCGAAAAACAAGAGCAAAATTTTTAAGAATGTTTTTTTGGCAATCCAATACAATGTAGAGTGGAACACTAACGGTCCTTTATTTCCCTCAAACAACTATATTAAACTTTTCGAACGTTTGTTTCTTGCAAGAATTCACTGTTCTAATGTTGGTCTTTTTATTTTATTGGTTGTATTAAACTTTTCGAATGGTTGTTTCATGCAAGAAGTTACTGTTCTAAATTTAAGTAAGGGTTTGATGAATATGAAAAGCAAAACCTTTTGAACAAAAGGAAAACTCCTTTGATTTTATGCTGCAGGTAAGATCAAGAATATTTTCATGTGATGTTTACTTCCAAGAATGACTCCAAAACACTTAAGTTAGGGTTTGATGAATATGAAAAGCAAAACCTTTTGAACAACAGGAAGACTCCTTTGATTTTACGCTGCAGAGAAGATCAAGGAGATTGTCATGTAATGTTTACTTCTAAGAATGACTCAAGAAATGTTGGTGCGGTACAATGTAAAATGATGTATGTCAAGGTACTGTTTGTTTCATACAACCTAAATGCAAGAACACAACTTTGATTTGATGTTGTAAAGAAGAAAAGGAAATGAATGTAAAATTAACCTTGGATTTGATGTTATCGAGAAGGGAAGGAAAAGTCAAGCTTCTCAAGAATGTTTCTGCAACACCTGCAAGAATTCAAATACCTTTTGTCAAGAATGTTTAATTTTGGTAATGTTACCATGTACTGTAGAAGAAGATGATGGGATGTAACATACCATAGGAAGGTGTAGGTAGCACTTGAACAGGAACGCACCTTTGGAGCGAAAAACAAGAGAAGAATTTTTAAGAATCTTTTTTAGGCAATCCAATACAATGTAAAGAGGAACACTAACGGTCCTTTGTCTCCCGCAAACAAATGTATTAATCTTTCCGAATGTTTGTTTCATGCAAGAAGTCACTTTGCTAATGTTTTTATTTTTATTTTTTTGGTTGTATTAAACTTTTTTAATGTTTGTTTCATGCAAGAAGTCACTGTTCTAAATTTAAGTAAGGGTTTGATTAATGTGAAATGCAAAACCTTTTGAACAACAGGAAGACTCCTTTGATTTTATGATGCAAAGAAGATCAAGAAGATTGTCTTGGGATGTTTACTTCCAAAAATGACTCAAAAAAATGTTGGCGCGGTACAATGTAAAATGAAGTATTTCAATGTACTGTTTGTTTCATACAACCTAAATGCAGGAACACAACTTTGATTGGATGTTGTAAAGAAGAGAAGGAAATGAATGTAAAATGAACCTTGGATTTGATGTTGTAGAGAAGAGAAGGAAAAGTCAAGCTTCTCAAGAATGTTTATGCTGCACATGCAAGAATTCAAATACCTTTTGTCAAGAATGTTTATTTTTGTTAATGTTACCATGTACTGTAGAAGAAGATGATGGGATGTAACATACCATAGGAAGGTGTAGGTAGCACTTGAACAGGAACGCACCCTTGGTGCGAAAAACAAGAGCAAAATTTTTAAGAATGTTTTTTTGGCAATCCAATACAATGTAGAGTGGAACACTAACGGTCCTTTATTTCCCTCAAACAACTATATTAAACTTTTCGAATGTTTGTTTCTTGCAAGAATTCACTGTTCTAATGTTGGTCTTTTTATTTTTTTGGTTGTATTAAACTTTTCGAATGGTTGTTTCATGCAAGAAGTTACTGTTCAAAATTTAAGTAAGGGTTTGATGAATATGAAAAGCAAAACCTTTTGAACAAAAGGAAAACTCCTTTGATTTTATGCTGCAGGTAAGATCAAGAATATTTTCATGTGATGTTTACTTCCAAGAATGACTCCAAAAAACTTAAGTTAGGGTTTGATGAATATGAAAAGCAAAACCTTTTGAACAACAGGAAGACTCCTTTGATTTTACACTGCAGAGAAGATCAAGGAGATTCTCATGTAATGTTTACTTCTAAGAATGACTCAAAAAATGTTGGTGCGGTACAATGTAAAATGAAGTATGTCAAGGTACTGTTTGTTTCATACAACCTAAATGCAAGAACACAACTTTGATTTGATGTTGTAAAGAAGAAAAGGAAATGAATCTAAAATGAACCTTGGATTTGATGTTATCGAGAAGAGAAGGAAAAGTCAAGCTTCTCAAGAATGTTTCTGCAACACCTGTAAGAATTCAAATACCTTTTGTCAAGAATGTTTATTTTTGGTAATGTTACCATGTACTGTAGAAGAAGATGATGGGATGTAACATACCATAGGAAGGTGTAGGTAGCACTTGAACAGAAACGCACCCTTGGAGCGAAAAACAAGAGAAGAATTTTTAAGAATCTTTTTTAGGCAATCCAATACAATGTAAAGAGGAACACTAACGGTCCTTTGTCTCCCGCAAACAAATGTATTAATCTTTCCGAATGTTTGTTTCATGCAAGAAGTCACTTTGCTAATGTTTTTCTTTTTATTTTTTTGGTTGTATTAAACTTTTTTAATGTTTGTTTCATGCAAGAAGTCACTGTTCTAAATTTAAGTAAGGGTTTGATTAATGTGAAATGCAAAACCTTTTGAACAACAGGAAGACTCCTTTGATTTTATGATGCAAAGAAGATCAAGAAGATTGTCTTGGGATGTTTACTTCCAAAAATGACTCAAAAAATGTTGGCGCGGTACAATGTAAAATGAAGTATGTCAATGTACTGTTTGTTTCATACAACCTAAATGCAGGAACACAACTTTGATTGGATGTTGTAAAGAAGAGAAGGAAATGAATGTAAAATGAACCTTGGATTTGATGTTGTAGAGAAGAGAAGGAAAAGTCAAGCTTCTCAAGAATGTTTATGCTGCACATGCAAGAATTCAAATACCTTTTGTCAAGAATGTTTATTTTTGTTAATGTTACCATGTATTGTAGAAGAAGATGATGGGATGTAACATTCCATAGGAAGGTGTAGGTAGCACTTGAACAGGAACGAACCCTTGGTGCGAAAAACAAGAGCAAACTTTTTAAGAATGTTTTTTTGGCAATCCAATACAATGTAGAGTGGAACACTAACGGTCCTTTATTTCCCTCAAACAACTATATTAAACTTTTCGAACGTTTGTTTCTTGCAAGAATTCACTGTTCTAATGTTGGTCTTTTTATTTTATTGGTTGTATTAAACTTTTCGAATGGTTGTTTCATGCAAGAAGTTACTGTTCTAAATTTAAGTAAGGGTTTGATGAATATGAAAAGCAAAACCTTTTGAACAAAAGGAAAACTCCTTTGATTTTATGCTGCAGGTAAGATCAAGAATATTTTCATGTGATGTTTACTTCCAAGAATGACTCCAAAACACTTAAGTTAGGGTTTGATGAATATGAAAAGCAAAACCTTTTGAACAACAGGAAGACTCCTTTGATTTTACGCTGCAGAGAAGATCAAGGAGATTGTCATGTAATGTTTACTTCTAAGAATGACTCAAGAAATGTTGGTGCGGTACAATGTAAAATGATGTATGTCAAGGTACTGTTTGTTTCATACAACCTAAATGCAAGAACACAACTTTGATTTGATGTTGTAAAGAAGAAAAGGAAATGAATGTAAAATTAACCTTGGATTTGATGTTATCGAGAAGGGAAGGAAAAGTCAAGCTTCTCAAGAATGTTTCTGCAACACCTGCAAGAATTCAAATACCTTTTGTCAAGAATGTTTAATTTTGGTAATGTTACCATGTACTGTAGAAGAAGATGATGGGATGTAACATACCATAGGAAGGTGTAGGTAGCACTTGAACAGGAACGCACCTTTGGAGCGAAAAACAAGAGAAGAATTTTTAAGAATCTTTTTTAGGCAATCCAATACAATGTAAAGAGGAACACTAACGGTCCTTTGTCTCCCGCAAACAAATGTATTAATCTTTCCGAATGTTTGTTTCATGCAAGAAGTCACTTTGCTAATGTTTTTATTTTTATTTTTTTGGTTGTATTAAACTTTTTTAATGTTTGTTTCATGCAAGAAGTCACTGTTCTAAATTTAAGTAAGGGTTTGATTAATGTGAAATGCAAAACCTTTTGAACAACAGGAAGACTCCTTTGATTTTATGATGCAAAGAAGATCAAGAAGATTGTCTTGGGATGTTTACTTCCAAAAATGACTCAAAAAAATGTTGGCGCAGTACAATGTAAAATGAAGTATTTCAATGTACTGTTTGTTTCATACAACCTAAATGCAGGAACACAACTTTGATTGGATGTTGTAAAGAAGAGAAGGAAATGAATGTAAAATGAACCTTGGATTTGATGTTGTAGAGAAGAGAAGGAAAAGTCAAGCTTCTCAAGAATGTTTATGCTGCACATGCAAGAATTCAAATACCTTTTGTCAAGAATGTTTATTTTTGTTAATGTTACCATGTACTGTAGAAGAAGATGATGGGATGTAACATACCATAGGAAGGTGTAGGTAGCACTTGAACAGGAACGCACCCTTGGTGCGAAAAACAAGAGCAAAATTTTTAAGAATGTTTTTTTGGCAATCCAATACAATGTAGAGTGGAACACTAACGGTCCTTTATTTCCCTCAAACAACTATATTAAACTTTTCGAATGTTTGTTTCTTGCAAGAATTCACTGTTCTAATGTTGGTCTTTTTATTTTTTTGGTTGTATTAAACTTTTCGAATGGTTGTTTCATGCAAGAAGTTACTGTTCAAAATTTAAGTAAGGGTTTGATGAATATGAAAAGCAAAACCTTTTGAACAAAAGGAAAACTCCTTTGATTTTATGCTGCAGGTAAGATCAAGAATATTTTCATGTGATGTTTACTTCCAAGAATGACTCCAAAAAACTTAAGTTAGGGTTTGATGAATATGAAAAGCAAAACCTTTTGAACAACAGGAAGACTCCTTTGATTTTACACTGCAGAGAAGATCAAGGAGATTCTCATGTAATGTTTACTTCTAAGAATGACTCAAAAAATGTTGGTGCGGTACAATGTAAAATGAAGTATGTCAAGGTACTGTTTGTTTCATACAACCTAAATGCAAGAACACAACTTTGATTTGATGTTGTAAAGAAGAAAAGGAAATGAATCTAAAATGAACCTTGGATTTGATGTTATCGAGAAGAGAAGGAAAAGTCAAGCTTCTCAAGAATGTTTCTGCAACACCTGTAAGAATTCAAATACCTTTTGTCAAGAATGTTTATTTTTGGTAATGTTACCATGTACTGTAGAAGAAGATGATGGGATGTAACATACCATAGGAAGGTGTAGGTAGCACTTGAACAGAAACGCACCCTTGGAGCGAAAAACAAGAGAAGAATTTTTAAGAATCTTTTTTAGGCAATCCAATACAATGTAAAGAGGAACACTAACGGTCCTTTGTCTCCCGCAAACAAATGTATTAATCTTTCCGAATGTTTGTTTCATGCAAGAAGTCACTTTGCTAATGTTTTTCTTTTTATTTTTTTGGTTGTATTAAACTTTTTTAATGTTTGTTTCATGCAAGAAGTCACTGTTCTAAATTTAAGTAAGGGTTTGATTAATGTGAAATGCAAAACCTTTTGAACAACAGGAAGACTCCTTTGATTTTATGATGCAAAGAAGATCAAGAAGATTGTCTTGGGATGTTTACTTCCAAAAATGACTCAAAAAATGTTGGCGCGGTACAATGTAAAATGAAGTATGTCAATGTACTGTTTGTTTCATACAACCTAAATGCAGGAACACAACTTTGATTGGATGTTGTAAAGAAGAGAAGGAAATGAATGTAAAATGAACCTTGGATTTGATGTTGTAGAGAAGAGAAGGAAAAGTCAAGCTTCTCAAGAATGTTTATGCTGCACATGCAAGAATTCAAATACCTTTTGTCAAGAATGTTTATTTTTGTTAATGTTACCATGTATTGTAGAAGAAGATGATGGGATGTAACATACCATAGGAAGGTGTAGGTAGCACTTGAACAGGAACGCACCCTTGGTGCGAAAAACAAGAGCAAAATTTTTAAGAATGTTTTTTTGGCAATACAATACAATGTAGAGTGGAACACTAACGATCCTTTATTTCCCTCAAACAACTATATTAAACTTTTCGAATGTTTGTTTCTTGCAAGAATTCACTGTTCTAATGTTGGTCTTTTTATTTTATTGGTTGTATTAAACTTTTCGAATGGTTGTTTCATGCAAGAAGTTACTGTTCTAAATTTAAGTAAGGGTTTGATGAATATGAAAAGCAAAACCTTTTGAACAAAAGGAAAACTCCTTTGATTTTATGCTGCAGGTAAGATCAAGAATATTTTCATGTGATGTTTACTTCCAAGAATGACTCCAAAACACTTAAGTTAGGGTTTGATGAATATGAAAAGCAAAACCTTTTGAACAACAGGAAGACTCCTTTGATTTTACGATGCAGAGAAGATCAAGGAGATTGTCATGTAATGTTTACTTCTAAGAATGACTCAAAAAATGTTGGTGCGGTACAATGTAAAATGATGTATGTCAAGGTACTGTTTGTTTCATACAACCTAAATGCAAGAACACAACTTTGATTTGATGTTGTAAAGAAGAAAAGGAAATGAATGTAAAATGAACCTTGGATTTGATGTTATCGAGAAGAGAAGGAAAAGTCAAGCTTCTCAAGAATGTTTCTGCAACACCTGCAAGAATTCAAATACCTTTTGTCAAGAATGTTTATTTTTGGTAATGTTACCATGTACTGTAGAAGAAGATGATGGGATGTAACATACCATAGGAAGTTGTAGGTAGCACTTGAACCGGAACGCACCCTTGGAGCGAAAAACAAGAGAAGAATTTTTAAGAATCTTTTATAGGCAATCCAATACAATGTAAAGAGGAACACTAACGGTCCTTTGTCTCCCGCAAACAAATGTATTAATCTTTCCGAATGTTTGTTTCATGCAAGAAGTCACTTTGCTAATGTTTTTCTTTTTATTTTTTTGGTTGTATTAAACTTTTTTAATGTTTGTTTCATGCAAGAAGTCACTGTTCTAAATTTAAGTAAGGGTTTGATTAATGTGAAATGCAAAACCTTTTGAACAACAGGAAGACTCCTTTGATTTTATGATGCAAAGAAGATCAAGAAGATTGTCTTGGGATGTTTACTTCCAAAAATGACTCAAAAAATGTTGGCGCGGTACAATGTAAAATGAAGTATTTCAATGTACTGTTTGTTTCATACAACCTAAATGCAGGAACACAACTTTGATTGGATGTTGTAAAGAAGAGAAGGAAATGAATGTAAAATGAACCTTGGATTTGATGTTGTAGAGAAGAGAAGGAAAAGTCAAGCTTCTCAAGAATGTTTATGCTGCACATGCAAGAATTCAAATACCTTTTGTCAAGAATGTTTATTTTTGTTAATGTTACCATGTACTGTAGAAGAAGATGATGGGATGTAACATACCATAGGAAGGTGTAGGTAGCACTTGAACAGGAACGCACCCTTGGTGCGAAAAACAAGAGTAAAATTTTTAAGAATGTTTTTTTGGCAATCCAATACAATGTAGAGTGGAACACTAACGGTCCTTTATTTCCCTCAAACAACTATATTAAACTTTTCAAATGTTTGTTTCTTGCAAGAATTCACTGTTCTAATGTTGGTCTTTTTATTTTTTTGGTTGTATTAAACTTTTCGAATGGTTGTTTCATGCAAGAAGTTACTGTTCTAAATTTAAGTAAGGGTTTGATGAATATGAAAAGCAAAACCTTTTGAACAAAAGGAAAACTCCTTTGATTTTATGCTGCAGGTAAGATCAAGAATATTTTCATGTGATGTTTACTTCCAAGAATGACTCCAAAAAACTTAAGTTAGGGTTTGATGAATATGAAAAGCAAAACCTTTTGAACAACAGGAAGACTCCTTAGATTTTACGCTGGAGAGAAGATCAAGGAGATTCTCATGTAATGTTTACTTCTAAGAATGACTCAAAAAATGTTGGTGCGGTACAATGTAAAATGAAGTATGTCAAGGTACTGTTTGTTTCATACAACCTAAATGCAAGAACACAACTTTGATTTGATGTTGTAAAGAAGAAAAGGAAATGAATGTAAAATGAACCTTGGATTTGATGTTATCGAGAAGAGAAGGAAAAGTCAAGCTTCTCAAGAATGTTTCTGCAACACCTGCAAGAATTCAAATGCCTTTTGTCAAGAATGTTTATTTTTGGTAATGTTACCATGTACTGTAGAAGAAGATGATGGGATGTAACATACAATAGGAAGGTGTAGGTAGCACTTGAACAGGAACGCACCCTTGGAGCGAAAAACAAGAGAAGAATTTTTAAGAATCTTTTTTAGGCAATCCAATACAATGTAAAGAGGAACACTAACGGTCCTTTGTCTCCCGCAAACAAATGTATTAATCTTTCCGAATGTTTGTTTCATGCAAGAAGTCACTTTGCTAATGTTTTTCTTTTTATTTTTTTGGTTGTATTAAACTTTTTTAATGTTTGTTTCATGCAAGAAGTCACTGTTCTAAATTTAAGTAAGGGTTTGATTAATGTGAAATGCAAAACCTTTTGAACAACAGGAAGACTCCTTTGATTTTATGATGCAAAGAAGATCAAGAAGATTGTCTTGGGATGTTTACTTCCAAAAATGACTCAAAAAATGTTGGCGCGGTACAATGTAAAATGAAGTATTTCAATGTACTGTTTGTTTCATACAACCTAAATGCAGGAACACAACTTTGATTGGATGTTGTAAAGAAGAGAAGGAAATGAATGTAAAATGAACCTTGGATTTGATGTTGTAGAGAAGAGAAGGAAAAGTCAAGCTTCTCAAGAATGTTTATGCTGCACATGCAAGAATTCAAATACCTTTTGTCAAGAATGTTTATTTTTGTTAATGTTACCATGTACTGTAGAAGAAGATGATGGGATGTAACATACCATAGGAAGGTGTAGGTAGCACTTGAACAGGAACGCACCCTTGGTGCGAAAAACAAGAGCAAAATTTTTAAGAATGTTTTTTTGGCAATCCAATACAATGTAGAGTGGAACACTAACGGTCCTTTATTTCCCTCAAACAACTATATTAAACTTTTCAAATGTTTGTTTCTTGCAAGAATTCACTGTTCTAATGTTGGTCTTTTTATTTTTTTGGTTGTATTAAACTTTTCGAATGGTTGTTTCATGCAAGAAGTTACTGTTCTAAATTTAAGTAAGGGTTTGATGAATATGAAAAGCAAAACCTTTTGAACAAAAGGAAAACTCCTTTGATTTTATGCTGCAGGTAAGATCAAGAATATTTTCATTTGATGTTTACTTCCAAGAATGACTCCAAAAAACTTAAGTTAGGGTTTGATGAATATGAAAAGCAAAACCTTTTGAACAACAGGAAGACTCCTTTGATTTTACGCTGGAGAGAAGATCAAGGAGATTCTCATGTAATGTTTACTTCTAAGAATGACTCAAAAAATGTTGGTGCGGTACAATGTAAAATGAAGTATGTCAAGGTACTGTTTGTTTCATACAACCTAAATGCAAGAACACAACTTTGATTTGATGTTGTAAAGAAGAAAAGGAAATGAATGTAAAATGAACCTTGGATTTGATGTTATCGAGAAGAGAAGGAAAAGTCAAGCTTCTCAAGAATGTTTCTGCAACACCTGCAAGAATTCAAATACCTTTTGTCAAGAATGTTTATTTTTGGTAATGTTACCATGTACTGTAGAAGAAGATGATGGGATGTAACATACCATAGGAAGGTGTAGGTAGCACTTGAACAGAAACGCACCCTTGGAGCGAAAAACAAGAGAAGAATTTTTAAGAATCTTTTTTAGACAATCCAATACAATGTAAAGAGGAACACTAACGGTCCTTTGTCTCCCGCAAACAAATGTATAAATCTTTCCAAATGTTTGTTTCATGCAAGAAGTCACTTTGCTAATGTTTTTCGTTTTATTTTTTTGGTTGTATTAAATTTTTTAATGTTTGTTTCATGCAAGAAGTCACTGTTCTAAATTTAAGTAAGGGTTTGATTAATGTGACATGCAAAACATTTTGAACAACAGGAAGACTCCTTTGATTTTATGATGCAAAGAAGATCAAGATGATTGTCTTGGGATGTTTACTTCCAAAAATGACTCAAAAAATGTTGGCGCGGTACAATGTGAAATGAAGTATGACAATGTACTGTTTGTTTCATACAACCTAAATGCAGGAACAAAACTTTGATTGGATGTTGTAAAGAAGAGAAGGAAATGAATGTAAAATGAACCTTGGATTTGATGTTGTAGAGAAGAGAAGGAAAAGTCAAGCTTCTCAAGAATGTTTATGCTGCACATGCAAGAATTCAAATACCTTTTGTCAAGAATGTTTATTTTTGTTAATGTTACCATGTACTGTAGAAGAAGATGATGGGATGTAACATACCATAGGAAGGTGTAGGTAGCACTTGAACAGGAACGCACCCTTGGTGCGAAAAACAAGAGCAAAATTTTTAAGAATGTTTTTTTGGCAATCCAATACAATGTAGAGTGGAACACTAACGGTCCTTTATTTCCCTCAAACAACTATATTAAACTTTTTGAAAGTTTGTTTCTTGCAAGAATTCACTGTTCTAATGTTGGTCTTTTTATTTTTTTGGTTGTATTAAACTTTTCGAATGGTTGTTTCATGCAAGAAGTTACTGTTCTAAATTTAAGTAAGGGTTTGATGAAAGTGAAAAGCAAAACCTTTTGAACAAAAGGAAAACTCCTTTGATTTTATGCTGCAGGTAAGATCAAGAATATTTTCATGTGATGTTTACTTCCAAGAATGACTCCAAAAAACTTAAGTTAGGGTTTGATGAATATGAAAAGCAAAACCTTTTGAACAACAGGAAGACTCCTTTGATTTTATGCTGCAGAGAAGATCAAGGAGATTGTCTTGTAATGTTTACTTCTAAGAATGACTCAAAAAATGTTGGGGCGGTACAATGTAAAATGAAGTATGTCAAGGTACTGTTTGTTTCATACAACCTAAATGCAAGAACACAACTTTGATTTGATGTTGTAAAGAAGAAAAGGAAATGAATGTAAAATGAACCTTGGATTTGATGTTATCGAGAAGAGAAGGAAAAGTCAAGCTTCTCAAGAATGTTTCTGCAACACCTGCAAGAATTCAAATACCTTTTGTCAAGAATGTTTATTTTTGGTAATGTTACCATGTACTGTAGAAGAAGATGATGGGATGTAACATACCATAGGAAGTTGTAGGTAGCACTTGAACAGGAACGCACCCTTGGAGCGAAAAACAAGAGAAGAATTTTTAAGAATCTTTTTTAGACAATCCAATACAATGTAAAGAGGAACACTAACGGTTCTTTGTCTCCCGCAAACAAATGTATTAATCTTTCCAAATGTTTGTTTCATGCAAGAAGTCACTTTGCTAATGTTTTTCTTTTTATTTTTTTGGTTGTATTAAATTTTTTAATGTTTGTTTCATGCAAGAAGTCACTGTTCTAAATTTAAGTAAGGGTTTGATTAATGTGACATGCAAAACATTTTGAACAACAGGAAGACTCCTTTGATTTTATGATGCAAAGAAGATCAAGATGATTGTCTTGGGATGTTTACTTCCAAAAATGACTCAAAAAATGTTGGCGCGGTACAATGTAAAATGAAGTATGACAATGTACTGTTTGTTTCATACAACCTAAATGCAGGAACAAAACTTTGATTGGATGTTGTAAAGAAGAGAAGGAAATGAATGTAAAATGAACCTTGGATTTGATGTTGTAGAGAAGAGAAGGAAAAGTCAAGCTTCTCAAGAATGTTTATACTGCACATGCAAGAATTCAAATACCTTTTGTCAAGAATGTTTATTTTTGTTAATGTTACCATGTACTGTAGAAGAAGATGATGGGATGTAACATACCATAGGTAGGTGTAGGTAGCACTTGAACAGGAACGCACCCTTGGTGCGAAAAACAAGAGCAAAATTTTTAAGAATGTTTTTTTGGCAATCCAATACAATGTAGATTGGAACACTAACGGTCCTTTATTTCCCTCAAACAACTATATTAAACTTTTCGAATGTTTGTTTCTTGCAAGAATTCACTGTTCTAATGTTGGTCTTTTTATTTTTTTGGTTGTATTAAACTTTTCGAATGGTTGTTTCATGCAAGAAGTTACTGTTCTAAATTTAAGTAAGGGTTTGATGAATATGAAAAGCAAAACCTTTTGAACAAAAGGAAAACTCCTTTGATTTTATGCTGCAGGTAAGATCAAGAATATTTTCATGTGATGTTTACTTCCAAGAATGACTCCAAAAAACTTAAGTTAGGGTTTGATGAATATGAAAAGCAAAACCTTTTGAACAACAGGAAGACTCCTTTGATTTTACGCTGGAGAGAAGATCAAGGAGATTCTCATGTAATGTTTACTTCTAAGAATGACTCAAAAAATGTTGGTGCGGTACAATGTAAAATGAAGTATGTCAAGGTACTGTTTGTTTCATACAACCTAAATGCAAGAACACAACTTTGATTTGATGTTGTAAAGAAGAAAAGGAAATGAATGTAAAATGAACCTTGGATTTGATGTTATCGAGAAGAGAAGGAAAAGTCAAGCTTCTCAAGAATGTTTCTGCAACACCTGCAAGAATTCAAATGCCTTTTGTCAAGAATGTTTATTTTTGGTAATGTTACCATGTACTGTAGAAGAAGATGATGGGATGTAACATACCATAGGAAGGTGTAGGTAGCACTTGAACAGGAACGCACCCTTGGAGCGAAAAGCAAGAGAAGAATTTTTAAGAATCTTTTTTAGGCAATCCAATACAATGTAAAGAGGAACACTAACGGTCCTTTGTCTCCCGCAAACAAATGTATTAATCTTTCCGAATGTTTGTTTCATGCAAGAAGTCACTTTGCTAATGTTTTTCTTTTTATTTTTTTGGTTGTATTAAACTTTTTTAATGTTTGTTTCATGCAAGAAGTCACTGTTCTAAATTTAAGTAAGGGTTTGATTAATGTGAAATGCAAAACCTTTTGAACAACAGGAAGACTCCTTTGATTTTATGATGCAAAGAAGATCAAGAAGATTGTCTTGGGATGTTTACTTCCAAAAATGACTCAAAAAATGTTGGCGCGGTACAATGTAAAATGAAGTATTTCAATGTACTGTTTATTTCATACAATCTAAATGCAGGAACACAACTTTGATTGGATGTTGTAAAGAAGAGAAGGAAACGAATGTAAAATGAACCTTGGATTTGATGTTGTAGAGAAGAGAAGGAAAAGTCAAGCTTCTCAAGAATGTTTATGCTGCACATGCAAGAATTCAAATACCTTTTGTCAAGAATGTTTATTTTTGTTAATGTTACCATGTACTGTAGAAGAAGATGATGGGATGTAACATACCATAGGAAGGTGTAGGTAGCACTTGAACAGGAACGCACCCTTGGTGCGAAAAACAAGAGCAAAATTTTTAAGAATGTTTTTTTGGCAATCCAATACAATGTAGAGTGGAACACTAATGGTCCTTTATTTCCCTCAAACAACTATATTAAACTTTTCGAATGTTTGTTTCTTGCAAGAATTCACTGTTCTAATTTTGGTCTTTTTATTTTTTTGGTTGTATTAAACTTTTCGAATGTTTGTTTCATGCAAGAAGTTACTGTTCTAAATTTAAGTAAGGGTTTGATGAATATGAAAAGCAAAACCTTTTGAACAAAAGGAAAACTCCTTTGATTTTATGCTGCAGGTAAGATCAAGAATATTTTCATGTGATGTTTACTTCTAAGAATGACTCCAAAAAACTTAAGTTAGGGTTTGATGAATATGAAAAGCAAAACCTTTTGAACAACAGGAAGACTCCTTTGATTTTATGCTGTAGAGAAGATCAAGGAGATTGTCTTGTAATGTTTACTTCTAAGAATGACTCAAAAAATGTTGGGGCGGTACAATGTAAAATGAAGTATGTCAAGGTACTGTTTGTTTCATACAACCTAAATGCAAGAACACAACTTTGATTTGATGTTGTAAAGAAGAAAAGGAAATGAATGTAAAATGAACCTTGGATTTGATGTTATCGAGAAGAGAAGGAAAAGTTAAGCTTCTCAAGAATGTTTCTGCAACACCTGCAAGAATTCAAATACCTTTTGTCAAGAAGGTTTATTTTTGGTAATGTTACCATGTACTGTAGAAGAAGATGATGGGATGTAACATACCATAGGAAGGTGTAGGTAGCACTTGAACAGAAACGCACCCTTGGAGCGAAAAACAAGAGAAGAATTTTTATGAATCTTTTTTAGGCAATCCAATACAATGTAAAGAGGAACACTAACGGTCCTTTGTCTCCCGCAAAAAAATGTATTAATCTTTCCGAATGTTTGTTTCATGCAAGAAGTCACTTTGCTAATGTTTTTCTTTTTATTTTTTTGGTTGTATTAAACTTTTTTAATGTTTGTTTCATGCAAGAAGTCACTGTTCTAAATTTAAGTAAGGGTTTGATTAATGTGAATTGCAAAACCTTTTGAACAACAGGAAGACTCCTTTGATTTTATGATGCAAAGAAGATCAAGAAGATTGTCTTGGGATGTTTACTTCCAAAAATGACTCAAAAAATGTTGGCGCGGTACAATGTAAAATGAAGTATGTCAATGTACTGTTTGTTTCATACAACCTAAATGCAGGAACACAACTTTGATTGGATGTTGTAAAGAAGAGAAGGAAATGAATGTAAAATGAACCTTGGATTTGATGTTGTAGAGAAGAGAAGGAAAAGTCAAGCTTCTCAAGAATGTTTATGCTGCACATGCAAGAATTCAAATACCTTTTGTCAAGAATGTTTATTTTTGTTAATGTTACCATGTACTGTAGAAGAAGATGATGGGATGTAACATACCATAGGAAGGTGTAGGTAGCACTTGAACAGGAACGCACCCTTGGTGCGAAAAACAAGAGCAAAATTTTTAAGAATGTTTTTTTGGCAATCCAATACAATGTAGAGTGGAACACTAACGGTCCTTTATTTCCCTCAAACAACTATATTAAACTTTTCGAATGTTTGTTTCTTGCAAGAATTCACTGTTCTAATGTTGGTCTTTTTATTTTTTTGGTTGTATTAAACTTTTCGAATGTTTGTTTCATGCAAGAAGTTACTGTTCTAAATTTAAGTAAGGGTTTGATGAATATGAAAAGCAAAACCTTTTGAACAAAAGGAAAACTCCTTTGATTTTATGCTGCAGGTAAGATCAAGAATATTTTCATGTGATGTTTACTTCTAAGAATGACTCCAAAAAACTTAAGTTAGGGTTTGATGAATATGAAAAGCAAAACCTTTTGAACAACAGGAAGACTCCTTTGATTTTATGCTGTAGAGAAGATCAAGGAGATTGTCTTGTAATGTTTACTTCTAAGAATGACTCAAAAAATGTTGGTGCGGTACAATGTAAAATGAAGTATGTCAAGGTACTGTTTGTTTCATACAACCTAAATGCAAGAACACAACTTTGATTTGATGTTGTAAAGAAGAAAAGGAAATGAATGTAAAATGAACCTTGGATTTGATGTTATCGAGAAGAGAAGGAAAAGTTAAGCTTCTCAAGAATGTTTCTGCAACACCTGCAAGAATTCAAATACCTTTTGTCAAGAAGGTTTATTTTTGGTAATGTTACCATGTACTGTAGAAGAAGATGATGGGATGTAACATACCATAGGAAGGTGTAGGTAGCACTTGAACAGAAACGCACCCTTGGAGCGAAAAACAAGAGAAGAATTTTTATGAATCTTTTTTAGGCAATCCAATACAATGTAAAGAGGAACACTAACGGTCCTTTGTCTCCCGCAAAAAAATGTATTAATCTTTCCGAATGTTTGTTTCATGCAAGAAGTCACTTTGCTAATGTTTTTCTTTTTATTTTTTTGGTTGTATTAAACTTTTTTAATGTTTGTTTCATGCAAGAAGTCACTGTTCTAAATTTAAGTAAGGGTTTGATTAATGTGAAATGCAAAACCTTTTGAACAACAGGAAGACTCCTTTGATTTTATGATGCAAAGAAGATCAAGAAGATTGTCTTGGGATGTTTACTTCCAAAAATGACTCAAAAAATGTTGGCGCGGTACAATGTAAAATGAAGTATGTCAATGTACTGTTTGTTTCATACAACATAAATGCAGGAACACAACTTTGATTGGATGTTGTAAAGAAGAGAAGGAAATGAATGTAAAATGAACCTTGGATTTGATGTTGTAGAGAAGAGAAGGAAAAGTCAAGCTTCTCAAGAATGTTTATGCTGCACATGCAAGAATTCAAATACCTTTTGTCAAGAATGTTTATTTTTGTTAATGTTACCATGTACTGTAGAAGAAGATGATGGGATGTAACATACCATAGGAAGGTGTAGGTAGCACTTGAACAGGAACGCACCCTTGGTGCGAAAAACAAGAGCAAAATTTTTAAGAATGTTTTTTTGGCAATCCAATACAATGTAGAGTGGAACACTAACGGTCCTTTATTTCCCTCAAACAACTATATTAAACTTTTCGAATGTTTGTTTCTTGCAAGAATTCACTGTTCTAATGTTGGTCTTTTTATTTTTTTGGTTGTATTAAACTTTTCGAATGTTTGTTTCATGCAAGAAGTTACTGTTCTAAATTTAAGTAAGGGTTTGATGAATATGAAAAGCAAAACCTTTTGAACAAAAGGAAAACTCCTTTGATTTTATGCTGCAGGTAAGATCAAGAATATTTTCATGTGATGTTTACTTCCAAGAATGACTCCAAAAAACTTAAGTTAGGGTTTGATGAATATGAAAAGTAAAACCTTTTGAACAACAGGAAGACTCCTTTGATTTTACGCTGCAGAGAAGATCAAGGAGATTGTCATGTAATGTTTACTTCTAAGAATGACTCAAAAAATGTTGGTGCGGTACAATGTAAAATGATGTATGTCAAGGTACTGTTTGTTTCATACAACCTAAATGCAAGAACACAACTTTGATTTGATGTTGTAAAGAAGAAAAGGAAATGAATGTAAAATGAACCTTGGATTTGATGTTATCGAGAAGAGAAGGAAAAGTCAAGCTTCTCAAGAATGTTTCTGCAACACCTGCAAGAATTCAAATACCTTTTGTCAAGAATGTTTATTTTTGGTAATGTTACCATGTACTGTAGAAGAAGATGATGGGATGTAACATACCATAGGAAGGTGTAGGTAGCACTTGAACAGAAACGCACCCTTGGAGCGAAAAACAAGAGAAGAATTTTTAAGAATCTTTTTTAGGCAATCCAATACAATGTAAAGAGGAACACTAACGGTCCTTTGTCTCCCGCAAAAAAATGTATTAATCTTTCCGAATGTTTGTTTCATGCAAGAAGTCACTTTGCTAATGTTTTTCTTTTTATTTTTTTGGTTGTATTAAACTTTTTTAATGTTTGTTTCATGCAAGAAGTCACTGTTCTAAATTTAAGTAAGGTTTTGATTAATGTGAAATGCAAAACCTTTTGAACAACAGGAAGAATCCTTTGATTTTATGATGCAAAGAAGATCAAGAAGATTGTCTTGGGATGTTTACTTCCAAAAATGACTCAAAAAATGTTGGCGCGGTACAATGTAAAATGAAATATGTCAATGTACTGTTTGTTTCATACAACCTAAATGCAGGAACACAACTTTGATTGGATGTTGTAAAGAAGAGAAGGAAATGAATGTAAAATGAACCTTGGATTTGATGTTGTAGAGAAGAGAAGGAAAAGTCAAGCTTCTCAAGAATGTTTATGCTGCACATGCAAGAATTCAAATACCTTTTGTCAAGAATGTTTATTTTTGTTAATGTTACCATGTACTGTAGAAGAAGATGATGGGATGTAACATACCATAGGAAGGTGTAGGTAGCACTTGAACAGGAACGCACCCTTGGTGCAAAAAACAAGAGCAAAATTTTTAAGAATGTTTTTTTGGCAATCCAATACAATGAAGAGTGGAACACTAACGGTCCTTTATTTCCCTCAAACAACTATATTAAACTTTTCGAATGTTTGTTTCTTGCAAGAATTCACTGTTCTAATGTTGGTCTTTTTATTTTTTTGGTTGTATTAAACTTTTCGAATGTTTGTTTCATGCAAGAAGTTACTGTTCTAAATTTAAGTAAGGGTTTGATGAATATGAAAAGCAAAACCTTTTGGACAAAAGGAAAACTCCTTTGATTTTATGCTGCAGGTAAGATCAAGAATATTTTCATGTGATGTTTACTTCCAAGAATGACTCCAAAAAACTTAAGTTAGGGTTTGATGAATATGAAAAGCAAAACCTTTTGAACAACAGGAAGACTCCTTTGATTTTATGCTGTAGAGAAGATCAAGGAGATTGTCTTGTAATGTTTACTTCTAAGAATGACTCAAAAAATGTTGGTGCGGTACAATGTAAAATGAAGTATGTCAAGGTACTGTTTGTTTCATACAACCTAAATGCAAGAACACAACTTTGATTTGATGTTGTAAAGAAGAAAAGGAAATGAATGTAAAATGAACCTTGGATTTGATGTTATCGAGAAGAGAAGGAAAAGTCAAGCTTCTCAAGAATGTTTCTGCAACACCTGCAAGAATTCAAATACCTTTTGTCAAGAATGTTTATTTTTGGTAATGTTACCATGTACTGTAGAAGAAGATGATGGGATGTAACATACCATAGGAAGGTGTAGGTAGCACTTGAACAGAAACGCACCCTTGGAGCGAAAAACAAGAGAAGAATTTTTATGAATCTTTTTTAGGCAATCCAATACAATGTAAAGAGGAACACTAACGGTCCTTTATCTCCCGCAAAAAAATGTATTAATCTTTCCGAATGTTTGTTTCATGCAAGAAGTCACTTTGCTAATGTTTTTCTTTTTATTTTTTTGGTTGTATTAAACTTTTTTAATGTTTGTTTTATGCAAGAAGTCACAGTTCTAAATTTAAGTAAGGGTTTAATTAATGTGAAATGCAAAACCTTTTGAACAACAGGAAGAATCCTTTGATTTTATGATGCAAAGAAGATCAAGAAGATTGTCTTGGGATGTTTACTTCCAAAAATGACTCAAAAAATGTTGGCGCGGTACAATGTAAAATGAAGTATGTCAATGTACTGTTTGTTTCATACAACCTAAATGCAGGAACACAACTTTGATTGGATGTTGTAAAGAAGAGAAGGAAATGAATGTAAAATGAACCTTGGATTTGATGTTGTAGAGAAGAGAAGGAAAAGTCAAGCTTCTCAAGAATGTTTATGCTGCACATGCAAGAGTTCAAATACCTTTTGTCAAGAATGTTTATTTTTGTTAATGTTACCATGTACTGTAGAAGAAGATGATGGGATGCAACATACCATAGGAAGGTGTAGGTAGCACTTGAACAGGAACGCACCCTTGGTGCGAAAAACAAGAGCAAAATTTTTAAGAATGTTTTTTTGGCAATACAATACAATGTAGAGTGGAACACTAACGGTCCTTTATTTCTCTCAAACAACTATATTAAACTTTTCGAATGTTTGTTTCTTGCAAGAATTCACTGTTCTAATGTTGGTCTTTTTATTTTATTGGTTGTATTAAACTTTTCGAATGGTTGTTTCATGCAAGAAGTTACTGTTCTAAATTTAAGTAAGGGTTTGATGAATATGAAAAGCAAAACCTTTTGAACAAAAGGAAAACTCCTTTGATTTTATGCTGCAGGTAAGATCAAGAATATTTTCATGTGATGTTTACTTCCAAGAATGACTCCAAAAAACTTAAGTTAGGGTTTGATGAATATGAAAAGCAAAACCTTTTGAACAACAGGAAGACTCCTTTGATTTTATGCTGTAGAGAAGATCAAGGAGATTGTCTTGTAATGTTTACTTCTAAGAATCACTCAAAAAATGTTGGTGCGGTACAATGTAAAATGAAGTATGTCAAGGTACTGTTTGTTTCATACAACCTAAATTCAAGAACACAACTTTGATTTGATGTTGTAAAGAAGAAAAGGAAATGAATGTAAAATGAACCTTGGATTTGATGTTATCGAGAAGAGAAGGAAAAGTCAAGCTTCTCAAGAATGTTTCTGCAACACCTGCAAGAATTCAAATACCTTTTGTCAAGAATGTTTATTTTTGGTAATGTTACCATGTACTGTAGAAGAAGATGATGGGATGTAACATACCATAGGAAGGTGTAGGTAGCACTTGAACAGAAACGCACCCTTGGAGCGAAAAACAAGAGAAGAATTTTTAAGAATCTTTTTTAGGCAATCCAATACAATGTAAAGAGGAACACTAACGGTCCTTTATCTCCCGCAAAAAAATGTATTAATCTTTCTGAATGTTTGTTTCATGCAAGAAGTCACTTTGCTAATGTTTTTCTTTTTATTTTTTTGGTTGTATTAAACTTTTTTAATGTTTGTTTCATGCAAGAAGTCACTGTTCTAAATTTAAGTAAGGGTTTGATTAATGTGAAATGCAAAACCTTTTGAACAACAGGAAGAATTCTTTGATTTTATGATGCAAAGAAGATCAAGAAGATTGTCTTGGGATGTTTACTTCCAAAAATGACTCAAAAAATGTTGGCGCGGTACAATGTAAAATGAAGTATGTCAATGTACTGTTTGTTTCATACAACCTAAATGCAGGAACACAACTTTGATTGGATGTTGTAAAGAAGAGAAGGAAATGAATGTAAAATGAACCTTGGATTTGATGTTGTAGAGAAGAGAAGGAAAAGTCAAGCTTCTCAAGAATGTTTATGCTGCACATGCAAGAATTCAAATACCTTTTGTCAAGAATGTTTATTTTTGTTAATGTTACCATGTAATGTAGAAGAAGATGATGGGATGTAACATACCATAGGAAGGTGTAGGTAGCACTTGAACAGGAACGCACCCTTGGTGCGAAAAACAAGAGCAAAATTTTTAAGAATGTTTTTTTGGCAATACAATACAATGTAGAGTGGAACACTAACGGTCCTTTATTTCCCTCAAACAACTATATTAAACTTTTCGAATGTTTGTTTCTTGCAAGAATTCACTGTTCTAATGTTGGTCTTTTTATTTTATTGGTTGTATTAAACTTTTCGAATGGTTGTTTCATGCAAGAAGTTATTGTTCTAAATTTAAGAAAGGGTTTGATGAATATGAAAAGCAAAACCTTTTGAACAAAAGGAAAACTCCTTTGATTTTATGCTGCAGGTAAGATCAAGAATATTTTCATGTGATGTTTACTTCCAAGAATGACTCCAAAACACTTAAGTTAGGGTTTGATAAATATTAAAAGTAAAACCTTTTGAACAACAGGAAGACTCCTTTGATTTTACGCTGCAGAGAAGATCAAGGAGATTGTCATGTAATGTTTACTTCTAAGAATGACTCAAAAAATGTTGGTGCGGTACAATGTAAAATGATGTATGTCAAGGTACTGTTTGTTTCATACAACCTAAATGCAAGAACACAACTTTGATTTGATGTTGTAAAGAAGAAAAGGAAATGAATGTAAAATAAACCTTGGATTTGATGTTATCGAGAAGAGAAGGAAAAGTCAAGCTTCTCAAGAATGTTTCTGCAACACCTGCAAGAATTCAAATACCTTTTGTCAAGAATGTTTATTTTTGGTAATGTTACCATGTACTGTAGAAGAAGATGATGGGATGTAACATACCATAGGAAGGTCTAGGTAGCACTTGAATAGGAACGCATCCTTGGAGCGAAAAACAAGAGATGAATTTTTAAGAATGTTTTTTAGGCAATCCAATACAATGTAAAGAGGAACACTAACGGTCCTTTGTCTCCCGCAAACAAATTTATTAATCTTTCCGAATGTTTGTTTCATGCAAGAAGTCACTTTGCTAATGTTTTTCTTTTTATTTTTTTGGTTGTATTAAACTTTTTTAATGTTTGTTTCATGCAAGAAGTCACTGTTCTAAATTTAAGTAAGGGTTTGATTAATGTGAAAAGCAAAACCTTTTGAACAACAGGAAGACTCCTTTGATTTTATGATGCAAAGAAGATCAAGAAGATTTTCTTGTGATGTTTACTTCCAAAAATGACCCAAAAAATGTTGGCGCGGTACAATGTAAAATGAAGTATGTCAATGTACTATTTGTTTCATACAACCTAAATGCAGGAACACAGCTTTGATTGGATGTTGTAAAGAAGAGAAGGAAATGAATGTAAAATGAACCTTGGATTTGATGTTGTAGAGAAGAGAAGGAAAAGTCAAGCTTCTCAAGAATGTTTATGCTGCACATGCAAGAATTCAAATACCTTTTGTCAAGAATGTTTTTTTTTGTTAATGTTACCATGTACTGTAGAAGAAGATGATGGGATGTAACATACCATAGGAAGGTGTAGGTAGCACTTGAAAAGGAACGCACCCTTGGTGCGAAAAACAAGAGCAAAATTTTTAAGAATGTTTTTTTGGCAATCCAATACAATGTAGAGTGGAACACTAACGGTCCTTTATTTCCCTCAAACAACTATATTAAACTTTTCGAATGTTTGTTTCTTGCACGAATTCGCTGTTCTAATGTTGGTCTTTTTATTTTTTTTTTTGTATTAAACTTTTCGAATGGTTGTTTCATGCAAGAAGTTACTGTTCTAAATTTAAGTAAGGTTTTGATGAATATGAAAAGCAAAACCTTTTGAACAAAAGGAAAACTCCTTTGATTTTATGCTGCAGGTAAGATCAAGAATATTTTCATGTGATGTTTACTTCCAAGAATGACTCCAAAAAACTTAAGTTAGGGTTTGATGAATATGAAAAGCAAAACCTTTTGAACAACAGGAAGACTCTTTTGATTTTATGCTGCAGAGATGATCAAGGAGATTGTCATGTAATGTTTACTTCTAAGAATGACTCAAAAAATGTTGGTGCGGTACAATGTAAAATGAAGTATGTCAAGGTACTGTTTGTTTCATACAACCTAAATGCAAGAACACAACTTTGATTTGATGTTGTAAAGAAGAAATGGAAATGAATGTAAAATAAACCTTGGATTTGATGTTATCGAGAAGAGAAGGAAAAGTCAAGCTTCTCAAGAATGTTTCTGCAACACCTGCAAGAATTCAAATACCTTTGGTCAAGAATTTTTATTTTTGGTAATGTTACCATGTACTGTAGAAGAAGATGATGGGATGTAACATACCATAGGAAGGTGTAGGTAGCACTTGAACAGGAACGCACCCTTGGAGCGAAAAACAAGAGAAGAATTTTTAAGAATCTTTTTTAGGCAATCCAATACAATGTAAAGAGGAACACTAACGGTCCTTTGTCTCCCGCAAACAAATGTATTAATCTTTCCGAATGTTTGTTTCATGCAAGAAGTCACTTTGCTAATGTTTTTCTTTTTATTTTTTTGGTTGTATTAAATTTTTTAATGTTTGATTCATGCAAGACGTCACTGTTATAAATTTAAGTAAGGGTTTGATTAATGTGACATGCAAAACCTTTTGAACAACAGGAAGACTCCTTTGATTTTATGATGCAAAGAAGATCAGGATGATTGTCTTGGGATGTTTACTTCCAAAAATGACTCAAAAAATGTTGGCGCGGTACAATGTAAAATGAAGTATGACAATGTACTGTTTGTTTCATACAACCTAAATGCAGGAACAAAACTTTGATTGGATGTTGTAAAGAAGAGAAGGAAATGAATGTAAAATGAACCTTGGATTTGATGTTGTAGAGAAGAGAAGGAAAAGTCAAACTTCTCAAGAATGTTTATGCTGCACATGCAAGAATTCAAATACCTTTTGTCAAGAATGTTAATTTTTGTTAATGTTACCATGTAATGTAGAAGAAGATGATGGGATGTAACATACCATAGGAAGGTGTAGGTAGCACTTGAACAGGAACGCACCCTTGGTGCGAAAAACAAGAGCAAAATTTTTAAGAATGTTTTTTTGGCAATCCAATACAATGTAGAGTGGAACACTAACGGTCCTTTATTTCCCTCAAACAACTATATTAAATTTTTCGAATGTTTGTTTCTTGCAAGAATTCACTGTTCTAATGTTGGTCTTTTTATTTTTTTGGTTGTATTAAACTTTTCGAATGGTTGTTTCATGCAAGAAGTTACTGTTCTAAATTTAAGTAAGGGTTTGATGAATATGAAAAGCAAAACCTTTTGAACAAAAGGAAAACTCCTTTGATTTTATGCTGTAGGTAAGATCAAGAATATTTTCATGTGATGTTTACTTCCAAGAATGACTCCAAAAAACTTAAGTTAGGGTTTGATGAATATGAAAAGCAAAACCTTTTGAACAACAGGAAGACTCCTTTGATTTTATGCTGCAGACAAGATCAAGGAGATTGTCATGTAATGTTTACTTCTAAGAATGACTCAAAAAATGTTGGTGCGGTACAATGTAAAATGAAGTATGTCAAGGTACTGTTTGTTTCATACAACCTAAATGCAAGAACACAACTTTGATTTGATGTTGTAAAGAAGAAAAGGAAATGAATGTAAAATAAACCTTGGATTTGATGTTATCGAGAAGAGAAGGAAAAGTCAAGCTTCTCAACAATGTTTCTGCAACACCTGCAAGAATTCAAATACCTTTTGTCAAGAATGTTTATTTTTGGTAATGTTACCATGTACTGTAGAAGAAGATGATGGGATGTAACATACCATAGGAAGGTCTAGGTAGCACTTGAACAGGAACGCATCCTTGGAGCGAAAAACAAGAGAAGAATTTTTAAGAATGTTTTTTAGGCAATCCAATACAATGTAAAGAGGAACACTAACGGTCCTTTGTCTCCCGCAAACAAATTTATTAATCTTTCCGAATGTTTGTTTCATGCAAGAAGTCACTTTGCTAATGTTTTTCTTTTTATTTTTTTGGTTGTATTAAACTTTTTTAATGTTTGTTTCATGCGAGAAGTCACTGTTCTAAATTTAAGTAAGGGTTTGATTAATGTGAAAAGCAAAACCTTTTGAACAACAGGAAGACTCCTTTGATTTTATGATGCAAAGAAGATCAAGAAGATTTTCTTGTGATGTTTACTTCCAAAAATGACCCAAAAAATGTTGGCGCGGTACAATGTAAAATGAAGTATGTCAATGTACTATTTGTTTCATACAACCTAAATGCAGGAACACAGCTTTGATTGGATGTTGTAAAGAAGAGAAGGAAATGAATGTAAAATGAACCTTGGATTTGATGTTGTAGAAAAGAGAAGGAAAAGTCAAGCTTCTCAAGAATGTTTATGCTGCACATGCAAGAATTCAAATACCTTTTGTCAAGAATGTTTATTTTTGTTAATGTTACCATGTACTGTAGAAGAAGATGATGGGATGTAACATACCATAGGAAGGTGTAGGTAGCACTTGAACAGGAACGCACCCTTGGTGCGAAAAACAAGAGCAAAATTTTTAAGAATGTTTTTTTGGCAATCCAATACAATGTAGAGTGGAACACTAACGGTCCTTTATTTCCCTCAAACAACTATATTAAACTTTTCGAATGTTTGTTTCTTGCAAGAATTCACTGTTCTAATGTTGGTCTTTTTATTTTTTTGGTTGTATTAAACTTTTCGAATGGTTGTTTCATGCAAGAAGTTACTGTTCTAAATTTAAGTAAGGGTTTGATGAATATGAAAAGCAAAACCTTTTGAACAAAAGGAAAACTCCTTTGATTTTATGCTGTAGGTAAGATCAAGAATATTTTCATGTGATGTTTACTTCCAAGAATGACTCCAAAAAACTTAAGTTAGGGTTTGATGAATATGAAAAGCAAAACCTTTTGAACAACAGGAAGACTCCTTTGATTTTATGCTGCAGACAAGATCAAGGAGATTGTCATGTAATGTTTACTTCTAAGAATGACTCAAAAAATGTTGGTGCGGTACAATGTAAAATGAAGTATGTCAAGGTACTGTTTGTTTCATACAACCTAAATGCAAGAACACAACTTTGATTTGATGTTGTAAAGAAGAAAAGGAAATGAATGTAAAATAAACCTTGGATTTGATGTTATCGAGAAGAGAAGGAAAAGTCAAGCTTCTCAACAATGTTTCTGCAACACCTGCAAGAATTCAAATACCTTTTGTCAAGAATGTTTATTTTTGGTAATGTTACCATGTACTGTAGAAGAAGATGATGGGATGTAACATACCATAGGAAGGTCTAGGTAGCACTTGAACAGGAACGCATCCTTGGAGCGAAAAACAAGAGAAGAATTTTTAAGAATGTTTTTTAGGCAATCCAATACAATGTAAAGAGGAACACTAACGGTCCTTTGTCTCCCACAAACAAATTTATTAATCTTTCCGAATGTTTGTTTCATGCAAGAAGTCACTTTGCTAATGTTTTTCTTTTTATTTTTTTGGTTGTATTAAACTTTTTTAATGTTTGTTTCATGCAAGAAGTCACTGTTCTAAATTTAAGTAAGGGTTTGATTAATGTGAAAAGCAAAACCTTTTGAACAACAGGAAGACTCCTTTGATTTTATGATGCAAAGAAGATCAAGAAGATTTTCTTGTGATGTTTACTTCCAAAAATGACCCAAAAAATGTTGGCGCGGTACAATGTAAAATGAAGTATGTCAATGTACTATTTGTTTCATACAACCTAAATGCAGGAACACAGCTTTGATTGGATGTTGTAAAGAAGAGAAGGAAATGAATGTAAAATGAACCTTGGATTTGATGTTGTAGAAAAGAGAAGGAAAAGTCAAGCTTCTCAAGAATGTTTATGCTGCACATGCAAGAATTCAAATACCTTTTGTCAAGAATGTTTATTTTTGTTAATGTTACCATGTACTGTAGAAGAAGATGATGGGATGTAACATACCATAGGAAGGTGTAGGTAGCACTTGAACAGGAACGCACCCTTGGTGCGAAAAACAAGAGCAAAATTTTTAAGAATGTTTTTTTGGCAATCCAATACAATGTAGAGTGGAACACTAACGGTCCTTTATTTCCCTCAAACAACTATATTAAACTTTTCGAATGTTTGTTTCTTGCACGAATTCGCTGTTCTAATGTTGGTCTTTTTATTTTTTTTTTTGTATTAAACTTTTCGAATGGTAGTTTCATGCAAGAAGTTACTGTTCTAAATTTAAGTAAGGTTTTGATGAATATGAAAAGCAAAACCTTTTGAACAAAAGGAAAACTCCTTTGATTTTATGCTGCAGGTAAGATCAAGAATATTTTCATGTGATGTTTACTTCCAAGAATGACTCCAAAAAACTTAAGTTAGGGTTTGATGAATATGAAAAGCAAAACCTTTTGAACAACAGGAAGACTCCTTTGATTTTATGCTGCAGAGAAGATCAAGGAGATTGTCATGTAATGTTTACTTCTAAGAATGACTCAAAAAATGTTGGTGCGGTACAATGTAAAATGAAGTATGTCAAGGTACTGTTTGTTTCATACAACCTAAATGCAAGAACACAACTTTGATTTGATGTTGTAAAGAAGAAATGGAAATGAATGTAAAATAAACCTTGGATTTGATGTTATCGAGAAGAGAAGGAAAAGTCAAGCTTCTCAAGAATGTTTCTGCAACACCTGCAAGAATTCAAATACCTTTGGTCAAGAATTTTTATTTTTGGTAATGTTACCATGTACTGTAGAAGAAGATGATGGGATGTAACATACCATAGGAAGGTGTAGGTAGCACTTGAACAGGAACGCACCCTTGGAGCGAAAAACAAGAGAAGAATTTTTAAGAATCTTTTTTAGGCAATCCAATACAATGTAAAGAGGAACACTAACGGTCCTTTGTCTCCCGCAAACAAATGTATTAATCTTTCCGAATGTTTGTTTCATGCAAGAAGTCACTTTGCTAATGTTTTTCTTTTTATTTTTTTGGTTGTATTAAATTTTTTAATGTTTGATTCATGCAAGACGTCACTGTTATAAATTTAAGTAAGGGTTTGATTAATGTGACATGCAAAACCTTTTGAACAACAGGAAGACTCCTTTGATTTTATGATGCAAAGAAGATCAGGATGATTGTCTTGGGATGTTTACTTCCAAAAATGACTCAAAAAATGTTGGCGCGGTACAATGTAAAATGAAGTATGACAATGTACTGTTTGTTTCATACAACCTAAATGCAGGAACAAAACTTTGATTGGATGTTGTAAAGAAGAGAAGGAAATGAATGTAAAATGAACCTTGGATTTGATGTTGTAGAGAAGAGAAGGAAAAGTCAAACTTCTCAAGAATGTTTATGCTGCACATGCAAGAATTCAAATACCTTTTGTCAAGAATGTTAATTTTTGTTAATGTTACCATGTAATGTAGAAGAAGATGATGGGATGTAACATACCATAGGAAGGTGTAGGTAGCACTTGAACAGGAACGCACCCTTGGTGCGAAAAACAAGAGCAAAATTTTTAAGAATGTTTTTTTGGCAATCCAATACAATGTAGAGTGGAACACTAACGGTCCTTTATTTCCCTCAAACAACTATATTAAATTTTTCGAATGTTTGTTTCTTGCACGAATTCACTGTTCTAATGTTGGTCTTTTTATTTTTTTGGTTGTATTAAACTTTTCGAATGGTTGTTTCATGCAAGAAGTTACTGTTCTAAATTTAAGTAAGGGTTTGATGAATATGAAAAGCAAAACCTTTTGAACAAAAGGAAAACTCCTTTGATTTTATGCTGTAGGTAAGATCAAGAATATTTTCATGTGATGTTTACTTCCAAGAATGACTCCAAAAAACTTAAGTTAGGGTTTGATGAATATGAAAAGCAAAACCTTTTGAACAACAGGAAGACTCCTTTGATTTTATGCTGCAGACAAGATCAAGGAGATTGTCATGTAATGTTTACTTCTAAGAATGACTCAAAAAATGTTGGTGCGGTACAATGTAAAATGAAGTATGTCAAGGTACTGTTTGTTTCATACAACCTAAATGCAAGAACACAACTTTGATTTGATGTTGTAAAGAAGAAAAGGAAATGAATGTAAAATAAACCTTGGATTTGATGTTATCGAGAAGAGAAGGAAAAGTCAAGCTTCTCAACAATGTTTCTGCAACACCTGCAAGAATTCAAATACCTTTTGTCAAGAATGTTTATTTTTGGTAATGTTACCATGTACTGTAGAAGAAGATGATGGGATGTAGCATACCATAGGAAGGTCTAGGTAGCACTTGAACAGGAACGCATCCTTGGAGCGAAAAACAAGAGAAGAATTTTTAAGAATGTTTTTTAGGCAATCCAATACAATGTAAAGAGGAACACTAACGGTCCTTTGTCTCCCGCAAACAAATTTATTAATCTTTCCGAATGTTTGTTTCATGCAAGAAGTCACTTTGCTAATGTTTTTCTTTTTATTTTTTTGGTTGTATTAAACTTTTTTAATGTTTGTTTCATGCAAGAAGTCACTGTTCTAAATTTAAGTAAGGGTTTGATTAATGTGAAAAGCAAAACCTTTTGAACAACAGGAAGACTCCTTTGATTTTATGATGCAAAGAAGATCAAGAAGATTTTCTTGTGATGTTTACTTCCAAAAATGACCCAAAAAATGTTGGCGCGGTACAATGTAAAATGAAGTATGTCAATGTACTATTTGTTTCATACAACCTAAATGCAGGAACACAGCTTTGATTGGATGTTGTAAAGAAGAGAAGGAAATGAATGTAAAATGAACCTTGGATTTGATGTTGTAGAAAAGAGAAGGAAAAGTCAAGCTTCTCAAGAATGTTTATGCTGCACATGCAAGAATTCAAATACCTTTTGTCAAGAATGTTTATTTTTGTTAATGTTACCATGTACTGTAGAAGAAGATGATGGGATGTAACATACCATAGGAAGGTGTAGGTAGCACTTGAACAGGAACGCACCCTTGGTGCGAAAAACAAGAGCAAAATTTTTAAGAATGTTTTTTTGGCAATCCAATACAATGTAGAGTGGAACACTAACGGTCCTTTATTTCCCTCAAACAACTATATTAAACTTTTCGAATGTTTGTTTCTTGCACGAATTCGCTGTTCTAATGTTGGTCTTTTTATTTTTTTTTTTGTATTAAACTTTTCGAATGGTAGTTTCATGCAAGAAGTTACTGTTCTAAATTTAAGTAAGGTTTTGATGAATATGAAAAGCAAAACCTTTTGAACAAAAGGAAAACTCCTTTGATTTTATGCTGCAGGTAAGATCAAGAATATTTTCATGTGATGTTTACTTCCAAGAATGACTCCAAAAAACTTAAGTTATGGTTTGATGAATATGAAAAGCAAAACCTTTTGAACAACAGGAAGACTCCTTTGATTTTATGCTGCAGAGAAGATCAAGGAGATTGTCATGTAATGTTTACTTCTAAGAATGACTCAAAAAATGTTGGTGCGGTACAATGTAAAATGAAGTATGTCAAGGTACTGTTTGTTTCATACAACCTAAATGCAAGAACACAACTTTGATTTGATGTTGTAAAGAAGAAATGGAAATGAATGTAAAATAAACCTTGGATTTGATGTTATCGAGAAGAGAAGGAAAAGTCAAGCTTCTCAAGAATGTTTCTGCAACACCTGCAAGAATTCAAATACCTTTGGTCAAGAATGTTTATTTTTGGTAATGTTACCATGTACTGTAGAAGAAGATGATGGGATGTAACATACCATAGGAAGGTGTAGGTAGCACTTGATCAGGAACGCACCCTTGGAGCGAAAAACAAGAGAAGAATTTTTAAGAATCTTTTTTAGGCAATCCAATACAATGTAAAGAGGAACACTAACGGTCCTTTGTCTCCCGCAAACAAATGTATTAATCTTTCCGAATGTTTGTTTCATGCAAGAAGTCACTTTGCTAATGTTTTTCTTTTTATTTTTATGGTTGTATTAAATTTTTTAATGTTTGTTTCATGCAAGACGTCACTGTTATAAATTTAAGTAAGGGTTTGATTAATGTGACATGCAAAACCTTTTGAACAACAGGAAGACTCCTTTGATTTTATGATGCAAAGAAGATCAAGATGATTGTCTTGGGATGTTTACTTCCAAAAATGACTCAAAAAATGTTGGCGCGGTACAATGTAAAATGAAGTATGACAATGTACTGTTTGTTTCATACAACCTAAATGCAGGAACAAAACTTTGATTGGATGTTGTAAAGAAGAGAAGGAAATGAATGTAAAATGAACCTTGGATTTGATGTTGTAGAGAAGAGAAGGAAAAGTCAAACTTCTCAAGAATGTTTATGCTGCACATGCAAGAATTCAAATACCTTTTGTCAAGAATGTTAATTTTTGTTAATGTTACCATGTAATGTAGAAGAAGATGATGGGATGTAACATACCATAGGAAGGTGTAGGTAGCACTTGAACAGGAACGCACCCTGGGTGCGAAAAACAAGAGCAAAATTTTTAAGAATGTTTTTTTGGCAATCCAATACAATGTAGATTGGAACACTAACGGTCCTTTATTTACCTCAAACAACTATATTAAATTTTTCGAATGTTTGTTTCTTGCAAGAATTCACTGTTCTAATGTTGGTCTTTTTATTTTTTTAGTTGTATTAAACTTTTCGAATGGTTGTTTCATGCAAGAAGTTACTGTTCTAAATTTAAGTAAGGGTTTGATGAATATGAAAAGCAAAACCTTTTGAACAAAAGGAAAACTCCTTTGATTTTATGCTGCAGGTAAGATCAAGAATATTTTCATGTGATGTTTACTTCCAAGAATGACTCCAAAAAACTTAAGTTAGGGTTTGATGAATATGAAAAGCAAAACCTTTTAAACAACAGGAAGACTCCTTTGATTTTATGCTGCAGAGAAGATCAAGGAGATTTGATGTAATGTTTACTTCTAAGAATGACTCAAAAAATATTGGTGCGGTACAATGTAAAATGAAGTATGTCAAGGTACTGTTTGTTTCATACAACCTAAATGCAAGAACACAACTTTGATTAGATGTTGTAAAGAAGAAAAGGAAATGAATGTAAAATATACCTTGGATTTGATGTTATCGAGAAGAGAAGGAAAAGTCAAGCTTCTCAAGAATGTTTCTGCAACACCTGCAAGAATTCAAATACCTTTTGTCAAGAATGTTTATTTTTGGTAATGTTACCATGTACTGTAGAAGAAGATGATGGGATGTAACATACCATAGGAAGGTCTAGGTAGCACTTGAACAGGAACGCATCCTTGGAGCGAAAAACAAGAGAAGAATTTTTAAGAATGTTTTTTAGGCAATCCAATACAATGTAAAGAGGAACACTAACGGTCCTTTGTCTCCCGCAAACAAATTTATTAATCTTTCCGAATGTTTGTTTCATGCAAGAAGTCACTTTGCTAATGTTTTTCTTTTTATTTTTTTGGTTGTATTAAACTTTTTTAATGTTTGTTTCATGCAAGAAGTCACTGTTCTAAATTTAAGTAAGGGTTTGATTAATGTGAAAAGCAAAACCTTTTGAACAACAGGAAGACTCCTTTGATTTTATGATGCAAAGAAGATCAAGAAGATTTTCTTGTGATGTTTACTTCCAAAAATGACCCAAAAAATGTTGGCGCGGTACAATGTAAAATGAAGTATGTCAATGTACTATTTGTTTCATACAACCTAAATGCAGGAACACAGCTTTGATTGGATGTTGTAAAGAAGAGAAGGAAATGAATGTAAAATGAACCTTGGATTTGATGTTGTAGAGAAGAGAAGGAAAAGTCAAGCTTCTCAAGAATGTTTATGCTGCACATGCAAGAATTCAAATACCTTTTGTCAAGAATGTTTATTTTTGTTAATGTTACCATGTACTGTAGAAGAAGATGATGGGATGTAACATACCATAGGAAGGTGTAGGTAGCACTCGAACAGGAACGCACCCTTGGTGCGAAAAACAAGAGCAAAATTTTTAAGAATGTTTTTTTGGCAATCCAATACAATGTAGAGTGGAACACTAACGGTCCTTTATTTCCCTCAAACAACTATATTAAACTTTTCGAATGTTTGTTTCTTGCACGAATTCGCTGTTCTAATGTTGGTCTTTTTATTTTTTTTTTTGTATTAAACTTTTCGAATGGTAGTTTCATGCAAGAAGTTACTGTTCTAAATTTAAGTAAGGTTTTGATGAATATGAAAAGCAAAACCTTTTGAACAAAAGGAAAACTCCTTTGATTTTATGCTGCAGGTAAGATCAAGAATATTTTCATGTGATGTTTACTTCCAAGAATGACTCCAAAAAACGTAAGTTAGGGTTTGATGAATATGAAAA
Source organism: Lathyrus tuberosus (assembly GCA_022829125.1). Lineage (NCBI taxonomy): Eukaryota > Viridiplantae > Streptophyta > Magnoliopsida > Fabales > Fabaceae > Lathyrus > Lathyrus tuberosus. The sequence goes on along the minus strand of JALAZF010000033.1, from coordinate 22,515,533 downwards.
GCAAAACCTTTTGAACAACAGGAAGACTCCTTTGATTTTATGCTGCAGAGAAGATCAAGGAGATTGTCATGTAATGTTTACTTCTAAGAATGACTCAAAAAATGTTGGTGCGGTACAATGTAAAATGAAGTATGTCAAGGTACTGTTTGTTTCATACAACCTAAATGCAAGAACACAACTTTGATTTGATGTTGTAAAGAAGAAATGGAAATGAATGTAAAATAAACCTTGGATTTGATGTTATCGAGAAGAGAAGGAAAAGTCAAGCTTCTCAAGAATGTTTCTGCAACACCTGCAAGAATTCAAATACCTTTGGTCAAGAATGTTTATTTTTGGTAATGTTACCATGTACTGTAGAAGAAGATGATGGGATGTAACATACCATAGGAAGGTGTAGGTAGCACTTGAACAGGAACGCACCCTTGGAGCGAAAAACAAGAGAAGAATTTTTAAGAATCTTTTTTAGGCAATCCAATACAATGTAAAGAGGAACACTAACGGTCCTTTGTCTCCCGCAAACAAATGTATTAATCTTTCCGAATGTTTGTTTCATGCAAGAAGTCACTTTGCTAATGTTTTTCTTTTTATTTTTTTGGTTGTATTAAATTTTTTAATGTTTGTTTCATGCAAGACGTCACTGTTATAAATTTAAGTAAGGGTTTGATTAATGTGACATGCAAAACCTTTTGAACAACAGGAAGACTCCTTTGATTTTATGATGCAAAGAAGATCAAGATGATTGTCTTGGGATGTTTACTTCCAAAAATGACTCAAAAAATGTTGGCGCGGTACAATGTAAAATGAAGTATGACAATGTACTGTTTGTTTCATACAACCTAAATGCAGGAACAAAACTTTGATTGGATGTTGTAAAGAAGAGAAGGAAATGAATGTAAAATGAACCTTGGATTTGATGTTGTAGAGAAGAGAAGGAAAAGTCAAGCTTCTCAAGAATGTTTATGCTGCACATGCAAGAATTCAAATACCTTTTGTCAAGAATGTTTATTTTTGTTAATGTTACCATGTAATGTAGAAGAAGATGATGGGATGTAACATACCATAGGAAGGTGTAGGTAGCACTCGAACAGGAACGCACCCTTGGTGCGAAAAATAAGAGCAAAATTTTTAAGAATGTTTTTTTGGCAATCCAATACAATGTAGAGTGGAACACTAACGGTCCTTTATTTCCCTCAAACAACTATATTAAAATTTTCGAATGTTTGTTTCTTGCAAGAATTCACTGTTCTAATGTTGGTCTTTTTATTTTTTTGGTTGTATTAAACTTTTCGAATGGTTGTTTCATGCAAGAAGTTACTGTTCTAAATTTAAGTAAGGGTTTGATGAATATGAAAAGCAAAACCTTTTGAACAAAAGGAAAACTCCTTTGATTTTATGCTGCAGGTAAGATCAAGAATATTTTCATGTGATGTTTACTTCCAAGAATGACTCCAAAAAACTTAAGTTAGGGTTTGATGAATATGAAAAGCAAAACCTTTTGAACAACAGGAAGACTCCTTTGATTTTATGCTGCAGAGAAGATCAAGGAGATTGTCATGTAATGTTTACTTCTAAGAATGACTCAAAAAATGTTGGTGCGGTACAATGTAAAATGAAGTATGTCAAGGTACTGTTTGTTTCATACAACCTAAATGCAAGAACACAACTTTGATTTGATGTTGTAAAGAAGAAAAGGAAATGAATGTAAAATATACCTTGGATTTGATGTTATCGAGAAGAGAAGGAAAAGTCAAGCTTCTCAAGAATGTTTCTGCAACACCTGCAAGAATTCAAATACCTTTTGTCAAGAATGTTTATTTTTGGTAATGTTACCATGTACTGTAGAAGAAGATGATGGGATGTAACATACCATAGGAAGGTCTAGGTAGCACTTGAACAGGAACGCATCCTTGGAGCGAAAAACAAGAGAAGAATTTTTAAGAATGTTTTTTAGGCAATCCAATACAATGTAAAGAGGAACACTAATGGTCCTTTGTCTCCCGCAAACAAATTTATTAATCTTTCCGAATGTTTGTTTCATGCAAGAAGTCACTTTGCTAATGTTTTTCTTTTTATTTTTTTGGTTGTATTAAACTTTTTTAATGTTTGTTTCATGCAAGAAGTCACTGTTCTAAATTTAAGTGAGGGTTTGATTAATGTGAAAAGCAAAACCTTTTGAACAACAGGAAGACTCCTTTGATTTTATGATGCAAAGAAGATCAAGAAGATTGTCTTGTGATGTTTACTTCCAAAAATGACCCAAAAAATGTTGGCGCGGTACAATGTAAAATGAAGTATGTCAATGTACTATTTGTTTCATACAACCTAAATGCAGGAACACAGCTTTGATTGGATGTTGTAAAGAAGAGAAGGAAATGAATGTAAAATGAACCTTGGATTTGATGTTGTAGAGAAGAGAAGGAAAAGTCAAGCTTCTCAAGAATGTTTATGCTGCACATGCAAGAATTCAAATACCTTTTGTCAAGAATGTTTATTTTTGTTAATGTTACCATGTAATGTAGAAGAAGATGATGGGATGTAACATACCATAGGAAGGTGTAGGTAGCACTCGAACAGGAACGCACCCTTGGTGCGAAAAATAAGAGCAAAATTTTTAAGAATGTTTTTTTGGCAATCCAATACAATGTAGAGTGGAACACTAACGGTCCTTTATTTCCCTCAAACAACTATATTAAAATTTTCGAATGTTTGTTTCTTGCAAGAATTCACTGTTCTAATGTTGGTCTTTTTATTTTTTTGGTTGTATTAAACTTTTCGAATGGTTGTTTCATGCAAGAAGTTACTGTTCTAAATTTAAGTAAGGGTTTGATGAATATGAAAAGCAAAACCTTTTGAACAAAAGGAAAACTCCTTTGATTTTATGCTGCAGGTAAGATCAAGAATATTTTCATGTGATGTTTACTTCCAAGAATGACTCCAAAAAACTTAAGTTAGGGTTTGATGAATATGAAAAGCAAAACCTTTTGAACAACAGGAAGACTCCTTTGATTTTATGCTGCAGAGAAGATCAAGGAGATTGTCATGTAATGTTTACTTCTAAGAATGACTCAAAAAATGTTGGTGCGGTACAATGTAAAATGAAGTATGTCAAGGTACTGTTTGTTTCATACAACCTAAATGCAAGAACACAACTTTGATTTGATGTTGTAAAGAAGAAAAGGAAATGAATGTAAAATAAACCTTGGATTTGATGTTATCGAGAAGAGAAGGAAAAGTCAAGCTTCTCAAGAATGTTTCTGCAACACCTGCAAGAATTCAAATACCTTTTGTCAAGAATGTTTATTTTTGGTAATGTTACCATGTACTGTAGAAGAAGATGATGGGATGTAACATACCATAGGAAGGTCTAGGTAGCACTTGAACAGGAACGCATCCTTGGAGCGAAAAACAAGAGAAGAATTTTTAAGAATGTTTTTTAGGCAATCCAATACAATGTAAAGAGGAACACTAACGGTCCTTTGTCTCCCGCAAACAAATTTATTAATCTTTCCGAATGTTTGTTTCATGCAAGAAGTCACTTTGCTAATGTTTTTCTTTTTATTTTTTTGGTTGTATTAAACTTTTTTAATGTTTGTTTCATGCAAGAAGTCACTGTTCTAAATTTAAGTGAGGGTTTGATTAATGTGAAAAGCAAAACCTTTTGAACAACAGGAAGACTCCTTTGATTTTATGATGCAAAGAAGATCAAGAAGATTGTCTTGTGATGTTTACTTCCAAAAATGACCCAAAAAATGTTGGCGCGGTACAATGTAAAATGAAGTATGTCAATGTACTATTTGTTTCATACAACCTAAATGCAGGAACACAGCTTTGATTGGATGTTGTAAAGAAGAGAAGGAAATGAATGTAAAATGAACCTTGGATTTGATGTTGTAGAGAAGAGAAGGAAAAGTCAAGCTTCTCAAGAATGTTTATGCTGCACATGCAAGAATTCAAATACCTTTTGTCAAGAATGTTTATTTTTGTTAATGTTACCATGTAATGTAGAAGAAGATGATGGGATGTAACATACCATAGGAAGGTGTAGGTAGCACTCGAACAGGAACGCACCCTTGGTGCGAAAAATAAGAGCAAAATTTTTAAGAATGTTTTTTTGGCAATCCAATACAATGTAGAGTGGAACACTAACGGTCCTTTATTTCCCTCAAACAACTATATTAAAATTTTCGAATGTTTGTTTCTTGCAAGAATTCACTGTTCTAATGTTGGTCTTTTTATTTTTTTGGTTGTATTAAACTTTTCGAATGGTTGTTTCATGCAAGAAGTTACTGTTCTAAATTTAAGTAAGGGTTTGATGAATATGAAAAGCAAAACCTTTTGAACAAAAGGAAAACTCCTTTGATTTTATGCTGCAGGTAAGATCAAGAATATTTTCATGTGATGTTTACTTCCAAGAATGACTCCAAAAAACTTAAGTTAGGGTTTGATGAATATGAAAAGCAAAACCTTTTGAACAACAGGAAGACTCCTTTGATTTTATGCTGCAGAGAAGATCAAGGAGATTGTCATGTAATGTTTACTTCTAAGAATGACTCAAAAAATGTTGGTGCGGTACAATGTAAAATGAAGTATGTCAAGGTACTGTTTGTTTCATACAACCTAAATGCAAGAACACAACTTTGATTTGATGTTGTAAAGAAGAAAAGGAAATGAATGTAAAATATACCTTGGATTTGATGTTATCGAGAAGAGAAGGAAAAGTCAAGCTTCTCAAGAATGTTTCTGCAACACCTGCAAGAATTCAAATACCTTTTGTCAAGAATGTTTATTTTTGGTAATGTTACCATGTACTGTAGAAGAAGATGATGGGATGTAACATACCATAGGAAGGTCTAGGTAGCACTTGAACAGGAACGCATCCTTGGAGCGAAAAACAAGAGAAGAATTTTTAAGAATGTTTTTTAGGCAATCCAATACAATGTAAAGAGGAACACTAACGGTCCTTTGTCTCCCGCAAACAAATTTATTAATCTTTCCGAATGTTTGTTTCATGCAAGAAGTCACTTTGCTAATGTTTTTCTTTTTATTTTTTTTGGTTGTATTAAACTTTTTTAATGTTTGTTTCATGCAAGAAGTCACTGTTCTAAATTTAAGTGAGGGTTTGATTAATGTGAAAAGCAAAACCTTTTGAACAACAGGAAGACTCCTTTGATTTTATGATGCAAAGAAGATCAAGAAGATTGTCTTGTGATGTTTACTTCCAAAAATGACCCAAAAAATGTTGGCGCGGTACAATGTAAAATGAAGTATGTCAATGTACTATTTGTTTCATACAACCTAAATGCAGGAACACAGCTTTGATTGGATGTTGTAAAGAAGAGAAGGAAATGAATGTAAAATGAACCTTGGATTTGATGTTGTAGAGAAGAGAAGGAAAAGTCAAGCTTCTCAAGAATGTTTATGCTGCACATGCAAGAATTCAAATACCTTTTGTCAAGAATGTTTATTTTTGTTAATGTTACCATGTAATGTAGAAGAAGATGATGGGATGTAACATACCATAGGAAGGTGTAGGTAGCACTCGAACAGGAACGCACCCTTGGTGCGAAAAATAAGAGCAAAATTTTTAAGAATGTTTTTTTGGCAATCCAATACAATGTAGAGTGGAACACTAACGGTCCTTTATTTCCCTCAAACAACTATATTAAAATTTTCGAATGTTTGTTTCTTGCAAGAATTCACTGTTCTAATGTTGGTCTTTTTATTTTTTTGGTTGTATTAAACTTTTCGAATGGTTGTTTCATGCAAGAAGTTACTGTTCTAAATTTAAGTAAGGGTTTGATGAATATGAAAAGCAAAACCTTTTGAACAAAAGGAAAACTCCTTTGATTTTATGCTGCAGGTAAGATCAAGAATATTTTCATGTGATGTTTACTTCCAAGAATGACTCCAAAAAACTTAAGTTAGGGTTTGATGAATATGAAAAGCAAAACCTTTTGAACAACAGGAAGACTCCTTTGATTTTATGCTGCAGAGAAGATCAAGGAGATTGTCATGTAATGTTTACTTCTAAGAATGACTAAAAAAATGTTGGTGCGGTACAATGTAAAATGAAGTATGTCAAGGTACTGTTTGTTTCATACAACCTAAATGCAAGAACACAACTTTGATTTGATGTTGTAAAGAAGAAAAGGAAATGAATGTAAAATATACCTTGGATTTGATGTTATCGAGAAGAGAAGGAAAAGTCAAGCTTCTCAAGAATGTTTCTGCAACACCTGCAAGAATTCAAATACCTTTTGTCAAGAATGTTTATTTTTGGTAATGTTACCATGTACTGTAGAAGAAGATGATGGGATGTAACATACCATAGGAAGGTCTAGGTAGCACTTGAACAGGAACGCATCCTTGGAGCGAAAAACAAGAGAAGAATTTTTAAGAATGTTTTTTAGGCAATCCAATACAATGTAAAGAGGAACACTAACGGTCCTTTGTCTCCCGCAAACAAATTTATTAATCTTTCCGAATGTTTGTTTCATGCAAGAAGTCACTTTGCTAATGTTTTTCTTTTTATTTTTTTGGTTGTATTAAACTTTTTTAATGTTTGTTTCATGCAAGAAGTCACTGTTCTAAATTTAAGTGAGGGTTTGATTAATGTGAAAAGCAAAACCTTTTGAACAACAGGAAGACTCCTTTGATTTTATGATGCAAAGAAGATCAAGAAGATTGTCTTGTGATGTTTACTTCCAAAAATGACCCAAAAAATGTTGGCGCGGTACAATGTAAAATGAAGTATGTCAATGTACTATTTGTTTCATACAACCTAAATGCAGGAACACAGCTTTGATTGGATGTTGTAAAGAAGAGAAGGAAATGAATGTAAAATGAACCTTGGATTTGATGTTGTAGAGAAGAGAAGGAAAAGTCAAGCTTCTCAAGAATGTTTATGCTGCACATGCAAGAATTCAAATACCTTTTGTCAAGAATGTTTATTTTTGTTAATGTTACCATGTAATGTAGAAGAAGATGATGGGATGTAACATACCATAGGAAGGTGTAGGTAGCACTCGAACAGGAACGCACCCTTGGTGCGAAAAATAAGAGCAAAATTTTTAAGAATGTTTTTTTGGCAATCCAATACAATGTAGAGTGGAACACTAACGGTCCTTTATTTCCCTCAAACAACTATATTAAAATTTTCGAATGTTTGTTTCTTGCAAGAATTCACTGTTCTAATGTTGGTCTTTTTATTTTTTTGGTTGTATTAAACTTTTCGAATGGTTGTTTCATGCAAGAAGTTACTGTTCTAAATTTAAGTAAGGGTTTGATGAATATGAAAAGCAAAACCTTTTGAACAAAAGGAAAACTCCTTTGATTTTATGCTGCAGGTAAGATCAAGAATATTTTCATGTGATGTTTACTTCCAAGAATGACTCCAAAAAACTTAAGTTAGGGTTTGATGAATATGAAAAGCAAAACCTTTTGAACAACAGGAAGACTCCTTTGATTTTATGCTGCAGAGAAGATCAAGGAGATTGTCATGTAATGTTTACTTCTAAGAATGACTCAAAAAATGTTGGTGCGGTACAATGTAAAATGAAGTATGTCAAGGTACTGTTTGTTTCATACAACCTAAATGCAAGAACACAACTTTGATTTGATGTTGTAAAGAAGAAAAGGAAATGAATGTAAAATATACCTTGGATTTGATGTTATCGAGAAGAGAAGGAAAAGTCAAGCTTCTCAAGAATGTTTCTGCAACACCTGCAAGAATTCAAATACCTTTTGTCAAGAATGTTTATTTTTGGTAATGTTACCATGTACTGTAGAAGAAGATGATGGGATGTAACATACCATAGGAAGGTCTAGGTAGCACTTGAACAGGAACGCATCCTTGGAGCGAAAAACAAGAGAAGAATTTTTAAGAATGTTTTTTAGGCAATCCAATACAATGTAAAGAGGAACACTAACGGTCCTTTGTCTCCCGCAAACAAATTTATTAATCTTTCCGAATGTTTGTTTCAAGCAAGAAGTCACTTTGCTAATGTTTTTCTTTTTATTTTTTTGGTTGCATTAAACTTTTTTAATGTTTGTTTCATGCAAGAAGTCACTGTTCTAAATTTAAGTAAGGGTTTGATTAATGTGAAAAGCAAAACCTTTTGAACAACAAGAAGACTCCTTTGATTTTATGATGCAAAGAAGATCAAGAAGATTGTCTTGTGATGTTTACTTCCAAAAATGACCCAAAAAATGTTGGCGCGGTACAATGTAAAATGAAGTATGTCAATGTACTATTTGTTTCATACAACCTAAATGCAGGAACACAGCTTTGATTGGATGTTGTAAAGAAGAGAAGGAAATGAATGTAAAATGAACCTTGGATTTGATGTTGTAGAGAAGAGAAGGAAAAGTCAAGCTTCTCAAGAATGTTTATGCTGCACATGCAAGAATTCAAATACCTTTTGTCAAGAATGTTTATTTTTGTTAATCTTACCATGTAATGTAGAAGAAGATGATGGGATGTAACATACCATAGGAAGGTGCAGGTAGCACTCGAACAGGAACGCACCCTTGGTGCGAAAAACAAGAGCAAAATTTTTAAGAATGTTTTTTTGGCAATCCAATACAATGTAGAGTGGAACACTAACGGTCCTTTATTTCCCTCAAACAACTATATTAAACTTTTCGAATGTTTGTTTCTTGCAAGAATTCACTGTTCTAATGTTGGTCTTTTTATTTTTTTGGTTGTATTAAACTTTTCGAATGGTTGTTTCATGCAAGAAGTTACTGTTCTAAATTTAAGTAAGGGTTTGATGAATATGAAAAGCAAAACCTTTTGAACAAAAGGAAAACTCCTTTGATTTTATGCTGCAGGTAAGATCAAGAATATTTTCATGTGATGTTTACTTCCAAGAATGACTCCAAAAAACTTAAGTTAGGGTTTGATGAATATGAAAAGCAAAACCTTTTGAACAACAGGAAGACTCCTTTGATTTTATGCTGCAGAGAAGATCAAGGAGATTGTCATGTAATGTTTACTTCTAAGAATGACTCAAAAAATGTTGGTGCGGTACAATGTAAAATGAAGTATGTCAAGGTACTGTTTGTTTCATACAACCTAAATGCAAGAACACAACTTTGATTTGATGTTGTAAAGAAGAAAAGGAAATGAATGTAAAATATACCTTGGATTTGATGTTATCGAGAAGAGAAGGAAAAGTCAAGTTTCTCAAGAATGTTTCTGCAACACCTGCAAGAATTCAAATACCTTTTGTCAAGAATGTTTATTTTTGGTAATGTTACCATGTACTGTAGAAGAAGATGATGGGATGTAACATACCATAGGAAGGTCTAGGTAGCACTTGAACAGGAACGCATCCTTGGAGCGAAAAACAAGAGAAGAATTTTTAAGAATGTTTTTTAGGCAATCCAATACAATGTAAAGAGGAACACTAACGGTCCTTTGTCTCCCGCAAACAAATTTATTAATCTTTCCGAATGTTTGTTTCATGCAAGAAGTCACTTTGCTAATGTTTTTCTTTTTATTTTTTTGGTTGCATTAAACTTTTTTAATGTTTGTTTCATGCAAGAAGTCACTGTTCTAAATTTAAGTAAGGGTTTGATTAATGTGAAAAGCAAAACCTTTTGAACAACAGGAAGACTCCTTTGATTTTATGATGCAAAGAAGATCAAGAAGATTGTCTTGTGATGTTTACTTCCAAAAATGACCCAAAAAATGTTGGCGCGGTACAATGTAAAATGAAGTATGTCAATGTACTATTTGTTTCATACAACCTAAATGCAGGAACACAGCTTTGATTGGATGTTGTAAAGAAGAGAAGGAAATGAATGTAAAATGAACCTTGGATTTGATGTTGTAGAGAAGAGAAGGAAAAGTCAAGCTTCTCAAGAATGTTTATGCTGCACATGCAAGAATTCAAATACCTTTTGTCAAGAATGTTTATTTTTGTTAATGTTACCATGTAATGTAGAAGAAGATGATGGGATGTAACATACCATAGGAAGGTGTAGGTAGCACTCGAACAGGAACGCACCCTTGGTGCGAAAAACAAGAGCAAAATTTTTAAGAATGTTTTTTTGGCAATCCAATACAATGTAGAGTGGAACACTAACGGTCCTTTATTTCCCTCAAACAACTATATTAAAATTTTCGAATGTTTGTTTCTTGCAAGAATTCACTGTTCTAATGTTGGTCTTTTTATTTTTTTGGTTGTATTAAACTTTTCGAATGGTTGTTTCATGCAAGAAGTTACTGTTCTAAATTTAAGTAAGGGTTTGATGAATATGAAAAGCAAAACCTTTTGAACAAAAGGAAAACTCCTTTGATTTTATGCTGCAGGTAAGATCAAGAATATTTTCATGTGATGTTTACTTCCAAGAATGACTCCAAAAAACTTAAGTTAGGGTTTGATGAATATGAAAAGCAAAACCTTTTGAACAACAGGAAGACTCCTTTGATTTTATGCTGCAGAGAAGATCAAGGAGATTGTCATGTAATGTTTACTTCTAAGAATGACTCAAAAAATGTTGGTGCGGTACAATGTAAAATGAAGTATGTCAAGGTACTGTTTGTTTCATACAACCTAAATGCAAGAACACAACTTTGATTTGATGTTGTAAAGAAGAAAAGGAAATGAATGTAAAATAAACCTTGGATTTGATGTTATCGAGAAGAGAAGGAAAAGTCAAGCTTCTCAAGAATGTTTCTGCAACACCTGCAAGAATTCAAATACCTTTTGTCAAGAATGTTTATTTTTGGTAATGTTACCATGTACTATAGAAGAAGATGATGGGATGTAACATACCATAGGAAGGTCTAGGTAGCACTTGAACAGGAAAGCATCCTTGGAGCGAAAAACAAGAGAAGAATTTCTAAGAATGTTTTTTAGGCAATCCAATACAATGTAAAGAGGAACACTAACGGTCCTTTGTCTCCCGCAAACAAATTTATTAATCTTTCCGAATGTTTGTTTCATGCAAGAAGTCACTTTGCTAATGTTTTTCTTTTTATTTTTTTGGTTGCATTAAACTTTTTTAATGTTTGTTTCATGCAAGAAGTCACTGTTCTAAATTTAAGTAAGGGTTTGATTAATGTGAAAAGCAAAACCTTTTGAACAACAGGAAGACTCCTTTGATTTTATGATGCAAAGAAGATCAAGAAGATTGTCTTGTGATGTTTACTTCCAAAAATGACCCAAAAAATGTTGGCGCGGTACAATGTAAAATGAAGTATGTCAATGTACTATTTGTTTCATACAACCTAAATGCAGGAACACAGCTTTGATTGGATGTTGTAAAGAAGAGAAGGAAATGAATGTAAAATGAACCTTGGATTTGATGTTGTAGAGAAGAGAAGGAAAAGTCAAGCTTCTCAAGAATGTTTATGCTGCACATGCAAGAATTCAAATACCTTTTGTCAAGAATGTTTATTTTTGTTAATGTTACCATGTAATGTAGAAGAAGATGATGGGATGTAACATACCATAGGAAGGTGTAGGTAGCACTCGAACAGGAACGCACCCTTGGTGCGAAAAACAAGAGCAAAATTTTTAAGAATGTTTTTTTGGCAATCCAATACAATGTAGAGTGGAACACTAACGGTCCTTTATTTCCCTCAAACAACTATATTAAAATTTTCGAATGTTTGTTTCTTGCAAGAATTCACTGTTCTAATGTTGGTCTTTTTATTTTTTTGGTTGTATTAAACTTTTCGAATGGTTGTTTCATGCAAGAAGTTACTGTTCTAAATTTAAGTAAGGGTTTGATGAATATGAAAAGCAAAACCTTTTGAACAAAAGGAAAACTCCTTTGATTTTATGCTGTAGGTAAGATCAAGAATATTTTCATGTGATGTTTACTTCCAAGAATGACTCCAAAAAACTTAAGTTAGGGTTTGATGAATATGAAAAGCAAAACCTTTTGAACAACAGGAAGACTCCTTTGATTTTATGCTGCAGAGAAGATCAAGGAGATTGTCATGTAATGTTTACTTCTAAGAATGACTCAAAAAATGTTGGTGCGGTACAATGTAAAATGAAGTATTTCAAGGTACTGTTTGTTTCATACAACCTAAATGCAAGAACACAACTTTGATTTGATGTTGTAAAGAAGAAAAGGAAATGAATGTAAAATGAACCTTGGATTTGATGTTATCGAGAAGAGAAGGAAAAGTCAAGCTTCTCAAGAATGTTTCTGCAACACCTGCAAGAATTCAAATACCTTTTGTCAAGAATGTTTATTTTTGGTAATGTTACCATGTACTGTAGAAGAAGATGATGGGATGTAACATACCATAGGAAGGTCTAGGTAGCACTTGAACAGGAACGCATCCTTGGAGCGAAAAACAAGAGAAGAATTTTTAAGAATGTTTTTTAGGCAATCCAATACAATGTAAAGAGGAACACTAACGGTCCTTTGTCTCCCGCAAACAAATTTATTAATCTTTCCGAATGTTTGTTTCATGCAAGAAGTCACTTTGCTAATGTTTTTCTTTTTATTTTTTTGGTTGTATTAAACTTTTTTAATGTTTGTTTCATGCAAGAAGTCACTGTTCTAAATTTAAGTAAGGGTTTGATTAATGTGAAAAGCAAAACCTTTTGAACAACAGGAAGACTCCTTTGATTTTATGATGCAAAGAAGATCAAGAAGATTGTCTTGTGATGTTTACTTCCAAAAATGACCCAAAAAATGTTGGCGCGGTACAATGTAAAATGAAGTATGTCAATGTACTATTTGTTTCATACAACCTAAATGCAGGAACACAGCTTTGATTGGATGTTGTAAAGAAGAGAAGGAAATGAATGTAAAATGAACCTTGGATTTGATGTTGTAGAGAAGAGAAGGAAAAGTCAAGCTTCTCAAGAATGTTTATGCTGCACATGCAAGAATTCAAATACCTTTTGTCAAGAATGTTAATTTTTGTTAATGTTACCATGTAATGTAGAAGAAGATGATGGGATGTAACATACCATAGGAAGGTGTAGGTAGCACTTGAACAGGAACACACCCTTGGTGCGAAAAACAAGAGCAGAATTTTTAAGAATGTTTTGTTGGCAATCCAATACAATGTAGAGTGGAACACTAACGGTCCTTTATTTCCCTCAAACAACTATATTAAACTTTTCGAATGTTTGTTTCTTGCAAGAATTCGCTGTTCTAATGTTGGCCTTTTTGTTTTTTTGGTTGTATTAAACTTTTCGAATGGTTGTGTCATGCAAGAAGTTACTGTTCTAAATTTTAGTAAGGGTTTGATGAATATGAAAAGCAAAACCTTTTGAACAAAAGGAAAACTCCTTTGATTTTATGCTGCAGGTAAGATCAAGAATATTTTCATGTGATGTTTACTTCCAAGAGTGACTCCAAAAAACTTAAGTTAGGGTTTGATGGATATGAACAGCAAAACCTTTTGAACAACAGGAAGACTCCTTTGATTTTATGCTGCAGAGAAGATCAAGGAGATTGTCATGTAATGTTTACTTCTAAGAATGACTAAAAAAATGTTGGTGCGGTACAATGTAAAATGAAGTATGTCAAGGTACTGTTTGTTTCATACAACCCAAATGCAAGAACACAACTTTGATTTGATGTTGTAAAGAAGAAAAGGAAATGAATGTAAAATGAACCTTGGATTTGATGTTATCGAGAAGAGAAGGAAAAGTCAAGCTTCTCAAGAATGTTTCTGCAACAGCTGCAAGAATTCAAATACCTTTTGTCAAGAATGTTTATTTTTGGTAATGTTACCATGTACTATAGAAGAAGATGATGGGATGTAACATACCATAGGAAGGTGTCCGTAGCACTTGAACAGGAACGCACCCTTGGAGCGAAATACAAGAGAAGAATTTGTAATAATGTTTTTTAGGCAATCCAATACAATGTAAAGAGGAACACTAACAGTCCTTTGTCTCCCGCAAACAAATGTATTAATCTTTCCGAATGTTTGTTTCATGCAAGAAGTCACTTTGCTATTGTTTTTCTTTTTATTTTTTTGGTTGTATTAAACTTTTTTAATGTTTGTTTCATGCAAGAAGTCACTGTTCTAAATTTAAGTAAGGGTTTGATTAATGTGAAAAGCAAAACCTTTTGAACAACAGGAAGACTCCTTTGATTTTATGATGCAAAGAAGATCAAGAAGATTGTCTTGTGATGTTTACTTCCAAAAATGACCCAAAAAATGTTGGCGCGGTACAATGTAAAATGAAGTATGTCAATGTACTATTTGTTTCATACAACCTAAATGCAGGAACACAGCTTTGATTGGATGTTGTAAAGAAGAGAAGGAAATGAATGTAAAATGAACCTTGGATTTGATGTTGTAGAGAAGAGATGGAAAAGTCAAGCTTCTCAAGAATGTTTATGCTGCACATGCAAGAATTCAAATACCTTTGGTCAAGAATGTTTATTTTTGTTAATGTTACCATGTACTATAGAAGAAGATGATGGGATGTAACATACCATAGGAAGGTGTAGGTAGCACTTGAACAGGAACGCACCCTTGGTGCGAAAAACAAGAGCAGAATTTTTAAGAATGTTTTTTTGGCAATCCAATACAATGTAGAGTGGAACACTAACGGTCCTTTATTTCCCACAAACAACTATATTAAACTTTTCGAATGTTTGTTTCTTGCAAGAATTCGCTGTTCTAATGTTGGTCTTTTTATTTTTTTGGTTGTATTAAACTTTTCGAATGGTTGTTTCATGCAAGAAGTTACTGTTCTAAATTTAAGTAAGGGTTTGATGAATATGAAAAGCAAAACCTTTTGAACAAAAGGAAAACTCCTTTGATTTTATGCTGCAGGTAAGATCAAGAATATTTTCATGTGATGTTTACTTCCAAGAATGACTCCAAAAAACTTAAGTTAGGGTTTGATGGATATGAAAAGCAAAACCTTTTGAACAACAGGAAGACTCCTTTGATTTTATGCTGCAGAGAAGATCAAGGAGATTGTCATGTAATGTTTACTTCTAAGAATGACTCAAAAAATGTTGGTGCGGTACAATGTAAAATGAAGTATGTCAAGGTACTGTTTGTTTCATACAACCTAAATGCAAGAACACAACTTTGATTTGATGTTGTAAAGAAGAAAAGGAAATGAATGTAAAATAAACCTTGGATTTGATGTTATCGAGAAGAGAAGGAGAAGTCAAGCTTCTCAAGAATGTTTCTGCAACACCTGCAAGAATTCAAATACCTTTTGTCAAGAATGTTTATTTTTGGTAATGTTACCATGTACTGTAGAAGAAGATGATGGGATGTAACATACCATAGGAAGGTGTAGGTAGCACTTGAACAGGAACGCATCCTTGGACCGAAAAACAAGAGAAGAATTTTTAAGAATGCTTTTTAGGCAATCCAATACAATGTAAAGAGGAACACTAACGGTCCTTTGTCTCCCGCAAACAAATTTATTAATCTTTCCGAATGTTTGTTTCATGCAAGAAGTCACTTTGCTAATGTTTTTCTTTTTATTTTTTTGGTTGATTAAACTTTTTTAATGTTTGTTTCATGCAAGAAGTCACTGTTCTAAATTTAAGTAACGGTTTGATTAATGTGAAAAGCAAAACCTTTTGAACAACAGGAAGACTCCTTTGATTTTATGATGCAAAGAAGATCAAGAAGATTGTCTTGTGATATTTACTTCCAAAAATGACCCAAAAAATGTTGGCGCGGTCCAATGTAAAATGAAGTATGTCAATGTACTATTTGTTTCATACAACCTAAATGCAGGAACACAGCTTTGATTGGATGTTGTAAAGAAGAGAAGGAAATGAATGTAAAATGAACCTTGGATTTGATGTTGTAGAGAAGAGAAGGAAAAGTCAAGCTTCTCAAGAATGTTTATGCTGCACATGCAAGAATTCAAATACCTTTTGTCAAGAATGTTTATTTTTGTTAATGTTACCATGTAATGTAGAAGAAGATGATGGGATGTAACATACCATAGGACTCGAACAGGAACGCACCCTTGGTGCGAAAAACAAGAGAAAAATTTTTAAGAATGTTTTTTTGGCAATCCAATACAATGTAGAGTGGAACACTAACGGTCCTTTATTTCCCTCAAACAACTATATTAAAATTTTCGAATGTTTGTTTCTTGCAAGAATTCACTGTTCTAATGTTGGTCTTTTTATTTTTTTGGTTGTATTAAACTTTTCGAATGGTTGTTTCATGCAAGAAGTTACTGTTCTAAATTTAAGTAAGGGTTTGATGAATATGAAAAGCAAAACCTTTTGAACAAAAGGAAAACTCCTTTGATTTTATGCTGCAGGTAAGATCAAGAATATTTTCATGTGATGTTTACTTCCAAGAATGACTCCAAAAAACTTAAGTTAGGGTTTGATGAATATGAAAAGCAAAACCTTTTGAACAACAGGAAGACTCCTTTGATTTTATGCTGCAGAGAAGATCAAGGAGATTGTCATGTAATGTTTACTTCTAAGAATGTCTCAAAAAATGTTGGTGCGGTACAATGTAAAATGAAGTATGTCAAGGTACTGTTTGTTTCATACAACCTAAATGCAAGAACACAAATTTGATTTGATGTTGTAAAGAAGAAAAGGAAATGAATGTAAAATAAACCTTGGATTTGATGTTATCGAGAAGAGAAGGAAAAGTCAAGCTTCTCAAGAATGTTTCTGCAACACCTGCAAGAATTCAAATACCTTTTGTCAAGAATGTTTATTTTTGGTAATGTTACCATGTACTGTAGAAGAAGATGATGGGATGTAACATACCATAGGAAGGTCTAGGTAGCACTTGAACAGGAACGCATCCTTGGAGCGAAAAACAAGAGAAGAATTTTTAAGAATGTTTTTTAGGCAATCCAATACAATGTAAAGAGGAACACTAACGGTCCTTTGTCTCCCGCAAACAAATTTATTAATCTTTCCGAATGTTTGTTTCATGCAAGAAGTCACTTTGCTAATGTTTTTCTTTTTATTTTTTTGGTTGTATTAAACTTTTTTAATGTTTATTTCATGCAAGAAGTCACTGTTCTAAATTTAAGTAAGGGTTTGATTAATGTGAAAAGCAAAACCTTTTGAACAACAGGAAGACTCCTTTGATTTTATGATGCAAAGAAGATCAAGAAGATTTTCTTGTGATGTTTGCTTCCAAAAATGACCCAAAAAATGTTGGCGCGGTACAATGTAAAATGAAGAATGTCAATGTACTATTTGTTTCATACAACCTAAATGCAGGAACACAACTTTGATTGGATGTTGTAAAGAAGAGAAGGAAATGAATGTAAAATGAACCTTGGATTTGATATTATAGAGAAGAGAAGGAAAAGTCAAGCTTCTCAAGAATGTTTATGCTGCACATGCAAGAATTCAAATACCTTTTGTCAAGAATGTTTATTTTTGTTAATGTTACCATGTACTGAAGAAGAAGATGATGGGATGTAACATACCATAAGAAGGTGTAGGTAGCACTTGAACAGGAACACACCCTTGGTGCGAAAAACAAGAGCAGAATTTTTAAGAATGTTTTTTTGGCAATCCAATACAATGTAGAGTGGAACACTAACGGTCCTTTATTTCCCTCAAACAACTATATTAAACTTTTCGAATGTTTGTTTCTTGCAAGAATTCGCTGTTCTAATGTTGGCCTTTTTGTTTTTTTGGTTGTATTAAACTTTTTGAATGGTTGTGTCATGCAAGAAGTTACTGTTCTAAATTTAAGTAAGGGTTTGATGAATATGAAAAGTAAAACCTTTTGAACAAAAGGAAAACTCCTTTGATTTTATGCTGCAGGTAAGATCAAGAATATTTTCATGTGATGTTTACTTCCAAGAGTGACTCCAAAAAACTTAAGTTAGGGTTTGATGGATATGAAAAGCAAAACCTTTTGAACAACAGGAAGACTCCTTTGATTTTATGCTGCAGAGAAGATCAAGGAGATTGTCATGTAATGTTTACTTCTAAGAATGACTAAAAAAATGTTGGTGCGGTACAATGTAAAATGAAGTATGTCAAGGTACTGTTTGTTTCATACAACCCAAATGCAAGAACACAACTTTGATTTGATGTTGTAAAGAAGAAAAGGAAATGAATGTAAAATGAACCTTGGATTTGATGTTATCGAGAAGAGAAGGAAAAGTCAAGCTTCTCAAGAATGTTTCTGCAACAGCTGCAAGAATTCAAATACCTTTTATCAAGAATGTTTATTTTTGGTAATGTTACCATGTACTATAGAAGAAGTTGATGGGATGTAACATACCATAGGAAGGTGTACGTAGCACTTGAACAGGAACGCACCCTTGGAGCGAAAAACAAGAGAAGAATTTGTAATAATGTTTTTTAGGCAATCCAATACAATGTAAAGAGGAACACTAACGGTCCTTTGTCTCCCGCAAACAAATGTATTAATCTTTCCGAATGTTTGTTTCATGCAAGAAGTCACTTTGCTATTGTTTTTCTTTTTATTTTTTTGGTTGTATTAAACTTTTTTAATGTTTGTTTCATGCAAGAAGTCACTGTTCTAAATTTAAGTAAGGGTTTGATTAATGTGAAAAGCAAAACCTTTTGAACAACAGGAAGACTCCTTTGATTTTATGATGCAAAGAAGATCAAGAAGATTGTCTTGTGATGTTTACTTCCAAAAATGACCCAAAAAATGTTGGCGCGGTACAATGTAAAATGAAGTATGTCAATGTACTATTTGTTTCATACAACCTAAATGCAGGAACACAGCTTTGATTGGATGTTGTAAAGAAGAGAAGGAAATGAATGTAAAATGAACCTTGGATTTGATGTTGTAGAGAAGAGATGGAAAAGTCAAGCTTCTCAAGAATGTTTATGCTGCACATGCAAGAATTCAAATACCTTTGGTCAAGAATGTTTATTTTTGTTAATGTTACCATGTACTGTAGAAGAAGATGATGGGATGTAACATACCATAGGAAGGTGTAGGTAGCACTTGAACAGGAACGCACCCTTGGTGCGAACAACAAGAGCAGAATTTTTAAGAATGTTTTTTTGGCAATCCAATACAATGTAGAGTGGAACACTAACGGTCCTTTATTTCCCTCAAACAACTATATTAAACTTTTCGAATGTTTGTTTCTTGCAAGAATTCGTTGTTCTAATGTTGGTCTTTTTATTTTTTTGGTTGTATTAAACTTTTCGAATGGTTGTTTCATGCAAGAAGTTACTGTTCTAAATTTAAGTAAGGGTTTGATGAATATGAAAAGCAAAACCTTTTGAACAAAAGGAAAACTCCTTTGATTTTATGTTGCAGGTAAGATCAAGAATATTTTCATGTGATGTTTACTTCCAAGAATGACTCCAAAAAACTTAAGTTAGGGTTTGATGGACATGAAAAGCAAAACCTTTTGAACAACAGAAAGACTCCTTTGATTTTATGCTGCAGAGAAGATCAAGGAGATTGTCATGTAATGTTTACTTCTAAGAATGACTCAAAAAATGTTGGTGCGGTACAATGTAAAATGAAGTATGTCAAGGTACTGTTTGTTTCATACAACCTAAATGCAAGAACACAACTTTGATTTGATGTTGTAAAGAAGAAAAGGAAATGAATGTAAAATGAACCTTGGATTTGATGTTATCGAGAAGAGAAGGAAAAGTCAAGCTTCTCAAGAATGTTTCTGCAACACCTGCAAGAATTCAAATACCTTTTGTCAAGAATGTTTATTTTTGGTAATGTTACCATGTACTGTAGAAGAAGATGATGGGATGTAACATACCATAGGAAGGTGTAGGTAGCACTTGAACAGGAACGCACCCTTTGGAGCGAAAAACAAGAGAAGAATTTTTAAGAATGTTTTTTAGGCAATCCAATACAATGTAAAGAGGAACACTAACGGTCCTTGTCTCCCGCAAACAAATGTATTAATCTTTCCGAATGTTTGTTTCATGCAAGAAGTCACTTTGCTAATGTTTTTCTTTTTATTTTTTTGGTTGTATTAAACTTTTTTAATGTTTGTTTCATGCAAGAAGTCACTGTTCTAAATTTAAGTAAGAGTTTGATTAATGTGAAAAGCAAAACCTTTTGAACAACAGGAAGACTCCTTTGATTTTATGATGCAAAGAAGATCAAGAAGATTGTCTTGTGATGTTTACTTCCAAAACTGACCCAAAAAATGTTGGCGCGGTACAATGTAAAATGAAGTATGTCAGTGTACTGTTTGTTTCATACAACCTAAATGCAGGAACACAACTTTGATTGGATGTTGTAAAGAAGAAAAGGAAATGAATGTAAAATGAACCTTGGATTTGATGTTGTAGAGAAGAGAAGGAAAAGTCAAGCTTCTCAAGAATGTTTATGCTGCACATGCAAGAATTCAAATACCTTTGGTCAAGAATGTTTATTTTTGTTAATGTTACCATGTACTGTAGAAGAAGATGATGGGATGTAACATACCATAGGAAGGTGTAGGTAGCACTTGAACAGGAACGCACCCTTGGTGCGAAAAACAAGAGCAGAATTTTTAAGAATGTTTTTTTGGCAATCCAATACAATGTAGAGTGGAACACTAACGGTCCTTTATTTCCCTCAAACAACTATATTAAACTTTTCGAATGTTTGTTTCTTGCAAGAATTCGCTGTTCTAATGTTGGTCTTTTTATTTTTTTGGTTGTATTAAACTTTTCGAATGGTTGTTTCATTCAAGAAGTTACTGTTCTAAATTTAAGTAAGGGTTTGATGAATATGAAAAGCAAAACCTTTTGAACAAAAGGAAAACTCCTTTGATTTTATGCTGCAGGTAAGATCAAGAATATTTTCATGTGATGTTTACTTCCAAGAATGACTCCAAAAAACTTAAGTTAGGGTTTGATGGACATGAAAAGCAAAACCTTTTGAACAACAGGAAGACTCCTTTGATTTTATGCTGCAGAGAAGATCAAGGAGATTGTCATGTAATGTTTACTTCTAAGAATGACTCAAAAAATGTTGGTGCGGTACAATGTAAAATGAAGTATGTCAAGGTACTGTTTGTTTCATACAACCTAAATGCAAGAACACAACTTTGATTTGATGTTGTAAAGAAGAAAAGGAAATGAATGTAAAATGAACCTTGGATTTGATGTTATCGAGAAGAGAAGGAAAAGTCAAGCTTCTCAAGAATGTTTCTGCAACAGCTGCAAGAATTCAAATACCTTTTATCAAGAATGTTTATTTTTGGTAATGTTACCATGTACTATAGAAGAAGTTGATGGGATGTAACATACCATAGGAAGGTGTACGTAGCACTTGAACAGGAACGCACCCTTGGAGCGAAAAACAAGAGAAGAATTTGTAATAATGTTTTTTAGGCAATCCAATACAATGTAAAGAGGAACACTAACGGTCCTTTGTCTCCCGCAAACAAATGTATTAATCTTTCCGAATGTTTGTTTCATGCAAGAAGTCACTTTGCTATTGTTTTTCTTTTTATTTTTTTGGTTGTATTAAACTTTTTTAATGTTTGTTTCATGCAAGAAGTCACTGTTCTAAATTTAAGTAAGGGTTTGATTAATGTGAAAAGCAAAACCTTTTGAACAACAGGAAGACTCCTTTGATTTTATGATGCAAAGAAGATCAAGAAGATTGTCTTGTGATGTTTACTTCCAAAAATGACCCAAAAAATGTTGGCGCGGTACAATGTAAAATGAAGTATGTCAATGTACTATTTGTTTCATACAACCTAAATGCAGGAACACAGCTTTGATTGGATGTTGTAAAGAAGAGAAGGAAATGAATGTAAAATGAACCTTGGATTTGATGTTGTAGAGAAGAGATGGAAAAGTCAAGCTTCTCAAGAATGTTTATGCTGCACATGCAAGAATTCAAATACCTTTGGTCAAGAATGTTTATTTTTGTTAATGTTACCATGTACTGTAGAAGAAGATGATGGGATGTAACATACCATAGGAAGGTGTAGGTAGCACTTGAACAGGAACGCACCCTTGGTGCGAACAACAAGAGCAGAATTTTTAAGAATGTTTTTTTGGCAATCCAATACAATGTAGAGTGGAACACTAACGGTCCTTTATTTCCCTCAAACAACTATATTAAACTTTTCGAATGTTTGTTTCTTGCAAGAATTCGTTGTTCTAATGTTGGTCTTTTTATTTTTTTGGTTGTATTAAACTTTTCGAATGGTTGTTTCATGCAAGAAGTTACTGTTCTAAATTTAAGTAAGGGTTTGATGAATATGAAAAGCAAAACCTTTTGAACAAAAGGAAAACTCCTTTGATTTTATGTTGCAGGTAAGATCAAGAATATTTTCATGTGATGTTTACTTCCAAGAATGACTCCAAAAAACTTAAGTTAGGGTTTGATGGACATGAAAAGCAAAACCTTTTGAACAACAGAAAGACTCCTTTGATTTTATGCTGCAGAGAAGATCAAGGAGATTGTCATGTAATGTTTACTTCTAAGAATGACTCAAAAAATGTTGGTGCGGTACAATGTAAAATGAAGTATGTCAAGGTACTGTTTGTTTCATACAACCTAAATGCAAGAACACAACTTTGATTTGATGTTGTAAAGAAGAAAAGGAAATGAATGTAAAATGAACCTTGGATTTGATGTTATCGAGAAGAGAAGGAAAAGTCAAGCTTCTCAAGAATGTTTCTGCAACACCTGCAAGAATTCAAATACCTTTTGTCAAGAATGTTTATTTTTGGTAATGTTACCATGTACTGTAGAAGAAGATGATGGGATGTAACATACCATAGGAAGGTGTAGGTAGCACTTGAACAGGAACGCACCCTTGGAGCGAAAAACAAGAGAAGAATTTTTAAGAATGTTTTTTAGGCAATCCAATACAATGTAAAGAGGAACACTAACGGTCCTTTGTCTCCCGCAAACAAATGTATTAATCTTTCCGAATGTTTGTTTCATGCAAGAAGTCACTTTGCTAATGTTTTTCTTTTTATTTTTTTGGTTGTATTAAACTTTTTTAATGTTTGTTTCATGCAAGAAGTCACTGTTCTAAATTTAAGTAAGAGTTTGATTAATGTGAAAAGCAAAACCTTTTGAACAACAGGAAGACTCCTTTGATTTTATGATGCAAAGAAGATCAAGAAGATTGTCTTGTGATGTTTACTTCCAAAACTGACCCAAAAAATGTTGGCGCGGTACAATGTAAAATGAAGTATGTCAGTGTACTGTTTGTTTCATACAACCTAAATGCAGGAACACAACTTTGATTGGATGTTGTAAAGAAGAAAAGGAAATGAATGTAAAATGAACCTTGGATTTGATGTTGTAGAGAAGAGAAGGAAAAGTCAAGCTTCTCAAGAATGTTTATGCTGCACATGCAAGAATTCAAATACCTTTGGTCAAGAATGTTTATTTTTGTTAATGTTACCATGTACTGTAGAAGAAGATGATGGGATGTAACATACCATAGGAAGGTGTAGGTAGCACTTGAACAGGAACGCACCCTTGGTGCGAAAAACAAGAGCAGAATTTTTGAGAATGTTTTTTTGGCAATCCAATACAATGTAGAGTGGAACACTAACGGTCCTTTATTTCCCTCAAACAACTATATTAAACTTTTCGAATGTTTGTTTCTTGCAAGAATTCGCTGTTCTAATGTTGGTCTTTTTATTTTTTTGGTTGTATTAAACTTTTCGAATGGTTGTTTCATGCAAGAAGTTACTGTTCTAAATTTAAGTAAGGGTTTGATGAATATGAAAAGCAAAACCTTTTGAACAAAAGGAAAACTCCTTTGATTTTATGCTGCAGGTAAGATCAAGAATATTTTCATGTGATGTTTACTTCCAAGAATGACTCCAAAAAACTTAAGTTAGGGTTTGATGGACATGAAAAGCAAAACCTTTTGAACAACAGGAAGACTCCTTTGATTTTATGCTGCAGAGAAGATCAAGGAGATTGTCATGTAATGTTTACTTCTAAGAATGACTCAAAAAATGTTGGTGCGGTACAATGTAAAATGAAGTATGTCAAGGTACTGTTTGTTTCATACAACCTAAATGCAAGAACACAACTTTGATTTGATGTTGTAAAGAAGAAAAGGAAATGAATGTAAAATGAACCTTGGATTTGATGTTATCGAGAATAGAAGGAAAAGTCAAGCTTCTCAAGAATGTTTCTGCAACACCTGCAAGAATTCAAATACCTTTTGTCAAGAATGTTTATTTTTGGTAATGTTACCATGTACTGTAGAAGAAGATGATGGGATGTAACATACCATAGGAAGGTGTAGGTAGCACTTGAACAGGAACGCACCCTTGGAGCGAAAAACAAGAGAAGAATTTTTAAGAATGTTTTTTAGGCAATCCAATACAATGTAAAGAGGAACACTAACGGTCCTTTGTCTCCCGCAAACAAATGTATTAATCTTTCCGAATGTTTGTTTCATGCAAGAAGTCACTTTGCTAATGTTTTTCTTTTTATTTTTTTGGTTGTATTAAACTTTTTTAATGTTTGTTTCATGCAAGAAGTCACTGTTCTAAATTTAAGTAAGAGTTTGATTAATGTGAAAAGCAAAACCTTTTGAACAACAGGAAGACTCCTTTGATTTTATGATGCAAAGAAGATCAAGAAGATTGTCTTGTGATGTTTACTTCCAAAAATGACCCAAAAAATGTTGGCGCGGTACAATGTAAAATGAAGTATGTCAGTGTACTGTTTGTTTCATACAACCTAAATGCAGGAACACAACTTTGATTGGATGTTGTAAAGAAGAGAAGGAAATGAATGTAAAATGAACCTTGGATTTGATGTTGTAGAGAAGAGAAGGAAAAGTCAAGCTTCTCAAGAATGTTTATGCTGCACATGCAAGAATTCAAATACCTTTGGTCAAGAATGTTTATTTTTGTTAATGTTACCATGTACTGTAGAAGAAGATGATGGGATGTAACATACCATAGGAAGGTGTAGGTAGCACTTGAACAGGAACGCACCCTTGGTGCGAAAAACAAGAGCAGAATTTTTAAGAATGTTTTTTTGGCCATCCAATACAATGTAGAGTGGAACACTAACGGTCCTTTATTTCCCTCAAACAACTATATTAAACTTTTCGAATGTTTGTTTCTTGCAAGAATTCACTGTTCTAATGTTGGTCTTTTTATTTTTTTGGTTGTATTAAACTTTTCGAATGTTTGTTTCATGCAAGAAGTTACTGTTCTAAATTTAAGTAAGGGTTTGATGAATATGAAAAGCAAAACCTTTTGAACAAAAGGAAAACTCCTTTGATTTTATGCTGCAGGTAAGATCAAGAATATTTTCATGTGATGTTTACTTCCAAGAATGACTCCAGAAAACTTAAGTTTGGGTTTGATGGATATGAAAAGCAAAACCTTTTGAACAACAGGAAGACTCCTTTGATTTTATGCTGCAGAGAAGATCAAGGAGATTGTCATGTAATGTTTACTTCTAAGAATGACTCAAAAAATGTTGGTGCGGTACAATGTAAAATGAAGTATGTCAAGGTACTGTTTGTTTCATACAACCTAAATGCAAGAACACAACTTTGATTTGATGTTGTAAAGAAGAAAAGGAAATGAATGTAAAATGAACCTTGGATTTGATGTTATCGAGAAGAGAAGGAAAAGTCAAGCTTCTCAAGAATGTTTCTGCAACACCTGCAAGAATTCAAATACCTTTTGTCAAGAATGTTTATTTTTGGTAATGTTACCATGTACTGTAGAAGAAGATGATGGGATGTAACATACCATAGGAAGGTGTACGTAGCACTTGAACAGGAACGCACCCTTGGAGCGAAAAACAAGAGAAGAATTTTTAAGAATATTTTTTAGGCAATCCAATACAATGTAAAGAGGAACACTAACGGTCCTTTGTCTCCCGCAAACAAATGTATTAATCTTTCCGAATGTTTGTTTCATGGAAGAAGTCACTTTGCTAATGTTTTTCTTTTTATTTTTTTGGTTGTATTAAACTTTTTTAATGTTTGTTTCATGCAACAAGTCACTGTTCTAAATTTAAGTAAGGGTTTGATTAATGTGAAAAGCAAAACCTTTTGAACAACAGGAAGACTCCTTTGATTTTATGATGCAAAGAAGATCATGAAGACTGTCTTGTGATGTTTACTTCCAAAAATGACCCAAAAAATGTTGGCGCGGTACAATGTAAAATGAAGTATGTCAGTGTACTGTTTGTTTCATACAACCTAAATGCAGGAACACAACTTTGATTGGATGTTGTAAAGAAGAGAAGGAAATGAATGTAAAATGAACCTTGGATTTGATGTTGTAGAGAAGAGAAGGAAAAGTCAAGCTTCTCAAGAATGTTTATGCTGCACATGCAAGAATTCAAATACCTTTTGTCAAGAATGTTTATTTTTGTTAATGTTACCATGTACTGTAGAAGAAGATGATGGGATGTAACATACCATAGGAAGGTGTAGGTAGCACTTGAACAGGAATGCACCCTTGGTGCGAAAAACAAGAGCAAAATTTTTAAGAATGTTTTTTTGGCAATCCAATACAATGTAGAGTGGAACACTAACGGTCCTTTATTTCCCTCAAACAACTATATTAAACTTTTCGAATGTTTGTTTCTTGCCAGAATTCACTGTTCTAATGTTGGTCTTTTTATTTTTTTGGTTGTATTAAACTTTTCGAATGTTTGTTTCATGCAAGAAGTTACTGTTCTAAATTTAAGTAAGGGTTTGATGAATATGAAAAGCAAAACCTTTTGAACAAAAGGAAAACTCCTTTGATTTTATGCTGCAGGTAAGATCAAGAATATTTTCATGTGATGTTTACTTCCAAGAATGACTCCAGAAAACTTAAGTTAGGGTTTGATGGATATGAAAAGCAAAACCTTTTGAACAACAGGAAGACTCCTTTGATTTTATGCTGCAGAGAAGATCAAGGAGATTGTCATGTAATGTTTACTTCTAAGAATGACTCAAAAAATGTTGGTGCGGTACAATGTAAAATGAAGTATGTCAAGGTACTGTTTGTTTCATACAACCTAAATGCAAGAACACAACTTTGATTTGATGTTGTAAAGAAGAAAAGGAAATGAATGTAAAATGAACCTTGGATTTGATGTTATCGAGAAGAGAAGGAAAAGTCAAGCTTCTCAAGAATGTTTCTGCAACACCTGCAAGAATTCAAATACCTTTTGTCAAGAATGTTTATTTTTGGTAATGTTACCATGTACTGTAGAAGAAGATGATGGGATGTAACATACCATAGGAAGGTGTACGTAGCACTTGAACAGGAACGCACCCTTGGAGCGAAAAACAAGAGAAGAATTTTTAAGAATGTTTTTTAGGCAATCCAATACAATGTAAAGAGGAACACTAACGGTCCTTTGTCTCCCGCAAACAAATGTATTAATCTTTCCGAATGTTTGTTTCATGGAAGAAGTCACTTTGCTAATGTTTTTCTTTTTATTTTTTTGGTTGTATTAAACTTTTTTAATGTTTGTTTCATGCAAGAAGTCACTGTTCTAAATTTAAGTAAGGGTTTGATTAATGTGAAAAGCAAAACCTTTTGAACAACAGGAAGACTCCTTTGATTTTATGATGCAAAGAAGATCAAGAAGACTGTCTTGTGATGTTTACTTCCAAAAATGACCCAAAAAATGTTGGCGCGGTACAATGTAAAATGAAGTATGTCAGTGTACTGTTTGTTTCATACAACCTAAATGCAGGAACACAACTTTGATTGGATGTTGTAAAGAAGAGAAGGAAATGAATGTAAAATGAACCTTGGATTTGATGTTGTAGAGAAGAGAAGGAAAAGTCAAGCTTCTCAAGAATGTTTATGCTGCACATGCAAGAATTCAAATACCTTTTGTCAAGAATGTTTATTTTTGTTAATGTTACCATGTACTGTAGAAGAAGATGATGGGATGTAACATACCATAGGAAGGTGTAGGTAGCACTTGAACAGGAACGCACCCTTGGTGCGAAAAACAAGAGCAAAATTTTTAAGAATGTTTTTTTGGCAATCCAATACAATGTAGAGTGGAACACTAACGGTCCTTTATTTCCCTCAAACAACTATATTAAACTTTTCGAATGTTTGTTTCTTGCAAGAATTCACTGTTCTAATGTTGGTCTTTTTATTTTTTTGGTTGTATTAAACTTTTCGAATGTTTGTTTCATGCAAGAAGTTACTGTTCTAAATTTAAGTAAGGGTTTGATGAATATGAAAAGCAAAACCTTTTGAACAAAAGGAAAACTCCTTTGATTTTATGCTGCAGGTAAGATCAAGAATATTTTCATGTGATGTTTACTTCCAAGAATGACTCCAAAAAACTTAAGTTAGGGTTTGATGGATATGAAAAGCAAAAGCTTTTGAACAACAGGAAGACTCCTTTGATTTTATGCTGCAGAGAAGATCAAGGAGATTGTCATGTAATGTTTACTTCTAAGAATGACTCAAAAAATGTTGGTGCGGTACAATGTAAAATGAAGTATGTCAAGGTACTGTTTGTTTCATACAACCTAAATGCAAGAACACAACTTTGATTTGATGTTGTAAAGAAGAAAAGGAAATGAATGTAAAATGAACCTTGGATTTGATGTTATCGAGAAGAGAAGGAAAAGTCAAGCTTCTCAAGAATGTTTCTGCAACACCTGCAAGAATTCAAATACCTTTTGTCAAGAATGTTTATTTTTGGTAATGTTACCATGTACTGTAGAAGAAGATGATGGGATGTAACATACCATAGGAAGGTGTACGTAGCACTTGAACAGGAACGCACCCTTGGAGCGAAAAACAAGAGAAGAATTTTTAAGAATATTTTTTAGGCAATCCAATACAATGTAAAGAGGAACACTAACGGTCCTTTGTCTCCCGCAAACAAATGTATTAATCTTTCCGAATGTTTGTTTCATGGAAGAAGTCACTTTGCTAATGTTTTTCTTTTTATTTTTTTGGTTGTATTAAACTTTTTTAATGTTTGTTTCATGCAACAAGTCACTGTTCTAAATTTAAGTAAGGGTTTGATTAATGTGAAAAGCAAAACCTTTTGAACAACAGGAAGACTCCTTTGATTTTATGATGCAAAGAAGATCATGAAGACTGTCTTGTGATGTTTACTTCCAAAAATGACCCAAAAAATGTTGGCGCGGTACAATGTAAAATGAAGTATGTCAGTGTACTGTTTGTTTCATACAACCTAAATGCAGGAACACAACTTTGATTGGATGTTGTAAAGAAGAGAAGGAAATGAATGTAAAATGAACCTTGGATTTGATGTTGTAGAGAAGAGAAGGAAAAGTCAAGCTTCTCAAGAATGTTTATGCTGCACATGCAAGAATTCAAATACCTTTTGTCAAGAATGTTTATTTTTGTTAATGTTACCATGTACTGTAGAAGAAGATGATGGGATGTAACATACCATAGGAAGGTGTAGGTAGCACTTGAACAGGAATGCACCCTTGGTGCGAAAAACAAGAGCAAAATTTTTAAGAATGTTTTTTTGGCAATCCAATACAATGTAGAGTGGAACACTAACGGTCCTTTATTTCCCTCAAACAACTATATTAAACTTTTCGAATGTTTGTTTCTTGCAAGAATTCACTGTTCTAATGTTGGTCTTTTTATTTTTTTGGTTGTATTAAACTTTTCGAATGTCTGTTTCATGCAAGAAGTTACTGTTCTAAATTTAAGTAAGGGTTTGATGAATATGAAAAGCAAAACCTTTTGAACAAAAGGAAAACTCCTTTGATTTTATGCTGCAGGTAAGATCAAGAATATTTTCATGTGATGTTTACTTCCAAGAATGACTCCAGAAAACTTAAGTTAGGGTTTGATGGATATGAAAAGCAAAACCTTTTGAACAACAGGAAGACTCCTTTGATTTTATGCTGCAGAGAAGATCAAGGAGATTGTCATGTAATGTTTACTTCTAAGAATGACTCAAAAAATGTTGGTGCGGTACAATGTAAAATGAAGTATGTCAAGGTACTGTTTGTTTCATACAACCTAAATGCAAGAACACAACTTTGATTTGATGTTGTAAAGAAGAAAAGGAAATGAATGTAAAATGAACCTTGGATTTGATGTTATCGAGAAGAGAAGGAAAAGTCAAGCTTCTCAAGAATGTTTCTGCAACACCTGCAAGAATTCAAATACCTTTTGTCAAGAATGTTTATTTTTGGTAATGTTACCATGTACTGTAGAAGAAGATGATGGGATGTAACATACCATAGGAAGGTGTACGTAGCACTTGAACAGGAACGCACCCTTGGAGCGAAAAACAAGAGAAGAATTTTTAAGAATGTTTTTTAGGCAATCCAATACAATGTAAAGAGGAACACTAACGGTCCTTTGTCTCCCGCAAACAAATGTATTAATCTTTCCGAATGTTTGTTTCATGGAAGAAGTCACTTTGCTAATGTTTTTCTTTTTATTTTTTTGGTTGTATTAAACTTTTTTAATGTTTGTTTCATGCAAGAAGTCACTGTTCTAAATTTAAGTAAGGGTTTGATTAATGTGAAAAGCAAAACCTTTTGAACAACAGGAAGACTCCTTTGATTTTATGATGCAAAGAAGATCAAGAAGACTGTCTTGTGATGTTTACTTCCAAAAATGACCCAAAAAATGTTGGCGCGGTACAATGTAAAATGAAGTATGTCAGTGTACTGTTTGTTTCATACAACCTAAATGCAGGAACACAACTTTGATTGGATGTTGTAAAGAAGAGAAGGAAATGAATGTAAAATGAACCTTGGATTTGATGTTGTAGAGAAGAGAAGGAAAAGTCAAGCTTCTCAAGAATGTTTATGCTGCACATGCAAGAATTCAAATACCTTTTGTCAAGAATGTTTATTTTTGTTAATGTTACCATGTACTGTAGAAGAAGATGATGGGATGTAACATACCATAGGAAGGTGTAGGTAGCACTTGAACAGGAACGCACCCTTGGTGCGAAAAACAAGAGCAAAATTTTTAAGAATGTTTTTTTGGCAATCCAATACAATGTAGAGTGGAACACTAACGGTCCTTTATTTCCCTCAAACAACTATATTAAACTTTTCGAATGTTTGTTTCTTGCAAGAATTCACTGTTCTAATGTTGGTCTTTTTATTTTTTTGGTTGTATTAAACTTTTCGAATGGTTGTTTCACGCAAGAAGTTACTGTTCTAAATTTAAGTAAGGGTTTGATGAATATGAAAAGCAAAACCTTTTGAACAAAAGGAAAACTCCTTTGATTTTATGCTGCAGGTAAGATCAAGAATATTTTCATGTGATGTTTACTTCCATGAATGACTCCAGAAAACTTAAGTTTGGGTTTGATGGATATGAAAAGCAAAACCTTTTGAACAACAGGAAGACTCCTTTGATTTTATGCTGCAGAGAAGATCAAGGAGATTGTCATGTAATGTTTACTTCTAAGAATGACTCAAAAAATGTTGGTGCGGTACAATGTAAAATGAAGTATGTCAAGGTACTGTTTGTTTCATACAACCTAAATGCAAGAACACAACTTTGATTTAATGTTCTAAAGAAGAGAAGGAAATGAATGTAAAATGAACCTTGGATTTGATGTTATCGAGAAGAGAAGGAAAAGTCAAGCTTCTCAAGAATGTTTCTGCAACACCTGCAAGAATTCAAATACCTTTTGTCAAGAATGTTTATTTTTCGTAATGTTACCATGTACTGTAGAAGAAGATGATGGGATGTAACATACCATAGGAAGGTGTAGGTAGCACTTGAACAGGAACGTACCCTTGGAGTGAAAAACAAGAGCAGAATTTTTATGAATGTTTTTTAGGCAATCCAATACAATGTAAAGAGGAACACTAACGGTTCTTTGTTTCCCGCAAACAAATGTATTAATCTTTTTGAATGTTTGTTTCATGCAAGAAGTCACTTTGCTAATGTTTATCTTTTTATTTTTTTGGTTGTATTAAACTTTTTTAATGTTTGTTTCATGCCAGAAGTCACTGTTCTAAATTTAAGTAAGAGTTTGATTAATGTGAAAAGCAAAACCTTTTGAACAACAGGAAGACTCCTTTGATTTTATGATGCAAAGAAGATCAAGAAGATTGTCTTGTGATGTTTACTTCCAAAAATGACCCAAAAAATGTTGGCGCGGTACAATGTAAAATGAAGTATGTCAGTGTACTGTTTGTTTCATACAACCTAAATGCAGGAACACAACTTTGATTGGATGTTGTAAAGAAGAGAAGGAAATGAATGTAAAATGAACCTTGGATTTGATGTTGTAGAGAAGAGAAGGAAAAGTCAAGCTTCTCAATAATGTTTATGCTGCACATGCAAGAATTCAAATACCTTTTGTCAAGAATGTTTATTTTTGTTAATGTTACCATGTACTGTAGAAGAAGATGATGGGATGTAACATACCATAGGAAGGTGTAGGTAGCACTTGAACAGGAACGCACCCTTGGTGCGAAAAACAAGAGCAAAATTTTTAAGAATGTTTTTTTGGCAATCCAATACAATGTAGAGTGGAACACTAACGGTCCTTTATTTCCCTCAAACAACTATATTAAACTTTTCGAATGTTTGTTTCTTGCAAGAATTCACTGTTCTAATGTTGGTCTTTTTATTTTTTTGGTTGTATTAAACTTTTCGAATGGTTGTTTCACGCAAGAAGTTACTGTTCTAAATTTAAGTAAGGGTTTGATGAATATGAAAAGCAAAACCTTTTGAACAAAAGGAAAACTCCTTTGATTTTATGCTGCAGGTAAGATCAAGAATATTTTCATGTGATGTTTACTTCCATGAATGACTCCAGAAAACTTAAGTTTGGGTTTGATGGATATGAAAAGCAAAACCTTTTGAACAACAGGAAGACTCCTTTGATTTTATGCTGCAGAGAAGATCAAGGAGATTGTCATGTAATGTTTACTTCTAAGAATGACTCAAAAAATGTTGGTGCGGTACAATGTAAAATGAAGTATGTCAAGGTACTGTTTGTTTCATACAACCTAAATGCAAGAACACAACTTTGATTTAATGTTCTAAAGAAGAGAAGGAAATGAATGTAAAATGAACCTTGGATTTGATGTTATCGAGAAGAGAAGGAAAAGTCAAGCTTCTCAAGAATGTTTCTGCAACACCTGCAAGAATTCAAATACCTTTTGTCAAGAATGTTTATTTTTCGTAATGTTACCATGTACTGTAGAAGAAGATGATGGGATGTAACATACCATAGGAAGGTGTAGGTAGCACTTGAACAGGAACGTACCCTTGGAGTGAAAAACAAGAGCAGAATTTTTATGAATGTTTTTTAGGCAATCCAATACAATGTAAAGAGGAACACTAACGGTTCTTTGTTTCCCGCAAACAAATGTATTAATCTTTTTGAATGTTTGTTTCATGCAAGAAGTCACTTTGCTAATGTTTATCTTTTTATTTTTTTGGTTGTATTAAACTTTTTTAATGTTTGTTTCATGCCAGAAGTCACTGTTCTAAATTTAAGTAAGAGTTTGATTAATGTGAAAAGCAAAACCTTTTGAACAACAGGAAGACTCCTTTGATTTTATGATGCAAAGAAGATCAAGAAGATTGTCTTGTGATGTTTACTTCCAAAAATGACCCAAAAAATGTTGGCGCGGTACAATGTAAAATGAAGTATGTCAGTGTACTGTTTGTTTCATACAACCTAAATGCAGGAACACAACTTTGATTGGATGTTGTAAAGAAGAGAAGGAAATGAATGTAAAATGAACCTTGGATTTGATGTTGTAGAGAAGAGAAGGAAAAGTCAAGCTTCTCAATAATGTTTATGCTGCACATGCAAGAATTCAAATACCTTTTGTCAAGAATGTTTATTTTTGTTAATGTTACCATGTACTGTAGAAGAAGATGATGGGATGTAACATACCATAGGAAGGTGTAGGTAGCACTTGAACAGGAACGCACCCTTGGTGCGAAAAACAAGAGCAAAATTTTTAAGAATGTTTTTTTGGCAATCCAATACAATGTAGAGTGGAACACTAACGGTCCTTTATTTCCCTCAAACAACTATATTAAACTTTTCGAATGTTTGTTTCTTGCAAGAATTCACTGTTCTAATGTTGGTCTTTTTATTTTTTTGGTTGTATTAAACTTTTCGAATGGTTGTTTCACGCAAGAAGTTACTGTTCTAAATTTAAGTAAGGGTTTGATGAATATGAAAAGCAAAACCTTTTGAACAAAAGGAAAACTCCTTTGATTTTATGCTGCAGGTAAGATCAAGAATATTTTCATGTGATGTTTACTTCCATGAATGACTCCAGAAAACTTAAGTTTGGGTTTGATGGATATGAAAAGCAAAACCTTTTGAACAACAGGAAGACTCCTTTGATTTTATGCTGTAGAGAAGATCAAGGAGATTGTCATGTAATGTTTATTCTAAGAATGACTCAAAAAATGTTGGTGCGGTACAATGTAAAATGAAGTATGTCAAGGTACTGTTTGTTTCATACAACCTAAATGCAAGAACACAACTTTGATTTGATGTTGTAAAGAAGAAAAGGAAATGAATGTAAAATGAACCTTGGATTTGATGTTATCGAGAAGAGAAGGAAAAGTCAAGCTTCTCAAGAATGTTTCTGCAACACCTGCAAGAATTCAAATACCTTTTGTCAAGAATGTTTATTTTTGGTAATGTTACCATGTACTGTAGAAGAAGATGATGGGATGTAACATACCATAGGAAGGTGTACGTAGCACTTGAACAGGAACGCACCCTTGGAGCGAAAAACAAGAGAAGAATTTTTAAGAATGTTTTTTAGGCAATCCAATACAATGTAAAGAGGAACACTAACGGTCCTTTGTCTCCCGCAAACAAATGTATTAATCTTTCCGAATGTTTGTTTCATGGAAGAAGTCACTTTG
This sequence comes from Lathyrus tuberosus, assembly GCA_022829125.1. Classification (NCBI taxonomy): domain Eukaryota; kingdom Viridiplantae; phylum Streptophyta; class Magnoliopsida; order Fabales; family Fabaceae; genus Lathyrus; species Lathyrus tuberosus. The sequence goes on along the minus strand of JALAZF010000033.1, from coordinate 22,480,802 downwards.
CTAATGTTTTTCTTTTTATTTTTTTGGTTGTATTAAACTTTTTTAATGTTTGTTTCATGCAAGAAGTCACTGTTCTAAATTTAAGTAAGGGTTTGATTAATGTGAAAAGCAAAACCTTTTGAACAACAGGAAGACTCCTTTGATTTTATGATGCAAAGAAGATCAAGAAGACTGTCTTGTGATGTTTACTTCCAAAAATGACCCAAAAAATGTTGGCGCGGTACAATGTAAAATGAAGTATGTCAGTGTACTGTTTGTTTCATACAACCTAAATGCAGGAACACAACTTTGATTGGATGTTGTAAAGAAGAGAAGGAAATGAATGTAAAATGAACCTTGGATTTGATGTTGTAGAGAAGAGAAGGAAAAGTCAAGCTTCTCAATAATGTTTATGCTGCACATGCAAGAATTCAAATACCTTTTGTCAAGAATGTTTATTTTTGTTAATGTTACCATGTACTGTAGAAGAAGATGATGGGATGTAACATACCATAGGAAGGTGTAGGTAGCACTTGAACAGGAACGCACCCTTGGTGCGAAAAACAAGAGCAAAATTTTTAAGAATGTTTTTTTGGCAATCCAATACAATGTAGAGTGGAACACTAACGGTCCTTTATTTCCCTCAAACAACTATATTAAACTTTTCGAATGTTTGTTTCTTGCAAGAATTCACTGTTCTAATGTTGGTCTTTTTATTTTTTTGGTTGTATTAAACTTTTCGAATGGTTGTTTCACGCAAGAAGTTACTGTTCTAAATTTAAGTAAGGGTTTGATGAATATGAAAAGCAAAACCTTTTGAACAAAAGGAAAACTCCTTTGATTTTATGCTGCAGGTAAGATCAAGAATATTTTCATGTGATGTTTACTTCCATGAATGACTCCAGAAAACTTAAGTTTGGGTTTGATGGATATGAAAAGCAAAACCTTTTGAACAACAGGAAGACTCCTTTGATTTTATGCTGCAGAGAAGATCAAGGAGATTGTCATGTAATGTTTACTTCTAAGAATGACTCAAAAAATGTTGGTGCGGTACAATGTAAAATGAAGTATGTCAAGGTACTGTTTGTTTCATACAACCTAAATGCAAGAACACAACTTTGATTTGATGTTGTAAAGAAGAAAAGGAAATGAATGTAAAATGAACCTTGGATTTGATGTTATCGAGAAGAGAAGGAAAAGTCAAGCTTCTCAAGAATGTTTCTGCAACACCTGCAAGAATTCAAATACCTTTTGTCAAGAATGTTTATTTTTGGTAATGTTACCATGTACTGTAGAAGAAGATGATGGGATGTAACATACCATAGGAAGGTGTACGTAGCACTTGAACAGGAACGCACCCTTGGAGCGAAAAACAAGAGAAGAATTTTTAAGAATGTTTTTTAGGCAATCCAATACAATGTAAAGAGGAACACTAACGGTCCTTTGTCTCCCGCAAACAAATGTATTAATCTTTCCGAATGTTTGTTTCATGCAAGAAGTCACTTTGCTAATGTTTTTCTTTTTATTTTTTTGGTTGTATTAAACTTTTTTAATGTTTGTTTCATGCAAGAAGTCACTGTTCTAAATTTAAGTAAGGGTTTGATTAATGTGAAAAGCAAAACCTTTTGAACAACAGGAAGACTCCTTTGATTTTATGATGCAAAGAAGATCAAGAAGACTGTCTTGTGATGTTTACTTCCAAAAATGACCCAAAAAATGTTGGCGCGGTACAATGTAAAATGAAGTATGTCAGTGTACTGTTTGTTTCATACAACCTAAATGCAGGAACACAACTTTGATTGGATGTTGTAAAGAAGAGAAGGAAATGAATGTAAAATGAACCTTGGATTTGATGTTGTAGAGAAGAGAAGGAAAAGTCAAGCTTCTCAAGAATGTTTATGCTGCACATGCAAGAATTCAAATACCTTTTGTCAAGAATGTTTATTTTTGTTAATGTTACCATGTACTGTAGAAGAAGATGATGGGATGTAACATACCATAGGAAGGTGTAGGTAGCACTTGAACAGGAACGCACCCTTGGTGCGAAAAACAAGAGCAAAATTTTTAAGAATGTTTTTTTGGCAATCCAATACAATGTAGAGTGGAACACTAACGGTCCTTTATTTCCCTCAAACAACTATATTAAACTTTTCGAATGTTTGTTTCTTGCAAGAATTCACTGTTCTAATGTTGGTCTTTTTATTTTTTTGGTTGTATTAAACTTTTCGAATGTTTGTTTCATGCAAGAAGTTACTGTTCTAAATTTAAGTAAGGGTTTGATGAATATGAAAAGCAAAACCTTTTGAACAAAAGGAAAACTCCTTTGATTTTATGCTGCAGGTAAGATCAAGAATATTTTCATGTGATGTTTACTTCCAAGAATGACTCCAGAAAACTTAAGTTTGGGTTTGATGGATATGAAAAGCAAAACCTTTTGAACAACAGGAAGACTCCTTTGATTTTATGCTGCAGAGAAGATCAAGGAGATTGTCATGTAATGTTTACTTCTAAGAATGACTCAAAAAATGTTGGTGCGGTACAATGTAAAATGAAGTATGTCAAGGTACTGTTTGTTTCATACAACCTAAATGCAAGAACACAACTTTGATTTGATGTTGTAAAGAAGAAAAGGAAATGAATGTAAAATGAACCTTGGATTTGATGTTATCGAGAAGAGAAGGAAAAGTCAAGCTTCTCAAGAATGTTTCTGCAACACCTGCAAGAATTCAAATACCTTTTGTCAAGAATGTTTATTTTTGGTAATGTTACCATGTACTGTAGAAGAAGATGATGGGATGTAACATACCATAGGAAGGTGTACGTAGCACTTGAACAGGAACGCACCCTTGGAGCGAAAAACAAGAGAAGAATTTTTAAGAATATTTTTTAGGCAATCCAATACAATGTAAAGAGGAACACTAACGGTCCTTTGTCTCCCGCAAACAAATGTATTAATCTTTCCGAATGTTTGTTTCATGGAAGAAGTCACTTTGCTAATGTTTTTCTTTTTATTTTTTTGGTTGTATTAAACTTTTTTAATGTTTGTTTCATGCAACAAGTCACTGTTCTAAATTTAAGTAAGGGTTTGATTAATGTGAAAAGCAAAACCTTTTGAACAACAGGAAGACTCCTTTGATTTTATGATGCAAAGAAGATCAAGAAGACTGTCTTGTGATGTTTACTTCCAAAAATGACCCAAAAAATGTTGGCGCGGTACAATGTAAAATGAAGTATGTCAGTGTACTGTTTGTTTCATACAACCTAAATGCAGGAACACAACTTTGATTGGATGTTGTAAAGAAGAGAAGGAAATGAATGTAAAATGAACCTTGGATTTGATGTTGTAGAGAAGAGAAGGAAAAGTCAAGCTTCTCAATAATGTTTATGCTGCACATGCAAGAATTCAAATACCTTTTGTCAAGAATGTTTATTTTTGTTAATGTTACCATGTACTGTAGAAGAAGATGATGGGATGTAACATACCATAGGAAGGTGTAGGTAGCACTTGAACAGGAACGCACCCTTGGTGCGAAAAACAAGAGCAAAATTTTTAAGAATGTTTTTTTGGCAATCCAATACAATGTAGAGTGGAACACTAACGGTCCTTTATTTCCCTCAAACAACTATATTAAACTTTTCGAATGTTTGTTTCTTGCAAGAATTCACTGTTCCAATGTTGGTCTTTTTATTTTTTTGGTTGTATTAAACTTTTCGAATGGTTGTTTCACGCAAGAAGTTACTGTTCTAAATTTAAGTAAGGGTTTGATGAATATGAAAAGCAAAACCTTTTGAACAAAAGGAAAAATCCTTTGATTTTATGCTGCAGGTAAGATCAAGAATATTTTCATGTGATGTTTACTTCCAAGAATGACTCCAGAAAACTTAAGTTTGGGTTTGATGGATATGAAAAGCAAAACCTTTTGAACAACAGGAAGACTCCTTTGATTTTATGCTGCAGAGAAGATCAAGGAGATTGTCATGTAATGTTTACTTCTAAGAATGACTCAAAAAATGTTGGTGCGGTACAATGTAAAATGAAGTATGTCAAGGTACTGTTTGTTTCATACAACCTAAATGCAAGAACACAACTTTGATTTGATGTTGTAAAGAAGAAAAGGAAATGAATGTAAAATGAATCTTGGATTTGATGTTATCGAGAAGAGAAGGAAAAGTCAAGCTTCTCAAGAATGTTTCTGCAACACCTGCAAGAATTCAAATACCTTTTGTCAAGAATGTTTATTTTTGGTAATGTTACCATGTACTGTAGAAGAAGATGATGGGATGTAACATACCATAGGAAGGTGTACGTAGCACTTGAACAGGAACGCACCCTTGGAGCGAAAAACAAGAGAAGAATTTTTAAGAATGTTTTTTAGGCAATCCAATACAATGTAAAGAGGAACACTAACGGTCCTTTGTCTCCCGCAAACAAATGTATTAATCTTTCCGAATGTTTGTTTCATGGAAGAAGTCACTTTGCTAATGTTTTTCTTTTTATTTTTTTGGTTGTATTAAACTTTTTTAATGTTTGTTTCATGCAAGAAGTCACTGTTCTAAATTTAAGTAAGGGTTTGATTAATGTGAAAAGCAAAACCTTTTGAACAACAGGAAGACTCCTTTGATTTTATGATGCAAAGAAGATCAAGAAGACTGTCTTGTGATGTTTACTTCCAAAAATGACCCAAAAAATGTTGGCGCGGTACAATGTAAAATGAAGTATGTCAGTGTACTGTTTGTTTCATACAACCTAAATGCAGGAACACAACTTTGATTGGATGTTGTAAAGAAGAGAAGGAAATGAATGTAAAATGAACCTTGGATTTGATGTTGTAGAGAAGAGAAGGAAAAGTCAAGCTTCTCAAGAATGTTTATGCTGCACATGCAAGAATTCAAATACCTTTTGTCAAGAATGTTTATTTTTGTTAATGTTACCATGTACTGTAGAAGAAGATGATGGGATGTAACATACCATAGGAAGGTGTAGGTAGCACTTGAACAGGAACGCACCCTTGGTGCGAAAAACAAGAGCAAAATTTTTAAGAATGTTTTTTTGGCAATCCAATACAATGTAGAGTGGAACACTAACGGTCCTTTATTTCCCTCAAACAACTATATTAAACTTTTCGAATGTTTGTTTCTTGCAAGAATTCACTGTTCTAATGTTGGTCTTTTTATTTTTTTGGTTGTATTAAACTTTTCGAATGTTTGTTTCATGCAAGAAGTTACTGTTCTAAATTTAAGTAAGGGTTTGATGAATATGAAAAGCAAAACCTTTTGAACAAAAGGAAAACTCCTTTGATTTTATGCTGCAGGTAAGATCAAGAATATTTTCATGTGATGTTTACTTCCAAGAATGACTCCAAAAAACTTAAGTTAGGGTTTGATGGATATGAAAAGCAAAACCTTTTGAACAACAGGAAGACTCCTTTGATTTTATGCTGCAGAGAAGATCAAGGAGATTGTCATGTAATGTTTACTTCTAAGAATGACTCAAAAAATGTTGGTGCGGTACAATGTAAAATGAAGTATGTCAAGGTACTGTTTGTTTCATACAACCTAAATGCAAGAACACAACTTTGATTTAATGTTCTAAAGAAGAGAAGGAAATGAATGTAAAATGAACCTTGGATTTGATGTTATCGAGAAGAGAAGGAAAAGTCAAGCTTCTCAAGAATGTTTCTGCAACACCTGCAAGAATTCAAATACCTTTTGTCAAGAATGTTTATTTTTCGTAATGTTACCATGTACTGTAGAAGAAGATGATGGGATGTAACATACCATAGGAAGGTGTAGGTAGCACTTGAACAGGAACGTACCCTTGGAGTGAAAAACAAGAGCAGAATTTTTATGAATGTTTTTTAGGCAATCCAATACAATGTAAAGAGGAACACTAACGGTTCTTTGTTTCCCGCAAACAAATGTATTAATCTTTTTGAATGTTTGTTTCATGCAAGAAGTCACTTTGCTAATGTTTATCTTTTTATTTTTTTGGTTGTATTAAACTTTTTTAATGTTTGTTTCATGCCAGAAGTCACTGTTCTAAATTTAAGTAAGAGTTTGATTAATGTGAAAAGCAAAACCTTTTGAACAACAGGAAGACTCCTTTGATTTTATGATGCAAAGAAGATCAAGAAGATTGTCTTGTGATGTTTACTTCCAAAAATGACCCAAAAAATGTTGGCGCGGTACAATGTAAAATGAAGTATGTCAGTGTACTGTTTGTTTCATACAACCTAAATGCAGGAACACAACTTTGATTGGATGTTGTAAAGAAGAGAAGGAAATGAATGTAAAATGAACCTTGGATTTGATGTTGTAGAGAAGAGAAGGAAAAGTCAAGCTTCTCAATAATGTTTATGCTGCACATGCAAGAATTCAAATACCTTTTGTCAAGAATGTTTATTTTTGTTAATGTTACCATGTACTGTAGAAGAAGATGATGGGATGTAACATACATTAGGAAGGTGTAGGTAGCACTTGAACAGGAACGCACCCTTGGTGCGAAAAACAAGAGCAAAATTTTTAAGAATGTTTTTTTGGCAATCCAATACAATGTAGAGTGGAACACTAACGGTCCTTTATTTCCCTCAAACAACTATATTAAACTTTTAGAATGTTTGTTTCTTGCAAGAATTCACTGTTCTAATGTTGGTCTTTTTATTTTTTTGGTTGTATTAAACTTTTCGAATGGTTGTTTCACGCAAGAAGTTACTGTTCTAAATTTAAGTAAGGGTTTGATGAATATGAAAAGCAAAACCTTTTGAACAAAAGGAAAACTCCTTTGATTTTATGCTGCAGGTAAGATCAAGAATATTTTCATGTGATGTTTACTTCCAAGAATGACTCCAGAAAACTTAAGTTTGGGTTTGATGGATATGAAAAGCAAAACCTTTTGAACAACAGGAAGACTCCTTTGATTTTATGCTGCAGAGAAGATCAAGGAGATTGTCATGTAATGTTTACTTCTAAGAATGACTCAAAAAATGTTGGTGCGGTACAATGTAAAATGAAGTATGTCAAGGTACTGTTTGTTTCATACAACCTAAATGCAAGAACACAACTTTGATTTGATGTTGTAAAGAAGAAAAGGAAATGAATGTAAAATGAACCTTGGATTTGATGTTATCGAGAAGAGAAGGAAAAGTCAAGCTTCTCAAGAATGTTTCTGCAACACCTGCAAGAATTCAAATACCTTTTGTCAAGAATGTTTATTTTTGGTAATGTTACCATGTACTGTAGAAGAAGATGATGGGATGTAACATACCATAGGAAGGTGTACGTAGCACTTGAACAGGAACGCACCCTTGGAGCGAAAAACAAGAGAAGAATTTTTAAGAATGTTTTTTAGGCAATCCAATACAATGTAAAGAGGAACACTAACGGTCCTTTGTCTCCCGCAAACAAATGTATTAATCTTTCCGAATGTTTGTTTCATGGAAGAAGTCACTTTGCTAATGTTTTTCTTTTTATTTTTTTGGTTGTATTAAACTTTTTTAATGTTTGTTTCATGCAAGAAGTCACTGTTCTAAATTTAAGTAAGGGTTTGATTAATGTGAAAAGCAAAACCTTTTGAACAACAGGAAGACTCCTTTGATTTTATGATGCAAAGAAGATCAAGAAGACTGTCTTGTGATGTTTACTTCCAAAAATGACCCAAAAAATGTTGGCGCGGTACAATGTAAAATGAAGTATGTCAGTGTACTGTTTGTTTCATACAACCTAAATGCAGGAACACAACTTTGATTGGATATTGTAAAGAAGAGAAGGAAATGAATGTAAAATGAACCTTGGATTTGATGTTGTAGAGAAGAGAAGGAAAAGTCAAGCTTCTCAAGAATGTTTATGCTGCACATGCAAGAATTCAAATACCTTTTGTCAAGAATGTTTATTTTTGTTAATGTTACCATGTACTGTAGAAGAAGATGATGGGATGTAACATACCATAGGAAGGTGTAGGTAGCACTTGAACAGGAACGCACCCTTGGTGCGAAAAACAAGAGCAAAATTTTTAAGAATGTTTTTTTGGCAATCCAATACAATGTAGAGTGGAACACTAACGGTCCTTTATTTCACTCAAACAACTATATTAAACTTTTCGAATGTTTGTTTCTTGCAAGAATTCACTGTTCTAATGTTGGTCTTTTTATTTTTTTGGTTGTATTGAACTTTTCGAATGGTTGTTTCATGCAAGAAGTTACTGTTCTAAATTTAAGTAAGGGTTTGATGAATATGAAAAGCAAAACCTTTTGAACAAAAGGAAAACTCCTTTGATTTTATGCTGCAGGTAAGATCAAGAATATTTTCATGTGATGTTTACTTCCAAGAATGACTCCAAAAAAACTTAAGTTAGGGTTTGATGGATATGAAAAGCAAAACCTTTTGAACAACAGGAAGACTCCTTTGATTTTATGCTGCAGAGAAGATCAAGGAGATTGTCATGTAATGTTTACTTCTAAGAATGACTCAAAAAATGTTGGTGCGGTACAATGTAAAATGAAGTATGTCAAGGTACTGTTTGTTTCAACCAACCTAAATGCAAGAACACAACTTTGATTTAATGTTCTAAAGAAGAGAAGGAAATGAATGTAAAATGAACCTTGGATTTGATGTTATCGAGAAGAGAAGGAAAAGTCAAGCTTCTCAAGAATGTTTCTGCAACACCTGCAAGAATTCAAATACCTTTTGTCAAGAATGTTTATTTTTCGTAATGTTACCATGTACTGTAGAAGAAGATGATGGGATGTAACATACCATAGGAAGGTGTAGGTAGCACTTGAACAGGAACGTACCCTTGGAGTGAAAAACAAGAGCAGAATTTTTATGAATGTTTTTTAGGCAATCCAATACAATGTAAAGAGGAACACTAACGGTTCTTTGTTTCCCGCAAACAAATGTATTAATCTTTTTGAATGTTTGTTTAATGCAAGAAGTCACTTTGCTAATGTTTATCTTTTTATTTTTTTGGTTGTATTAAACTTTTTTAATGTTTGTTTCATGCCAGAAGTCACTGTTCTAAATTTAAGTAAGAGTTTGATTAATGTGAAAAGCAAAACCTTTTGAACAACAGGAAGACTCCTTTGATTTTATGATGCAAAGAAGATCAAGAAGATTGTCTTGTGATGTTTACTTCCAAAAATGACCCAAAAAATGTTGGCGCGGTACAATGTAAAATGAAGTATGTCAGTGTACTGTTTGTTTCATACAACCTAAATGCAGGAACACAACTTTGATTGGATGTTGTAAAGAAGAGAAGGAAATGAATGTAAAATGAACCTTGGATTTGATGTTGTAGAGAAGAGAAGGAAAAGTCAAGCTTCTCAAGAATGTTTATGCTGCACATGCAAGAATTCAAATACCTTTGGTCAAGAATGTTTATTTTTGTTAATGTTACCATGTACTGTAGAAGAAGATGATGGGATGTAACATACCATAGGAAGGTGTAGGTAGCACTTGAACAGGAACGCACCCTTGGTGCGAAAAACAAGAGCAAAATTTTTAAGAATGTTTTTTTGGCAATCCAATACAATGTAGAGTGGAACACTAACGGTCCTTTATTTCACTCAAACAACTATATTAAACTTTTCGAATGTTTGTTTCTTGCAAGAATTCACTGTTCTAATGTTGGTCTTTTTATTTTTTTGGTTGTATTGAACTTTTCGAATGGTTGTTTCATGCAAGAAGTTACTGTTCTAAATTTAAGTAAGGGTTTGATGAATATGAAAAGCAAAACCTTTTGAACAAAAGGAAAACTCCTTTGATTTTATGCTGCAGGTAAGATCAAGAATATTTTCATGTGATGTTTACTTCCAAGAATGACTCCAAAAAAACTTAAGTTAGGGTTTGATGGATATGAAAAGCAAAACCTTTTGAACAACAGGAAGACTCCTTTGATTTTATGCTGCAGAGAAGATCAAGGAGATTGTCATGTAATGTTTACTTCTAAGAATGACTCAAAAAATGTTGGTGCGGTACAATGTAAAATGAAGTATGTCAAGGTACTGTTTGTTTCAACCAACCTAAATGCAAGAACACAACTTTGATTTAATGTTCTAAAGAAGAGAAGGAAATGAATGTAAAATGAACCTTGGATTTGATGTTATCGAGAAGAGAAGGAAAAGTCAAGCTTCTCAAGAATGTTTCTGCAACACCTGCAAGAATTCAAATACCTTTTGTCAAGAATGTTTATTTTTCGTAATGTTACCATGTACTGTAGAAGAAGATGATGGGATGTAACATACCATAGGAAGGTGTAGGTAGCACTTGAACAGGAACGTACCCTTGGAGTGAAAAACAAGAGCAGAATTTTTATGAATGTTTTTTAGGCAATCCAATACAATGTAAAGAGGAACACTAACGGTTCTTTGTTTCCCGCAAACAAATGTATTAATCTTTTTGAATGTTTGTTTAATGCAAGAAGTCACTTTGCTAATGTTTATCTTTTTATTTTTTTGGTTGTATTAAACTTTTTTAATGTTTGTTTCATGCCAGAAGTCACTGTTCTAAATTTAAGTAAGAGTTTGATTAATGTGAAAAGCAAAACCTTTTGAACAACAGGAAGACTCCTTTGATTTTATGATGCAAAGAAGATCAAGAAGATTGTCTTGTGATGTTTACTTCCAAAAATGACCCAAAAAATGTTGGCGCGGTACAATGTAAAATGAAGTATGTCAGTGTACTGTTTGTTTCATACAACCTAAATGCAGGAACACAACTTTGATTGGATGTTGTAAAGAAGAGAAGGAAATGAATGTAAAATGAACCTTGGATTTGATGTTGTAGAGAAGAGAAGGAAAAGTCAAGCTTCTCAAGAATGTTTATGCTGCACATGCAAGAATTCAAATACCTTTGGTCAAGAATGTTTATTTTTGTTAATGTTACCATGTACTGTAGAAGAAGATGATGGGATGTAACATACCATAGGAAGGTGTAGGTAGCACTTGAACAGGAACGCACCCTTGGTGCGAAAAACAATAGCAGAATTTTTAAGAATGTTTTATTGGCAATCCAATACAATGTAGAGTGGAACACTAACGGTCCTTTATTTCCCTCAAACAACTATATTAAACTTTTCGAATGTTTGTTTCTTGCAAGAATTCACTGTTCTAATGTTGGTCTTTTTATTTTTTTGGTTGTATTAAACTTTTCGAATGGTTGTTTCATGCAAGAAGTTACTGTTCTAAATTTAAGTAAGGGTTTGATGAATATGAAAAGCAAAACCTTTTGAACAAAAGGAAAACTCCTTTGATTTTATGCTGCAGGTAAGATCAAGAATATTTTCATGTGATGTTTACTTCCAAGAATGACTCCAAAAAACTTAAGTTAGGGTTTGATGGATATGAAAAGCAAAACCTTTTGAACAACAGGAAGACTCCTTTGATTTTATGCTGCAGAGAAGATCAAGGAGATTGTCATGTAATGTTTACTTCTAAGAATGACTCAAAAAATGTTGGTGCGGTACAATGTAAAATGAAGTATGTCAAGGTACTGTTTGTTTCATACAACCTAAATGCAAGAACACAACTTTGATTTAATGTTCTAAAGAAGAGAAGGAAATGAATGTAAAATGAACCTTGGATTTGATGTTATCGAGAAGAGAAGGAAAAGTCAAGCTTCTCAAGAATGTTTCTGCAACACCTGCAAGAATTCAAATACCTTTTGTCAAGAATGTTTATTTTTTGTAATGTTACCATGTACTGTAGAAGAAGATGATGGGATGTAACATACCATAGGAAGGTGTATATAGCACTTGAACAGGAACGTACCCTTGGAGTGAAAAACAAGAGCAGAATTTTTATGAATGTTTTTTAGGCAATCCAATACAATGTAAAGAGGAACACTAACGGTTCTTTGTTTCCCGCAAACAAATGTATTAATCTTTTTGAATGTTTGTTTCATGCAAGAAGTCACTTTGCTAATGTTTATCTTTTTATTTTTTTGGTTGTATTAACCTTTTTTAATGTTTGTTTCATGCCAGAAGTCACTGTTCTAAATTTAAGTAAGAGTTTGATTAATGTGAAAAGCAAAACCTTTTGAACAACAGGAAGACTCCTTTGATTTTATGATGCAAAGAAGATCAAGAAGATTGTCTTGTGATGTTTACTTCCAAAAATGACTCAAAAAAGGTTGGCGCGGTACAATGTAAAATGAAGGTTGTCAATGTACTGTTTGTTTCATACAACCTAAATGCAGGAACACAACTTTGATTGGATGTTGTAAAGAAGAGAAGGAAATGAATGTAAAATGAACCTTGGATTTGATGTTGTAGAGAAGAGAAGGAAAAGTCAAGCTTCTCAATAATGTTTATGCTGCACATGCAAGAATTCAAATACCTTTTGTCAAGAATGTTTATTTTTGTTAATGTTACCATGTACTGTAGAAGAAGATGATGGGATGTAACATACCATAGGAAGGTGTAGGTAGCACTTGAACAGGAACGCTCCCTTGGTGCGAAAAACAAGAGCAAAATTTTTAAGAATGTTTTTTTGGCAATCCAATACAATGTAGAGTGGAACACTAACGGTCCTTTATTTCCCTCAAACAACTATATTAAACTTTTCGAATGTTTGTTTCTTGCAAGAATTCACTGTTCTAATGTTGGTCTTTTTATTTTTTTGGTTGTATTAAACTTTTCGAATGGTTGTTTCATGCAAGAAGTTACTGTTCTAAATTTAAGTAAGGGTTTGATGAATATGAAAAGCAAAACCTTTTGAACAAAAGGAAAACTCCTTTGATTTTATGCTGCAGGTAAGATCAAGAATATTTTCATGTGATGTTTACTTCCAAGAATGACTCCAAAAAACTTAAGTTAGGGTTTGATGGATATGAAAAGCAAAACCTTTTGAACAACAGGAAGACTCCTTTGATTTTATGCTGCAGAGAAGATCAAGGAGATTGTCATGTAATGTTTACTTCTAAGAATGACTCAAAAAATGTTGGTGCGGTACAATGTAAAATGAAGTATGTCAAGGTACTGTTTGTTTCATACAACCTAAATGCAAGAACACAACTTTGATTTAATGTTCTAAAGAAGAGAAGGAAATGAATGTAAAATGAACCTTGGATTTGATGTTATCGAGAAGAGAAGGAAAAGTCAAGCTTCTCAAGAATGTTTCTGCAACACCTGCAAGAATTCAAATACCTTTTGTCAAGAATGTTTATTTTTTGTAATGTTACCATGTACTGTAGAAGAAGATGATGGGATGTAACATACCATAGGAAGGTGTATATAGCACTTGAACAGGAACGTACCCTTGGAGTGAAAAACAAGAGCAGAATTTTTATGAATGTTTTTTAGGCAATCCAATACAATGTAAAGAGGAACACTAACGGTTCTTTGTTTCCCGCAAACAAATGTATTAATCTTTTTGAATGTTTGTTTCATGCAAGAAGTCACTTTGCTAATGTTTATCTTTTTATTTTTTTGGTTGTATTAACCTTTTTTAATGTTTGTTTCATGCCAGAAGTCACTGTTCTAAATTTAAGTAAGAGTTTGATTAATGTGAAAAGCAAAACCTTTTGAACAACAGGAAGACTCCTTTGATTTTATGATGCAAAGAAGATCAAGAAGATTGTCTTGTGATGTTTACTTCCAAAAATGACCCAAAAAATGTTGGCGCGGTACAATGTAAAATGAAGTATGTCAGTGTACTGTTTGTTTCATACAACCTAAATGCAGGAACACAACTTTGATTGGATGTTGTAAAGAAGAGAAGGAAATGAATGTAAAATGAACCTTGGATTTGATGTTGTAGAGAAGAGAAGGAAAAGTCAAGCTTCTCAAGAATGTTTATGCTGCACATGCAAGAATTCAAATACCTTTGGTCAAGAATGTTTATTTTTGTTAATGTTACCATGTACTGTAGAAGAAGATGATGGGATGTAACATACCATAGGAAGGTGTAGGTAGCACTTGAACAGGAACGCACCCTTGGTGCGAAAAACAATAGCAGAATTTTTAAGAATGTTTTTTTGGCAATCCAATACAATGTAGAGTGGAACACTAACGGTCCTTTATTTCCCTCAAACAACTATATTAAACTTTTCGAATGTTTGTTTCTTGCAAGAATTCACTGTTCTAATGTTGGTCTTTTTATTTTTTTGGTTGTATTAAACTTTTCGAATGGTTGTTTCATGCAAGAAGTTACTGTTCTAAATTTAAGTAAGGGTTTGATGAATATGAAAAGCAAAACCTTTTGAACAAAAGGAAAACTCCTTTGATTTTATGCTGCAGGTAAGATCAAGAATATTTTCATGTGATGTTTACTTCCAAGAATGACTCCAAAAAACTTAAGTTAGGGTTTGATGGATATGAAAAGCAAAACCTTTTGAACAACAGGAAGACTCCTTTGATTTTATGCTGCAGAGAAGATCAAGGAGATTGTCATGTAATGTTTACTTCTAAGAATGACTCAAAAAATGTTGGTGCGGTACAATGTAAAATGAAGTATGTCAAGGTACTGTTTGTTTCATACAACCTAAATGCAAGAACACAACTTTGATTTAATGTTCTAAAGAAGAGAAGGAAATGAATGTAAAATGAACCTTGGATTTGATGTTATCGAGAAGAGAAGGAAAAGTCAAGCTTCTCAAGAATGTTTCTGCAACACCTGCAAGAATTCAAATACCTTTTGTCAAGAATGTTTATTTTTTGTAATGTTACCATGTACTGTAGAAGAAGATGATGGGATGTAACATACCATAGGAAGGTGTATATAGCACTTGAACAGGAACGTACCCTTGGAGTGAAAAACAAGAGCAGAATTTTTATGAATGTTTTTTAGGCAATCCAATACAATGTAAAGAGGAACACTAACGGTTCTTTGTTTCCCGCAAACAAATGTATTAATCTTTTTGAATGTTTGTTTCATGCAAGAAGTCACTTTGCTAATGTTTATCTTTTTATTTTTTTGGTTGTATTAACCTTTTTTAATGTTTGTTTCATGCCAGAAGTCACTGTTCTAAATTTAAGTAAGAGTTTGATTAATGTGAAAAGCAAAACCTTTTGAACAACAGGAAGACTCCTTTGATTTTATGATGCAAAGAAGATCAAGAAGATTGTCTTGTGATGTTTACTTCCAAAAATGACTCAAAAAAGGTTGGCGCGGTACAATGTAAAATGAAGTATGTCAATGTACTGTTTGTTTCATACAACCTAAATGCAGGAACACAACTTTGATTGGATGTTGTAAAGAAGAGAAGGAAATGAATGTAAAATGAACCTTGGATTTGATGTTGTAGAGAAGAGAAGGAAAAGTCAAGCTTCTCAATAATGTTTATGCTGCACATGCAAGAATTCAAATACCTTTTGTCAAGAATGTTTATTTTTGTTAATGTTACCATGTACTGTAGAAGAAGATGATGGGATGTAACATACCATAGGAAGGTGTAGGTAGCACTTGAACAGGAACGCTCCCTTGGTGCGAAAAACAAGAGCAAAATTTTTAAGAATGTTTTTTTGGCAATCCAATACAATGTAGAGTGGAACACTAACGGTCCTTTATTTCCCTCAAACAACTATATTAAACTTTTCGAATGTTTGTTTCTTGCAAGAATTCACTGTTCTAATGTTGGTCTTTTTATTTTTTTGGTTGTATTAAACTTTTCGAATGGTTGTTTCATGCAAGAAGTTACTGTTCTAAATTTAAGTAAGGGTTTGATGAATATGAAAAGCAAAACCTTTTGAACAAAAGGAAAACTCCTTTGATTTTATGCTGCAGGTAAGATCAAGAATATTTTCATGTGATGTTTACTTCCAAGAATGACTCCAAAAAACTTAAGTTAGGGTTTGATGGATATGAAAAGCAAAACCTTTTGAACAACAGGAAGACTCCTTTGATTTTATGCTGCAGAGAAGATCAAGGAGATTGTCATGTAATGTTTACTTCTAAGAATGACTCAAAAAATGTTGGTGCGGTACAATGTAAAATGAAGTATGTCAAGGTACTGTTTGTTTCATACAACCTAAATGCAAGAACACAACTTTGATTTAATGTTCTAAAGAAGAGAAGGAAATGAATGTAAAATGAACCTTGGATTTGATGTTATCGAGAAGAGAAGGAAAAGTCAAGCTTCTCAAGAATGTTTCTGCAACACCTGCAAGAATTCAAATACCTTTTGTCAAGAATGTTTATTTTTTGTAATGTTACCATGTACTGTAGAAGAAGATGATGGGATGTAACATACCATAGGAAGGTGTATATAGCACTTGAACAGGAACGTACCCTTGGAGTGAAAAACAAGAGCAGAATTTTTATGAATGTTTTTTAGGCAATCCAATACAATGTAAAGAGGAACACTAACGGTTCTTTGTTTCCCGCAAACAAATGTATTAATCTTTTTGAATGTTTGTTTCATGCAAGAAGTCACTTTGCTAATGTTTATCTTTTTATTTTTTTGGTTGTATTAACCTTTTTTAATGTTTGTTTCATGCCAGAAGTCACTGTTCTAAATTTAAGTAAGAGTTTGATTAATGTGAAAAGCAAAACCTTTTGAACAACAGGAAGACTCCTTTGATTTTATGATGCAAAGAAGATCAAGAAGATTGTCTTGTGATGTTTACTTCCAAAAATGACTCAAAAAAGGTTGGCGCGGTACAATGTAAAATGAAGTATGTCAATGTACTGTTTGTTTCATACAACCTAAATGCAGGAACACAACTTTGATTGGATGTTGTAAAGAAGAGAAGGAAATGAATGTAAAATGAACCTTGGATTTGATGTTGTAGAGAAGAGAAGGAAAAGTCAAGCTTCTCAATAATGTTTATGCTGCACATGCAAGAATTCAAATACCTTTTGTCAAGAATGTTTATTTTTGTTAATGTTACCATGTACTGTAGAAGAAGATGATGGGATGTAACATACCATAGGAAGGTGTAGGTAGCACTTGAACAGGAACGCTCCCTTGGTGCGAAAAACAAGAGCAAAATTTTTAAGAATGTTTTTTTGGCAATCCAATACAATGTAGAGTGGAACACTAACGGTCCTTTATTTCCCTCAAACAACTATATTAAACTTTTCGAATGTTTGTTTCTTGCAAGAATTCACTGTTCTAATGTTGGTCTTTTTATTTTTTTGGTTGTATTTAACTTTTCGAATGGTTGTTTCACGCAAGAAGTTACTGTTCTAAATTTAAGTAAGGGTTTGATGAATATGAAAAGCAAAACCTTTTGAACAAAAGGAAAACTCCTTTGATTTTATGCTGCAGGTAAGATCAAGAATATTTTCATGTGATGTTTACTTCCAAGAATGACTCCAGAAAACTTAAGTTAGGGTTTGATGGATATGAAAAGCAAAACCTTTTGAACAACAGGAAGACTCCTTTGATTTTATGCTGCAGAGAAGATCAAGGAGATTGTCATGTAATGTTTACTTCTAAGAATGACTCAAAAAATGTTGGTGCGGTACAATGTAAAATGAAGTATGTCAAGGTACTGTTTGTTTCATACAACCTAAATGCAAGAACACAACTTTGATTTGATGTTGTAAAGAAGAAAAGGAAATGAATGTAAAATGAACCTTAGATTTGATGTTATCGAGAAGAGAAGGAAAAGTCAAGCTTCTCAAGAATGTTTCTGCAACACCTGCAAGAATTCAAATACCTTTTGTCAAGAATGTTTATTTTTGGTAATGTTACCATGTACTGTAGAAGAAGATGATGGGATGTAACATACCATAGGAAGGTGTACGTAGCACTTGAACAGGAACGCACCCTTGGAGCGAAAAACAAGAGAAGAATTTTTAAGAATGTTTTTTAGGCAATCCAATACAATGTAAAGAGGAACACTAACGGTCCTTTGTCTCCCGCAAACAAATGTATTAATCTTTCCGAATGTTTGTTTCATGGAAGAAGTCACTTTGCTAATGTTTTTCTTTTTATTTTTTTGGTTGTATTAAACTTTTTTAATGTTTGTTTCATGCAAGAAGTCACTGTTCTAAATTTAAGTAAGGGTTTGATTAATGTGAAAAGCAAAACCTTTTGAACAACAGGAAGACTCCTTTGATTTTATGATGCAAAGAAGATCAAGAAGACTGTCTTGTGATGTTTACTTCCAAAAATAACCCAAAAAATGTTGGCGCGGTACAATTTAAAATGAAGTATGTCAATGTATTGTTTGTTTCATACAACCTAAATGCAGGAACACAGCTTTGATTGGATGTTGTAAAGAAGTGAAGGAAATGAATGTAAAATGAACCTTGGATTTGATGTTGTAGAGAAGAGTAGGAAAAGTCAAGCTTCTCAAGAATGTTTATGCTGCACATGCAAGAATTCAAATACCTTTTGTCAAGAATGTTTATTTTTGGTAATGTTACCATGTACTATAGAAGAAGATGATGGGATGTAAAATACCATAGGAAGGTGTAGGTAGCACTTGAACAGGAACGCACCCTTGTTGCGAAAAACAAAAGCAGAATTTTTAAGAATGTTTTTTTGGCAATCCAATACAATGTAGAGTGGAACACTAACGGTCCTTTGTTTCCCTCAAACAACTATGTTAAACTTTTCGAATGTTTGTTCCTTGCAAGAATTCATTGTTCTAATGTTGGTCTTTTTATTTTTTTGGTTGTATTAAACTTTTCGAATGGTTGTTTCACGCAAGAAGTTACTGTTCTAAATTTAAGTAACGGTTTGATGAATATGAAAAGCAAAACCTTTTGAACAAAAGGAAAACACCTTTGATTTTATGCTGCAGGTAAGATCAAGAATATTTTCATGTGATGTTTACTTCCAAGAATGACTCCAGAAAACTTAAGTTAGGGTTTGATGGATATGAAAAGCAAAACCTTTTGAACAACAGGAAGACTCCTTTGATTTTATGCTGCAGAGAAGATCAAGGAGATTGTCATGTAATGTTTACTTCTAAGAATGACTCAAAAAATGTTGGTGCGGTACAATGTAAAATGAAGTATGTCAAGGTACTGTTTGTTTCATACAACCTAAATGCAAGAACACAACTTTGATTTGATGTTGTAAAGAAGAAAAGGAAATGAATGTAAAATGAACCTTGGATTTGATGTTATCGAGAAGAGACGGAAAAGTCAAGCTTCTCAAGAATGTTTCTGCAACACCTGCAAGAATTCAAATACCTTTTGTCAAGAATGTTTATTTTTGGTAATGTTACCATGTACTGTAGAAGAAGATGATGGGATGTAACATACCATAGGAACGTGTACGTAGCACTTGAACAGGAACGCACCCTAGGAGCGAAAAACAAGAGAAGAATTTTTAAGAATGTTTTTTAGGCAATCCAATACAATGTAAAGAGGAACACTAACGGTCCTTTGTCTCCCGCAAACAATTGTATTAATCTTTCCGAATGTTTGTTTCATGGAAGAAGTCACTTTGCTAATGTTTTTCTTTTTATTTTTTTGGTTGTATTAAACTTTTTTAATGTTTGTTTCATGCAAGAAGTCACTGTTCTAAATTTAAGTAAGGGTTTGATTAATGTGAAAAGCAAAACCTTTTGAACAACAGGAAGACTCCTTGGATTTTATGATGCAAAGAAGATCAAGAAAACTGTCTTGTGATGTTTACTTCCAAAAATGACCCAAAAAATGTTGGCGCGGTACAATGTAAAATGAAGTATGTCAGTGTACTGTTTGTTTCATACAACCTAAATGCAGGAACACAGCTTTGATTGGATGTTGTAAAGAAGTGAAGGAAATGAATGTAAAATGAACCTTGGATTTGATGTTGTAGAGAAGAGTAGGAAAAGTCAAGCTTCTCAAGAATGTTTATGCTGCACATGCAAGAATTCAAATACCTTTTGTCAAGAATGTTTATTTTTGGTAATGTTACCATGTACTATAGAAGAAGATGATGGGATGTAAAATACCATAGGAAGGTGTAGGTAGCACTTGAACAGGAACGCACCCTTGTTGCGAAAAACAAAAGCAGAATTTTTAAGAATGTTTTTTTGGCAATCCAATACAATGTAGAGTGGAACACTAACGGTCCTTTGTTTCCCTCAAACAACTATGTTAAACTTTTCGAATGTTTGTTCCTTGCAAGAATTCATTGTTCTAATGTTGGTCTTTTTATTTTTTTGGTTGTATTAAACTTTTCGAATGGTTGTTTCACGCAAGAAGTTACTGTTCTAAATTTAAGTAACGGTTTGATGAATATGAAAAGCAAAACCTTTTGAACAAAAGGAAAACACCTTTGATTTTATGCTGCAGGTAAGATCAAGAATATTTTCATGTGATGTTTACTTCCAAGAATGACTCCAGAAAACTTAAGTTAGGGTTTGATGGATATGAAAAGCAAAACCTTTTGAACAACAGGAAGACTCCTTTGATTTTATGCTGCAGAGAAGATCAAGGAGATTGTCATGTAATGTTTACTTCTAAGAATGACTCAAAAAATGTTGGTGCGGTACAATGTAAAATGAAGTATGTCAAGGTACTGTTTGTTTCATACAACCTAAATGCAAGAACACAACTTTGATTTGATGTTGTAAAGAAGAAAAGGAAATGAATGTAAAATGAACCTTGGATTTGATGTTATCGAGAAGAGACGGAAAAGTCAAGCTTCTCAAGAATGTTTCTGCAACACCTGCAAGAATTCAAATACCTTTTGTCAAGAATGTTTATTTTTGGTAATGTTACCATGTACTGTAGAAGAAGATGATGGGATGTAACATACCATAGGAAGGTGTACGTAGCACTTGAACAGGAACGCACCCTAGGAGCGAAAAACAAGAGAAGAATTTTTAAGAATGTTTTTTAGGCAATCCAATACAATGTAAAGAGGAACACTAACGGTCCTTTGTCTCCCGCAAACAAATGTATTAATCTTTCCGAATGTTTGTTTCATGGAAGAAGTCACTTTGCTAATGTTTTTCTTTTTATTTTTTTGGTTGTATTAAACTTTTTTAATGTTTGTTTCATGCAAGAAGTCACTGTTCTAAATTTAAGTAAGGGTTTGATTAATGTGAAAAGCAAAACCTTTTGAACAACAGGAAGACTCCTTGGATTTTATGATGCAAAGAAGATCAAGAAAACTGTCTTGTGATGTTTACTTCCAAAAATGACCCAAAAAATGTTGGCGCGGTACAATGTAAAATGAAGTATGTCAGTGTACTGTTTGTTTCATACAACCTAAATGCAGGAACACAACTTTGATTGGATGTTGTAAAGAAGAGAAGGAAATGAATGTAAAATGAACCTTGGATTTGATGTTGTAGAGAAGAGAAGGAAAAGTCAAGCTTCTCAAGAATGTTTATGCTGCACATGCAAGAATTCGAATACCTTTTGTCAAGAATGTTTATTTTTGTTAATGTTACCATGTACTGTAGAAGAAGATGATGGGATGTAACATACCATAGGAAGGTGTAGGTAGCACTTGAACAGGAACGCACCCTTGGTGCGAAAAACAAGAGCAAAATTTTTAAGAATGTTTTTTTGGCAATCCAATACAATGTAGAGTGGAACACTAACGGTCCTTTATTTCCCTCAAACAACTATATTAAACTTTTCGAATGTTTGTTTCTTGCAAGAATTCACTGTTCTAATGTTGGTCTTTTTATTTTTTTGGTTGCATTAAACTTTTCGAATGGTTGTTTCATGCAAGAAGTTACTGTTCTAAATTTAAGTAAGGGTTTGATGAATATGAAAAGCAAAACCTTTTGAACAAAAGGAAAACACCTTTGATTTTATGCTGCAGGTAAGATCAAGAATATTTTCATGTGATGTTTACTTCCAAGAATGACTCCAGAAAACTTAAGTTAGGGTTTGATGGATATGAAAAGCAAAACCTTTTGAACAACAGGAAGACTCCTTTGATTTTATGCTGCAGAGAAGATCAAGGAGATTGTCATGTAATGTTTACTTCTAAGAATGACTCAAAAAATGTTGGTGCGGTACAATGTAAAATGAAGTATGTCAAGGTACTGTTTGTTTCATACAACCTAAATGCAAGAACACAACTTTGATTTGATGTTGTAAAGAAGAAAAGGAAATGAATGTAAAATGAACCTTGGATTTGATGTTATCGAGAAGAGACGGAAAAGTCAAGCTTCTCAAGAATGTTTCTGCAACACCTGCAAGAATTCAAATACCTTTTGTCAAGAATGTTTATTTTTGGTAATGTTACCATGTACTGTAGAAGAAGATGATGGGATGTAACATACCATAGGAACGTGTACGTAGCACTTGAACAGGAACGCACCCTAGGAGCGAAAAACAAGAGAAGAATTTTTAAGAATGTTTTTTAGGCAATCCAATACAATGTAAAGAGGAACACTAACGGTCCTTTGTCTCCCGCAAACAAATGTATTAATCTTTCCGAATGTTTGTTTCATGGAAGAAGTCACTTTGCTAATGTTTTTCTTTTTATTTTTTTGGTTGTATTAAACTTTTTTAATGTTTGTTTCATGCAAGAAGTCACTGTTCTAAATTTAAGTAAGGGTTTGATTAATGTGAAAAGCAAAACCTTTTGAACAACAGGAAGACTCCTTGGATTTTATGATGCAAAGAAGATCAAGAAAACTGTCTTGTGATGTTTACTTCCAAAAATGACCCAAAAAATGTTGGCGCGGTACAATGTAAAATGAAGTATGTCAGTGTACTGTTTGTTTCATACAACCTAAATGCAGGAACACAGCTTTGATTGGATGTTGTAAAGAAGTGAAGGAAATGAATGTAAAATGAACCTTGGATTTGATGTTGTAGAGAAGAGTAGGAAAAGTCAAGCTTCTCAAGAATGTTTATGCTGCACATGCAAGAATTCAAATACCTTTTGTCAAGAATGTTTATTTTTGGTAATGTTACCATGTACTATAGAAGAAGATGATGGGATGTAAAATACCATAGGAAGGTGTAGGTAGCACTTGAACAGGAACGCACCCTTGTTGCGAAAAACAAAAGCAGAATTTTTAAGAATGTTTTTTTGGCAATCCAATACAATGTAGAGTGGAACACTAACGGTCCTTTGTTTCCCTCAAACAACTATGTTAAACTTTTCGAATGTTTGTTCCTTGCAAGAATTCATTGTTCTAATGTTGGTCTTTTTATTTTTTTGGTTGTATTAAACTTTTCGAATGGTTGTTTCACGCAAGAAGTTACTGTTCTAAATTTAAGTAACGGTTTGATGAATATGAAAAGCAAAACCTTTTGAACAAAAGGAAAACACCTTTGATTTTATGCTGCAGGTAAGATCAAGAATATTTTCATGTGATGTTTACTTCCAAGAATGACTCCAGAAAACTTAAGTTAGGGTTTGATGGATATGAAAAGCAAAACCTTTTGAACAACAGGAAGACTCCTTTGATTTTATGCTGCAGAGAAGATCAAGGAGATTGTCATGTAATGTTTACTTCTAAGAATGACTCAAAAAATGTTGGTGCGGTACAATGTAAAATGAAGTATGTCAAGGTACTGTTTGTTTCATACAACCTAAATGCAAGAACACAACTTTGATTTGATGTTGTAAAGAAGAAAAGGAAATGAATGTAAAATGAACCTTGGATTTGATGTTATCGAGAAGAGACGGAAAAGTCAAGCTTCTCAAGAATGTTTCTGCAACACCTGCAAGAATTCAAATACCTTTTGTCAAGAATGTTTATTTTTGGTAATGTTACCATGTACTGTAGAAGAAGATGATGGGATGTAACATACCATAGGAAGGTGTACGTAGCACTTGAACAGGAACGCACCCTAGGAGCGAAAAACAAGAGAAGAATTTTTAAGAATGTTTTTTAGGCAATCCAATACAATGTAAAGAGGAACACTAACGGTCCTTTGTCTCCCGCAAACAAATGTATTAATCTTTCCGAATGTTTGTTTCATGGAAGAAGTCACTTTGCTAATGTTTTTCTTTTTATTTTTTTGGTTGTATTAAACTTTTTTAATGTTTGTTTCATGCAAGAAGTCACTGTTCTAAATTTAAGTAAGGGTTTGATTAATGTGAAAAGCAAAACCTTTTGAACAACAGGAAGACTCCTTGGATTTTATGATGCAAAGAAGATCAAGAAAACTGTCTTGTGATGTTTACTTCCAAAAATGACCCAAAAAATGTTGGCGCGGTACAATGTAAAATGAAGTATGTCAGTGTACTGTTTGTTTCATACAACCTAAATGCAGGAACACAACTTTGATTGGATGTTGTAAAGAAGAGAAGGAAATGAATGTAAAATGAACCTTGGATTTGATGTTGTAGAGAAGAGAAGGAAAAGTCAAGCTTCTCAAGAATGTTTATGCTGCACATGCAAGAATTCGAATACCTTTTGTCAAGAATGTTTATTTTTGTTAATGTTACCATGTACTGTAGAAGAAGATGATGGGATGTAACATACCATAGGAAGGTGTAGGTAGCACTTGAACAGGAACGCACCCTTGGTGCGAAAAACAAGAGCAAAATTTTTAAGAATGTTTTTTTGGCAATCCAATACAATGTAGAGTGGAACACTAACGGTCCTTTATTTCCCTCAAACAACTATATTAAACTTTTCGAATGTTTGTTTCTTGCAAGAATTCACTGTTCTAATGTTGGTCTTTTTATTTTTTTGGTTGCATTAAACTTTTCGAATGGTTGTTTCATGCAAGAAGTTACTGTTCTAAATTTAAGTAAGGGTTTGATGAATATGAAAAGCAAAACCTTTTGAACAAAAGGAAAACACCTTTGATTTTATGCTGCAGGTAAGATCAAGAATATTTTCATGTGATGTTTACTTCCAAGAATGACTCCAGAAAACTTAAGTTAGGGTTTGATGGATATGAAAAGCAAAACCTTTTGAACAACAGGAAGACTCCTTTGATTTTATGCTGCAGAGAAGATCAAGGAGATTGTCATGTAATGTTTACTTCTAAGAATGACTCAAAAAATGTTGGTGCGGTACAATGTAAAATGAAGTATGTCAAGGTACTGTTTGTTTCATACAACCTAAATGCAAGAACACAACTTTGATTTGATGTTGTAAAGAAGAAAAGGAAATGAATGTAAAATGAACCTTGGATTTGATGTTATCGAGAAGAGACGGAAAAGTCAAGCTTCTCAAGAATGTTTCTGCAACACCTGCAAGAATTCAAATACCTTTTGTCAAGAATGTTTATTTTTGGTAATGTTACCATGTACTGTAGAAGAAGATGATGGGATGTAACATACCATAGGAACGTGTACGTAGCACTTGAACAGGAACGCACCCTAGGAGCGAAAAACAAGAGAAGAATTTTTAAGAATGTTTTTTAGGCAATCCAATACAATGTAAAGAGGAACACTAACGGTCCTTTGTCTCCCGCAAACAATTGTATTAATCTTTCCGAATGTTTGTTTCATGGAAGAAGTCACTTTGCTAATGTTTTTCTTTTTATTTTTTTGGTTGTATTAAACTTTTTTAATGTTTGTTTCATGCAAGAAGTCACTGTTCTAAATTTAAGTAAGGGTTTGATTAATGTGAAAAGCAAAACCTTTTGAACAACAGGAAGACTCCTTGGATTTTATGATGCAAAGAAGATCAAGAAAACTGTCTTGTGATGTTTACTTCCAAAAATGACCCAAAAAATGTTGGCGCGGTACAATGTAAAATGAAGTATGTCAGTGTACTGTTTGTTTCATACAACCTAAATGCAGGAACACAGCTTTGATTGGATGTTGTAAAGAAGTGAAGGAAATGAATGTAAAATGAACCTTGGATTTGATGTTGTAGAGAAGAGTAGGAAAAGTCAAGCTTCTCAAGAATGTTTATGCTGCACATGCAAGAATTCAAATACCTTTTGTCAAGAATGTTTATTTTTGGTAATGTTACCATGTACTATAGAAGAAGATGATGGGATGTAAAATACCATAGGAAGGTGTAGGTAGCACTTGAACAGGAACGCACCCTTGTTGCGAAAAACAAAAGCAGAATTTTTAAGAATGTTTTTTTGGCAATCCAATACAATGTAGAGTGGAACACTAACGGTCCTTTGTTTCCCTCAAACAACTATGTTAAACTTTTCGAATGTTTGTTCCTTGCAAGAATTCATTGTTCTAATGTTGGTCTTTTTATTTTTTTGGTTGTATTAAACTTTTCGAATGGTTGTTTCACGCAAGAAGTTACTGTTCTAAATTTAAGTAACGGTTTGATGAATATGAAAAGCAAAACCTTTTGAACAAAAGGAAAACACCTTTGATTTTATGCTGCAGGTAAGATCAAGAATATTTTCATGTGATGTTTACTTCCAAGAATGACTCCAGAAAACTTAAGTTAGGGTTTGATGGATATGAAAAGCAAAACCTTTTGAACAACAGGAAGACTCCTTTGATTTTATGCTGCAGAGAAGATCAAGGAGATTGTCATGTAATGTTTACTTCTAAGAATGACTCAAAAAATGTTGGTGCGGTACAATGTAAAATGAAGTATGTCAAGGTACTGTTTGTTTCATACAACCTAAATGCAAGAACACAACTTTGATTTGATGTTGTAAAGAAGAAAAGGAAATGAATGTAAAATGAACCTTGGATTTGATGTTATCGAGAAGAGACGGAAAAGTCAAGCTTCTCAAGAATGTTTCTGCAACACCTGCAAGAATTCAAATACCTTTTGTCAAGAATGTTTATTTTTGGTAATGTTACCATGTACTGTAGAAGAAGATGATGGGATGTAACATACCATAGGAAGGTGTACGTAGCACTTGAACAGGAACGCACCCTAGGAGCGAAAAACAAGAGAAGAATTTTTAAGAATGTTTTTTAGGCAATCCAATACAATGTAAAGAGGAACACTAACAGTCCTTTGTCTCCCGCAAACAAATGTATTAATCTTTCCGAATGTTTGTTTCATGGAAGAAGTCACTTTGCTAATGTTTTTCTTTTTATTTTTTTGGTTGTATTAAACTTTTTTAATGTTTGTTTCATGCAAGAAGTCACTGTTCTAAATTTAAGTAAGGGTTTGATTAATGTGAAAAGCAAAACCTTTTGAACAACAGGAAGACTCCTTGGATTTTATGATGCAAAGAAGATCAAGAAAACTGTCTTGTGATGTTTACTTCCAAAAATGACCCAAAAAATGTTGGCGCGGTACAATGTAAAATGAAGTATGTCAGTGTACTGTTTGTTTCATACAACCTAAATGCAGGAACACAACTTTGATTGGATGTTGTAAAGAAGAGAAGGAAATGAATGTAAAATGAACCTTGGATTTGATGTTGTAGAGAAGAGAAGGAAAAGTCAAGCTTCTAAAGAATGTTTATGCTGCACATGCAAGAATTCGAATACCTTTTGTCAAGAATGTTTATTTTTGTTAATGTTACCATGTACTGTAGAAGAAGATGATGGGATGTAACATACCATAGGAAGGTGTAGGTAGCACTTGAACAGGAACGCACCCTTGGTGCGAAAAACAAGAGCAAAATTTTTAAGAATGTTTTTTTGGCAATCCAATACAATGTAGAGTGGAACACTAACGGTCCTTTATTTCCCTCAAACAACTATATTAAACTTTTCGAATGTTTGTTTCTTGCAAGAATTCACTGTTCTAATGTTGGTCTTTTTATTTTTTTGGTTGCATTAAACTTTTCGAATGGTTGTTTCATGCAAGAAGTTACTGTTCTAAATTTAAGTAAGGGTTTGATGAATATGAAAAGCAAAACCTTTTGAACAAAAGGAAAACACCTTTGATTTTATGCTGCAGGTAAGATCAAGAATATTTTCATGTGATGTTTACTTCCAAGAATGACTCCAGAAAACTTAAGTTAGGGTTTGATGGATATGAAAAGCAAAACCTTTTGAACAACAGGAAGACTCCTTTGATTTTATGCTGCAGAGAAGATCAAGGAGATTGTCATGTAATGTTTACTTCTAAGAATGACTCAAAAAATGTTGGTGCGGTACAATGTAAAATGAAGTATGTCAAGGTACTGTTTGTTTCATACAACCTAAATGCAAGAACACAACTTTGATTTGATGTTGTAAAGAAGAAAAGGAAATGAATGTAAAATGAACCTTGGATTTGATGTTATCGAGAAGAGACGGAAAAGTCAAGCTTCTCAAGAATGTTTCTGCAACACCAGCAAGAATTCAAATACCTTTTGTCAAGAATGTTTATTTTTGGTAATGTTACCATGTACTGTAGAAGAAGATGATGGGATGTAACATACCATAGGAAGGTGTACGTAGCACTTGAACAGGAACGCACCCTAGGAGCGAAAAACAAGAGAAGAATTTTTAAGAATGTTTTTTAGGCAATCCAATACAATGTAAAGAGGAACACTAACGGTCCTTTGTCTCCCGCAAACAATTGTATTAATCTTTCCGAATGTTTGTTTCATGGAAGAAGTCACTTTGCTAATGTTTTTCTTTTTATTTTTTTGGTTGTATTAAACTTTTTTAATGTTTGTTTCATGCAAGAAGTCACTGTTCTAAATTTAAGTAAGGGTTTGATTAATGTGAAAAGCAAAACCTTTTGAACAACAGGAAGACTCCTTGGATTTTATGATTCAAAGAAGATCAAGAAAACTGTCTTGTGATGTTTACTTCCAAAAATGACCCAAAAAATGTTGGCGCGGTACAATGTAAAATGAAGTATGTCAGTGTACCGTTTGTTTCATACAACCTAAATGCAGGAACACAACTTTGATTGGATGTTGTAAAGAAGAGAAGGAAATGAATGTAAAATGAACCTTGGATTTGATGTTGTAGAGAAGAGAAGGAAAAGTCAAGCTTCTCAAGAATGTTTATGCTGCACATGCAAGAATTCAAATACCTTTTGTCAAGAATGTTTATTTTTGTTAATGTTACCATGTACTGTAGAAGAAGATGATGGGATGTAACATACCATAGGAAGGTGTAGGTAGCACTTGAACAGGAACGCACCCTTGGTGCGAAAAACAAGAGCAAAATTTTTAAGAATGTTTTTTTGGCAATCCAATACAATGTAGAGTGGAACACTAACGGTCCTTTATTTCCCTCAAACAACTATATTAAACTTTTCGAATGTTTGTTTCTTGCAAGAATTCACTGTTCTAATGTTGGTCTTTTTATTTTTTTGGTTGTATTAAACTTTTCGAATGGTTGTTTCATGCAAGAAGTTACTGTTCTAAATTTAAGTAAGGGTTTGATGAATATGAAAAGCAAAACCTTTTGAACAAAAGGAAAACTCCTTTGATTTTATGCTGCAGGTAAGATCAAGAATATTTTCATGTGATGTTTACTTCCAAGAATGACTCCAAAAAACTTAAGTTAGGGTTTGATGGATATGAAAAGCAAAACCTTTTGAACAACAGGAAGACTCCTTTGATTTTATGCTGCAGAGAAGATCAAGGAGATTGTCATGTAATGTTTACTTCTAAGAATGACTCAAAAAATGTTGGTGCGGTACAATGTAAAATGAAGTATGTCAAGGTACTGTTTGTTTCATACAACCTAAATGCAAGAACACAACTTTGATTTAATGTTCTAAAGAAGAGAAGGAAATGAATGTAAAATGAACCTTGGATTTGATGTTATCGAGAAGTGAAGGAAAAGTCAAGCTTCTCAAGAATGTTTCTGCAACACCTGCAAGAATTCAAATACCTTTTGTCAAGAATGTTTATTTTTCGTAATGTTACCATGTACTGTAGAAGAAGATGATGGGATGTAACATACCATAGGAAGGTGTAGGTAGCACTTGAACAGGAACGTACCCTTGGACTGAAAAACAAGAGCAGAATTTTTATGAATGTTTTTTAGGCAATCCAATACAATGTAAAGAGGAACACTAACGGTTCTTTGTTTCCCGCAAACAAATGTATTAATCTTTTTGAATGTTTGTTTCATGCAAGAAGTCACTTTGCTAATGTTTATCTTTTTATTTTTTTGGTTGTATTAACCTTTTTTAATGTTTGTTTCATGCCAGAAGTCACTGTTCTAATTTTAAGTAAGAGTTTGATTAATGTGAAAAGCAAAACCTTTTGAACAACAGGAAGACTCCTTTGATTTTATGATGCAAAGAAGATCAAGAAGAGTGTCTTGTGATGTTTACTTCCAAAAATGACTCAAAAAAGGTTAGCGCGGTACAATGTAAAATGAAGTATGTCAATGTACTGTTTGTTTCATACAACCTAAATGCAGGAACACAACTTTGATTGGATGTTGTAAAGAAGAGAAGGAAATGAATGTAAAATGAACCTTGGATTTGATGTTGTAGAGAAGAGAAGGAAAAGTCAAGCTTCTCAATAATGTTTATGCTGCACATGCAAGAATACAAATACCTTTTGTCAAGAATGTTTATTTTTGTTAATGTTACCATGTACTGTAGAAGAAGATGATGGGATGTAACATACCACAGGAAGGTGTAGGTAGCACTTGAACAGGAACGCACCCTTGGTGCGAAAAACAAGAGCAAAATTTTTAAGAATGTTTTTTTAGCAATCCAATACAATGTAGAGTGGAACACTAACGGTCCTTTATTTCCCTCAAACAACTATATTAAACTTTTCGAATGTTTGTTTCTTGCAAGAATTCACTGTTCTAATGTTGGTCTTTTTATTTTTTTGGTTGTATTAAACTTTTCGAATGGTTGTTTCACGCAAGAAGTTACTGTTCTAAATTTAAGTAAGGGTTTGATGAATATGAAAAGCAAAACCTTTTGAACAAAAGGAAAACTCCTTTGATTTTATGCTGCAGGTAAGATCAAGAATATTTTCATGTGATGTTTACTTCCAAGAATGACTCCAGAAAACTTAAGTTAGGGTTTGATGGATATGAAAAGCAAAACCTTTTGAACAACAGGAAGACTCCTTTGATTTTATGCTGCAGAGAAGATCAAGGAGATTGTCATGTAATGTTTACTTCTAAGAATGACTCAAAAAATATTGGTGCGGTACAATGTAAAATGAAGTATGTCAAGGTACTGTTTGTTTCATACAACCTAAATGCAAGAACACAACTTTGATTTGATGTTGTAAAGAAGAAAAGGAAATGAATGTAAAATGAACCTTGGATTTGATGTTATCGAGAAGAGAAGGAAAAGTCAAGCTTCTCAAGAATGTTTCTGCAACACCTGCAAGAATTCAAATACCTTTTGTCAAGAATGTTTATTTTTGGTAATGATACCATGTACTGTAGAAGAAGATGATGGGATGTAACATACCATAGGAAGGTGTACGTAGCACTTGAACAGGAACGCACCCTTGGAGCGAAAAACAAGAGAAGAATTTTTAAGAATGTTTTTTAGGCAATCCAATACAATGTAAAGAGGAACACTAACGGTCCTTTGTCTCCCGCAAACAAATGTATTAATCTTTCCGAATGTTTGTTTCATGGAAGAAGTCACTTTGCTAATGTTTTTCTTTTTATTTTTTTGGTTGTATTAAACTTTTTTAATGTTTGTTTCATGCAAGAAGTCACTGTTCTAAATTTAAGTAAGGGTTTGATTAATGTGAAAAGCAAAACCTTTTGAACAACAGGAAGACTCCTTTGATTTTATGATGCAAAGAAGATCAAGAAGACTGTCTTGTGATGTTTACTTCCAAAAATGACCCAAAAAATGTTGGCGCGGTACAATGTAAAATGAAGTATGTCAATGTACTGTTTGTTTCATACAACCTAAATGCAGGAACACAGCTTTGATTGGATGTTGTAAAGAAGTGAAGGAAATGAATGTAAAATGAACCTTGGATTTGATGTTGTAGAGAAGAGTAGGAAAAGTCAAGCTTCTCAAGAATGTTTATGCTGCACATGCAAGAATTCAAATACCTTTTGTCAAGAATGTTTATTTTTGGTAATGTTACCATGTACTATAGAAGAAGATGATGGGATGTAACATACCATAGGAAGGTGTAGGTAGCACTTGAACAGGAACGCACCCTTGTTGCGAAAAACAAAAGCAGAATTTTTAAGAATGTTTTTTTAGCAATCCAATACAATGTAGAGTGGAACACTAACGGTCCTTTGTTTCCCTCAAACAACTATGTTAAACTTTTAGAATGTTTGTTCCTTGCAAGAATTCATTGTTCTAATGTTGGTCTTTTTATTTTTTTGGTTGTATTAAACTTTTCGAATGGTTGTTTCACGCAAGAAGTTACTGTTCTAAATTTAAGTAAGGGTTTGATGAATATGAAAAGCAAAACCTTTTGAACAAAAGGAAAACTCCTTTGATTTTATGCTGCAGGTAAGATCAAGAATATTTTCATGTGATGTTTACTTCCAAGAATGACTCCAGAAAACTTAAGTTAGGGTTTGATGGATATGAAAAGCAAAACCTTTTGAACAACAGGAAGACTCCTTTGATTTTATGCTGCAGAGAAGATCAAGGAGATTGTCATGTAATGTTTACTTCTAAGAATGACTCAAAAAATGTTGGTGCGGTACAATGTAAAATGAAGTATGTCAAGGTACTGTTTGTTTCATACAACCTAAATGCAAGAACACAACTTTGATTTGATGTTGTAAAGAAGAAAACGAAATGAATGTAAAATGAACCTTGGATTTGATGTTATCGAGAAGAGATGGAAAAGTCAAGCTTCTCAAGAATGTTTCTGCAACACCTGCAAGAATTCAAATACCTTTTGTCAAGAATGTTTATTTTTGGTAATGTTACCATGTACTGTAGAAGAATATGATGGGATGTAACATACCATAGGAAGGTGTACGTAGCACTTGAACAGGAACGCACCCTTGGAGCGAAAAACAAGAGAAGAATTTTTAAGAATGTTTTTTAGGCAATCCAATACAATGTAAAGAGGAACACTAACGGTCCTTTGTCTCCCGCATACAAATGTATTAATCTTTCCGAATGTTTGTTTCATGCAAGAAGTCACTTTGCTAATGTTTTTCTTTTTATTTTTTTGGTTGTATTAAACTTTTTTAATGTTTTTTTCATGCAAGAAGTCACTGTTCTAAATTTAAGTAAGGGTTTGATTAATGTGAAAAGCGAAACCTTTTGAACAACAGGAAGAATCCTTTGATTTTATGATGCAAAGAAGATCAAGAAGACTGTCTTGTGATGTTTACTTCCAAAAATGACCCAAAAAATGTTGGCGCGGTACAATGTAAAATGAAGTATGTCAATGTACTGTTTGTTTCATACAACCTAAATGCAGGAATACAGCTTTGATTGGATGTTGTAAAGAAGAGAAGGAAATGAATGTAAAATTAACCTTGGATTTGATGTTGTAGAGAAGAGTAGGAAAAGTCAATCTTCTCAAGAATGTTTATGCTGCATATGCAAGAATTCAAATACCTTTTGTCAAGAATGTTTATTTTTGGTAATGTTACCATGTACTATAGAAGAAGATGATGGGATGTAACATACCATAGGAAGGTGTAGGTAGCACTTGAACAGGAACGCACCCTTGGTGCGAAAAACAAGAGCAGAATTTTTAAGAATGTTTTTTTGGCAATCCAATACAATGTAGAGTGGAACACTAACGGTCCTTTGTTTCCCTCAAACAACTATGTTAAACTTTTCGAATGTTTGTTCCTTGCAAGAATTCATTGTTCTAATGTTGGTCTTTTTATTTTTTTGGTTGTATTAAACTTTTCGAATGGTTGTTTCATGCAAGAAGTTACTGTACTAAATTTAAGTAAGGGTTTGATGAATATGAAAAGCAAAACCTTTGGAACAACAGGAAGATTCCTTTGATTTTATGCTGCAGAGAAGATCAAGGAGATTGTCATGTAATGTTTACTTCTAAGAATGACTCAAAAAATGTTGGTGCGGTACAATGTAAAATGAAGTATGTCAAGGTACTGTTTGTTACATACAACCTAAATGCAAAAACACAACTTTGATTTAATGTTGTAAAGAAGAGAAGGAAATGAATGTAAAGTGAACCTTGGATTTGATGTTATCGAGAAGAGAAGGAAAAGTCAAGCTTCTCAAGAATGTTTTTGCAACACCTGCAAGAATTCAAATACCTTTTGTCAAGAATGTTTATTTTTGGTAATGTTACCATGTACTGTAGAAGAAGATGATGGGATGTAACATACCATAGGAAGGTGTAGGTTGCACTTGAACAGGAACGCACCCTTGGAGCGAAAAACAAGAGCAGAATTTTTAAGAATGTTTTTTAGGCAATCCAATACAATGTAAAGAGGAACACTAACGGTCCTTTGTTTCCCGCAAACAAATGTATTCATCTTTTTGAATGTTTGTTTCATGCAAGAAGTCACTTTGCTAATGTTTATCTTTTTTTTTTTTGGTTGTATTAAACTTTTTTAATGTTTGTTTCATGCAAGAAGTCACTGTTCTAAATTTAAGTAAGGGTTTGATTAATGTGAAAAGCAAAACCTTTTGAACAACAGGAAGACTCCTTTGATTTTATGATGCAAAGAAGATCAAGAAGATTGTCTTGTGATGTTTACTTCCAAAAATGACCCAAAAAATGTTGGCGCGGTACAATGTAAAATGAAGTATGTCAATGTACTGTTTGTTTCATACAACCTAAATGTAGGAACACAGCTTTGATTGGATGTTGTAAAGAAGAGAAGGAAATGAATGTAAAATGAACCTTGGATTTGATGTTGTAGAGAAGAGAAGGAAAAGTCAAGCTTCTCAAGAATGTTTATGCTACACATGCAAGAATTCAAATACCTTTTGTCAAGAATGTTTATTTTTGGTAATGTTACCATGTACTGTAGAAGAAGATGATGGGATGTAACATACCATAGGAAGGTGTAGGTAGCACTTGAACAGGAACGTACCCTTGGTGCGAAAAACAAGAGCAAAATTTTTAAGAATGTTTTTTTGGCAATCCAATACAATGTAGAGTGGAACACTAACAGTCCTTTGTTTCCCTCAAACAACTATATTAAACTTTTCGAATGTTTGTTTCTTGCAAGAATTCACTGTTCTAATGTTGGTCTTTTTATTTTTTTGGTTGTATTAAACTTTTCGAATGGTTGTTTCTTGCAAGAAGTTACTGTTCTAAATTTAAGTAAGGGTTTGATGAATATGAAAAGCAAAACCTTTTGAACAGTAGGAAAACTCCTTTGATTTTATGCTGCAGATAAGATCAAGAATATTTTCATGTGATGTTTACTTCCAAGAATGACTCCAAAAAACTTAAGTTAGGGTTTGATGAATATGAAAAGCAAAACCTTTTGAACAACAGGAAGACTCCTTTGATTTTATGCTGCAGAGAAGATCAAGGAGATTGTCATGTAATGTTTACTTCTAAGAATGACTCAAAAAATGTTGGTGCGGTACAATGTAAAATGAAGTCTGTCAAGGTACTGTTTTATTCATACAACCTAAATGCAAGAATACAACTTTGATTTGATGTTGTAAAGAAGAAAAGGAAATTAATGTAAAATGAACCTTGGATTTGATGTTATCGAGAAGAGAAGCAAAAGTCAAGCTTCTTAAGAATGTTTCTGCAACACCTGCAAGAATTCAAATACCTTTTGTCAAGAATGTTTATTTTTGGTATTGTTACCATGTACTGTAGAAGAAGATGATGGGATGTAACATACCATAGGAAGGTGTAGGTAGCACTTGAACAGGAACGCACCCTTGGAGCGAAAAACAAGAGCAGAATTTTTAAGAATGTTTTTTAGGCAGTCCAATACAATGTAAAGAGGAACACAAACGGTCCTTTGTTTCCCGCAAACAAATGTATTAATCTTCTCGAATGTTTGTTTCATGCAAGAAGTCACTTTCCTAATGTTTTTCTTTTTATTTTTTTGGTTGTATTAAACTTTTTTAATGTTTGTTTCATGGAAGAAGTCACTGTTCTAAATTTAAGTAAGGGTTTGATTAATGTGAAAAGCAAAATCTTTTGAACAACAGGAAGACTCCTTTGAATTTATGATGCAAAGAAGATCAAGAAGATTGTCTTGTGATGTTTACTTCCAAAAATGACTCAAAAAATGTTGGCGCGGTACAATGTAAAATGAAGTATGTCAATGTACTGTTTGTTTCATACAACCTAAATGCAGGAACACAGCTTTGATTGGATGTTGTAAAGAAGAGAAGGAAATGAATGTAAAATGAAACTTGGATTTGATGTTGTAGAGAAGAGAAGGAAAAGTCAAGCTTCTCAAGAATGTTTCTGCAACACCTGCAAGAATTCAAATACCTTTTGTCAAGAATGTTTATTTTTGGTAATGTTACCATGTACTGTAGAAGAAGATGATGGGATGTAACATACCATAGGAAGGTGTAGGTAGCACTTGAACAGGAACGCACCCTTGGAGCGAAAAACAAGAGCAGAATTTTTAAGAATGTTTTTTAGGCAGTCCAATACAATGTAAAGAGGAACACAAACGGTCCTTTGTTTCCCGCAAACAAATGTATTAATCTTCTCGAATGTTTGTTTCATGCAAGAAGTCACTTTGCTAATGTTTTTCTTTTTATTTTTTTGGTTGTATTAAACTTTTTTAATGTTTGTTTCATGGAAGAAGTCACTGTTCTAAATTTAAGTAAGGGTTTGATTAATGTGAAAAGCAAAATCTTTTGAACAACAGGAAGACACCTTTGAATTTATGATGCAAAGAAGATCAAGAAGATTGTCTTGTGATGTTTACTTCCAAAAATGACTCAAAAAATGTTGGTGCGGTACAATGTAAAATGAAGTATGTCAATGTACTGTTTGTTTCATACAACCTAAATGCAGGAACACAGCTTTGATTGAATGTTGTAAAGAAGAGAAGGAATTGAATGTAAAATGAAACTTGGATTTGATGTTGTAGAGAAGAGAAGGAAAAGTCAAGCTTCTCAAGAATGTTTATGCTACACATGCAAGAATTCAAATACCTTTTGTCAAGAATGTTGATTATTGGTAATGTTACCATTTACTGTAGAAGAAGATGATGGGATGTAACATACCATAGGAAGGTGTAGGTAGCACTTGACCAGGAACGCACCCTTGGTGCGAAAAACAAGAGCAGAATTTTTAAGAATGTTTTTTTTGCAATCCAATACAATGTAGAGTGGAACACTAGCGGTCCTTTGTTTCCCTCAAACAACTATATTAAACTTTTCGAATGTTTTGTTTGTTGCAAGAATTCACTGTTCTAATGTTGGTCTTTTTATTTTTTTGGTTGTATTAAACTTTTCGAATGGTTGTTTCATGCAAGAAGTTACTGTTCTAAATTTAAGTAAGGGTTTGATGAATATGAAAAGCAAAACCTTTTGAACAACAGGAAGACTCCTTTGATTTTATGCTGCAGAGAAGATCAAGGAGATTGTCATGTAATGTTTACTTCTAAGAATGACTCAAAAAATGTTGGTGCGGTACAATTTAAAATGAAGTATGTCAAGGTACTGTTTTATTCATACAACCTAAATGCAAGAACACAACTTTGATTTGATATTGTAAAGAAGAAAAGGAAATGAATGTAAAATGAACCTTGGATTTGATGTTATCGAGAAGAGAAGGAAAAGTCAAGCTTCTCAAGCATGTTTCTGCAACACCTGCAAGAATTCAAATACCTTTTGTCAAGAATTTGTTACCATGTACTGTAGAAGAAGATGATGAGATGTAACATACCATAGGAAGGTGTAGGTAGCACTTGAACAGGAACGCACCCTTGGAGCGAAAAACAAGAGCAGAATTTTTAAGAATGTTTTTTAGGCAATCCAATACAATGTATAAAGGAACACTAACGGTCTTTTGTTTCCCGCAAACAAATGTATTAATCTTCTCGAATGTTTGTTTCATGCAAGAAGTCACTTTGCTAATGTTTTTATTTTTATTTTTTTGGTGGTATTAAACTTTTTTAATGTTTGTTTCATGCAAGAAGTCACTGTTCTAAATTTAAGTAAGGGTTTGATTAATGTGAAAAGCAAAACCCTTGAACAACAGGAAGACTCCTTTGATTTTATGATGCAAAGAAGATCAAGAAGATTGTCTTGTGATGTTTACTTCCAAAAATGACCCAAAAAATGTTGGCGCGGTACAATGTAAAATGAAGTATGTCAATGTACTGTTTGTTTCATACAACCTAAATGCAGGAACACAGCTTTGATTGGATGTTGTAAAGAAGAGAAGGAAATGAATGTAAAATGAACCTTGGATTTGATGTTGTAGAGAAGAGAAGGAAAAGTCAAGCTTCTCAAGAATGTTTATGCTGCACATGCAAGAATTCAAATACCTTTTGTCATGAATGTTTATTTTTGGTAATGTTACCATGTACTATAGAAGAAGATGATGGGATGTAACATACCACAGGAAGGTGTAGGTAGCACTTGAACAGGAACGCACCCTTGGTGCGAAAAACAAGAGCAGAATTTTTAAGAATGTTTTTTTGGCAATCCAATACAACGTAGAGTTGAACACTAACGGTCCTTTGTTTCCCTCAAACAACTATGTTAAACTTTTCGAATGTTTGTTTCTTGCAAGAATTCATTGTTCTAATGTTGGTCTTTTTATTTTTTTGGTTGTATTAAACTTTTCGAATGGTTGTTTCATGCAAGAAGTTACTGTTCTAAATTTAAGTAAGGGTTTGATGAATATGAAAAGCAAAACCTTTTGAACAACAGGAAAACTCCTTTGATTTTATGCTGCAGATAAGATCAAGAATATTTTCATGTGATGTTTACTTCCAAGAATGTCTCCAAAAAACTTAAGTTAGGGTTTGATGAATATGAAAAGCAAAACCTTTTGAACAACAGGAAGATTCCTTTGATTTTATGCTGCAGAGAAGATCAAGGAGATTGTCATGTAATGTTTACTTCTAAGAATGACTCAAAAAATGTTGGTGCGGTACAATGTAAAATGAAGTATGTCAAGGTACTGTTTGTTTCATACAACCTAAATGCAAAAACACAACTTTGATTTAATGTTGTAAAAAAGAGAAGGAAATGAATGTAAAATGAACCTTGGATTTGATGTTATGGAGAAGAGAAGGAAAAGTCAAGCTTCTCAAGAATGTTTCTGCAACACCTGCAAGAATTCAAATACCTTTTGTCAAGAATTTGTTACCATGTACTGTAGAAGAAGATGATGAGATGTAACATACCATAGGAAGGTGTAGGTAGCACTTGAACAGGAACGCACCCTTGGAGCGAAAAACAAGAGCAGAATTTTTAAGAATGATTTTTAGGC
Source organism: Lathyrus tuberosus (assembly GCA_022829125.1). Taxonomy (NCBI): domain Eukaryota; kingdom Viridiplantae; phylum Streptophyta; class Magnoliopsida; order Fabales; family Fabaceae; genus Lathyrus; species Lathyrus tuberosus. Next base: position 22,441,881 of record JALAZF010000033.1, on the reverse strand, counting down.
AATCCAATACAATGTATAGAGGAACACTAACGGTCCTTTGTTTCCCGCAAACAAATGTATTAATCTTCTCGAATGTTTGTTTCATGCAAGAAGTCACTTTGCTAATGTTTTTATTTTTATTTTTTTGGTGGTATTAAACTTTTTTAATGTTTGTTTCATGCAAGAAGTCACTGTTCTAAATTTAAGTAAGGGTTTGATTAATGTGAAAAGCAAAACCTTTTGAACAACAGGAAGACTCCTTTGATTTTATGATGCAAAAAAGATCAAGAAGATTGTCTTGTGATGTTTACTTCCAAAAATGACCCAAAAAATGTTGGCGCGGTACAATGTAAAATGAAGTATGTCAATGTACTGTTTGTTTCATACAACCTAAATGCAGGAACACAGCTTTGATTGGATGTTGTAAAGAAGAGAAGGAAATGAATGTAAAATGAACCTTGGATTTGATGTTGTAGAGAAGAGAAGGAAAAGTCAAGCTTCTCAAGAATGTTTATGCTGCACATGCAAGAATTCAAATACCTTTTGTCATGAATGTTTATTTTTGGTAATGTTACCATGTACTATAGAAGAAGATGATGGGATGTAACATACCATAGGAAGGTGTAGGTAGCACTTGAACAGGAAGGCACCCTTGGTGCGAAAAACAAGAGCAGAATTTTTAAGAATGTTTTTTTGGCAATCCAATACAATGTAGAGTGGAACACTAACGGTCCTTTGTTTCCCTCAAACAACTATATTAAACTTTTCGAATGTTTTGTTTGTTGCAAGAATTCACTGTTCTAATGTTGGTCTTTTTATTTTTTTGGTTGTATTAAACTTTTCGAATGGTTGTTTCATGCAAGAAGTTACTGTTCTAAATTTAAGTAAGGGTTTGATGAATATGAAAAGCAAAACCTTTTGAACAACAGGAAAACTCCTTTGATTTTATGCTGCAGATAAGATCAAGAATATTTTCATGTGATGTTTACTTCCAAGAATGTCTCCAAAAAACTTAAGTTAGGGTTTGATGAATATGAAAAGAAAAACCTTTTGAACAACAGGAAGATTCCTTTGATTTTATGCTTCAGAGAAGATCAAGGAGATTGTCATGTAATGTTTACTTCTAAGAATGACTCAAAAATGTTGGTGCGGTACAATGTAAAATGAAGTATGTCAAGGTACTGTTTGTTTCATACAACCTAAATGCAAAAACACAACTTTGATTTAATGTTGTAAAGAAGAGAAGGAAATGAATGTAAAATGAACCTTGGATTTGATGTTATCGAGAAGAGAAGGAAAAGTCAAGCTTCTCAAGAATGTTTCTGCAACACCTGCAAGAATTCAAACACCTTTTGTCAAGAATTTGTTACCATGTACTGTAGAAGAAGATGATGAGATGTAACATACCATAGGAAGGTGTAGGTAGCACTTGAACAGGAACGCACCCTTGGAGCGAAAAACTAGAGCAGAATTTATAAGAATGATTTTTAGGCAATCCAATACAATGTATAGAGGAACACTAACGGTCCTTTGTTTCCCGCAAACAAATGTATTAATCTTCTCGAATGTTTGTTTCATGCAAGAAGTCACTTTGCTAATGTTTTTATTTTTATTTTTTTGGTGGTATTAAACTTTTTTAATGTTTGTTTCATGCAAGAAGTCACTGTTCTAAATTTAAGTAAGGGTTTGATTAATGTGAAAAGCAAAACCTTTTGAACAACAGGAAGACTCCTTTGATTTTATGATGCAAAAAAGATCAAGAAGATTGTCTTGTGATGTTTACTTCCAAAAATGACCCAAAAAATGTTGGCGCGGTACAATGTAAAATGAAGTATGTCAATGTACTGTTTGTTTCATACAACCTAAATGCAGGAACACAACTTTGATTGGATGTTGTAAAGAAGAGAAGGAAATGAATGTAAAATGAACCTTGGATTTGATGTTGTAGAGAAGAGAAGGAAAAGTCAAGCTTCCCAAGAATGTTTATGCTGCACATGCAAGAATTCAAATACCTTTTGTCATGAATGTTTATTTTTGGTAATGTTACCATGTACTATAGAAGAAGATGATGGGATGTAACATACCATAGGAAGGTGTAGGTAGCACTTGAACAGGAACGCACCCTTGGTGCGAAAAACAAGAGCAGAATTTTTAAGAATGTTTTTTTGGCAATCCAATACAACGTAGAGTTGAACACTAACGGTCCTTTGTTTCCCTCAAACAACTATGTTAAACTTTTCGAATGTTTGTTTCTTGCAAGAATTCATTGTTCTAATGTTGGTCTTTTTATTTTTTTGGTTGTATTAAACTTTTCGAATGGTTGTTTCATGCAAGAAGTTACTGTTCTAAATTTAAGTAAGGGTTTGATGAATATGAAAAGCAAAACCTTTTGAACAACAGGAAAACTCCTTTGATTTTATGTTGCAGATAAGATCAAGAATATTTTCATGTGATGTTTACTTCCAAGAATGTCTCCAAAAAACTTAATTTAGGGTTTGATGAATATGAAAAGCAAAACCTTTTGAACAACAGGAAGGTTCCTTTGATTTTATGCTGCAGAGAAGATCAAGGAGATTGTCATGTAATGTTTACTTCTAAGAATGACTCAAAAAATATTGGTGCGGTACAATGTAAAATGAAGTATGTCAAGGTACTGTTTGTTTCATACAACCTAAATGCAAAAACACAACTTTGATTTAATGTTGTAAAGAAGAGAAGGAAATGAATGTAAAATGAACCTTGGATTTGATGTTATCGAGAAGAGAAGGAAAAGTCAAGCTTCTCAAGAATGTTTCTGCAACACCTGCAAGAATTCAAATACCTTTTGTCAAGAATTTGTTACCATGTACTGTAAAAGAAGATGATGAGATGTAACATACCATAGGAAGGTGAAGGTAGCACTTGAACAGGAACGCACCCTTGGAGCGAAAAACAAGAGCAGAATTTTTAAGATTGATTTTTAGGCAATCCAATACAATGTATAGAGGAACACTAACGGTCCTTTGTTTCCCGCAAACAAATGTATTAATCTTCTCGAATGTTTGTTTCATGCAAGAAGTCACTTTGCTAATGTTTTTATTTTTATTTTTTTGGTGGTATTAATCTTTTTTAATGTTTGTTTCATGCAAGAAGTCACTGTTCTAAATTTAAGTAAGGGTTTGATTAATGTGAAAAGCAAAACCTTTTGAACAACAGAAAGACTCCTTTGATTTTATGATGCAAAAAAGATCAAGAAGATTGTCTTGTGATGTTTACTTCCAAAAATGACCCAAAAAAGTTGGCGCGGTACAATGTAAAATGAAGTATGTCAATGTACTGTTTGTTTCATACAACCTAAATGCAGGAACACAGCTTTGATTGGATGTTGTAAAGAAGAGAAGGAAATGAATGTAAGATGAACCTTGGATTTGATGTTGTAGAGAAGAGAAGGAAAAGTCAAGCTTCTCAAGAATGTTTATGCTGCACATGCAAGAATTCAAATACCTTTTGTCATGAATGTTTATTTTTGGTAATGTTACCATGTACTATAGAAGAAGATGATGGGATGTAACATACCACAGGAAGGTGTAGGTAGCACTTGAACAGGAACGCACCCTTGGTGCGAAAAACAAGAGCAGAATTTTTAAGAATGTTTTTTTGGCAATCCAATACAACGTAGAGTTGAACACTAACGGTCCTTTGTTTCCCTCAAACAACTATGTTAAACTTTTTGAATGTTTGTTTCTTGCAAGAATTCATTGTTCTAATGTTGGTATTTTTATTTTTTTGGTTGTATTAAACTTTTCGAATGGTTGTTTCATGCAAGAAGTTACTGTTCTAAATTTAAGTAAGGGTTTGATGAATATGAAAAGCAAAACCTTTTGAACAACAGGAAAACTCCTTTGATTTTATGCTGCAGATAAGATCAAGAATATTTTCATGTGATGTTTACTTCCAAGAATGTCTCCAAAAAACTTAAGTTAGGGTTTGATGAATATGAAAAGCAAAACCTTTTGAACAACAGGAAGATTCCTTTGATTTTATGCTGCAGAGAAGATCAAGGAGATTGTCATGTAATGTTTACTTCTAAGAATGACTCAAAAAATGTTGGTGCGGTACAATGTAAAATGAAGTATGTCAAGGTACTGTTTGTTTCATACAACCTAAATGCAAAAACACAACTTTGATTTAATGTTGTAAAGAAGAGAAGGAAATGAATGTAAAATGAACCTTGGATTTGATGTTATCGAGAAGAGAAGGAAAAGTCAAGCTTCTCAAGAATGTTTCTGCAACACCTGCAAGAATTCAAATACCTTTTGTCAAGAATTTGTTACCATGTACTGTAGAAGAAGATGATGAGATGTAACATACCATAGGAAGGTGTAGGTAGCACTTGAACAGGAACGCACCCTTGGAGCGAAAAACAAGAGCAGAATTTTTAAGAATGTTTTTTTGGCAATCCAATACAACGTAGAGTTGAACACTAACGGTCCTTTGTTTCCCTCAAACAACTATGTTAAACTTTTCGAATGTTTGTTTCTTGCAAGAATTCATTGTTCTAATGTTGGTCTTTTTATTTTTTTGGTTGTATTAAACTTTTCGAATGGTTGTTTCATGCAAGAAGTTACTGTTCTAAATTTAAGTAAGGGTTTGATGAATATGAAAAGCAAAACCTTTTGAACAACAGGAAAACTCCTTTGATTTTATGTTGCAGATAAGATCAAGAATATTTTCATGTGATGTTTACTTCCAAGAATGTCTCCAAAAAACTTAATTTAGGGTTTGATGAATATGAAAAGCAAAACCTTTTGAACAACAGGAAGATTCCTTTGATTTTATGCTGCAGAGAAGATCAAGGAGATTGTCATGTAATGTTTACTTCTAAGAATGACTCAAAAAATATTGGTGCGGTACAATGTAAAATGAAGTATGTCAAGGTACTGTTTGTTTCATACAACCTAAATGCAAAAACACAACTTTGATTTAATGTTGTAAAGAAGAGAAGGAAATGAATGTAAAATGAACCTTGGATTTGATGTTATCGAGAAGAGAAGGAAAAGTCAAGCTTCTCAAGAATGTTTCTGCAACACCTGCAAGAATTCAAATACCTTTTGTCAAGAATTTGTTACCATGTACTGTAGAAGAAGATGATGAGATGTAACATACCATAGGAAGGTGTAGGTAGCACTTGAACAGGAACGCACCCTTGGAGCGAAAAACAAGAGCAGAATTTTTAAGATTGATTTTTAGGCAATCCAATACAATGTATAGAGGAACACTAACGGTCCTTTGTTTCCCGCAAACAAATGTATTAATCTTCTCGAATGTTTGTTTCATGCAAGAAGTCACTTTGCTAATGTTTTTATTTTTATTTTTTTGGTGGTATTAATCTTTTTTAATGTTTGTTTCATGCAAGAAGTCACTGTTCTAAATTTAAGTAAGGGTTTGATTAATGTGAAAAGCAAAACCTTTTGAACAACAGGAAGACTCCTTTGATTTTATGATGCAAAAAAGATCAAGAAGATTGTCTTGTGATGTTTACTTCCAAAAATGACCCAAAAAAGTTGGCGCGGTACAATGTAAAATGAAGTATGTCAATGTACTGTTTGTTTCATACAACCTAAATGCAGGACCACAGCTTTGATTGGATGTTGTAAAGAAGAGAAGGAAATGAATGTAAGATGAACCTTGGATTTGATGTTGTAGAGAAGAGAAGGAAAAGTCAAGCTTCTCAAGAATGTTTATGCTGCACATGCAAGAATTCAAATACCTTTTGTCATGAATGTTTATTTTTGGTAATGTTACCATGTACTATAGAAGAAGATGATGGGATGTAACATACCACAGGAAGGTGTAGGTAGCACTTGAACAGGAACGCACCCTTGGTGCGAAAAACAAGAGCAGAATTTTTAAGAATGTTTTTTTGGCAATCCAATACAACGTAGAGTTGAACACTAACGGTCCTTTGTTTCCCTCAAACAACTATGTTAAACTTTTCGAATGTTTGTTTCTTGCAAGAATTCATTGTTCTAATGTTGGTCTTTTTATTTTTTTGGTTGTATTAAACTTTTCGAATGGTTGTTTCATGCAAGAAGTTACTGTTCTAAATTTAAGTAAGGGTTTGATGAATATGAAAAGCAAAACCTTTTGAACAACAGGAAAACTCCTTTGATTTTATGCTGCAGATAAGATCAAGAATATTTTCATGTGATGTTTACTTCCAAGAATGTCTCCAAAAAACTTAAGTTAGGGTTTGATGAATATGAAAAGCAAAACCTTTTGAACAACAGGAAGATTCCTTTGATTTTATGCTGCAGAGAAGATCAAGGAGATTGTCATGTAATGTTTACTTCTAAGAATGACTCAAAAAATGTTGGTGCGGTACAATGTAAAATGAAGTATGTCAAGGTACTGTTTGTTTCATACAACCTAAATGCAAAAACACAACTTTGATTTAATGTTGTAAAGAAGAGAAGGAAATGAATGTAAAATGAACCTTGGATTTGATGTTATCGAGAAGAGAAGGAAAAGTCAAGCTTCTCAAGAATGTTTCTGCAACACCTGCAAGAATTCAAATACCTTTTGTCAAGAATTTGTTACCATGTACTGTAGAAGAAGATGATGAGATGTAACATACCATAGGAAGGTGTAGGTAGCACTTGAACAGGAACGCACCCTTGGAGCGAAAAACAAGAGCAGAATTTTTAAGAATGATTTTTAGGCAATCCAATACAATGTATAGAGGAACACTAACGGTCCTTTGTTTCCCGCAAACAAATGTATTAATCTTCTCGAATGTTTGTTTCATGCAAGAAGTCACTTTGCTAATGTTTTTATTTTTATTTTTTTGGTGGTATTAAACTTTTTTAATGTTTGTTTCATGCAAGAAGTCACTGTTCTAAATTTAAGTAAGGGTTTGATTAATGTGAAAAGCAAAACCTTTTGAACAACAGGAAGACTCCTTTGATTTTATGATGCAAAAAAGATCAAGAAGATTGTCTTGTGATGTTTACTTCCAAAAATGACCCAAAAAATGTTGGCGCGGTATAATGTAAAATGAAGTATGTCAATGTACTGTTTGTTTCATACAACCTAAATGCAGGAACACAGCTTTGATTGGATGTTGTAAAGAAGAGAAGGAAATGAATGTAAAATGAACCTTGGATTTGATGTTGTAGAGAAGAGAAGGAAAAGTCAAGCTTCTCAAGAATGTTTATGCTGCACATGCAAGAATTCAAATACCTTTTGTCATGAATGTTTATTTTTGGTAATGTTACCATGTACTATAGAAGAAGATGATGGGATGTAACATACCATAGGAAGGTGTAGGTAGCACTTGAACAGGAAGGCACCCTTGGTGCGAAAAACAAGAGCAGAATTTTTAAGAATGTTTTTTTGGCAATCCAATACAATGTAGAGTGGAACACTAACGGTCCTTTGTTTCCCTCAAACAACTATATTAAACTTTTCGAATGTTTTGTTTGTTGCAAGAATTCACTGTTCTAATGTTGGTCTTTTTATTTTTTTGGTTGTATTAAACTTTTCGAATGGTTGTTTCATGCAAGAAGTTACTGTTCTAAATTTAAGTAAGGGTTTGATGAATATGAAAAGCAAAACCTTTTGAACAACAGGAAAACTCCTTTGATTTTATGCTGCAGATAAGATCAAGAATATTTTCATGTGATGTTTACTTCCAAGAATGTCTCCAAAAAACTTAAGTTAGGGTTTGATGAATATGAAAAGCAAAACCTTTTGAACAACAGGAAGATTCCTTTGATTTTATGCTTCAGAGAAGATCAAGGAGATTGTCATGTAATGTTTACTTCTAAGAATGACTCAAAAAATGTTGGTGCGGTACAATGTAAAATGAAGTATGTCAAGGTACTGTTTGTTTCATACAACCTAAATGCAAAAACACAACTTTGATTTAATGTTGTAAAGAAGAGAAGGAAATGAATGTAAAATGAACCTTGGATTTGATGTTATCGAGAAGAGAAGGAAAAGTCAAGCTTCTCAAGAATGTTTCTGCAACACCTGCAAGAATTCAAACACCTTTTGTCAAGAATTTGTTACCATGTACTGTAGAAGAAGATGATGAGATGTAACATACCATAGGAAGGTGTAGGTAGCACTTGAACAGGAACACACCCTTGGAGCGAAAAACAAGAGCAGAATTTTTAAGAATGATTTTTAGGCAATCCAATACAATGTATAGAGGAACACTAACGGTCCTTTGTTTCCCTCAAACAAATGTATTAATCTTCTCGAATGTTTGTTTCATGCAAGAAGTCACTTTGCTAATGTTTTTATTTTTATTTTTTTGGTGGTATTAAACTTTTTTAATGTTTGTTTCATGCAAGAAGTCACTGTTCTAAATTTAAGTAAGGGTTTGATTAATGTGAAAAGCAAAACCTTTTGAACAACAGGAAGACTCCTTTGATTTTATGATGCAAAAAAGATCAAGAAGATTGTCTTGTGATGTTTACTTCCAAAAATGACCCAAAAAATGTTGGCGTGGTACAATGTAAAATGAAGTATGTCAATGTACTGTTTGTTTCATACAACCTAAATGCAGGAACACAACTTTGATTGGATGTTGTAAAGAAGAGAAGGAAATGAATGTAAAATGAACCTTGGATTTGATGTTGTAGAGAAGAGAAGGAAAAGTCAAGCTTCCCAAGAATGTTTATGCTGCACATGCAAGAATTCAAATACCTTTTGTCATGAATGTTTATTTTTGGTAATGTTACCATGTACTATAGAAGAAGATGATGGGATGTAACATACCATAGGAAGGTGTAGGTAGCACTTGAACAGGAACGCACCCTTGGTGCGAAAAACAAGAGCAGAATTTTTAAGAATGTTTTTTTGGCAATCCAATACAACGTAGAGTTGAACACTAACGGTCCTTTGTTTCCCTCAAACAACTATGTTAAACTTTTCGAATGTTTGTTTCTTGCAAGAATTCATTGTTCTAATGTTGGTCTTTTTATTTTTTTGGTTGTATTAAACTTTTCGAATGGTTGTTTCATGCAAGAAGTTACTGTTCTAAATTTAAGTAAGGGTTTGATGAATATGAAAAGCAAAACCTTTTGAACAACAGGAAAACTCCTTTGATTTTATGTTGCAGATAAGATCAAGAATATTTTCATGTGATGTTTACTTCCAAGAATGTCTCCAAAAAACTTAATTTAGGGTTTGATGAATATGAAAGGTAAAACCTTTTGAACAACAGGAAGATTCTTTTGATTTTATGCTGCAGAGAAGATCAAGGAGATTGTCATGTAATGTTTACTTCTAAGAATGACTCAAAAAATATTGGTGCGGTACAATGTAAAATGAAGTATGTCAAGGTACTGTTTGTTTCATACAACCTAAATGCAAAAACACAACTTTGATTTAATGTTGTAAAGAAGAGAAGGAAATGAATGTAAAATGAACCTTGGATTTGATGTTATCGAGAAGAGAAGGAAAAGTCAAGCTTCTCAAGAATGTTTCTGCAACACCTGCAAGAATTCAAATACCTTTTGTCAAGAATTTGTTACCATGTACTGTAGAAGAAGATGATGAGATGTAACATACCATAGGAAGGTGTAGGTAGCACTTGAACAGGAACGCACCCTTGGAGCGAAAAACAAGAGCAGAATTTTTAAGATTGATTTTTAGGCAATCCAATACAATGTATAGAGGAACACTAACGGTCCTTTGTTTCCCGCAAACAAATGTATTAATCTTCTCGAATGTTTGTTTCATGCAAGAAGTCACTTTGCTAATGTTTTTATTTTTATTTTTTTGGTGGTATTAATCTTTTTTAATGTTTGTTTCATGCAAGAAGTCACTGTTCTAAATTTAAGTAAGGGTTTGATTAATGTTAAAAGCAAAACCTTTTGAACAACAGGAAGACTCCTTTGATTTTATGATGCAAAAAAGATCAAGAAGATTGTCTTGTGATGTTTACTTCCAAAAATGACCCAAAAAAGTTGGCGCGGTACAATGTAAAATGAAGTATGTCAATATACTGTTTGTTTCATACAACCTAAATGCAGGAACACAGCTTTGATTGGATGTTGTAAAGAAGAGAAGGAAATGAATGTAAGATGAACCTTGGATTTGATGTTGTAGAGAAGAGAAGGAAAAGTCAAGCTTCTCAAGAATGTTTATGCTGCACATGCAAGAATTCAAATACCTTTTGTCATGAATGTTTATTTTTGGTAATGTTACCATGTACTATAGAAGAAGATGATGGGATGTAACATACCACAGGAAGGTGTAGGTAGCACTTGAACAGGAACGCACCCTTGGTGCGAAAAACAAGAGCAGAATTTTTAAGAATGTTTTTTTGGCAATCCAATACAACGTAGAGTTGAACACTAACGGTCCTTTGTTTCCCTCAAACAACTATGTTAAACTTTTTGAATGTTTGTTTCTTGCAAGAATTCATTGTTCTAATGTTGGTCTTTTTATTTTTTTGGTTGTATTAAACTTTTCGAATGGTTGTTTCATGCAAGAAGTTACTGTTCTAAATTTAAGTAAGGGTTTGATGAATATGAAAAGCAAAACGTTTTGAACAACAGGAAAACTCCTTTGATTTTATGCTGCAGATAAGATCAAGAATATTTTCATGTGATGTTTACTTCCAAGAATGTCTCCAAAAAACTTAAGTTAGGGTTTGATGAATATGAAAAGCAAAACCTTTTGAACAACAGGAAGATTCCTTTGATTTTATGCTGCAGAGAAGATCAAGGAGATTGTCATGTAATGTTTACTTCTAAGAATGACTCAAAAAATGTTGGTGTGGTACAATGTAAAATGAAGTATGTCAAGGTACTGTTTGTTTCATACAACCTAAATGCAAAAACACAACTTTGATTTAATGTTGTAAAGAAGAGAAGGAAATGAATGTAAAATGAACCTTGGATTTGATGTTATCGAGAAGAGAAGGAAAAGTCAAGCTTCTCAAGAATGTTTCTGCAACACCTACAAGAATTCAAATACCTTTTGTCAAGAATTTGTTACCATGTACTGTAGAAGAAGATGATGAGATGTAACATACCATAGGAAGGTGTAGGTAGCACTTGAACAGGAACGCACCCTTGGAGCGAAAAACAAGAGCAGAATTTTTAAGAATGATTTTTAGGCAATCCAATACAATGTATAGAGGAACACTAACGGTCCTTTGTTTCCCGCAAACAAATGTATTAATCTTCTCGAATGTTTGTTTCATGCAAGAAGTCACTTTGCTAATGTTTTTATTTTTATTTTTTTGGTGGTATTAAACTTTTTTAATGTTTGTTTCATGCAAGAAGTCACTGTTCTAAATTTAAGTAAGGGTTTGATTAATGTGAAAAGCAAAACCTTTTGAACAACAGGAAGACTCCTTTGATTTTATGATGCAAAAAAGATCAAGAAGATTGTCTTGTGATGTTTACTTCCAAAAATGACCCAAAAAATGTTGGCGCGGTACAATGTAAAATGAAGTATGTCAATGTACTGTTTGTTTCATACAACCTAAATGCAGGAACACAGCTTTGATTGGATGTTGTAAAGAAGAGAAGGAAATGAATGTAAGATGAACCTTGGATTTGATGTTGTAGAGAAGAGAAGGAAAAGTCAAGCTTCTCAAGAATGTTTATGCTGCACATGCAAGAATTCAAATACCTTTTGTCATGAATGTTTATTTTTGGTAATGTTACCATGTACTATAGAAGAAGATGATGGGATGTAACATACCATAGGAAGGTGTAGGTAGCACTTGAACAGGAACGCACCCTTGGTGCGAAAAACAAGAGCAGAATTTTTAAGAATGTTTTTTTGGCAATCCAATACAATGTAGAGTTGAACACTAACGGTCCTTTGTTTCCCTCAAACAACTATGTTAAACTTTTCGAATGTTTGTTTCTTGCAAGAATTCATTGTTCTAATGTTGGTCTTTTTATTTTTTTGGTTGTATTAAACTTTTCGAATGGTTGTTTCATGCAAGAAGTTACTGTTCTAAATTTAAGTAAGGGTTTGATGAATATGAAAAGCAAAACCTTTTGAACAACAGGAAAACTCCTTTGATTTTATGCTGCAGATAAGATCAAGAATATTTTCATGTGATGTTTACTTCCAAGAATGTCTCCAAAAAACTTAAGTTAGGGTTTGATGAATATGAAAAGCAAAACCTTTTGAACAACAGGAAGATTCCTTTGATTTTATGCTGCAGAGAAGATCAAGGAGATTGTCATGTAATGTTTACTTCTAAGAATGTCTCAAAAAATGTTGGTGCGGTACAATGTAAAATGAAGTATGTCAAGGTACTGTTTGTTTCATACAACCTAAATGCAAAAACACAACTTTGATTTAATGTTGTAAAGAAGAGAAGGAAATGAATGTAAAATAAACCTTGGATTTGATGTTATCGAGAAGAGAAGGAAAAGTCAAGCTTCTCAAGAATGTTTCTGCAACACCTGCAAGAATTCAAATACCTTTTGTCAAGAATTTGTTACCATGTACTGTAGAAGAAGATGATGAGATGTAACATACCATAGGAAGGTGTAGGTAGCACTTGAACAGGAACGCACCCTTGGAGCGAAAAACAAGAGCAGAATTTTTAAGAATGATTTTTAGGCAATCCAATACAATGTATAGAGGAACACTAACGGTCCTTTGTTTCCCGCAAACAAATGTATTAATCTTCTCGAATGTTTGTTTCATGCAAGAAGTCACTTTGCTAATATTTTTATTTTTATTTTTTTGGTGGTATTAATCTTTTTTAATGTTTGTTTCATGCAAGAAGTCACTGTTCTAAATTTAAGTAAGGGTTTGATTAATGTGAAAAGCAAAACCTTTTGAACAACAGGAAGACTCCTTTGATTTTATGATGCAAAAAAGATCAAGAAGATTGTCTTGTGATGTTTACTTCCAAAAATGACCCAAAAAAGTTGGCGCGGTACAATGTAAAATGAAGTATGTCAATGTACTGTTTGTTTCATACAACCTAAATGCAGGAACACAGCTTTGATTGGATGTTGTAAAGAAGAGAAGGAAATGAATGTAAGATGAACCTTGGATTTGATGTTGTAGACAAGAGAAGGAAAAGTCAAGCTTCTCAAGAATGTTTATGCTGCACATGCAAGAATTCAAATACCTTTTGTCATGAATGTTTATTTTTGGTAATGTTACCATGTACTATAGAAGAAGATGATGGGATGTAACATACCACAGGAAGGTGTAGGTAGCACTTGAACAGGAACGCACCCTTGGTGCGAAAAACAAGAGCAGAATTTTTAAGAATGTTTTTTTGGCAATCCAATACAACGTAGAGTTGAACACTAACGGTCCTTTGTTTCCCTCAAACAACTATGTTAAACTTTTCGAATGTTTGTTTCTTGCAAGAATTCATTGTTCTAATGTTGGTCTTTTTATTTTTTTGGTTGTATTAAACTTTTCGAATGGTTGTTTCATGCAAGAAGTTACTGTTCTAAATTTAAGTAAGGGTTTGATGAATATGAAAAGCAAAACCTTTTGAACAACAGGAAAACTCCTTTGATTTTATGCTGCAGATAAGATCAAGAATATTTTCATGTGATGTTTACTTCCAAGAATGTCTCCAAAAAACTTAAGTTAGGGTTTGATGAATATGAAAAGCAAAACCTTTTGAACAACAGGAAGATTCCTTTGATTTTATGCTGCAGAGAAGATCAAGGAGATTGTCATGTAATGTTTACTTCTAAGAATGACTCAAAAAATGTTGGTGCGGTACAATGTAAAATGAAGTATGTCAAGGTACTGTTTGTTTCATACAACCTAAATGCAAAAACACAACTTTGATTTAATGTTGTAAAGAAGAGAAGGAAATGAATGTAAAATGAACCTTGGATTTGATGTTATCGAGAAGAGAAGGAAAAGTCAAGCTTCTCAAGAATGTTTCTGCAACACCTGCAAGAATTCAAATACCTTTTGTCAAGAATTTGTTACCATGTACTGTAGAAGAAGATGATGAGATGTAACATACCATAGGAAGGTGTAGGTAGCACTTGAACAGGAACGCACCCTTGGAGCGAAAAACAAGAGCAGAATTTTTAAGAATGATTTTTAGGCAATCCAATACAATGTATAGAGGAACACTAACGGTCCTTTGTTTCCCGCAAACAAATGTATTAATCTTCTCGAATGTTTGTTTCATGCAAGAAGTCACTTTGCTAATGTTTTTATTTTTATTTTTTTGGTGGTATTAAACTTTTTTAATGTTTGTTTCATGCAAGAAGTCACTGTTCTAAATTTAAGTAAGGGTTTGATTAATGTGAAAAGCAAAACCTTTTGAACAACAGGAAGACTCATTTGATTTTATGATGCAAAAAAGATCAAGAAGATTGTCTTGTGATGTTTACTTCCAAACATGACCGAAAAAATGTTGGCGCGGTACAATGTAAAATGAAGTATGTCAATGTACTGTTTGTTTCATACAACCTAAATGCAGGAACACAGCTTTGATTGGATGTTGTAAAGAAGAGAAGGAAATGAATGTAAGATGAACCTTGGATTTGATGTTGTAGAGAAGAGAAGGAAAAGTCAAGCTTCTCAAGAATGTTTATGCTGCACATGCAAGAATTCAAATACCTTTTGTCATGAATGTTTATTTTTGGTAATGTTACCATGTACTATAGAAGAAGATGATGGGATGTAACATACCATAGGAAGGTGTAGGTAGCACTTGAACAGGAACGCACCCTTGGTGCGAAAAACAAGAGCAGAATTTTTAAGAATGTTTTTTTGGCAATCCAATACAATGTAGAGTTGAACACTAACGGTCCTTTGTTTCCCTCAAACAACTATGTTAAACTTTTCGAATGTTTGTTTCTTGCAAGAATTCATTGTTCTAATGTTGGTCTTTTTATTTTTTTGGTTGTATTAAACTTTTCGAATGGTTGTTTCATGCAAGAAGTTACTGTTCTAAATTTAAGTAAGGGTTTGATGAATATGAAAAGCAAAACCTTTTGAACAACAGGAAAACTCCTTTGATTTTATGCTGCAGATAAGATCAAGAATATTTTCATGTGATGTTTACTTCCAAGAATGTCTCCAAAAAACTTAAGTTAGGGTTTGATGAATATGAAAAGCAAAACCTTTTGAACAACAGGAAGATTCCTTTGATTTTATGCTGCAGAGAAGATCAAGGAGATTGTCATGTAATGTTTACTTCTAAGAATGACTCAAAAAATGTTGGTGCGGTACAATGTAAAATGAAGTATGTCAAGGTACTATTTGTTTCATACAACCTAAATGCAAAAACACAACTTTGATTTAATGTTGTAAAGAAGAGAAGGAAATGAATGTAAAATGAACCTTGGATTTGATGTTATCGAGAAGAGAAGGAAAAGTCAAGCTTCTCAAGAATGTTTCTGCAACACCTGCAAGAATTCAAATACCTTTTGTCAAGAATTTGTTACCATGTACTGTAGAAGAAGATGATGAGATGTAACATACCATAGGAAGGTGTAGGTAGCACTTGAACAGGAACGCACCCTTGGATCGAAAAACAAGAGCAGAATTTTTAAGAATGATTTTTAGGCAATCCAATACAATGTATAGAGGAACACTAACGGTCCTTTGTTTCCCGCAAACAAATGTATTAATCTTCTCGAATGTTTGTTTCATGCAAGAAGTCACTTTGCTAATGTTTTTATTTTTATTTTTTTGGTGGTATTAAACTTTTTTAATGTTTGTTTCATGCAAGAAGTCACTGTTCTAAATTTAAGTAAGGGTTTGATTAATGTGAAAAGCAAAACCTTTTGAACAACAGGAAGACTCCTTTGATTTTATGATGCAAAAAAGATCAAGAAGATTGTCTTGTGATGTTTACTTCCAAAAATGACCCAAAAAATGTTGGCGCGGTACAATGTAAAATGAAGTATGTCAATGTACTGTTTGTTTCATACAACCTAAATGCAGGAACACAGCTTTGATTGGATGTTGTAAAGAAGAGAAGGAAATGAATGTAAGATGAACCTTGGATTTGATGTTGTAGAGAAGAGAAGGAAAAGTCAAGCTTCTCAAGAATGTTTATGCTGCACATGCAAGAATTCAAATACCTTTTGTCATGAATGTTTATTTTTGGTAATGTTACCATGTACTATAGAAGAAGATGATGGGATGTAACATACCATAGGAAGGTGTAGGTAGCACTTGAACAGGAACGCACCCTTGGTGCGAAAAACAAGAGCAGAATTTTTAAGAATGTTTTTTTGGCAATCCAATACAATGTAGAGTTGAACACTAACGGTCCTTTGTTTCCCTCAAACAACTATGTTAAACTTTTCGAATGTTTGTTTCTTGCAAGAATTCATTGTTCTAATGTTGGTCTTTTTATTTTTTTGGTTGTATTAAACTTTTCGAATGGTTGTTTCATGCAAGAAGTTACTGTTCTAAATTTAAGTAAGGGTTTGATGAATATGAAAAGCAAAACCTTTTGAACAACAGGAAAACTCCTTTGATTTTATGCTGCAGATAAGATCAAGAATATTTTCATGTGATGTTTACTTCCAAGAATGTCTCCAAAAAACTTAAGTTAGGGTTTGATGAATATGAAAAGCAAAACCTTTTGAACAACAGGAAGATTCCTTTGATTTTATGCTGCAGAGAAGATCAAG
The DNA here is from genome assembly GCA_022829125.1 of Lathyrus tuberosus. Taxonomy (NCBI): domain Eukaryota; kingdom Viridiplantae; phylum Streptophyta; class Magnoliopsida; order Fabales; family Fabaceae; genus Lathyrus; species Lathyrus tuberosus. The sequence continues at coordinate 22,425,292 of JALAZF010000033.1, read as the reverse complement.
GAGATTGTCATGTAATGTTTACTTCTAAGAATGACTCAAAAAATGTTGGTGCGGTACAATGTAAAATGAAGTATGTCAAGGTACTGTTTGTTTCATACAACCTAAATGCAAAAACACAACTTTGATTTAATGTTGTAAAGAAGAGAAGGAAATGAATGTAAAATAAACCTTGGATTTGATGTTATCGAGAAGAGAAGGAAAAGTCAAGCTTCTCAAGAATGTTTCTGCAACACCTGCAAGAATTCAAATACCTTTTGTCAAGAATTTGTTACCATGTACTGTAGAAGAAGATGATGAGATGTAACATACCATAGGAAGGTGTAGGTAGCACTTGAACAGGAACGCACCCTTGGAGCGAAAAACAAGAGCAGAATTTTTAAGAATGATTTTTAGGCAATCCAATACAATGTATAGAGGAACACTAACGGTCCTTTGTTTCCCGCAAACAAATATATTAATCTTCTCGAATGTTTGTTTCATGCAAGAAGTCACTTTGCTAATGTTTTTATTTTTATTTTTTTGGTGGTATTAATCTTTTTTAATGTTTGTTTCATGCAAGAAGTCACTGTTCTAAATTTAAGTAAGGGTTTGATTAATGTGAAAAGCAAAACCTTTTGAACAACAGGAAGACTCCTTTGATTTTATGATGCAAAAAAGATCAAGAAGATTGTCTTGTGATGTTTACTTCCAAAAATGACCCAAAAAAGTTGGCGCGGTACAATGTAAAATGAAGTATGTCAATGTACTGTTTGTTTCATACAACCTAAATGCAGGAACACAGCTTTGATTGGATGTTGTAAAGAAGAGAAGGAAATGAATGTAAGATGAACCTTGGATTTGATGTTGTAGAGAAGAGAAGGAAAAGTCAAGCTTCTCAAGAATGTTTATGCTGCACATGCAAGAATTCAAATACCTTTTGTCATGAATGTTTATTTTTGGTAATGTTACCATCTACTATAGAAGAAGATGATGGGATGTAACATACCACAGGAAGGTGTAGGTAGCACTTGAACAGGAACGCACCCTTGGTGCGAAAAACAAGAGCAGAATTTTTAAGAATGTTTTTTTGGCAATCCAATACAACGTAGAGTTGAACACTAACGGTCCTTTGTTTCCCTCAAACAACTATGTTAAACTTTTCGAATGTTTGTTTCTTGCAAGAATTCATTGTTCTAATGTTGGTCTTTTTATTTTTTTGGTTGTATTAAACTTTTCGAATGGTTGTTTCATGCAAGAAGTTACTGTTCTAAATTTAAGTAAGGGTTTGATGAATCTGAAAAGCAAAACCTTTTGAACAACAGGAAAACTCCTTTGATTTTATGCTGCAGATAAGATCAAGAATATTTTCATGTGATGTTTACTTCCAAGAATGTCTCCAAAAAACTTAAGTTAGGGTTTGATGAATATGAAAAGCAAAACCTTTTGAACAACAGGAAGATTCCTTTGATTTTATACTGCAGAGAAGATCAAGGAGATTGTCATGTAATGTTTACTTCTAAGAATGACTCAAAAAATGTTGGTGCGGTACAATGTAAAATGAAGTATGTCAAGGTACTGTTTGTTTCATACAACCTAAATGCAAAAACACTACTTTGATTTAATGTTGTAAAGAAGAGAAGGAAATGAATGTAAAATGAACCTTGGATTTGATGTTATCGAGAAGAGAAGGAAAAGTCAAGCTTCTCAAGAATGTTTCTGCAACACCTGCAAGAATTCAAATACCTTTTGTCAAGAATTTGTCACCATGTACTGTAGAAGAAGATGATGAGATGTAACATACCATAGGAAGGTGTAGGTAGCACTTGAACAGGAACGCACCCTTGGAGCGAAAAACAAGAGCAGAATTTTTAAGAATGATTTTTAGGCAATCCAATACAATGTATAGAGGAACACTAACGGTCCTTTGTTTCCCGCAAACAAATGTATTAATCTTCTCGAATGTTTGTTTCATGCAAGAAGTCACTTTGCTAATGTTTTTATTTTTATTTTTTTGGTGGTATTAATCTTTTTTAATGTTTGTTTCATGCAAGAAGTCACTGTTCTAAATTTAAGTAAGGGTTTGATTAATGTGAAAAGCAAAACCTTTTGAACAACAGGAAGACTCCTTTGATTTTATGATGCAAAAAAGATCAAGAAGATTGTCTTGTGATGTTTACTTCCAAAAATGACCCAAAAAAGTTGGCGCGGTACAATGTAAAATGAAGTATGTCAATGTACTGTTTGTTTCATACAACCTAAATGCAGGAACACAGCTTTGATTGGATGTTGTAAAGAAGAGAAGGAAATGAATGTAAGATGAACCTTGGATTTGATGTTATAGAGAAGAGAAGGAAAAGTCAAGCTTCTCAAGAATGTTTATGCTGCACATGCAAGAATTCAAATACCTTTTGTCATGAATGTTTATTTTTGGTAATGTTACCATGTACTATAGAAGAAGATGATGGGATGTAACATACCACAGGAAGGTGTAGGTAGCACTTGAACAGGAACGCACCCTTGGTGCGAAAAACAAGAGCAGAATTTTTAAGAATGTTTTTTTGGCAATCCAATACAACGTAGAGTTGAACACTAACGGTCCTTTGTTTCGCTCAAACAACTATGTTAAACTTTTCGAATGTTTGTTTCTTGCAAGAATTCATTGTTCTAATGTTGGTCTTTTTATTTTTTTGGTTGTATTAAACTTTTCGAATGGTTGTTTCATGCAAGAAGTTACTGTTCTAAATTTAAGTAAGGGTTTGATGAATATGAAAAGCAAAACCTTTTGAACAACAGGAAAACTCCTTTGATTTTATGCTGCAGATAAGATCAAGAATATTTTCATGTGATGTTTACTTCCAAGAATGTCTCCAAAAAACTTAAGTTAGGGTTTGATGAATATGAAAAGCAAAACCTTTTGAACAACAGGAAGATTCCTTTGATTTTATGCTGCAGAGAAGATCAAGGAGATTGTCATGTAATGTTTACTTCTAAGAATGACTCAAAAAATGTTGGTGCGGTACAATGTAAAATGAAGTATGTCAAGGTACTGTTTGTTTCATACAACCTAAATGCAAAAACACTACTTTGATTTAATGTTGTAAAGAAGAGAAGGAAATGAATGTAAAATGAACCTTGGATTTGATGTTATCGAGAAGAGAAGGAAAAGTCAAGCTTCTCAAGAATGTTTCTGCAACACCTGCAAGAATTCAAATACCTTTTGTCAAGAATTTGTCACCATGTACTGTAGAAGAAGATGATGAGATGTAACATACCATAGGAAGGTGTAGGTAGCACTTGAACAGGAACGCACCCTTGGAGCGAAAAACAAGAGCAGAATTTTTAAGAATGATTTTTAGGCAATCCAATACAATGTATAGAGGAACACTAACGGTCCTTTGTTTCCCGCAAACAAATGTATTAATCTTCTCGAATGTTTGTTTCATGCAAGAAGTCACTTTGCTAATGTTTTTATTTTTATTTTTTTGGTGGTATTAATCTTTTTTAATGTTTGTTTCATGCAAGAAGTCACTGTTCTAAATTTAAGTAAGGGTTTGATTAATGTGAAAAGCAAAACCTTTTGAACAACAGGAAGACTCCTTTGATTTTATGATGCAAAAAAGATCAAGAAGATTGTCTTGTGATGTTTACTTCCAAAAATGACCCAAAAAAGTTGGCGCGGTACAATGTAAAATGAAGTATGTCAATGTACTGTTTGTTTCATACAACCTAAATGCAGGAACACAGCTTTGATTGGATGTTGTAAAGAAGAGAAGGAAATGAATGTAAGATGAACCTTGGATTTGATGTTGTAGAGAAGAGAAGGAAAAGTCAAGCTTCTCAAGAATGTTTATGCTGCACATGCAAGAATTCAAATACCTTTTGTCATGAATGTTTATTTTTGGTAATGTTACCATGTACTATAGAAGAAGATGATGGGATGTAACATACCACAGGAAGGTGTAGGTAGCACTTGAACAGGAACGCACCCTTGGTGCGAAAAACAAGAGCAGAATTTTTAAGAATGTTTTTTTGGCAATCCAATACAACGTAGAGTTGAACACTAACGGTCCTTTGTTTCCCTCAAACAACTATGTTAAACTTTTCGAATGTTTGTTTCTTGCAAGAATTCATTGTTCTAATGTTGGTCTTTTTATTTTTTTGGTTGTATTAAACTTTTCGAATGGTTGTTTCATGCAAGAAGTTACTGTTCTAAATTTAAGTAAGGGTTTGATGAATATGAAAAGCAAAACCTTTTGAACAACAGGAAAACTCCTTTGATTTTATGCTGCAGATAAGATCAAGAATATTTTCATGTGATGTTTACTTCCAAGAATGTCTCCAAAAAACTTAAGTTAGGGTTTGATGAATATGAAAAGCAAAACCTTTTGAACAACAGGAAGATTCCTTTGATTTTATGCTGCAGAGAAGATCAAGGAGATTGTCATGTAATGTTTACTTCTAAGAATGACTCAAAAAATGTTGGTGCGGTACAATGTAAAATGAAGTATGTCAAGGTACTGTTTGTTTCATACAACCTAAATGCAAAAACACTACTTTGATTTAATGTTGTAAAGAAGAGAAGGAAATGAATGTAAAATGAACCTTGGATTTGATGTTATCGAGAAGAGAAGGAAAAGTCAAGCTTCTCAAGAATGTTTCTGCAACACCTGCAAGAATTCAAATACCTTTTGTCAAGAATTTGTCACCATGTACTGTAGAAGAAGATGATGAGATGTAACATACCATAGGAAGGTGTAGGTAGCACTTGAACAGGAACGCACCCTTGGAGCGAAAAACAAGAGCAGAATTTTTAAGAATGATTTTTAGGCAATCCAATACAATGTATAGAGGAACACTAACGGTCCTTTGTTTCCCGCAAACAAATGTATTAATCTTCTCGAATGTTTGTTTCATGCAAGAAGTCACTTTGCTAATGTTTTTATTTTTATTTTTTTGGTGGTATTAATCTTTTTTAATGTTTGTTTCATGCAAGAAGTCACTGTTCTAAATTTAAGTAAGGGTTTGATTAATGTGAAAAGCAAAACCTTTTGAACAACAGGAAAACTCCTTTGATTTTATGCTGCAGATAAGATCAAGAATATTTTCATGTGATGTTTACTTCCAAAAATGTCACCAAAAAACTTAAGTTAGGGTTTGATGAATATGAAAAGCAAAACCTTTTGAACAACAGGAAGATTCCTTTGATTTTATGCTGCAGAGAAGATCAAGGAGATTGTCATGTAATGTTTACTTCTAAGAATGACTCAAAAAATGTTGGTGCGGTACAATGTAAAATGAAGAATGCCAAGGTACTGTTTGTTTCATTCAACCTAAATGCAAAAACACAACTTTGATTTAATGTTGTAAAGAAGAGAAGGAAATGAATGTAAAATGAACCTTGGATTTGATGTTATCGAGAAGAGAAGGAAAAGTCAAGCTTCTCAAGAATGTTTCTGCAACACCTACAAGAATTCAAATACCTTTTGTCAAGAATGTTTATTTTTGGTAATGTTACCATGTACTGTAGAAGAAGATGATAGGATGTAACATACCATAGGAAGGTGTAGGTAGCACTTGAACAGGAACGCACCCTTGGAGCGAAAAACAAGAGCATAATTTTTAAGAATGTTTTTTAGGCAATCCAATACAATGTAAAGAGGAACACTAACGGTCCTTTGTTTCCCGCAAACAAATGTATTAATCTTTTTGAATGTTTGTTTCATGCAAGAAGTCACTTTGCTAAGGTTTATCTTTTTATTTTTTTGGTTGTATTAAACTTTTTTAATGTTTGTTTCATGCAAGAAGTCACTGTTCTAAATTTAAGTAAGGGTTTGATTAATGTGAAAAGCAAAACCTTTTGAACAACAGGAAGACTCCTTTGATTTTATGATGCAAAGAAGATCAAGAAGATTGTCTTGTGATGTTTACTTCCAAAAATGACCCAAAAAATGTTGGCGCGGTACAATGTAAAATGAAGTATGTCAATGTACTGTTTATTTCATACAACCTAAATGCAGGAACACAGCTTTGATTGGATGTTGTAAAGAAGAGAAGAAAATGAATGTAAAATGAACCTTGGATTTGATGTTGTAGAGAAGAGAAGGAAAAGTCAAGCTTCTCAAGAATGTTTATGCTACACATGCAAGAATTCAAATACCTTTTGTCAAGAATGTTTATTTTTGGTAATGTTACCATGTACTGTAGAAGAAAATGATGGGATGTAACATACCATAGGAAGGTGTAGGTAGCACTTGAACAGGAACGAACCCTTGGTGCGAAAAACAAGAGCAAAATTTTTAAGAATGTTTTTTTGGCAATCCAATACAATGTAGAGTGGAACACTAACGGTCCTTTGTTTCCCTCAAACAGCTATATTAAACTTTTCGAATGTTTGTTTCTTGCAAGAATTCACTGTTCTAATGTTGGTCTTTTTATTTTTTTGGTTGTATTAAACTTTTCGAATGGTTGTTTCATGCAAGAAGTTACTGTTCTAAATTTAAGTAAGGGTTTGATGAATATGAAAAGCAAAACCTTTTGAACAACAGGAAAACTCCTTTGATTTCATGCTGCAGATAAGATCAAGAATATTTTCATGTGATGTTTACTTCCAAGAATGACTCCAAAAAACTTAAGTTAGGGTTTGATGAATATGAAAAGCAAAACCTTTTGAACAACAGGAAGACTCCTTTGATTTTATGCTGCAGAGAAGATCAAGGAGATTGTCATGTAATGTTTACTTCTACGAATGACTCAAAAAATGTTGGTTCGGTACAATGTAAAATGAAGTTTGTCAAGGTACTGTTTTATTCATACAACCTAAATGCAAGAACACAACTTTGATTTGATGTTGTAAAGAAGAAAAGGAAATGAATGTAAAATGAACCTTGGATTTGATGTTATCGAGAAGAGAAGGAAAAGTCAAGCTTCTCAAGAATGTTTCTGCAACACCTGCAAGAATTCAAATACCTTTTGTCAAGAATGTTTATTTTTGGTATTGTTACCATGTACTGTAGAAGAAGATGATGGGATGTAACATACCATAGGAAGGTGTAGGTAGCACTTGAACAGGAACGCACCCTTGGAGTGAAAAACAAGAGCAGAATTTTTAAGAATGTTTTTTAGGCAGTCCAGTACAATGTAAAGAGGAACACTAACGGTCCTTTGTTTCCCGCAAACAAATGTATTAATCTTCTCGAATGTTTGTTTCATGCAAGAGGTCACTTTGCTAATGTTTTTCTTTTTATTTTTTTGGTTTTATTAAACTTTTTTAATGTTTGTTTCATGCAAGAAGTCACTGTTCTAAATTTAAGTAAGGGTTTGATGAATGTGAAAAGCAAAACCTTTTGAACAACAGGAAGACTCCTTTGATTTTATGCTGCAAAGAAGATCAAGAAGATTGTCTTGTGATGTTTACTTCCAAGAATGACTCCAAAAAACTTAAGTTAGGGTTTGAGGAATATGAAAAGCATAACCTTTTGAACAACAGGAAGACTCCTTTGATTTTATGCTGCAGAGAAGATCAAGGAGATTGTCATGTAATGTTTACTTCTAAGAATGACTCAAAAAATGTTGGTGCGGTACAATGTAAAATGAAGTTTGTCAAGGTACTATTTTATTTATACAACCTAAATGCAAGAACACAACTTTGATTTGATGTTGTAAAGAAGAAAAGGAAATGAATGTAAAATGAACCTTGGATTTGATGTTATCGAGAAGAGAAGGAAAAGTCAAGCTTCTCAAGAATGTTTCTGCAACACCTGCAAGAATTCAAATACCTTTTGTCAAGAATGTTTATTTTTGGTATTGTTACCATGTACTGTAGAAGAAGATGATGGGATGTAACATACCATAGGAAGGTGTAGGTAGCACTTGAACAGGAACGCACCCTTGGAGCGAAAAACAAGAGCAGAATTTTTAAGAATGTTTTTTAGGCAGTCCAGTACAATGTAAAGAGGAACACTAACGGTCCTTTGTTTCCCGCAAACAAATGTATTAATCTTCTCGAATGCTTGTTTCATGCAAAAAGTCACTTTGCTAATGTTTTTCTTTTTATTTTTTTGGTTTTATTAAACATTTTTAATGTTTGTTTCATGCAAGAAGTCACTGTTCTAAATTTAAGTAAGGGTTTGATGAATGTGAAAAGCAAAACCTTTTGAACAACAGGAAGACTCCTTTGATTTTATGCTGCAAAGAAGATCAAGAAGATTGTCTTGTGATGTTTACTTCCAAAAATGACTCAAAAATTGTTGGTGCGGTACAATGTAAAATGAAGTATGTCAATGTACGGATTGTTTCATACAACCTAAATGCAAGAACACAGCTTTGATTGGATGTTGTAAAGAAGAGAAGGAAATGAATGTAAAATGAACCTAGGATTTGAGGTTGTAGAGAACAGAAGGAAAAGTCAAGCTTCTAAAGAATGTTTCTGCAACACCTGCAAGAATTCAAGTACCTTTTGTCAAGAATGTTTATTTTTGGTAATGTTATCATGTACTGCAGAAGAAGATTATGGGATGTAACATACCATAGGAAGGTGTAGGTAGCACTTGAACAGGAACGCACCCTTAGAGCGAAAAACAAGAGCAGAATTTTTAAGAATGTTTTTTTGGCAATCCAATACAATGTAGAGACGATCACTAACGGTCCTTTGTTTCCCTCAAACAACTATATTAAACTTTTCGAATGTTTGTTTCTTGCAAGAATTCACTGTTCTAATGTTTGTCTTTTTATTTTTTTGATTGTATCAAATTTTTGAATGATTGTTTCATGCATGAAGTCACTGTTCTAAATTTAAGTAAGGGTTTGATGGATGTGAAAAGCAAAACCTTTTTAGCAACAGGAAGACTTCTTTGATTTTATGCTGCAGAGAAGATTTAGAAGATTTTCATGTGATGTTTACTTCCAAGAATGACTAAAAAAATTTTAAGTAAGAGTTTGATGAATGTGAAAAGCAAAACCTTTTGAACAACGGGAAGACTCCTTTGATTTGATGTTGCAAAGAAGATCATGAAGATTATCATGTAATGTTTACTTCCAGGAATGACTAAAAAAATGTTGGTGCAGTATAATGTAAAATGAAGTATGTCAAGGTACTGTTTGTTTCACACAACCTAAATGGAAGAACACAAATTTGATTTGATGTTGTAAAGAAGATAAGGAAATGAATGTAAAATGAACCTTGGATTTGATGTTGTAGAGAATAGAAGGAAAAGTCAAGCTTCTTAAGAATGTTTTCGCAACACCTGGAAGAATTCAAAACCCTTTTGTAAAGAATGTTTGTTTTTGGTAATGTTACCATGTACTGTAGAAGAATATGATGGTATGTAACATACCTTAGGAAGGTGTAGGTAGCACTTGAACAGGACACACCCTTGAAGAGAAAAACAAGAACATATTTTTAAGAATGATTTTTTAGCAATCCAATACAATGTAGAGAGGAACACTACCGGACATGTGTTTCCCTCAAACAACAGTATTAAACTTTTCGAATGTTTGTTTCATGCAAGAAGTCATTGTTCTAATGTTTGTTTTTTTTTTGTTGTATTAAACTTTTCGAATGTTTGTTTCATGCAAGAAGTCATTGTTCTAAATTTAAGTAAGAAATTTGATGAATCTGAAAAGTAAATCCTTTTGAACAACAGGAAGACTCCTTTGATTTTATGCTGCAGAGAAGATCAAGAAGATAGTCATGTGATGTATACTTCCAAGAATGACTCAAAAAAATTTAAGGGTTTGATGAATGTGAAAAGCAAAACATTTTGAACAATAGGAAGACTCCTTTGATTTTATACTGTAGAGACGATCAAGAAGATTGCCATGTGATGTTGACTTCCAAAAATGACTCAAAAAATTTGTTGTGTAGTACAATATAAAATGAAGTATGTCAAGGTACTGTTTGTTTCATACAACCTAAATGTAAGAATACAACTTTAGTTTGATGTTGTTAAGAAGAGAAGGAAATGAATGTAAAATAAACCTTGGATTTGATATTGTAGAGAAGAGAAGGAAAAGTCAAGCTTCTGAAGAATGTTTATGCAACATTTGCAAGAATAGAAAACCCTTTTGTCAAGAATGTTTGTTTATGGTAATGTTAAATAAGAACAGAATTTTTAAGAATGTTTTTTTGGCAATCCAATACAATGTAGAGAGGAACACTAGCGGTCCTTTGTTTCCCGCAAACAAATGTATTAATCTTTTCGAATGTTTGTTTCATGCAAGAAGTCACTTTGCTAATGTTTTTCTTTTAATTTTTTTTGGTTGTATTAAACTTTTTTAATGTTTGTTTCATGCAAGAAGTCACTGTTCTAAATTTAAGTAAGGGTTTGATGAATGTAAAAAGCAAAACCTTTTGAACAATAGGAAGACTCCTTTGATTTTATGCTGCAAAGAAGATCAAGAAGATTGTCTTGTGATGTTTACTTCCAAAAATGGCTCAAAAAATATTGGCGCGGTACTATGTAAAATTAAGTATGTCAATGTACTGTTTGTTTCATACAACCTAAATGCAAGAACACAACTTTGATTGGATGTTGTAAAGAAGAGAAGGAAATGAATGTAAAATGAACCTTGGATTTGATGTTGTAGAGAAGAGAAGGAAAAGTCAAGCTTCTCAAGAATGTTTATGCTGCACATGCAAGAATTCAAATACCTTTTGTCAAGAATGTTTATTTTTGGTAATGTTACCATGTACTGTAGAAGAAGATGATGGGATGTAACATACCATAGGAAGGTGTAGGTAGCACTTGAACAGGAACGCACCCTTGGAGCTAAAAACAAGAGAAGAATTTTTAAGAATGTTTTTTTGGCACTCCAATACAATGTAGAGAGGAACACTAACGGTTCTTTGTTTCCCTCAAATAACTATCTTAAACTTTTCGAATGTTTGTTTCTTGCAAGAATTCACTGTTCTAATGTTTGTCTTTTTATTTTTTTGGTTGTATTAAACTTTTTGAATGTTTGGTTCATGCAAGAAGTTACTGTTCTAAATTTAAGTAAGGGTTTGATGAATGTGAAAAGCAAAACCTTTTGAACAACAGAAAGATTCCTTTGATTTTATGATGCAGAGAAGATTAAGAATATTTTCATGTGATGTTTACTTCCAAGAATGACTAAAAAAAACTTAAGTTAGGGTTTGATGAATATGAAAAGCAAAACCCTTTGAACAACAGGAAGACTCCTTTGATTTTATGCTGCAGAGAAGATCAAGAAGATTGTCGTGTAATGTTTACTTCTAAGAATGACTCAAAAATGTTGGTGCGGTACAATGTAAAATGAAGTATGTCAAGGTACTGTTTGTTTCATACAACCTAAATGCAAGAACACAACTTTGATTTGATGTTGTAAATAAGAGAAGGAAATGAATGTAAAATCACTACGCCAAAATTGATTTTTTGTATCGCCTAATTTAATAGCGCTTTTAAAGAAAGTGCTATTAAAAAGGGAACAAAGATATCTATAATAGCACTTTATAGTTGGATGCTATTATAGGATGCAGACAATGTTATTTTGATAGCACTTTGTTAAAAAACGCTATTAATAAATTTCACTAAAATAGCACTTTTTTAAAAACGCTATTAATATTCTCAATTAAGATAACACTTTTTTGAAAACGCTATTAATTTACTATTTAATGCTCCATTAAGATACCACTTTGTTTTAAACGCTATTAATTTACCACTCTATGATAGCATTTATATTAAAACGCTATTTATTATAGAATATATAATAAATAATATAAATAATCACTACGCCAAAATTGATATTTTGTATCGCCTAATTTAATAGCGCTTTTAAAAAAAGTTCTATTAAAAAGGAAACAAACATATCTATAATAGCACTTTATGGCCGGGCGCTATTATAGGGTGTAGATAATGTGATTTTGATAGCACTTTGTTAGAAAACGCTATTATTAAACTTCACTAAGATAGCGCTTTCTTTAAAACGCTATTAATATTCTTCATTAAGATAGCACTTTTTGAAAAACGCTATTAATTTACTACCCAATGTTAGCGTTTATAGGAAAGCGCTATCTTATTATAAAATATATAATAAATAATATATAATTTAAAAAAATTGACGGATACGTTTCATTTTGGCGCACAACTTTTGGCCACTACACCACAAAATACAAAACACACGCCGGTCATTCGAGAACGAAGGTTAATGACCATACGCCGGTCATTCGAGAACGAAGGTTAATGATGCACCCACACACTCCATTACTCTCCATACCTTACATCACCGCACCAAACAAAAGGTGATTCCCCTCTTTCGCACTCGCTAGGGTTTTCTCAATTCGCATCTCAAATTTCCGATATTCTCTATGGATGAGGTAAAACCGACTAAACTTCTACAGTAATTCTTACTTTGATGTGATTAATTTTATCTCAGATTATATATTTCTGCGTTTTGTTATGATGATTCTGCTTTGTGTAAGTGTGTGTCTTAAATCGTAATTTGTTGTAATTTGATTTAATTTTTTCTTGAATAAAGAGTTTGATTTTCTGATGCTAGAGTGGATTTTATTGGTTAATTTTTGTTTTAGGTTCCTGTGTTGGAAGAGAATGAAACAAAGTCTGAGGCGCATTTGAATTTTGCTGCTGCTTTTGTGGAAGGTGTAATTCAGGATGCTTGTGATGATTCTTGCAGTAAATAACTTGAATCCTTCTGTGACAGTGATCCTTCTATGGTATGGTTCTTTAGATTTTGTTAATTGTGCTGGGTCTTATGGTTGGTATCACTGATCAGTGACCATTGTAGTGTTGTTGTGTTCGTCTATTATAACATTTTGTTGTTACCTTTCCTTCACGTGACGATTTGCAAGCACGAGTTTCATCTTCAATGTATTTTGAAATGGTAGTTTTCCTTTTGAATTAGTCTGTTAAATCTTGAGTCAGTCTTGTACTATACTGGTAACTACTGGTAACTATGGTGACAATTGTATATGATTTTCTCTTTTTCAGTAAACCTCAGTGACACTGAAATAGGGCTCTGCGTTTTATAATTGTTTTTTTATTACCCACTTCTGATTTAAAGGAAAACTGACTAGTTATTATAGTGTACCTAAAGATAGGCTAACACCCAATTTGAAATAGGATATTAGTAACTACTACCCAGAATGTAGTACACGTGGACGATTTCTTGAAAGTTAAAGTTAAAAGTAAATATTTGTGGCCTTGCTTTTAATAAATCATAACACACATATATGAAGATGTGTACTAACACCTAAAGCTTTAGTGTATCAATTTCAATGGTTCTCGGGGCTTATTTCAATAGCTTATTTCATGTTGTTTTGACTAATCTGAATTGTCCTTGATTTCATTGTATTATCATTGTTTGAGGTACTGTTAACTTTCTTAGATCTCTTGTTGTTCAAGGTTGTCAAAACTCATCTAGTGGCATGCCCATCAAACCTTATAACAACAGACCAGTAGGGACTTGACTTTCATAAGATTACATGTAGGAACTTAACAATAGCATTCTAGAATCAAAATTTCAATCATTATACATTTGTTATTTCATATATCGGTCCTGTTTCCGTGTAATCTTGATCTTCTAATTTGGTTTGGTTCTATTAAATGCTATCCAAGTGGAATGCTTTTCAAAATAAAGGCATTGGGATATTCATACTTTCACATGTTTTTTGGTATAGATTTCTTTATTAGTTATCATGTATGTGTTATAGAAAAGTAAAAATTTGTTGTCCGAAATACCATCTATTTATTTTTATACCATATTGACAAACATTTTTTATCATTATTTTTTGTGAGTAGAATTTGGAAAATTGGAAATACTTAAAGGGGTATGACTCTGTCATGAACTCTTACTTTTATTTTGTAGGTGTCAGAGGAGCTCCAAGTGCCCCTATGTGTTGGCAATATACCAGTCTCAAGGATCCCATGAGGTTTATAATTTTGTCACTGACATTTACATACTTTATTTTATCATTTGGCTCTTGGCATTATTTCTTTTCTATATTTATTTATTTACTTTTGGTCTGTCTCTGCACTTTGCAGCCATTTTGGATTTGAGGATTTTTCTTTGAAGTTTCTACAAGTTATTAGCTGCCTAGTTTTCAAACTGTTGACGTTCTTATCTTGTATTTATACTTTAAACATGAGATCGCCTAGTCAATACTATTCTCCAAGTAGCCAAAACAGAGGAGGGCGATCAAGGATTATTGTATAGCAAGAGGTAATGATTTTCCATTTTGGATTTCAAGTTTTTTCTTTGAAATTTCTTTAAGTTGATAGTTGCCTAGTTTTCAAGTTGTTGACGTTCTTATCTTGTCTTTATACTTTAAACAGGAGATCTCCTAGCCAGTCTTCTCCATGTAGCCAAGACAGAGCAGGACAATCAGAACTCCCGTCATTTTCAGAATCTCTGAAATCTAAACTTAATGTCGTGTCAACAAGGTATTGGATGAAGTTACTAGTCATTATAAGTCTGATATATTTCAGTTCTCTAATTGTAACTTGAACATCAATTTTTCCCGTTTTTAGATATAAAGAGTCCAATTCGAAGAGCACAAGAGGGTGGAAGTAGAGTTGTTTCTCTCAAAATAGCCCTATGTCTGACCTTGGTTCTGTACCGGTAATTATGGTAACAATTTTATATGGTTTTCTCTTTTCCAGTATATCTCAGTGACACTAAAATAAGGGCTCGGTGAGGCTTATGCCTTAAAATAGTAGTTGGATTTTCATGTTGATAACATATTGACGAATGTGATTAAAAGAGAATATTTTTAGATGTTTACCATACTTAGTGGTTTTGTGCAATGACTAGTCTACAAAGTATTATTAACATTGAGTTTTAACACAGTTTGTAATATTCTGTTTTCTAATCACATAATTGTGGTCATCAAGAGGAAGTAAATGTTCCTATAGTCTGCATGTGAAGCTGCAACTGACTGCTGAAATATTGTATGACTTCTTGGTCATCATTCTGTTTGAATTTAACTTCAGTTGTCAACATCCATAAAAGTGATCACAAAATTTCATTGTCAATAATAAACGAGTCAACTGAAGTCACGGACAACCGAAAATCACTATTGAGTGGTTCAGGGGCAATCCCTCTAGATGTATGCTTATAGTAAAGTCTAAAGAATGCAGGGGCAACATACCAACGTGCCATGACAACCCTCTTTCATGATATGATCCATAAAGAGATTGAGGTTTACGTGGACGATATGATTGCCAAGTCCAAAACTGAAGATGATCATCTGGTTCATTTGAGGAAACTGTTTGACAGACTCCAGAAGTTTAGATTGCGGTTGAATCCTGCGAAGTGCACCTTCGGAGTTCAATCTAGTAAACTGTTGGGTTTTATTGTGAGTCAGAAGGGCATTGAAGTCGATCCTGATAAGGTTTGGGCAATTCAGAACATGCCGCCTCCTAAAACAGAAAAAGAAGTTCGTGGCTTTCTGGGCAGACTTAATTACATTTCAAGGTTCATTTCCCATTTGATGGCTCCTGTGAACCAATGTTCAAATTACTAAGAAAAACAATCGGTTGAATGGAATAATGATTGTCAGGAAGCATTTGACAAAATAAAACAATACCTGCAGGAACCATCGATCTTACCGTTAATCATGTATCTCACCGTTTCTAGTAGGCCTTTAATCATGTATCTCACCGTTCTCGATGAATCAATGGGATGTGTATTGGGTCAACATGACGACACTGGCAGAAAAGAACATGCAATATACTATCTGAGCAAGAAGTTCACTGATTGTGAGACCAGATACTCACTCTTAGAGAAAACTTGTTGTGCGCTGGTCTGGGCTGCTCGACGCCTACGACAATACATGATTTGCCACACTACTTTGTTGATATCCAAAATGGATCCAATAAAGTACATATTTGAAAAGCCTGCTGTATCTGGAAGGATTTCTCGGTGGCATATGTTATTAACCGAGTATGATATCCAACATATTACCCAGAAAGCAATAAAAGGGAGCATTTTGTCTGACTACCTTGCTCATCAACCTGTAGAGGGTTATCAACAGATGAAGTTTGACTTTCCCGATGAGGATGTTCTGTTCATCAGAGATTATGAGACCCCAGACCCTGACATAGGACCCGAACCAGGGGCGCGATGGACACTCGTGTTCGATAGGGCCTCCAATTCTAAGGGTCGCGGAATCGGTGCTATCCTCATCTCTCCAACAGGTTTTCACCATCCCTTCATTGCCAGATTATGCTTTGCATGCACCAATAATATGGCTGAATACAAAGCATGTATCTATGATATTGAAGCGGCTATTGACATGAGAATCAAGATTCTTGAGGTCTATGGAGATTCTGCCTTGGTCATCGGTCAAGTCAGAGGGAATTTTGTGACTCGGGATTCCAAGATGGTTCCGTACCAACAACACATTGCGAAGTTTATTCCTTATTTTGATGAGATTTCTTTTCATCATATCCCCAGAGAGGAAAATCAACTAGATGATGCTCTTACCACCTTAGCATCCATGTTCAAGGTCAAGTGGAAGAATGAAGCTCCTCATATCCGCATTGATCACTTGAACGAACCAGCACACTGTTTAGCAATCGAGGATGAGGCTGATGACAAGCCTTGGTTCTACGACATTAAAAGATATCTGGAAAAACAGGAATATCCCGAGGGTATCACTATCACTGATAAGAAAGCTCTTAGGTGGTTTTGCGCCAAATTCTTCTTAAGTGGTGGTATACTGTACAAGAGGAATTATGATTCCGTGTTACTCAGATGCGTGGATAGACACGAAGCAAACACGATCATAAGGTCCATACATGAGGGCGGCAAGGGTGTACATGCTAAAGGTCCTGCTATGGCCAAGAAGATCCTTTGAGCTGGATATTATTGGACAACAATGGAGGTAGATTATTACAACTTTGCCAAAAGATGTCACAAATGCCAAAATTACGGAGACAAGATCCATGTGCCTCCAACTCCATTGAATGTTTTAACTTCACCTTGGCCATTCTCTATGTGGGGTATAGATATGATTGGAATGATCGAGCCGAAGGCTTCCAACGGTCATCGATTCATTCTGGTTGCTATCGACTACTTCACCAAGTGGGTTGAAGTTGCTTCTTATGCAAACATTACACGACAAGTGGTTGCCAGATTCATCAAGAAAGAGATAATCTATCGTTATGGCATTCCTAGCAGCATTATCACTGACAATGCAAGCAACCTGAACAACAATATGATGAAGGAGTTGTGTCAAGAATTTAAGATCGAGCACCACAACTCTTCACTATATCGGCCCAAGATGAATGGCGTCGTTGAAGCAGCAAAAAACATCAAAAGGATTGTCCAGAAAATGGTCAAGACTTATAAAGATTGGCATGAAATGATTCCTTTTGCACTGCATGGCTATAGAACTTCAGTTCACACTTTTACTGGGGCAACTTCGTATTCACTTGTGTATGGTATGGAGGCAGTTCTATCCATTGAAGTCGAAATTCCTTCGCTCAGAGTCATCATGGAAGCAGGTATTGATGAAGCTGAATGGGTTCAATCCAGATACGACGAGCTGAATCGCATCGAAGAGAAGCATCTTACAGCTGTTTGTCATGGTCAATTGTATCAGAGACGCCTTAAGCGAGCTTTTGACAAGAAAGTTCTTCCTCGAACGTTCTGTGAAGGCGAACTCGTGCTCAAGAGATATTCACCTGGTCACTCGGATCCACGAGGCAAGTGGACTCCCAACTATGAAGGACCTTTTATCGTTAAGAAGGAATTCTCAGGTGGAGCCCTGATCCTCACCACAATGGATGGGGAGGAGTTGCCATCGCCCATGAACTCCGATACAGTCAAAAAATATTATGCCTGAAAAAAAAATGGATAGGAGTCCGATAGATTGACATCCGCAAGGAAAATATAGGCAAAAATGGGCGTCCCGATGGACCAAAAAAAAGAAATGTCCATGCAAAAGTTAGGAACAATGAAAAAACAATGACAACCCGCTAAGTTGAAAACCCGAAAGGGCGACTTAGGCAAAAATGGGTATCCCGGTGGACGGAAAAAAATATAGAAAAACATGTCCAGGCAAAAATTAGGGATAAAGGCATTGACTATGAACACTTGAGCCTTTCTTCGTCACAGCTAGACCTCAGACGGTAACAGAGCAGTCAAATCATCATCAACTGGTGCAAGGCGTTGGAACTTAGACTTACAGTGGATGGTAGCCAATGTTGCAATCAATGCAAAACATGGTTTCCCTTTGCCATTTATACTTGTTTTTCAATTTTATTGCAAATTTCCTCATCAAGGATTTTGCATCCTTGTACACACTTTATGTACAAAAATTTTACATTCAATAAAATGCATTCTTTGTTATCTCAATTTGTTTCATTCCGGTATTTTGTTTGCAAAATAAACAATTATTTGCGATCACATAATACTAAAAAACGGTGAGAATAATAAAAAGCTAAATCAATCGATAAAGCATTATGCATTGCATGTGTTACTAGTAACTCTTGCAGGATAATCAGTAATATCCATTGGTAAGCTTAACGCCTGGCCGGCAATGTGATGGTTCTGTGAAGAAGTTGTTGTTTCCTCAGCAGAGTCATCATTCTCCCCAGCAAGCGCCATTGCAATTTGTCAAAAAGCTTTCTCCGATGGATTCGTAATGTCTCTAGGCAGGTTGCCGAAGTGTTCCCAGCAAAGACACTTTGCTTGCTGTTCCCCAGCAAGGGTTGTACATCATCTCCAATAATTTGAAACTATTTGTCCCCAGCAGCAGTGGGTTCTCCTCAGCTGAGTCAACATGATTTGAAGGATGTATTTCCCCACGCAGAGTCAGCCTTGGTAGGAAAGATCGATTTGATTATTTCATCCCCAACAGAGACAGCCATGGTGACTTAGAAACCTGAGATGTTCTCGATTTCTTTTCTCAGTGGAATCATCATCTTTTGTGAACTCTCGTCTCCAGCAGAGATCGTCTTTATCTGTGGGTCCTCTCCTCGACCGAGGATGTCGAAGTCGTTTTGCTACGATTTCTGCCTAACCGCTTCATGCTATGCCTTACCTTGAGCCTTTGCATTGCATGGTATCAAGCATCATATAGAAACGCATACATAGCATATGCATCGATCATACTCCCTCTCTTTTTTGCCTGACTTATCTCCCAGTAGATTTTCAGCCAAACTTTGCACTTATCTATTCTACCTTTGCACCGTTCCTTTTGCCGCCGTCGGCCAAATTTTCGAGCTACTCTTTTATTTAATCCCCTTTTACCTCGAATCATCGAAAAGCTAGCGCAATTCATACATTCAGGTCCAAGAGGATTAAATAGGGGCAGCTGTCGTAACCCAAAATTTGACCTCCCTCTTTTGCCTTTTGCATAAGCATGTGCATTCGCATCGTTAGTATACGCATTATCACTTTTCTTTGTGTGTTTCTTGTTGCAGGATATTCAGGTTTTCCAAGCCCGATTAATTGAATCCTCACAAGGTCATCACATCATCAAAACAAGCTCAAAATAAAGGTTTCCATGTTTATTTATCAAGACAAGAGATGGAAAATCGGAATCAGGACTTCAACATCATCTTTTTGCAAATTTGTGGGAATTTGGCTGAAGTAACCGGTTAACACATATGCTGTAACCGGTTACTCAGTGTATTTTTCACCAAAAACGCAAGTTCTCAAGCAAGTAACCGGTTAGCAGATATGTTGTAACCGGTTACTCTGTGCAAAATTTCAGTTCCTGCTGCATTTTTGGGACAGCCTCCTTGCACACTCTTTGGTAATTGATTCTACAATATTCTAGCAGCATGTGGAATATTCTAGACTTCTCTAGACATTTCAAGGCTATTCAATTCAATCCAAGTGCATATACTCTAATGCTTCACTCTAAATTAAGTGCACCATGTTCCTTGTTTTACAAGCATGTCAACCTTTGGATGATGGAAATTCACATTGGGATTGTTACCGAGTTGGTTCTAACTAACCGAGTTAACCACCTTGACTCAGTGAGTCAAGCCCAACTAACTCCAACCCTAACTCCAAACCCAAAGCTAAGTCCAAACCAAATTCCAAACCTCTCACACTCCAAACCTAAAGTCTATATAAACTCATCATCACTCATTTTTCAAGGACCTTCAACCATTTGCATAATTCACTCTCAATTCTCTCACATTCTCTCTAATTTTCTCTACTACATCTTCATCTTCATCTCAATTCTCTTCCAAAACCTCACCAAAGCTCATTTCTACTTTGAAGGATAATCACTTTTACATCAAAAGTAATTATTTCTTGAGCTCAACCTTCATCCTTCTTGCTATTACACTTGGATTTTTGGAGTTATTTCAGATTGTGGATTAATCTTGAGTATTTATTGCAACTTCCAATGGTTCGAATTCGCATTTTGGAGCTTTATCGTATTTTGCTCGATTTCGACACGTTTCGTCACCAAATTGAATATTCCTCTGGTTTTCTTTAATTTTCTGCATCAAGAACACTTTGCAACAATTACCAAGGCACATCTTGGCCTTGTAGGTTGGTAGATCTCACTCTACTCTTTGTTTCGATCATTTCATACATTTACGATGTAATTCTGTTTCATTTTCAATTTGATTTGTCGTGCATTTGATCGATCTTGGATCTCCATGATTATTGCTTGTGATCTATGTTAATTGCTCTCATATGGTGTAATTTTCGTGCACCAAGTCATGATCTAGCATGTGGTGGTTGGTATAAGTGATTATGTGCTCAAAATCACTTTTGAAAAGTTGTTTTTGCTGTTATTTTTGCCTCTGTCACCGTGGTAACCGGTTAGCAGATATGCTGTAACTGGTTACACAGTGCAATTTTCACTAAAAACGTAAGTTTTCAAGCATGTAACCGGTTAGCAGATATGCCGTAACCGGTTACCACTGTACAGAATGGCCATTTTCTTGCATTTTCAAGTGTGTTTGCCATGCTTTCTTCCTTTTAACCTCCATTGATTATCATGCTTGATTTTATGGAAGTTTTAAGTGTCACTTAACTTCTGATTGAAGCATATTCAGGAATTTTTTATTATACAATTTGTTCATATTTTGGCATCATGTGAATATAATCATTCTTGCATTCCCTTTGATCACTTGTTAACATATTTTTTGCATTGCATACTAAATGGCATTTGGTACTGTTTTTGCATATTTGTGTCTTGATTGCATTAAGTTTATTCTTTATTGTTAGCATGGCTTGTCCTTTTGATTAATTGATCGAAACCATGTTTCGATTGGTTGATCTTCCCCTTCCTTCTCTTTAGGCTTTCTTTAGAGCTTTCTCTCTCATTCCCCTGCGGAGTTGGAGTTTCGCGCTACACCCTACATCGGAGCACTGTACGAGTTGGAGCTGTTACGCCGTCCATTTCCTCACGCAGGTGCACTGTACAACTTGGAGCTGTTGTGCCGCCTGTTTCAATTTCTGCATTACACCCTGTGTGTTATAGAAGGAATGAGAAGGGAAAATTCCTACTCTCATTCTGACTACTTCAGGTAGGGGACGAATGACCCTGTGCTTGGCTTAGTCATCTCTATCTCCAGGGGGTAGTGTGCTTTCTTTCCCCAGTCGAGTCGATCCTTGATCATTCTTTCCCCTTTGCAATCTCTTTTGATCCTTGATCACTCCTATCTCTTTCAACCTCTCTTTTTATCAATCACCATTCTTCTTGGTTAAGATCATTGTTCATTGGGTTAGCAAGCTCTCTTTGTTCCAATACCCTATTCTTTTCTTGCGGTCAATCATTGTTTTTTTGATTCCCCTGGAGAGCCTATTTTCTCTTTGTTTGGTCAAACACAGTACCCCTGTTACGACCGATTCCCCTGCAGAGTTTGCAACCGTCTTTTGGTTCTTCTCCCTTTGTTTGGTTAATCACTGTCTGTCAGTTAAAACACCAATTTTTGCACTTTTTGTCAGTTAACCATAGTCTGTATGTTAACATACTGAGTTCCTTGGGTTAATCACCTATCCTTGGTTAATCACCCTTTCTCTTCAGTTAACCACATTTCGTCTGTTAAAATACTGAACCCCTTATTGAGTTAATCACCTCCTCTTGGTTAATCACTCATTCTTCTCGGTTAATCACAGTTCTCCTGTTAAAAACCGAACCCTCAGTAGTTGGCAACCTTCCTTTGGTTCGAATACTTGCACCTTTGGGTTAGTAACCTTCTTTTGGCTCAATACCCTTCTTTGTTGGTCAAGTGTTGTTTGTTCAGTCAATACCAACACCCCTTTTGGGTTACGACCTTCGATCGGTCCTACACCCGTTATTCTGGTTAATCACATTTTCTCTATTAAAACCAATGCTTCTCTATCCCCACAAAGTTGCAATCCTTGTTCCCTCGGTTAACCACTGTTTATCAGTTAACACACCGATGTCCCCTCAGAGTCAAACACCTTCTCTTGGTTCAACACTCACTCTCTTGGTTTATCACAGTCCGTCTGTTGACACCAACCTCTTTTCCCCGCCAGAGTCTTACTCTCTTTCTTCGGTTAACCACTGTCAGTCAGTTAATATACCGAGTATCACTTTCACTTGGTTTTGACACCATCCCTTTATTTGGATCCCCCAGCGGAGTCCTTTCTATTCATTTTGCTCTTACTTTCTTGGTTTCAACACCAATCCTCTTTGTTATCCCCAACAGAGTTTCTTTCATTCTTGGTTTTGACACCACTCTTTTTCTAGTCTCTTGTACAATCGCTCTTATTGCGTGGTCTTCCCCAGTAGAGTTTTTCTTTCACTCGTACTCTTGGTTCTGACACCACTTCTTTTGTTTTCCTGTTTCTTTCTTGTTTTGTTTTCCGTTAGGTTCCCCGAACTACGAAAGCTCTGATTCTGTACTCTTTCGGATGTCAGATACGTATGCACGAGACGCGATGTCTTGGCGAGCACACTTCCCCTTCTTTCTTTCTCCCCTTCTTCCTTCCTTTCCGTCCCCTGGTTCCATGAACTACGACGCTCTGATTTCCTCATTGCACTATGAGGGTACATAGGCACGAGGGCTACAATCCTCCGCGAGCAGTTTCTTTCTTTTTCCCCTTTCTTCTCTCTCCTCTTCTTTTAGCTAGAAGCCTTTAGATAGATAACTCATCCAAGCCTAGAAGCAAGCGAAATGGTTCCCGTCGAGTACGACGGATGCGTTAGGTGCTAGTACCTTCCTTTCGCATAACCGACCCCCGTTCCCGTTTCTCTTCCCCTTTGGTTTTATCGATATTTTCCCTGTCCTTCGGGACTAAATAAAGTTCGATGGCGACTTTGTTGTATCTTTGAGTGTGTGATTCACTCAGGATGTAAACCAGCCATCTTCACCAGTGTACTGGTAGACACCGGATCGACTCTCAATGTTATGTCGAAGTCTACTCTAATGCGACTATCATTCAAAGGATCTCCGATGAGAGGCAGTGAGGTCGTCGTAAAAGCATTTGATGGATCCCGAAAAACAGTTATCGGTGAAGTCGACCTTCCCATAACTATTGGTCCTCACACTTTCCAAGTCATTTTCCAGGTCATGGACATCCGAGCAACATACAGATGTTTGTTGGGAAGACCTTGGATACACCAGGCTGGGGCAGTCACTTCGACACTTCACCAGAAGCTGAAGTTTGTCAAGAATGACCAACTCGTCACGGTCTGTGGAGAACAAGCCTTGATCGTGAGTAATCTTTCATTATCCACTTGTGTAGAACCCGAGGAGGTTGTTGGAACTCAGTTCCAGGCACTTTCGGTGAGCAATGAGAACCAATTAAAGAAAGGAACATCGATCTCCTCATATAAAGATGCTCTCGAGGTGATCAAAAGTAACAATGCAAAGGGATGGGGACAGCTTGTCATTCCTACTGATAAAAAAACAAAGAAGGGTCTTGGTTTTTCTTCAACCTGTACCCAGACTGCTACTAATGATGAAAGTTTTCATCCCATTCAGGACTTCTTCCGTAGTGGAGGTTTCCTTCACCCAGTGACTCAAGAAGTACATACCATCAATGAAGGAGACTCCTCGGATACAGATGAAGAGTGGAAGTCCTATCTTAACGAGGACGGTTATATGTCTCAGGAAGAAGTGCCTACGCCATTTTGCTATCTCGTACAGAGTCTGAGATTTATACCAAGGTCAGACGTCAAAATGATATACGGAGATTGTGATCCGGAAGGATGTCGTGCTCCACCAAACTCATTAGAGGAAGACACTCTGATGAAAGATAACTTTGACCACTACTATTATGGCCCAATGGATGGCCTGCCTATCTGGCAGCCGTACCTAGAAGACTCGGGGCAAGAAAATTAGTCGAACAATGAAAATCAGCTGAGCATCATTGAAAAGAATACCTGCGTCCCCACCATGTCATGGGATCAACAATCAGGGCATTCAGAAAATATCCAGCACGACGATGAATTCGCAAAGTTTGTGGGACTAGAATTCATTAACTATGCTTTTCCTGAGGTCAACGTCATCGAAAGGGATGACTCCTCCAGTTCCAAGGAAATATGGGACACCTTAGGATAGCCGAGTGGCAAATACGACTTCTTGGTCAAATACACTGCTCCCGAAAGCTCTCATATCAGGCTCAAAGACATCCAGCCAACTGGATGGGGAGATTTACCTGAGAGCACAAATATTATGCAAAATACAACAGAGGAATCCTCATACGACAACTCTGCCTGGGAGATAGATTCCAATGATCTTGCTCCACCAGAAATCAGTGTTATTTCTGAAGACAAATCAAGGAAGGTACCAGACTTTGTGATTCACCGAGGAGTTCGCCGCCAATGGGTTGCATTCGATGTTCCAAAGATTGTTCATAAGTCAAAGTAATGGCCATCTTTGTTTTAACCTTTCACCCTGCCCAGGTGAAACAGATGTTTTGATAGGGCTCACTTTCTGTAAATATCCCTCTTCGCTTTGCCCAAAGCGACTGAGTTTTGTTTTATAGGGCTGTAACTCAAGAATCGACAAGTTCATAAATAAAATAATGTCATTCTGTAATTTCCGCATTAATTGCTGTTTTCTCTTTTCGCTTTTTCAGAAAATGGTAATCCTAAAAAACAACAAACAATAAAAACAAGCAGTTTCCAGAAAACACAATGCACACACTCTTGCATTCTCTCTATCTCTTCTAAAAACAAATCATCACGTCATGCAGATTGCTTGTTTTAAACCCCATTGAAACGTACGATCTGACGCCTTCTCCCAACTTTGAATTCCCGGTATTTGAGGCTGAAGAAGAAAATGGCGAAGAAATTCCAGAAGAGATCTCCCGATTACTCAGACAAGAGGAAAGGTCCATCGAACCTCACAAAGAGCCGTTGGAAACGGTCAACTTGGGTTCAGAAGAAGAGAGAAAAGAAGTCAAGATTGGGGCACTGCTCAGTCCAACTGTCAAAGAAAGTTTGACAAAGCTTCTCAAAGAATTTCCCGATGTATTTGCTTGGTCCAACCAGGACATGCCAGGGTTAGATACCAGCATCGTGGAACATCGTCTACCGTTGAGATCAGAATGTCCGTCGGTAAAACAGAGGTTGAGAAGGACTCACCCAGACATGGCCATCAAAATCAAAGAGGAAGTACAGAAATAGATTGACGCATGTTTCCTCGCCACATCAGAATATCCTCAATGGTTAGCCAACATCCTACCAGTTCCGAAAAGGACGGAAAGGTCAGAATGTGTGTGGATTACAGAGATCTAAACAAGGCTAGTCTAAAGGATGACTTTCCTTTACCACACATTGACATGCTGGTTGACAGTACAACAAAGTTCAAAGTCTTCTCCTTCATGGATGGATTCTCGACTTATAATCAGATAAAAATGGCGCCGAAAGATATGGAGAAAACTTCGTTCATCACCCCATGGGGCACTTTTTGTTACAAGGTAATGTTGTTCGGTTTGAAGAACGCCGGGAATACCTATCAAAGGGCCATGACTACTTTTTTTCATGACATGATACACAAGGAAATCGAGGTATATGTCGATGACATGATTGCCAAATCTAAAACAGAAGAGGAGCATGTGACCCACTTGTCAAAACTATTCGAGCAGTTGAGGAAGTATAAACTCCGCCTGAATCCCAACAAGTGCACCTTCGGTGTCCGTTCAAGGAAACTCTTAGGGTTCATCGTCAGCCAAAAAGAAATTGAGGTTGATCTTGACAAGGTCAAGGCCATTCAAGAAATGCCTTCTCCAAATACTGAAAAATAAGTCAGGGGATTCCTGGGACGTTTGAATTACATTTCCAGATTTATATTCCTCATGACCGCGACGTGCGCGCCGATCTTCAAATTACTCAAAAAGAATTAGGATTGCGTTTGGACAGAAGACTGCCAAACTGCCTTCAACAGTATCAAAGAATACATATTGAATCCACCGATTCTATCACCTCCAGTAGAGGGAAGACCATTGATCATCTACCCAATAGTCTTGGAAGACTCGATGGGTTGTGTACTTGGCCAACAAGACGAAACCAAAAGGAAAGAGTCTGCCATCTACTCTTTAAGCAAGAAATTCAATGAGTGTGAAACTCGGTACACGATGCTTGAGAAAACTTGCTGCGTGTCGCTCCCGGGATTTTCATCCAAGTACAAACGTGAAAGTGGCGCGGAAACAGAGTCGCCAGCAATGTGTATTTATCCCAAGAGAGGGAAAGGAAACACTGCGTAAACCTGGGGGAAAGGAAAAGCATGGTCTCACGACCAAGAGAAACGGGTAAGGGAGTCGGTTACGCGAAGGGAAGGTGTTAGCACCCAACACGTCCATCGTACTCGATGGGATCCACGCTTGTTGTCTCGATCAAAGGGTATCGTCGTCTGGAGCTCCACTGCTACTGGAAAGGAGAAGAAATAAGAACGGGAAAGAACGGAGAAATGAAGAAGAAAAGAAAAAGAAGTGACTCGATAGGACGTCCTCGGAGTCCTAGGCCTACCTATTCCCTCGGGAACAGGAAAATCAGAGTCAACGTCGTTCGGACACGAACTAAGGGGGAGGTTGCTCGCCAAGACATCGCCGTCTCGTGCCTACGTATCCTCAATCTAACCAGAGAGAGGAAATCAGAGCAGTCGTAATTCGACTTAACCAAGTCTGTGTTTTTTATGAGCGACATTAAGTTCGCGTCCGACAGTTAGGGTCGATGCCTGTTTGCGACGAGACGGAAGTAACGTGCCCTTTTCTGAAAATGAGGTTTGAAACTTAATGATCCCGAAGGATAAAAAAAGTTTGAATTTGTTTTGTGTTTTTTAGACAGAAGTGTTTTTGAAGTCGTTTGTAACTTGCATTGCACCCAAGTCTACAACATAGGAACGAATACGTCGCGTATCGTCCCCAACAGGATGTACACTATGTATCCTAGAAGAATGAAGGGAAACCCCCCATTATTCACTCCCCACATATAAGGCTCATGCGCAATACACGTTTAACCTTTATTAAGTGTTTTAGGAGGATTATGAGATGAGAAGAGAAGACTCAAGTTGAAAAGAAAACACTAAGGGAATCTAGCTTGTTCCTAATGTTATCATGCAACAGTGGCCCTAAGGTCAAGGTTTAGAAGGGGGATGCTACTTATGTTAGCATGCACGGATTACTATCCTAATGTCTCTCCTACCTCCGACTTAATCGAAAATTAAGTGGAGTTAGGAATCCGACAGGATCATGTCATCAGATAAGTAAACACAGGATGAATCAATCACAAAATGAAACGAAAGCAACTAAGGAGTAAACAGTGTCAGTTAACAATAATATCACACAATCACAATAAGAAAGAGGGAGCTTTAGCCAAGGGATCATATCAACCGAGGCAAACAAGCTAGGTGTGGGAAGTATGGGTGCTCACCCAATAGATTTGTCATTACGAGTTAGGTGAATTGAATTAAAACGTGAAAATGGACCAAGGTCAGAAGTGAAACAACTTATACGCATGCTTAAAACCAATCTCAAAGCATCACCAAGGTTTGCATTAAACTCTCTCTCCAAAGTCAATTCATTCCATGAGCAAAATCACATTTAAACTCCTCATACAAGTATGTAAAATTGTCACTCAAGTAAGTCAAATGAAATGACATGGTAAGGCAATGTTAAAGCTCACACACCAGAGGCAAATAACCTATAAAATTTCCTAATTGAGTCCCAAAAACAATCATGAACATGGCATGCAAGTGGCATCAAAAGAAGTGACCAAAGTGAAACACAAATTCAAGTTCACATACACACAAAGAAGGCATCATTTAAGGCATGTGAAATGATCAAAGGCAATACTCAAGCTTGTCTCAATTGTGCACCAAAATACACTTAACAGTGTGCTAAAATTCATATTCAAAGCTGGCTCAAAGTGCCCTCATACAAGTCCTAAACATAACTTCTTTCTACACATGTATCACCATGTTCGGTTCGCAATGAAAAATGAGTGAAAAATAGCAAAATGCTCTTGAAAATTATAAGTAATTGAACATATCATGTCAAGGACAGTAGATAACCACATGCAAAAGATAGGGTTCATATCATTCACCAAACATACTCAATCAATTGCATGCGTAGCATAAACGTCAATGATGATCATACGAATTAAGGCTCAAAAGATTAACTTCAAAAGTATCCCAAAACTCAAGTACAATGTGCCAATCAGTCACCATGATGTTAAACAGTCAGATGCCTAAACTTTTACCAAAAATTAGCTCCAAATTGTTGAAGGAAAATCACATTTTAGCACTTACATCACTAGATATATCATTTGGAACACAATCCTTTTCAAAATTCCAAAAAAATATCAAACAGCCCCCAAAATGGAATTAAAAATATCCAAAAATTAATTAACACTTCTAAAAGCATACATAAAATTATTTGAAATTTTCTGATGAAATTCGCTATTTTTTATATCACATTATGAAACGTGTACCAAAATATAAACCAAAAGAAACATTGAAAGAAAAAAGGGGGGTGCGTACAAGTAAAATTCCTAGCTAATTCTTCACTGGGCTCAAGAGCATGGTGTAATTAGCAAAGGGGAGCTAAGTCCAAAGAACACTTGTGGCCTGGGGGTGCACGGTAGAAACACGGTAAAACTATTGATCAGGGGGTTGAATCGAGGCCATTAATTTGCATGGCTGATGATGATGGATGAATCTACTGGTGATGGTCATAGGGTGCATGGTAAACCTGGTAGGGATGCGCGCATGAGATTAAAAGTAAAAAAAACCTACCAGCCAGTGACAAGTGTCACCGCCGGTGTGGACCGCCCCCATCAACCTTATCTCCTCTTACCTTTACACAAGCAACAAGGAAACAAAACTCTCAATGCCTCTCTCTCTCCTTCGCAACCGTCTTTCTCTCTCTATGTGTTTTCTTCCTTATTTTAAAGAACTAACCGCCGGAGACGACGGTGGCCGGCGGCGGCGCCGCCGTCTTCTCCGGCACCCAACCACCCCAATACGCCAAATGTCCAACACAAACCCTAACTAATTTCGCGTCCTCTCTCCAAATCCGAACACAGATTTTTCAAAATCTCATTCAATCAACGAGATCGGCATTATTATAATCAAGAACAAACAAAAATTAAATCGATCCACAATGAACTACTAAGTTCAAGGCCGCGGCTATAGAAAGGAGAGGATTGCGTACCTGATGAAGACGAGAGCGAATCTTCAGGTATGAAACTCGTTCTTCTCCTTCTTCAGTAAATCGTGAGGCTGCGTTCTCGTTCTTCTTCGCTTTCTAATAATCGTTGTGGATTCATCTATGAAATTGTTGTCGAATCTGTGATGTTCTTGAATTTGCAGGTTACTGATTCTCGTCGCGGTTTACGAAGGTCGTTAAGTGTTGCACGTTGGAGTTGTCGTGATGTGATGAGTATGATATGGTGACATTGAATTATGCAGAGGTTTCCATTGGAGATGGAGATAAAGACGATGGCGTCGTAGTGAAGTTTCGCTTCTTCTTCTTGCTCCGCGAAGGTGTTGATGCGCGTGAGTTTTATTTTTGTGTGAGAAATCGATTGGTGAAGAAGATTCACAACCGTTTCTGTTAGGAATTGGATCCTGAGACTTGAAATTTGTTAAGAATTTTGCTGTATTGTTGATTCTACAGGTGAATGAAGGTTCAAGATTGGAAACCAAATTCGGTTTGGTATGAGGAAGAAGAATTCCGAAGAGAAAATTGAGAGGGAAGGTGGTTGAGGATGGCTGAGAAATGGAGGTGATGAAGAT
This sequence comes from Lathyrus tuberosus, assembly GCA_022829125.1. Classification (NCBI taxonomy): domain Eukaryota; kingdom Viridiplantae; phylum Streptophyta; class Magnoliopsida; order Fabales; family Fabaceae; genus Lathyrus; species Lathyrus tuberosus. The sequence continues at coordinate 22,395,152 of JALAZF010000033.1, read as the reverse complement.
TACGGATGCCCAAGGAGAGTTGTTGATGTGGCTTATGAGGGAGATTCAATCTGACAAAAAAAATGAAAAATCGCTTGAGAGATGAAGATTCAAGTCTTATGGAAAGGGTGAGCAGAGAGAGTTTTTGTTAATCATTTTTTCTGTTGCTTTTCTGTTAGAGGTTGGTTAGCACTGATTAGGAGAATCGTTAACTGTTGTCAACCTTTTTTTTTTTTAATTGATGCCGTGGAATCTTTTTTACTCCTCCTTTTTGCTGTCATGGAAATATTTTTTTTTTGGTATTGAGTTCCTGCTAGAGTTTTAATACTGAATTATTGTATAATTCTGCTGTTTATTTTTTATGGACTTTCTGTTATGTGTACCGCCAATTTTCCTTGCATGTGCACTCTTCTCGTTTTTGTTTTACTACATTGAAGCTTTTGGATTTGGTAACCTTTCCCACGGGACCACTTTTTATATACGTTACCAAGCACAACAAAATCGTCAGCACAAAACTTCAAAAGTTATTGATGCCTTAGTGAAAGCAAACAGTGCAAGTGGTATTCTTGGGTCACATTACGGTTTTGAATTTCTTAGGATATGGGTAAGACTTGGCGGAAGAGTTCTTAGTGATTTTGATGATATGTTTCAATTTGAACATGAAGTGGATATTTGGCTCGGATTTAAAATGAGAATATTGAACTTGAAATTGGATTTCAATTGAAAGTGATGGATTATGGACTTAAAATGTGAATACGGATCATGATCTAAAAAATGGAGTTGGATATGATTTGGAAATGGATTTAGTTAAATTGGATTTGAAAGTGAATGTGGGTTGAAAAATGGATATGTATTTTATTTAGTTTAATGGATACGAAATGGATTGTAAATGGAAAAGGTTAAGAAAATGGATTAATGGGCATGGATTTAATTTGGGTATGAAAAGGTTAATGAGTAGAATATGAATATGAATAATGAAGTGTGAATTTCAAGAGATCCACATGACCAGTCTTAACATGCTTAATTCCTCTCAAGTTTCAAATCCGAAGCAATCTTCCACTTCAATCAATAAATTTCGTTGATCATGAATACCATGATGCATTTGTCATGCAACCCTAATCCCATGATCTTCAACTGATAACAATCCACGAGCTCAACCATGAATAAAAACCTAGTCCTCCTTGGGATACACTGAAGACTCTGGAACAAGATGACCAACATTGAGAAGAAAACCAACCCTGGCTCACACCCATGAAACTCTGAGCCGATGCATTGGATAGATCCTTGAATGAAGATGAGAGAGCCTCACAATAATAGAGAAACCCGAGCTTGCACATAATACCTTGATCCCACGCCAATGCAAATGAAATGATACAAAATTATGACCCAATGATAATGCAAATGAGAAAAAAAAAACATAAGCCAGTTAGAGTTAAAAATAAGAGGGCTAATTTTGAGGTGTTACACTGCGCTCTGGCTTGGGCAGCCAAACGTCTTCGCCAGTATATGATTTGTCACACTACTTGGTTAATCTCCAAAATAGATCCGATCAAGTATGTCTTCGAAAAGCCTGCTCTCACGGGGAGAATTGCCTGTTGGCAGATGTTGTTATCAGAATACGACATCGAGTACCACGCTCAGAAAGCCGTTAAGGAAAGTGTTTTAGCCGATCATTTGGCTCATCAGCCGATTAACGATCAGGAAACAGTCGGATTTGACTTCCCAGATGAAGATGTCATGTATTTAAAGATGAAAGATTGCGATGAACCGCTACCCAGTGAAGGGCTAGAACCAGGTTCCCAATGGGGACTAATTTTTGACGGAGCTGTCAACATTTACGGAAACAGAATTGGGGCAATCATCATAACACCTCAGGGTACCCACATTCCTTTCACCGCCAGACTAACATTCAAGTGTACAAACAACGAGGTCGAATACGAAGCTTGTATCATGGGTCACGAAGAAGCGATTGACTTAAGGATCAAGAACTTGGATGTATATGGCGACTCAGCCCTGGTTATCAATCAGATCAAAGGAGATTGGAACACATACCAATCAGGATTGATTCCTTACAAAGACTATGCGAGAAGGTTGTTACCCTTCTTCAACAGAATCGAGTTTCATCACATCCCTCGTGGAGAGAATCACATGGCTGATGCTTTGGCCACTCTCTCTTCCATGATTAGTGTAGGTCAATGGAATGACATACCTAATATTGACATAATGCGCCTAGAACGGCCCGCTTACATCTTCACGATCGAAGCAGTCATAGACAACAAACCTTGGTATCAGGATATCAAATGCTTCCTTCAGAAACATGAGTACCCGCCTGGGGTATCCAGAAAAGATAGAAAGACCCTCAGAATGTTGGCTAGCAGCTTCTTCCTGAGCGGTGATACACTCTATAAGATAAACTTTGACGTGGTCTTGCTTCGATGTGTAGACAGATCATAAACAAACATGCTGATGAAAGAAATTCATGAAGGATCCTTTGGCACACATGCCAACGGACACACAATGGAGAGAAAAATTCTAAGAGCGGGGTACTATTGGTTAACCATGGAATCCGACTGCTACAAGTACATGAGGAGGTGTCACAAGTGTCAGATATACTCAGACAAAATACATGTACCGCCAACGCATCTCAAAGTTCTTTCTTCCGCATGGCCTTTTTCAATATGGGGAATTGACATGATTGGCATGATTGAACCTAAGACTTCGAACGGACATCGGTTCATTCTAGTAGCCATTGATTACTTCACCAAGTGGGTCGAAGCAGCGTCATATGCTAATGTAACCCGACAAGTGGTGGTCCGATTTATCAAAAACAATATCATCTTCCGTTATGGTGTTCCTAACCAGATCATTACGGATAATGGATCTAACTTGAACAATAAGATGATGAAAGAGTTGTGCGCAGAGTTCAAGATTGAACACCATAACTCATCTCCTTACCGACCTAAGATGAACGGAGCGGTAGAAGCGGCTAACAAGAATATCAAAAAGATCGTTCAAAAGATGGTTGTAACCTACAAAGACTGGCACGAGATGCTACCCTTTGCTCTTCACGTTTATCGCACATCTATCCGCACTTCAACAGGGGTAACCCCTTTCTCTCTAGTATATGGCATGGAAGCAGTGCTCCCCATAGAAGTAGAAATCCCATCAATCCGGGTATTGATGGAAGCCGAGCTAACAGAGGCTGAATGGTGTCAAAGTCGACACGATGAACTAAATATGATATAAGAGAAGCGAATAATAGCTCTATGTCACGGTCAGTTTTATCAGCAAAGAATGAAGAAAGCATTCGACAAAAAGGTTCGCCCCCGTGTCTTCAGGAAAGGAGACCTTGTGCTCAAGAAGATACAATCATTTCTCACTGATTCTCTGGGCAAATGGACCCGAAACTATGATGGCCCCTATGTGGTCAAGAAAGCTTTCTCAGGCGGTGCCTTGAGACTTGCAACCATGGATGGAGAAGAGTTTCCCTACCCCATGAATGTTGACGTAGTCAAGAAATACTTCGCCTAAACTAAAAAAAAAAACATCTCGGTGGATTGAAAACCCAAAAGGGCGGTCCAGGAAAAAATTAGAGACATGATCAAAAATCATCCCGGTGGATTGGAAATCTCAAAGTACAATCCAGGTAAAAGTTAGGGATTCATGGCAAGTAATTACGTCTGACACAGGTAAATCCTCAGCAGCAGTAATGCCATCCATCAGAAAACTCCAGTCAGGGTCATTTTCGACAGAAGCTCAGGATGTCCGGAATTCAAAGTTGGTAGAAGGATAACGGTCGTTATGTTTCAATGTAGCCCTTTTCCCTTAAATTACCAATTTCTAACATTGTAAATGCTCCATGGAATCACGCGCTTGGCTGATTTCCATCCCATCAATAAAATGTGAGCCCTTGTGCTTTTGTTTGCAGTTCTTATTTGTTTAAGCTTTACAGAACGACGTTTTAAAGTTATTAACGATTCTTGAAATAAAACAAAAATGAAATTTACTTGTCAAATTTTTCTGCTTTTAAAACAAATATGGCAATTTATTTTGACTGTTGAACATCGAAAGAACATCGATCGCTTCTCTAGAAGTAGTCGAGCTTCAAAGTGCAGAATCAAAGTACTCCTTCTAAACCAGCACGCCTGAATGAAGGATCAACTGTGTCAGAGACCATGTTCCGTCCGACACCCTCGGCAGAGTTCTTATCTCCTAAGTCCGACCAACGCTTTTCCCCACGAGGATCATTTCTCCTAAGCAAGGCATAATTGCTATCCTGAACCAGCGATACCTCTTCGTCCCCCGCAGTGGTCGAGTATCCAGTCGTGTTCATCCGTCAGTTTGTATGTCGTGTAAGTTTTGTCAGCATATACATATATACATCATGAATTATTAATTCACATTCATAATCATATTGCATCACTATCACTCTAGTTAGTCCTACCCCCAAGTGGTAAAATCCTCTTATCAATTGAGTTGTCAGTTCTTTCCTCGTCAGGAAATATTTTGTCTGAGCAGTTTCTCCCCAGTTTATTTCTGGATTGGAGCCGGTCCTCGACCACTTTGATAACTTGAACCTCTGAAAGACAAGAAGACCGTCGACGAACGTCACTCTTCACCATTGGAGATAATATCTTCGCTTTCCCGGATTAAGGAAAATCCCCAGAGAAAGCCTTTTAATCAAAGCTTCGGCAATATAGCAATTTCTCTTTGAAAATTTGCTATCAAATGAGGTCATCAGCACCTCCAAATTGGATTGTATAACATGGCGTTACTCCAAGAAGACCTCGGGAAAAGTATGACATAATACCCCCAAGCAGAAAGCAGTCTTTCAAGAGACTTGATTTCCCCAGTAGAGTCATCAAATGGCGTCTCCAACGGAGAAGTTTGAACACCTCTACAACTCAGACCAATGGGTTTCCCCAGCAAGTTTGACATCAAAACTTTTTCCCATCAAATGGCATCTCCCCTGGAAAATTCGGCGAGAAGTTTGAGGAAAACCGCTACGAATAGCGTCCCTTATCAAGAAAGTTTATTGACAAAAGAAACTAAGACCAGTTCCCTGGCTGAAGACCAGGATCGAGGGGAAGTTTATTTCAGAAACTTAGACCAGTTCCTCGGTAGGAAACCAGGATCGAGGGGAAGTTTACAAAAGAAACTGAGACCAGTTCCGTGGCTAAAAACCAGGATCGAGGGGAAGTTTTTACCTTTTCTAAAGCATTATTGCTTATCAAAAGAAGATGAATGCGTAAGCTACCATTCATAACCACTGTCAAAATTTCGGGTATTCCGATATTTAATCATCTTGCACCTCGAATGCCCAAATACCTTCGCCATTCACACCTTCGGGTCCAAGAAGATTAAATAGGGGCATCTGTCATACCCCAAATTTTGACCACATAGATCTCCCATCATTGTGCAAATTATCATCACAATATGGATGCACCTTTATGCCTCATCAAAATCCTCAAGGATTGTTGAGCATTCCCTACAACTAAGAATTAGGGTTTCAAGCCCTCTCAGAGCTCTTAGACAAAGGATCAATCAAGGAATGACATGATCTTCAACTTGTCTAAACCTCTCAAACATTCACAATGGATCAAGAGGACTCCCACATCAAGGATCAAGCACAAGGCTGCAACATTCCAAGTGGATTAAGCCTCAAGATCGCCAGTGTCACCAAATTAGGGTTTTGGTCGACCAGGGCCTCCGGATGGAAATTTTCCTCTAGGCATGAGCCAATGCTTCAAATCATAACCCAAATTACTCCAAGGGACCTCATGGACCCAATCATCAAGTCAATTTAGCCTCAGGGGATGCATTCACCAAAAATCAGGAATTAGGGTCTCTAATAAACCACATTGATCCATTTGCAACAATGGATTAATCCAAGAAGCTTGATGCACAAGTTTCAATTTCATCTGAACCACAGTTAGGGTTTTTGAAGAAAAAGTAAACTGTGCCTTTGACTTTTGACCAGGACATGCTCCCAAACCTTGGGACATGATTCAATACACCCTATAACACCTATGAAATCAATCCATCAAGTTTGATTTAGGTCAAGGACTTGATTTCATAAAGGATCGCACAGTTTGGAATTCATCTGATAAAAAGTCAACTGTGCCCAAAAGTCAAAGTTTAAATTTTTGATTTTTTGATCAATTATGGTTCCCTAACCCTAAAATTATGTTAATGTGTGATTGGAATCATCATTCATCAAGAAAAATCAAGAAAAGTGGGATAACTTGTAAAAGGGGTAACCATAAAAAACTTAGAAATTTTCCAAGCTATGGAACAAAATGGCTAGGGTACCAACTTCCAAGGATCATAACTTGTGATCCAGGCAACAATTTTGGCTGATCCAAAGATGGATTTGTAGCTCTCATGGCATACTTTAAAAGTGTCAACTACACCTCATTCCAATTCTTCATGGATTTTTAGTTATGGAGTGACCAAAATGACAAAAACATGAAAATGCCACTTTTTCCAACACTTAGTGAAATTTTCACTAAGTCAGAATCTGTTTCACTTTTTTCAAAACGTAGGGGCATTTTTCAATTGGATCCAAAAAGTGTCAAGACAAACTATGATTACACATATGTTGTATCATATGAGAGCTTTCCAAAATGGCCAAGAACTCCATCAAATTCCATTTGAGCTAAGAGTTATGACAGTGGCAATATGCCTTGCTGCAACTCTCATGGCAAGGCAGATTTGTGCATTTTGCTCGATTTGATCAAATTGTGCAAATGACAAACAAGTTTATCCATCTGAACACCTCAGGGGGAGACCAAGGAGGGACAAACACTGATCCATAAGCCTCCCAAGTCTTTGGAACTAAAAGTAGCATGCCAAACCTAAAAATGCCTAAAAAGGGGACAAGACTCTAATTTTGTTTTGGAGCATTCAATGGATGCACCAAGGTGGCATGAACTGAGCCTTTTCCAACTGAATGAGTCAAGGATGATCTCTGAACTAGGGAACCAAAGGCCTGTGCTCTAACCTCTAGTCAATGGCTAGAGGAGATTTAAGATTCCAAAGTGATGCAATTGGACAATGAGCTGCTGCAGTTGCCATTCACTATTCCTTGTAAAACAAACTTGCTCTACTATAAATAGAGCTCATTTGTGCTCAGTTTAAGTACACCAAAGGCCTACAACACTTTCCTTTCTCAAAATCATCTTCTCACTCTCAAAAATGCCTTTCTTAGCAAGTCACTATCGAATTTTTCAGTAGAGAACAATTCCACTCAAACCAATTACTCTAACACCTCATAAACATCATATGTGAGCTGATCAAACACTAAACACACAACTATAGCACCGATTTCTCAGAATCACCAGCCACTTGCTCAAGTTTTCAACCAAGTTGCAGTTGAGATGCCATGAAGTGATCCAGCCATTTCCAATCAAGTCCAAGCATTCAAACACACTCCATATGGTGTAGGGAAGCTGTTCAGATCATCACAAATCATCTGTAACACCTCCAACTCAAAAATCACATTGCTCTTGTTGTCACGACCTTCAAGTAAGCCTAAACTTGGTCATCTCTTAATCTATGCATATTTCCTCGCACAATACTTTTGCCAAATGTTCATAATCATGCATAGAATGTTTCCCCTCAATTAATTGCTTTGTTTGAATCGTGTATCAAAATTCTCAGCCTTCATGCAAATTTTAGGGTTCTTGAGGTTTTGTCTTGATTTCTTATTTCATGCTTAAAATAAATGAAATTAAAGACCATAGACATGATCGTGAGGTGAAAACAAGCAGATTGATATGTGGATTGTGTGATTTCATCAAGTATTCATTGAGATTGGATAGAAAATGAAAATCTGAGCAAAATTCCCTTCGTGCGTGTTCTTGGCCCATGTTCTTGGCACCTTTTTCACAAATTTGAATATTTGAATTTTGTGATTTTATTTAATTGATTCAAAAATTAATTTCTCTCTGAGTTTTAATGATTTTGAGTTGATTCTTTTTTTAATAATTCACAAAAATGTTAAAATATTTTATTTTGCCAAAAATTCCCAAAAATATTATTTATTTCATATACTTGATATTTTTGCAAAGAATTACTCTTTTATTTGTTTTTTAACATTTAAAATATTTTTTCCTTCTTGATTTTCCAATTTTAATTGGTTTCTAATCATTTTGTGGATATAAACATGATTTTTCAAATATTAATCCAAGATCACCACTCATTTTTCACATATCTCAACAATTTTTATTAATTTTTAAACAAAATTATTTCCTTTTTAAACAAAATTAGGGTTTTGATTAATTCAACCCTCATCAATCTTTTTTCAAACACTCATGGGCCTCTAATAGAGTGTAAAACCCAATCCCTTTGTAAATAAACCTTTTTGGGTCTCACACATTGTATAAGTCCCGCTGTATATTTTCAAACGTTCGGCGCGATCGTCGCCTTTTTAACAAAATCAACTGGGCTTCTCTTTGAGCTATAAGACCCATCTTTATTCATTTTCAAACTCTTTGGGCCTCTAATAGAGTGTAAGACCCAATCCCTTTTTAACCAAAAACTTTTTGGGCCTCAGATGTTGTATAAGACCCACTGTGTTTTCAAAAACCTCGGCGCGACCGTCGTTTTCAAGCAAATAACCCTGGGTTTCCCCTCGCGTTGTAAGTCTCATTCCTTTTCTTAAAATAAATCTTTGGGCCTCTAATAGAGTATAAGACCCATCCCCTTGTACATAAAAACTTTTTGGGGCTCACATATTGTATAAGTCCCTCTGTACGGTTTTCAAAACAACGGTGCGATCAACGTTAAAACTTGGGCCTCTCCTTGAGCTGTAAGCTCCAACAATCTTTTCAAAGCACTTTCTCCTTTGATGTTGAATTCAAATATATGTTGTTATCAAAACTTTCTTTAATTTCTTTGTTGAACAACTAACAAAACAGCATGGAAGCTCTACAATGGGTAAGTGTTTAACCGCTTTCATTTACCGCTTTCATATATATATATATATATAACTGTATTGTGGGAATGTCTCACTGTAAGTCTTCTTTCACATCCTTTTATATACTTGTCATATCTCAACTGTGTAATACTAGTATAGTTATTTAGAGTTTTCCCCGGCAACTACGTCTAGAACTAGGTAAAGCCTGTTGGTCACTCTCGAATACAAACAAAACTAGATCCCCCATAGGATTCCAGATACAATCTTTCCTTCTCTTGGGGTTAAACAATATGGAGCAAAGAGAAAGGCAGTATTCTCGATGAACCTTTTCTCAGACTTTCACCCTTAGAAATTATCAAAGAAACTCTACTTGTAACGCCCCGTTTTGCCAATTTTATTTTATGGAGTCTTTTTTATTATTTTATTATTATTTTATTGTAATTTCAACTTTTGTGTGAAAATGTGTTATTTTTAGTCGTGAATATATTTTATCGCGTTTTGGGAACGTTTGCGAGATATTTGAGTGTGGGGGTATTTTGGACATTTCAAAGATATTTTTACTAAGTTGGTAAGAAAAGAAAATAGAAAATAAAAGGGAAAGAAAAATAGAGAGAAAGAAAGAAGAAAGAAGGGAAAAGAGAAGAAAAAAGGAGAAGAGAGAAAATTGGAGAAAAAGTGTGAAAATCATCAAGATCAATTCCTAGAATCGAATTTAATCGGGTAAGGGTGCGAAACTCGATTATATTATACTTGTATATGATTATGTATGTGTGTATTGGATTGGTTGGGGGTTTTCGTAGTTTTTTTCGCTTTTAGGTCGAAAACGATAAAATGAGTAGAATCGATGGTTTAACGGTTGGAAATCGATGTAAAGGTGGTAGTTTGCTTGTTGACATGATTAGAATAGGTTCTGATTGATATATGTTGATTGGGAAATGTTTTGGTTGGGAAATATCACTTTTGGGGTTTCAAACAGCGCAGAAAAATGTTGGGTTTTCCTTGGTTCGCCTAGCGGACCTGGGGCGAAGGTGGCAGCGAGTGAGGTTTTCGCGGGTTCGCCTAGCGAACGATTCAGCGAAGGGTAGCGAAGGTTCACTACGGGTATTCTCCTAGCGAAGGCATGAGCGAAGGTTCGCTAGAGTGTTCGCCTAGCGAACTTTGGGTGTTTTTGGCTCTGTTTGGTTCTGACTTGGTTCGCTGGAACATTCGCCTAGTGAAGGAGCTAGCGAATGCTCGCGAGGGATGTTCGCCTAGCGAGGGAGCTAGCGAATGCTCGCGAGGGAGATTCGCCCAGCGAACAGTGTTGTTCGTGTAATTTTGTTTTCTGCATAACTTTTGATCTGTGATTCGGTTTGAGGCGTGGTTTGATGCATTAGAAAGCCATTGAGCTGTACTTTCTTATTATGATGGTTTAGAATTTGTTAGCCGATTTTATTTCATCGGTAAATGTGAATAGTGTCAATGGTCGACTTTTGTCGTTTTAATGGTGCGTATTTGACTGGTGTTATGCTTTATGGTGTTGCTTCGAATGTGGTATGACTTATGTGCTGTTGTGAGGATAAGTTGTGGCCGTAAGGCAAGAAAATGCTAAGTGTGGTATTTGATGATATATGCATAATTGTGAATGTGTGCATGGATGCAATGTGAGTGTCATGAGTCATTGTATGTCAAGCATCATAATGTGCATTGTGGAAACGTCCTGAGAGATGGTTTGATTCCCGAGGGGAATATGCTATAACATCGTGTGCCTCGAAAATATGAGGCGATGCCTGAGGACTTAAAGCGATGGGTATAGACGATTGTGGGCTCCTTTGGAGACTTAAAGCAATCCTTAACATCGTGGGCCTCGAAAATATGAGGCGATGCCTGAGGACTTAAAGCGACGGGTGAACATCGTAGGCCCGACGGGGAGTTACTTGAGATTCTCAGTAACGAGCGATGGTTCCAATAGTTCCTGAGTGGACTAATGACGTGACATGACGTGACAAAGGAATTCGGTACCGCATGGCATGTGCATAGAGTCGTGGTGTCGGTCTCTGTGCATTTGCATTCATCATGAGTCATTTGTGCATGGAATTGTGAATGTGATTAATGAAATGGAATATGTGTGATTGTATTGTGAATGATTGATGTGCAGTGGTAATTGATACGTGTGAATTGTACTGTGTGTTGTTATAATTTATCTGTGTGCTTTGGTGGTGAGAATATGTTATTTGTGCATTTTTGTGTTAATATATAATTTTATGCAATTATATTATGGTTGTTTTTCTCACCCTTCTGCTGTTTTATAACGCTCTATGAGGCGTTGCAGATTAGAGCTGCTGGAGGTATTCCTTCTTGTGAAGCGTTGCGTCTTCATTATTTTGGTCGGTCGGCTCTGATATGTGACTCCGGGTAGTTAGGGTGGCCGCGTGCTATTATTTTGTATATCTGATGATATATTTTGGTTGTACATTTATAACTTGATGTATGACAGACATGTTTATATGTATATATGTATATATGTGTTCAGATTTTAGATTTTCCGCTTTAATTCTAATTTCTGAAAAGTGGGTGTGAGGAACAAAGTCTCCTCTGTATGATTGCTACCCCACAGTTGCATATCATTATGGGCAGGTGTTGCATGTTATGTGTACGTTTGGCTTCTTTGATGTGATTCTCCCTTTCTATGCCATGATGTTTCAAATATACTCTGATCAATTTTCGAATTTTCTTATTACCGCTTTAATTGGGGGTGTAGATTGGGGGTGTCACATTAAGTGGTATCAGAGCCAGTCCGTGTCAATTGTGTCGTTTGCGTCTATTGTGTCTGGCATATTGGGCGAGTTGTGTTGAACAAGTTGTTGTTTAACCATAGTTTCTGTTTTGGACGAACAGAATATGGCTGGTCGTAATGATGCTGCTTTGGCTGCTGTGATGGAAGCGATGGCACGAGCTGTGCAGGGTACACCGAATGCTGCCGAAAATGATGAGTTTAGAAAGAATAAGCCGCCGGTCTTTAAAGGGAAACATGATCCGGATGGTGCGCAGTTGTGGTTGAAAGAGATTGAGAGGATTTTTAGGGTAATGGATTGTGATGATGATGATGTTAAGGTGAGGCTGGGCACTCATATGCTACACGAAGAGGCTGATGACTGGTGGGTCAGTACTCGTCAGGTGTTGGAACCTGATGAGGAGGAAGAAGAGATTACTTGGGAAGTGTTTAGCCGAGAGTTTCTAAGGAAGTATTTTCCAGAAGATGTCCGAGGAAAGAAGGAGATTGAGTTTTTAGAGCTAAAACAAGGTAATATGTCGGTTATTGACTATACTGCTAAGTTTGTGGAACTTGTGCAGTTTTATCCTCATTATGTGGAAGCGACAGCTGAATTTTCAAAGTGTGTAAAGTATGAAAGTGGCTTGCGTCCTGAGATAAAGCAGGCTATTGGTTATCAGAGGATCCGAAGGTTTGCTGATTTGGTAGAATGTTGTAGGATTTATGATGAAGATAGTAAGGCTCGTTCTGCTCACTATAAAAGTGTAAGTGACAGGAAAGGGAAACAACAGTTCCGTGGTGGTCCGTATGTATCACCGGCTGATAAAGGTAAACGAAGGGGAACTTTTGATCGAAGGTCAGGTGGAGGAGGTATGTCTAATCCTATTAGGTGGTTTAGATGTGGTGTTGGGAATGAATTGGTTGCAATTCAATCGGGTGCACATTGACTGTTATCATAAGCTTGTAAGGTTTCCTTCTCTTGAGGAAGATGAAGACTCGATTTTCTTATTTACCAAAGAGTTGAAGAGACTTTTGGCGGATGAAGCTCAGTTGTTTGGTTTGTTTGCATCATTATCGGTGGATAGTCAAGTTTCACTTGATGTGTTTCCTGTTGTGTGCGAATTTCCTGAGGTGTTTCCTGAGGATATTTCAGATGTGCCGCCAGAGAGAGAGGTGGAATTTTCGATAGATCTAGCTCCTGGTACTAGACCTGTTTCTATGGCACCTTATAGAATGTCGGCATCTGAATTAGTGGAGTTGAAAAAGCAGTTAAATGAGTTATTGGAAAAGAGGTTCGTGAGGCCAAGTGTTTCTCCTTGGGGTGCTCCAGTTTTGTTAGTGAAAAAGAAAGATGGGAGTATGCGATTATGTATTGATTATCGCCAGTTAAACAAAGTGACGATTAAGAACAAATATCCGCTTCCAAGGATTGATGATCTGATGGATCAGTTGGTTGGTGCTTGTGTATTTAGTAAGATTGATTTGAGATCGGGTTATCATCAAATAAGAGTGAAAGAAGAGGATATTCAGAAGACGGCCTTTAGAGCACGGTACGGTCATTATGAATATTCGGTGATGCCGTTCGGGGTTTCTAATGCGCCTGGTGTGTTTATGGAATACATGAATCGGATTTTCCACGAGCATTTGGATCGTTTTGTGGTGGTGTTTATTGATGATATTTTAATCTATTCTAAGTCTCGGGAAGAACATGCAGAGCATTTGCGTATTGTTTTGCAGGTTTTGAAGGAAAGGAAGCTTTTTGCCAAATTGTCCAAGTGTGAATTCTGGTTGTCTGAGGTGAGTTTTCTTGGGCACGTAATTTCAGGTAATGGTATTGCTGTGGATCCATCTAAAGTAGAAGCAGTTCTACAATGGGAGGCTCCTAGATCCGTTACTGAAATTCGAAGCTTTTTGGGTTTGGCTGGTTATTACCGGAGGTTCATTGACGGGTTTTCTAAGTTAGCTCTTCCTTTGACGCAGTTGACTTGTAAGGACAAAGCATTCATTTGGGATATTCAATGCGAAGAGAGTTTTTGTGAGCTGAAGAGAAGATTGACGACAGCTCCGATTCTTATTTTACCTAATCCTACTGAACCATTTGTGGTGTATTGTGATGCTTCTTTAATTGGTTTGGGTGGTGTTCTGATGCAGGAAGGTAAAGTTGTAGCTTATGCTTCAAGGCAATTAAGAGTTCATGAGAAAAACTATCCTACTCATGATCTTGAATTAGCGGCTGTAGTTTTTGTGTTGAAGATTTGGAGGCACTATCTCTATGGTGCAAGGTTCGAGGTCTTTAGTGATCATAAAAGCTTGAAATATTTATTTGATCAGAAAGAGTTGAACATGAGGCAGCGGAGATGGTTGGAATTCTTGAAAGACTACGACTTTGGCTTGAATTACCATCCTGGTAAAGCTAATGTGGTAGCCGATGCATTGAGCCGGAAATCGTTGCATATGTCCGCATTGATGGTGAAAGAGTTGGAACTTTTGGAATCGTTCAGAGATTTGAGTTTGGTATGTGAAGTGATGTCGGTTAGCGTAAGGCTTGGAATGTTGAAAGTTACTAATGAATTTTTGTTGTCGGTTAGTGAGAAACAAAAGCTGGATTTGAAATTCGTTGATTTGATGAGGAATGAGAATGTGGATTTCAAGGTGGATAATTTTGGTGTTTTGAGATTTCGTGGTCGTATCTGTATTCCTGATGATGCGGAGTTGAAAAGAATGATTTTGGAGGAAGGACACCGGAGTAACTTAAGTATACATCCGGGTGCGAATAAGATGTACCAAGATTTGAAGAAGATTTTCTGGTGGTCTGGTTTGAAAAGAGATGTGGCTCAGTTTGTGTATGCATGTTTGACTTGTCAGAAATCGAAAGTGGAACATTTGAGACCTAGTGGTTTGTTGCAACCGTTGGATATTCCTGAGTGGAAATGGGATAGCATTTCGATGGATTTTGTGACGGGATTACCAAACACTCAGCGTGGGCATAATGCTATTTGGGTGATTGTGGACAGGCTGACTAAATCGGCACATTTTATTCCGATTGACATCAGTTTTTCTTTGGAGAGGTTAGCTGAGATCTATATCAGTGTGGTGGTGAAATTGCATGGGGTTCCTTTAAGTATTGTTTCTGATCGAGATCCTAGGTTTACATCGAGATTTTGGGAAAGTTTACAGAAGGCTTTAGGTTCTAGATTGAGGTTGAGTTCGGCTTATCATCCGCAGACAGATGGTCAGACCGAAAGAACTATTCAGTCGTTGGAAGATTTGTTGAGGTCGTGTGTTTTGGAACAAGGTGGTACGTGGGACAGTTATCTTGCATTGGTTGAGTTCACGTATAATAACAGTTTCCATTCTAGTATTGGAATGGCACCTTTTGAGGCCTTATATGGACGAAGATGTTGAACGCCGTTGTGTTGGCACGAAACAGGTGAAAGTTCTGTGGTTGGACCAGATTTGGTGCAACAAACGACGGAAAAGGTAAAGTTTATTCGTGAGAAAATGAAGGCTTCTCAGGATAGACAAAAGAGTTATCATGATCGGAGACGGAAGGATCTTGAGTTCCAAGAGGGTGATCACGTATTTCTGAGAGTTACGCCGGTAACGGGTGTTGGTCGTGCTTTGAAATCTAAGAAGCTTACTTCTCGATTTATTGGTCCTTACCAGATATCTGCGAGAGTTGGTGCTGTGGCGTATCGTGTGGCGTTACCTCCGAATCTGTCAAGTTTGCATGATGTGTTTCATGTTTCACAGCTACGGAAGTATGTTCCGGACCCTTCACATGTGATTCCGATGGACGAGGTTGAGGTAAGAGATAACCTTACGGTCGAGGCATTACCGGTTGGTATTTTGGATCGCGAGGTGAGGCGGTTGAGGGGCAAAGAGATTGCACTTGTGAAAGTGGCGTGGGGAGGCGCTGCTGAGGGAAATTTGACGTGGGAGTTGGAGAGTAGGATGCGGGAGTCGTATCCAGAGTTGTTTGTATCAGGTAAGATTTTCGAGGACGAAAATTTCTAAGTGGGGGAGAATTGTAACGCCCCGTTTTGCCAATTTTATTTTATGGAGTCTTTTTGATTATTTTATTATTATTTTATTGTAATTTCAACTTTTGTGTGAAAATGTGTTATTTTTAGTCGTGAATATATTTTATCGCGTTTTGGGAACGTTTGCGAGATATTTGAGTGTGGGGGTATTTTGGACATTTCATAGATATTTTTACTAAGTTAGTAAGAAAAGAAAATAGAAAATAAAAGGGAAAGAAAAATAGAGAGAAAGAAAGAAGAAAGAAGGGAAAAGAGAAGAAAAAAGGAGAAGAGAGAAAATTGGAGAAAAAGTGTGAAAATCATCAAGATCAATTCCTAGAATCGAATTTAATCGGGTAAGGGTGCGAAACTCGATTATATTATACTTGTATATGATTATGTATGTGTGTATTGGATTGGTTGGGGGTTTTCGTAGTTTTTTTCGCTTTTAGGTCGAAAACGATAAAATGAGTAGAATCGATGGTTTAACGGTTGGAAATCGATGTAAAGGTGGTAGTTTGCTTGTTGACATGATTAGAATAGGTTCTGATTGATATATGTTGATTGGGAAATGTTTTGGTTGGGAAATATCACTTTTGGGGTTTCAAACAGCGCAGAAAAATGTTGGGTTTTCCTTGGTTCGCCTAGCGGACCTGGGGCGAAGGTGGCAGCGAGTGAGGTTTTCGCGGGTTCGCCTAGCGAACGATTCAGCGAAGGGTAGCGAAGGTTCGCTACTGGTATTCGCCTAGCGAAGGCATGAGCGAAGGTTCGCTAGAGTGTTCGCCTAGCGAACTTTGGGTGTTTTTGGCTCTGGTTGGTTCTGACTTGGTTCGCTGGAACATTCTCCTAGAGAAGGAGCTAGCGAATGCTCGCGAGGGATGTTCGCCTAGCGAGGGAGCTAGCGAATGCTCGCGAGGGAGATTCGCCCAGCAAACAGTGCTGTTCGTGTAATTTTGTTTTCTGCATAACTTTTGATCTGTGATTCGGTTTGAGGCGTGGTTTGATGCGTTGGAAAGCCATTGAGCTGTACTTTCTTATTATGATGGTTTAGAATTTGTTAGCCGATTTTATTTCGTCGGTAAATGTGAATAGTGTCAATGGTCGACTTTTGTCGTTTTAATGGTGCGTATTTGACTGGTGTTATGCTTTATGGTGTTGCTTCGAATATGGTATGACTTATGTGCTGTTGTGAGGATAAGTTGTGGCCGTAAGGCAAGAAAATGCTAAGTGTGGTATTTGATGATATATGCATAATTGTGAATGTGTGCATGGATGCAATGTGAGTGTCATGAGTCATTGTATGCCAAGCATCATAATGTGCATTGTGGAAACGTCCTGAGAGACGATTTGATTCTCGAGGGGAATATGCTATAACATCGTGTGCCTCAAAAATATGAGGCGATGCCTGAGGACTTAAAGCGATGGGTATAGATGATTGTGGGCTCCTTTGGAGACTTAAAGCAATCCTTAACGTCGTGGGCCTCGAAAATATGAGGAGATACCTGAGGACTTAAAGCGACGGGTGAACATCGTAGGCCCGACGGGGAGTTACTTGAGATTCTCAGTAACGAGCGATGGTTCCAATAGTTCCTGAGTGGACTAATGACGTGACAAAGGAAGTCGGTACCGCATGGCATGTGCATAGAGTCGTGGTGTCGGTCTCTGTGCATTTGCTTTCATCATGAGTCATTTGTGCATGGAATTGTGAATGTGATTAATGAAATGGAATATGTGTGATTGTATTGTGAATGATTGATGTGCAGTGGTAATTGATACGTGTGAATTGTACTGTGTGTTGTTATAATTTATCTGTGTACTTTGGTGGTGAGAATATGTTATTTGTGCATTTTTGTGTTAATATATAATTTTATGCAATTATATTATGGTTGTTTTTCTCACCCTTCTGCTGTTTTATAACGCTCTATGAGGCATTGCAGATTAGAGCTGCTGGAGGTATTCCTTCTTGTGAAGCATTGCGTCTTCATTATTTTGGTCGGTCGGCTCTGATATGTGACTCCGGGTAGTTAGGGTGGCCGCGTGCTATTATTTTGTATATCTGATGATATATTTTGGTTGTACATTTATAACTTGATGTATGACAGACATGTTTATATGTATATATGTATATATGTGTTCAGATTTTAGATTTTCCGCTTTAATTCTAATTTCTGAAAAGTGGGTGTGAGGAACAAAGTCTCCTCTGTATGATTGCTACCCCACAGTTGCATATCATTATGGGCAAGTGTTGCATGTTATGTGTACGTTTGGCTTCTTTGATGTGATTCTCCCTTTCTATGCCATGATGTTTCAAATATACTCTGATCAATTTTCGAATTTTCTTATTACCGCTTTAATTGGGGGTGTAGATTGGGGGCGTCACACTACTCCCCAGAGTTGATCTATTCTCCGTGAATAACATCTCTTGAGTTTCTTCAAAATTCTCGAATTTTCCAGGAATGACTCTTCTCTGTGAATTGCATTTCTTGAACTTCTCTTGGTTTGGGGACCCACATGCTTCCTAAAAGCATCCCCGCCTCCTCTTGGGCATTGTACAAGGACCCTTCGGCTTCTTAAAATTTCTCATGCCTTCTCTTGGGATTCGTACAAGGACCTTCACGACCTCCTAAAGGTATAGGACAGAACTTAGTCATCCTTCGTTAGAGCTGTCTTTCTAAAAGGAGTCAAAACCTTCAAACCAATTTTAGGGTTAATACTCATCCCTTAAACGAGTCGTCCTCCTCTTGGGCATCATACAAAAGATAAAACTCTACCAGTAGACTTGGACAGTCTAATTCCCTTGAGTCTCAAAGACATTCTTAAGCACCTTTCAAACATAGGAGAAACCCCGGATTCTGGATTAATCTCCAGCCGAGTCAAAACTTGTGGGTTCTAAAACCCCGTCCTTCTCCCAAAATTCCCCAACCCGGGTCAGATGACACTATCTCAAACCAGAGCCTCAAGGTTTCTGATCTATCAATTCCTTTTGCATTCCCCTGCAAGGATTGATTCCCTTCTCGGACCGGCCTCGAAATCTCAAGAATCACCAGCAGAAGTATAGCCTCCTCTTAGGCTTTGTATAATGATCCTTCCTCAGCGAAGCCGGCCTCCTCTTGGGCTTTCTACAATGATTCCCCTAGCGGAGTTAACCTTTTCAGACTCTCTTATTGAGTCCATCACTTTTCAAGACTCTCTTGTTGATTCACTTTCCTTTTAGCCTCTATCTCGGGCTTCGTACAAGACAGCAAATCACTCTCTTGTTGAGTATAAAAGACTCTCTTGTTGAGTCAATCAACTTGTCAGACTCTCTTGTTGAGTCAACCTTTTTAGCCTCCATCTTGGGCTTCGTATAAGACAGATAAAAGTACTCTTGTTGAGTCAAACCTTTTTAGCCTTCGTCTTGGGCTTCGTACAAGACATATAAAAGCACTCACTTGTTGAGTCAGTCACTTGTTAGTACTCTCTTATTGAGTCAACCCCTTTAGCCTTTAACTCGGGCTTCGTACGAGACAAACAAAAAACACCCTCTTATTGGGTCAATAGCCTCCTCTTAGGCTGTGTATAGAGAAATCCCCGGTTGAGTCAATCAACCTTTTAGCATCAAACTTGTGCTTTAATCAAGGCATACGAACATCAACAGTTCCTCTTTAGAGATGACAAGTTCTCTCCCAGTCAAACCTTTTAGCTTCAATCTTGGGCTTTGAACAAGACACAAAAAACCTTTTAGCTTCATATCTTGGGCTTTGAACAAGTACAAATACCCTTTTGGCTTCAATCTTGGGCTTTGAACAAGACACCAAAACATCTTTTTTTTCCTCCCTTAAGATAGGAGGGAACTAAGATTGCTCTGATTTCCCTGTTTCTTTAAACGGGAATACGTAGGCATAAGGTTGCAAAATCTTAGCGATCATGCTAATCAAAACCTCAAAGTCCAGTACCTCCGTCAATCAACCAAAAGCATCAGATCTAATACCTTACCAAAAACCTTGCAAATAGTCCAGACACCGTATTCTTAAGCAAAATAACCTAAGACAGATCCCCCCTTTTGATAGCATCTGTAAACCAACAGTCATCTGTTTAAACTCAGTATGCAAGCAGGGTTAATTGTAGACATCTATTTCCCTTCCTTAATCAGCTTCACAGGATAAAAAATGAATCGAACTGTAGTACCAAAGCGATAGTGATTCGAAACCACAAAAATCGCGCTACAAATTGCCAACACCAAAAGGATGAAGGTTAGGTTGAATTGACAGGATTTGGCTACCACCAAAAGGATGGTATTAAGGGAATTGACAAAAGGTCAAGTTTGTTGGGTATATGATGAGTAAGATTTGTTGGAGACATCAACAAAAGGTTGAGGCAGAGAAGTTTTTAAGGAACACCATCCTTATCAACAAAAGGTTGAAAGGAACCAACACACTCGGGAATGCCCAAGAGGAAGGTAGAAAAATTACTGATTGGTCTGAGGATTGCAACTTCATCAACAAAAGTTTGAAGAGAACAGTTCAATGGGGAACTCCCACTGAATCGGAGAAATGCTACTGGTTGAGTTGGGGATGACAACTTCATCAAAAAAAGGTTGCGGTAACACAACTCAATGGGGAACGCCCACTGACTTGCTTGGAGATCACATCTTCATCAACAAAAGGTTGAAATAACTCCATGAGGAATGCCCACAGACTTGAAGAAGATGCCCCTGAGCGGGCTGAAGATTGTCTTGAAATCTCCGCTTCATCAACAAAAGGTTGAAACAACTCCATGAGGAACGCCCATAGACTTGAAGAAGATGCCCCTGATTGGGCTGAAAATCGTCTTGAAATCTCAGCTTCATCAACAAAAGGTTTAAACAACATCGTGAAGAATGCCCACGGACTTGGAAGAAGATGTCCCTAGCTGGGATGAAGATCGTCTTGGAATCTGGCCTTCATCAACAAAAGGTTGAAATAACTCCATGAAGAACACCCACAGATCTGTTGAAGATGCCCCTGGCTGGGCACAAGATCGTCTTTGAATCTTGATATTGATCCTGGATCTTGACTTATGCATGTATGAATGCTTGATTTTGTAATGATGCTCCATGTATAATAGAAGTGCAATGCAAATGCTGATGCGCGGAGATGCAAGTGCTGGGGAAGTATGATTTGGTTTTTTTGCATGCTTATGATGCTTATGATGCCGAATGTGACTCATATGATGCGCATGATGCGAATGATTGCAGACGGGTGATTGGATAAATTTGCAATGGTGCCAGCATGGTGGACTTTTGGTAGTTGCCAATCCAGATTTGACTTTGGGTGGTGGGAAGGTTAGATTTCCTCGACACTTAGTTCGTTAGGGACGCCATGATCGAAGCAGACGAAGATGGTTCTTGATGCTCCAAGTTTGATTGCTTGATGATAAGTTATGGTGTTCGTTTATGAGAACCACAACTTTTTGCTTGAGCCTAGGATGACCTGAAAATGAGCGTAGTGACGTGATCGGCTCATGAAGATCGTGTTTTTGCTCTGAACTTGATGATTGCCAATGCGTGGCAGGATTTTCTTGACCAACTTGAAGATACAGAGAGGATCTGCCCTCTGCAACTGGTCTTGCCCCATTTTGTAAGGCTCTTGTGAAAGAGGTCTCCTTGAACGGAAGCTCATTGAGAGTTGTCATGACAAGATTTTCTCTCGTGCCTGAACGTGGTAATGGTCTGCCTCTGATTAACCCATTCCTGAAATAGCCTGATCTTTGGTAGATGAGCTTTGATGTGGTTCTGAGATGGCTTGCCCCTGATTGAGCTTTTGAAGGATTTTCCCCAACTTGAGCTTTTTTAGGGTCTTAATTCGGGTCAATGCCATTGGAAGTTCAAGTTCCTCTTTGATTTCCCCTTGTTGTAGTTATCTTTGATGTCAAGCACTGATTTGTAGTTAAAATTGTTCATTCACAAATGGTAATCTTAATGCAATGCTTATGCAAGTTTTGAAAAAGTCGTTTATTAGAGTGTTGTGATAGTGTGAGACGAATGGACTGTTAGTCCAGGCGTTATGCTGATTTGTGCTAGTGTGTGAAAGATATAGCAAGGAGAATGACACCAATGCTGAAGATTAGCAAATATGTGGGGAGCCGGTTTACGCAACCTTGCATTAGTATGCTTTCAGAATAAACCTTGCTTCAATTAGGTCTTTTGAGGGTTGTAACGTGGTTTGGTTCACGGTTCATGAAACAAAGGATATTAGGCTCAAAACTTAGTTTGTACCCACCCTTTCTTCGTGATGATCTCCAGTCTTACGTTCAGTTGATTCTGCACACGTTTGTCTTCCAGAGAATATTAGGCTCAAAACTTGGTTTGCTACTTCACGCTGTAATAATCTAAATCGAAGCAATGACTGCATAAACAATTCAAAGAAAAGTCAACTGATTAGATCTGAAATGAAATGAAATTATTACTAAGCAATTACTTTACTAGTAGTAAAAATATAGCATACCATTGTGAGGCAACATTGACAATGATATGGACCTTTCCTTTGCAATCACCGAGATTAACATCATTACCCTTAGCATCCAGCAAAATTCATAAAAAATTAAAAATTAAAAATTAAAATTAAAAAAAAAATTGAATCAACGAATGAATGAATCTGGTAATTGTTAGAGAGATGGAGAAGAAGATTAAGAGATAATAACCTTGACGGTGAAATCGTAAATTGATTGGGGTAAATTAGGAGAAAAATATTAGTCACCCCTATTGTTCTACCAAAATTAGAAGAAAAATACTAGGTCTTCAACATTTTTTTCATCATTCAACATCAAATATAACATAAATTTATCACCCCTAATTTTCTACCTAAAATTTTAACCCTAATTAAAAAAAGAAAGACAAACCAATTAGTCCGGGTTTTTCGTCGTGCATGTCGTTATCGAGCTGTGCGAATGGCCTTGCGATGAAGAGAGATGAAAAAGGTTTCTCGCATGTCTGACAATGGCCGTGTGATGAGATGAAGGAGATGGAGCTCGGCTATGAGAGGAAGGAGACGGTGAACTAGCGATGAATGAAAGAGGATGAATGGAGACGATGAATGAAAGAGGATGAATGGGGACGATAAAATCGATGATTGAAACCGTGAAATCGCGATGAAATAGAAACGATGAAAAGAAGACGAGAAATGGATTTAGAGAGAAAAGGAATTTAGAGATAAATGGGTTTGAGTGATTTCATTAATTAAATTTGATATATTGATTAGTAATGTGTTTTGTTATTATTTTATTTATAAAATATTAATTAATCAATTTATAGTATCAATTAATTTATTTACTTATCTAAATATATCACTTAATATAGTTTGATTTATTAATATATTTAATGTTAATATTTAGAGTTATTAAATTAAATAATTATTTTTCAGTCAATTTTAATTTACACCCGTTTTTCTTTTAACGGGAGTAATAGAGATATTATTATAGCAATGATTTTAATTTGTTATAATAATGTTTTTAATTTACACCCTTTTTTAAAATAAGGTGTTTATTGTCACATATTGCTACTACAAATGACATTTTATTTACAAGTTTGCCACCGCGTTTATTATTTACACCTGTTTTTAGTATAATGGGTGTAAATTTTAAAATTATATTCGTCACTTTGCACTCCTTAAGGTATGTGAATATAAGTGGATTATCTCATAATCACAAGTTTTGGAAAATTATTATATAATAATATATATTAAGAGAAAGATATAAAGTGTTCTGGACCGGCCAAATGTCTAAAATGACTAGGGTTCAATTCATTTCAAATACACTTTATTTGACTAAAAATATAAAATCAGTTCACGCGCTAAGAGCGAGGTACAATCTTTGACCTCCATTTTTCATTACACACATCTTGAATATTGAACTGATTTAGACGTTGGAGTGGAGTGATTACCATGTAGGTCCACCCCGCGCCATCATAAAGACGATAACCCGGTAGCTATGTCTAGAATGTTCAATACATCTCTTGAATCAAATGTTCACCAGATATTACCGACTGACGAATTTCGTGATATTACATCATCTAACTCGTAACTGATGCGGATATTCAACGAAGGATGATCAATTGGAATTAGGATTTTGATGACTTTTCTTAACAAGGGTACTAATATAGTCAAAGTAATAAAATAAATTTGTTTCCATATGGATTGCGCTATTTTTAACAAGGTTTTAATAGTGAGATTTAAAGTAACAACGGGGAGTTTGCAGATTTATTTTGCGAAAAATAATTACGCGAACAAACTTTGAGAAAAATTAACATAAGAGAAGTCTATTGGATCTTTATTTGAATACCCTAATTTTCCTATGTTGATTGTTGTGCATTATTTGAATCGAATTGATTTATAATCTTACGCCGAATTAACCATACCATTGTACCCAAATTCTTGTTGTACAAATCACTAATTCCTTAGGCGAATTCATAGTAAAATTAGGCAATCTATATGCGTTAATTCTCTAGCCACAACTTATAATTACATATTTCTAGTTAATTACTAAATTGAACAATTGCTCTAAATCCTATCGATAGACTTACAATCTATAATCCCTACTCATCTAATTTTACTTTTCATAATCGTTAACACACAAAGAGCATTAAGAACAAAAGGAATTGAATAAAAATTATAAAATGAAAACATTCAAATAAAATCAAACAATCATATGATCCAATAGAGTACAATCAAGTTTATCTTCAAATACCTAATCAAAAAAAATATAGCTACTCATAGTTAAATAATGAAATACCATGAGTTAATATGAAGAGTACATGAAAATAAACGAAGAAATATGTCTTTCAGTACCATTGCAACTACGCTTCCTAGTATCACAATACTTTTCCATCGCGCCCATGATAAGGTCATCGCGGCCGCAAGAAATCCATGGGTTTTTCTTTTTTCTTTTTTTTTTTTTGCTTTTTCTTCATATTTTTTCTACTCAATATTCCTTCACTCGGTTATTTTTCTCACAATATTTTAACGTCATATTTTAGCTTTTCTTTATATTTTAGATGCCTAGTATCATAATATTTTTCTTCATATTTTAGCTTTTCTTTTACTCAAAAGTTCCCCAATTTTATCGAAAATACTCGTAAATATTATGTAATGACAAAGTGTCACCACAAACTCAAACTTACTCGAAAGTCCTCAAGTAACTTGTCCGTGCAGTGAAAATTTCAATAGAACAAAATGCTTGCCTTTACCAACAAACATATCCTTTCTATTTCTTTCTGATCATCACATTCATTCCCTACTTCGATCCATATAATTCGAAAAAGTTCTTCCAACATCAGAAGTACTCAGTCTGCCTCTCATCTCACATTTCTTCACTCAAATTGGTAGTGTATTCACACAATCAACGTACAAAAGTACTTTACCCTAGGTTTGTAAAACGTCTAACAAATCCAATCAAAGTTATATTTAAACACACGCTTTTGAGGCCTTTTCAAGGTTGTAATGTAACCTATGCCAAGGTAGGATATTTTGGGATAATAGGCGAAAAAAGGATTGTAGAATTTTGGGATATTTTGCAGAAACAAGGATAAGCAAAAAAAGCGAAAAAAAAATCAAAGAAAACCAACCGACCAGAATTGTAGAATTTTCAAGAATTCTGCGTGTTCTCCGGCAGTGGTGTGTTTTCCGATGAACCCGGTGAAGTTTCCGACAAGGAAACCCAAATTCCGACGACCTGTAAATTTTCTCTAAAGAGCTCAAATCAATCATGTAATCATCATTTCTAGCTCTGTTCTTCTTGTTTCCAATTCCTTTCTCCTATTCTCTTTCTTTTCTTCTTTTGAATTTCATCTAGTCAACTTTGTTCCAACATTTGATGTATTTTTGTGAGCTTCAGATAAAATAGAGATGATGGTGAGTGTTGCAGTGAGAATCAGATATCAAGCTATTGTATTAACTTGAATTACAAAACATTGAATGTTCACTACCGAACTTTAATTTATCCAAAGGAAAGAGAAAACATCGAATAAAAGCCTAAGTGTGCAATGTAACAACAATGCAAAGAGATCTAAGGTTTGGGGGTTGGTTATACTAAGGGAAGGTATTAGTATCCTATGTATCTATAGTACTCTATAGGAACCTCTTTTTGTATTTATGTTAAGTTATTGTTTGTTTGCTATGGATTGGGAATATTCTATGGGGAAAGACCTAAAAGTTTTACTAAGTATGCTCGCAAAGACTTCGCGGTCTTATGCCTACGTATCCTTACAAGGATGGAATCAGAGCAATCGTAGTTCACCTTAACAAGGGTGAAGAACACTTGATTATGATCAAGGTTCCAAGTGGGAGGTAAGTGTTTATAACAATAACACTTACATAGAGTTAACAAACTCTACCCTAAGGCTAAGTTGAAAAGGTAATGACTCTAACAAGGTCATAAGGGAAAGTTGAGATAAGGCTAAGCTACCTATGACAAAAAGTCAACAAAAGACCTTTCCTTTGGATTTGGAAACAAAAGAGAAAAAAGAAGGATGAAGGCTAACAAGCTAACATCACTTGGGAATAACTTAACAAAGTTAAAGTAGCATGAGCAATATGAGTGAATATGGATGAGATGAACAAAGATGATATTGAAACATGATATCCATTACATGTGACAAAGGTAACATTCAAACATGATGTTAATTGTAACACCCTTCTAACCCCAAAGAATATTTCACAAATTAATAAGGATAATTCAACATAATTCACCACTCAAGGGTGTCACACTTCATAGAAAACATTCATAAGAATCATCATGCTCCGTAGCACGGGTTACAACATCTATAACATCATTTTCTTCTATAACTTCAACACATAAATTAAAACTCACAGCGATATCATAATCATAAAATAAACTTCATTCATCTTCATAATACCACAATAACTTATTCTCGTTAAAAGTTGAAATTTAAATCAATATAACATCTCAAACTCATGAAATGTGATAACAAAAATAACATATCATCTGAATTGGAATTACAATAGTTCGACATCTTCAAAATCCTCATAAAATATGTTAGTCAAGGAAACACAACATTCGCATAACTAGCATTCCTAACCCGATGTTACATATCAGAGCAAGACACCTTCTAATTACAGAAAACTAATAAAGTACTCCAAAGCTATCTTCAGCGCTTCTACAAACTATTTTGGAGCATCTGCGCGCTACCCACGTGGAGGCAACATTCAAACAGGCAGGGTGAGTAATCACAATTCATTATGAAAGATATAAGGAAAAGACTTAGTAGTAACATCATCATCATATTAACACATATCATTTATAAATGAATCATACTCACGTCTACACACCATAATAGCACTTATACATCTTTCTTCATAAAACATCATATAATCACATAGTCTCAAATATCATCATATCACATCTCATCAACAAAACTCATGCAAATGCCACATATTAACAACATAGCGACATAGTTAATATATAATGCAATGAGACTCACAACCTGACTCAATGCGTATGCAACCAACAACGATACGTTTCGAATTTTCTCGCATCACATCATAACCACTACAATGG
Organism: Lathyrus tuberosus; assembly: GCA_022829125.1. NCBI lineage: Eukaryota > Viridiplantae > Streptophyta > Magnoliopsida > Fabales > Fabaceae > Lathyrus > Lathyrus tuberosus. Next base: position 22,367,950 of record JALAZF010000033.1, on the reverse strand, counting down.
CAATTAAGCCATCACAGAGCAAAATAATCAAATTCTGGAACAGAAAACATTTTTATAAGGTAGTTTGTCACATTAACTTTCCAACGCTTTGAACGACGTTTCAAATGGACTTACGGATCAAAAGTTATGGCCAAAACAATTTCACTGTACAAAACCAGAGAGCTGTTACGGCCGCCCGTAGCACTCCCAGGCCAAAATCTCTTTTTTTTTCATTTCTGGAACCCCAATCCAGAGGGTTAATAAGGGTCGTAGTAGAGCCCATAATTCCACTTTTTCTGCGCGATCTCTCTTGTTTTTCAGCCTTACAACAGACCCCAAACCCCGAGTTTTGACCTCTAACAAACCCAAAATATATCATATTATATGGTACATGAATCAAAGAGATTAAACACATCACAACATCAATTCATCATCTCTAAATCACCATTAACACAATTAAGATCACAATTATATCAATGGCATATCAAACATCATAATCAACAATTTCATCATACTTTTCATCATGCTTTTGTTAAATCATGATACAAGACAAAACCTACATCTATCTTAACACTTAAGATCACAATTATATCAATGGCATATCAAACATCATAATCAACAATTTCTCCATACTTTTCATCATGCTTTTGTTAAATCATGATACAAGACAAAACCTACATCTATCTTAACCATCTATCGATCATAATAAACTAGGATTACACCCCTTACCTCAATTCCTAGCAATCGATTTCTCTTTCTTCACGTTTCCTATGGAAATCCCCTTTTTGGTTCTTTGTGGCCTAGCCCTTTCTCCACAGCTTTTTCTCCAATTTCACGATCGTATCGAATGAACCACCACTCTCTAATTTTCTCTTTTGTCTTTGTTACCCCTAGGACCCTTTTTATGGTATACCTTTTATGCCTTCACTTATTCCCCACAACATTACCATCATTCCCTCATTCTCCTTTTTCACCTTAATATCTATTTTATTATTATTATTATAATTCCAAATAATATAAACTAAATTATTTAAATCTACATAATTTTATTCATCACCCAATATTCCTCTTATTTCCCCACCACCATCAATATACATCATATAAATAAATCAAAATTCACAAATAATCACAAATAACCATTTAGATAAATAATTCTAAATTTTTAGGGGTGTTATAACTCTCCCACACTTAAATAATTTTCGTCCCCGAAAATTACCTGAGGAAAACAAATTTGGATAGGACTCTCTCATCTGATCCTCACGCTCCCATGTCATACTTCTACCAACTGGTCCACCTACACTACCTTCACTAAGGCAATCTCTTTACCTGTACATCATCCATTTGGATCACATGCGAAGGATCCGAAATGTATTTCCTCAATTGTGATACATGAAACACGTCATGAAGATTCGCAAGCAGCAGCGGCAAAGCAATCTGATATGTGACTTCTCCTATCCTCTGCATAATCTGATACGGACCAACAAAGCACTGGGTGAGCTTTCTAGACTTCAAATCTCGACCAACACTAGTTATCGGCATAACTCTAAAAAATATGTGATCTCCCTCTTGGAACTCAAGTGCTTTCCTCCTCTTATAATGATAACTCTTCTGACGACTCTGCGAAGCTCTCCTTCTATCTTGGATCATCTTGATCTTCTAAGTAGTCTCCAGCACAATCTCAGGTGCGAGAATAACACTCTCGCCTGACTCATACCAACACAATGGAGTTCTACACCTCCTACCATACAACGCTTCATATGGTTCCATTCCAATACTAGCATGAAAACTGTTGTTGTACGTAAACTCAATCAACGACAAGTGGTTGTCCCAAGATTCCTCCTTGGTCCAACACACAAGCCCTTAGCAAATCCTCCAAAGACTGGATAGTCCTCTCTGTCTGACCGTCTGTCTGCGGATGATATGCAGAACTCAATCTCAACTTAGTACCCAAGGCATTCTGTAAACTTCCCCAAAACCTCGACGTAAATCTTGGATATCTATCTGACACAATGCTCAAAGGTATCCCCATGCAACTTCACAATTTCCTCAATGTATGTCTTAGCTAACTTCTGCATAGAATGATTAATCTTCATCGGCAAGAAATGATCTGACATAGTCAATCTATCCACAATCACCCAAATCAAATCATTCCCCTTCATAGTCTTCGGCAAACCTAACACAAAATCCATGGAAATACAATCCCACTTCCATTCTGTAATATTCAGCGGTTGCATCAGACCCAAAGGCTTATGATGTTCAATCTTTGACTTCTGACAAGTCAAACACGCGCAAACAAATTCAGCAATTTCCTTTTTCATAATGGGCCACCAAAACAATTTCTTCAATCTTGATACATCTTTGTAGCACCGGGATGAATACTCAACCTACTTAGATGTCCTTCTTCAAGAATAATCTTCTTAATTTCTGGAACATCTGGAATACACACTCTATCTCTGAACCTCCTCACACCATTCTCATCAACTCGGAGTTCACCTCTGTTACCTTGGTTAATCAAGGTCAACTAATCAACCAATCTCAAATTAGATTTCTTATCTCCTTTGATTTTTTTTCAAGAATACCACTAGTCAGTTTCAACATCCCTAACTTCACACTGTTAGGAGTCTTTTCACACACCAAACTCATGTCTCTGAATTGCTCAATCAATTCTAACTCTCTCACCATAAACATCGACATATGCAAGGACTTCCTACATAAAGCATCAGCTACCACATTTGCTTTACCAAGATGGTAACTCAAATCAAAATCATAATCTTTCAGAAGTTCAAGCCACCTTCTCTGCCTCATATTCAACTCTTTATGATCGAAAAATTACTTCAGACTCTCATGATCACTGAACAACTCAAATTTAGAGCCAAAAATATAATGTCTCCAAATTTTCAACACGAACACTACAACTGCCAATTCTAGGTCATGCGTAGGGTAATTTCTTTCATGAACTTTCAGTTGTCTAGAAGCATAAGCAACAACTTGACTATTCTGCATCAGCACACCACCAAGTCCCATCTTCGGCGCATCATAATATACCATAAAGGACTCACTCAGATTGGGAAAAATCAATACCAGAGCAGTCATCAACTTCTTCTTTAATTTAACAAAACTTTCTTCACACACAATATCCCACACATAAGCTTGACCCTTTCGAGTCAATTGAGTCAAAGGTAATTCCAACTTGGAAAAGCCTTCAATAAACTTCCGATAATAACCTGCTAGCCCAAGAAAACTTCGTACTTTAGTAGCAGACTTCGGAGTCTCCCACTGTAACACAACATCAATCTTAGAAGGATCAACAACAATCCCGCCACTTGAAATCTCATGGCCAAGGAAACTCATTTCCTTAAACCAGAACTCACATTTTGACAATTTTGCATACGACTTCTTCTCTTTCAACACTTGCAACCCAGTTCACAAATTCTCAACATGCTCTTCTTCTGATTTAGAATAGACCAGAATATAATCAATGAAGACCACGACAAACTTATCCAAATACTCATGAAAAATCTGATTCATATACTCCATGAACACACCTGGTGCATTAGATACGCCAAACACCATCACAGCGTATTCATAGTGACCATACCTCGTTCTGAAAGCTGTCTTCAGAATATCATTTAGTTTAACATGAATCTGATGATAACCAGACCTCAAATCAATCTTGTTAAACCCACGAGCACCTACTAACTGGTCCATCAAATCGTCAATTCTCAAAAGTGGATATTTATTTTTGATAGTCACTTTATTCAACTGCCTGTAATCAACACACAACCTCATACTGTCGTCTTTCTTCTTAACTAACAACACCGGAGCTCCCCAAGGCGACACACTTGGTCTCACAAATTTCTTTTCCAGCAACTCTTCTAATTGCTTCTTCAATTCCCCTAACTCAGAAGCTGGCATCATATAAGGAGTCATTGACACCGGACTCATACCTGGTATCAATTCCACCGCGAAATCTACTTCACGCTCTGGGGAAAATCACGTATGTCGTCTGGAAATACATCTGGAAATTCACAGACTACAGGTAATTCAACACTTGTAACTTCACGATCAATTTGCAATAATGCAAACATTGCAAACATCAAGGCTTCATCTTCTAGAAGTTCATCCACTTGCTTAGCAAACAACAACACCAGCTCTCTACTAATACCAAACTCAAATCCACACTCTGGAGGCAAGTCACAAATATCCTCAGGAAAAATATCAGGAATTACACACCACGGGCATACCTCTAGCCGTCACATTTCTCTCTAATCCCTGAGAAGCAACCATCAACAATACCTGATCGTTCTCCCTTAGAGACATCCCAACTTAACCGACGAACAAGAAACTCGAATCCACCTCATCTTTAGATATAAGAATCTACATTGACTCATCAAAACAATCTGTAAGCACTTGGCTTAACTCCAAACAATTCACTGAACACACCATTTAAGCTGGCAAGACGCGTCCATTCCATCCAACATGATCCCATCTACTATCAACAAGAGATTAAGGGTGATCAGTTCCTAAATTTGTCAATAGATAGCCGACAATCATGACAGAGCATAACCATCTTTACCAAACTATAATAGCATCCAACAACACACTGAGCCATCACTCCACACTAGGAGTATCTTGGAGAAGCACTAGCTTCTCCCCCACTTGTTTCATTCTCAACCTGCAAATGGAAAACAAAATAAGCATCGACAGTGTTTTCACACACATTTCGCATACTAGGGAACAACATAATTAAGCAACCCGACCGAATGGACCGACCTGGTCTGATACCACTAATGTAACACCCTTCTAACCCCAAAGAATATTTCACGAATTAATAAGGATAATTCAACATAATTCACCACTCAAGGGTGTCACACTTCATAGAAAACATTCATAATAATCATCTTGCTCCGTAACACGGGTTATAACATCTATAACATCATTTTCTTTTATAACTTCAACACATAAATTAAAATTCGCAGCGGAATCATAATCATAAAATAAACATCATTCACCTTCATAATACCAAAATATCTTAGTCTCGTCAAAATTTGAAATTTAAATCAATATAACATCTCAAACTCATGAAATGTGTTAACAAAAATAACATATCATCTGAATTGGAATTACAATAGTTTGACATCTTCAAAATCCTCATAAAATATGTTAGTCAAGGAAACACAACATTCGCATAACTAGCATTCCTAACCCGATGTTACATATCAGAGCAAGACACCTTCTAATTACAGAAAACTAATAAAGTACTCCAAAGCTATCTTCAGCGCTTCTACAAACTATTTTGGAGCATCTGCGCGCTACCCACGTGGAGGCAACATTCAAACAGGCAGGGTGAGTAATCACAATTCATTATGAAAGATATAAGGAAAAGACTTAGTAGTAACATCATCATCATATTAACACATATCATTTATAAATGAATCATACTCACATCTACACACCATAATAGCACTTATACATCTTTCGTCATAAAACAACATATAATCACATAGTCTCAAATATCATCATATCACATCTCATCAACAAAACTCATGCAAATGCCACATATTAACAAAATAGTGACATAGTTAATATATAATGCAATGAGACTCACAACCTGACCCAGTGCTTATGCATGTGGTACCAATTTTTGTGAACACTCAGGTTAACCATTCTGATCCCCACCTCCTAGGATCAGAACCACTCACTGATCTATCACCTCTAGAATCAGCTACCAGCCCAATCCAAACAATGGGATTTTAGGCTCACCAACGACAGACCATTGTCCTCAAATGTATGCAAAGCGACTATTTATGCATATCACAATGACAACATCATCGTGCACAATAACCCACCACCATGGTTATTGTACACCGCCCAAATTGGCCAACAAGCATAAAATATAGTTCATACAACATATATATCTTTTATGCAATCACAACAAAAACAACAATGCAACGTATAATGTTATTCATCTTAATCATTATACCATACAAAAACTGGTCACCATGCAAAAACAACACTATAACATCTCACCAACATCATCATCCAATATAGCAAACGATAACAATGCATTTATCGCGAAACAACATAATAATATAGTAATTATCAACAACAACAACAACAACAACAACAATAATGCAATATGCAAAGAACAACAACATCAAGCATAATGACCAACAACTCCATGGTCAAGGTACTCCGTCAATACTGGCCATTATACACCAACATACATACGGTAACAATTCAACAACAAAAGTTTATATCATAGCAACCAACAACGATACGTTTCGGATTTTTTCGCATCACATCATAACCACTTCAATGGAAATTAAGCTATCACACAGAAAAATAATCAACTTCTGGAACAAAAAGCATTTTTATAAGGTAGTTTGTCACGTTAGCTTTCCAACACTTCGAACGGCGCTTCAAACGGACTTACGGATCAAAAGTTATGGCCAAAACGATTTCACTATACAAAACTAGGGAGCTGCTACGGCCGCCCGTAGCACTCTCAGGCCAAAATCTCTTCTTTTTTTCGTTTTTGGCACCCTAATCCAGAGGGCTACTACGGGCACCTGTAACACCCCTTCTATACCCCGTACAAAAATCGGAATAAACTAATCTTATAAATAAAACATCAGAGCAAAGAATAATTTATCATGATATAGCCAGAGATGTCACACCAACGTGAACTAAAACATTATGCTCATATAGATATATAACAACCTGATAGTCATATAATCATAGGAACTCAGTTCCAAAAATATCCTCGTTCAGTTACAGAATTAAAGCGGAACATCCATAACTAATGTCATCACAAAAGATAAGTATGTCATATACATGTTCATAGAAGCCACCATATACAAGCCAAAAGAAACATCTACACTCGAACCCCGACTACCCGTGTTACATATCAGAGCCGACGGAACGACAAAAGACGAAGACACTAATCTTCGCAAAAGACTCCAGCCTCTAATCTGCAATGCCTCATAGAGCATTAAACCACAGCAGAAGGGTGAGAAACAGGATTATAATATAATTGCATATCATTATATAACACTTAGCAAAATATGCACAATTATTCTCACCACACAAATATGATACTTGTAAACAACACAAGACATATTCAACCCATTTCACACATCAATCACATAAGCATATACATTAACACAATGCATAACAAATCCTTCTCAAAATTCAACACATAAACATTCATGTAATGAATTATGCAAATGCACAGAGACCGACACAACGACTCTATGCATGCGGTACCATTAGTCCCCCAGGAACTCTTGGAATCATCGCTCGTTACTTAGGGTAACTCCCCGTCGGGCATACGATGTTCCCCGTCGCTACCACTTATCACCAAGCATACGACGTTATGGATCGTTTTTAGTCCTTTATAATAGGCACACGATCAATACAACAATTGCTTACACCCATAAGGGATCTACAATTCAACATGCATTGTTTACACCCACGAAGGGATCTTACAATGTCTAACTGCATTGTTTACACCCACGAAGGGATCTTACAATGTCTTCATGCATTGTTTACACCCACGAAGGGATCTTACAATGTCTTCAACATGATGCATGTCATATAATGACCCATGGAAATCAAGACTCATACATTAAATCATGCATTTCAAGTACATATAAAGTAATGCACACAATTGCCTCAAAATGGCCACAAACACTAATATACCATTCCACAACATCAAATTCCCATCAAAGAATCATCACACAAGCCATCTCATAACATATCATAACATGTCTTACAATATTGAAAAATAACTCAAAATTCCATTTTACGATTTCTCGGAAAAGTCGGCTAAAAGTCGGCCAAAAATAATATTTTCTATCATCATCAAAAAGTACTCATCGACAGCTTCGATTCGGTATAAAGAACTCTTAAATACGATAAACGGTTAACAAGATATGAATATTTCAAAATAACGCAAAACATAAACCGGACGCCCGACACTACGAAACGGTTCGTAAAAACTGTACCGATTGGAGCAAGTTCAGACCCCAAAACTATTTTTCCTAGAAAGAACATCTCGTTAGCTTCCCAACGCTTCGAACGAGGGTTAAAATCGACTTACGGTTCAAGAGATATGAATTTCCGAAAATTACACGAAAACAGAATTTTCACCTACAGCACGCGTCCGTACGACGCGCACAAAAACCAGAATTTTGGGGCAGCTGCTGCCAGCCGCGCGAAACCCCTCAAAACCCGACCGATTCTCAGAATTCCCTCAAACAAAACACGCGGTAATATCACATAAATGCATACGGACATATTAGGATCAAGAAAAACCCGATTCCTCGACTTTTCGAATCACTATTCATACACATAATCAAAACTCAAAAACACAAAATCTTCAATTATCAACCGATTTTAACGAAACGAGTTTCTATAATGTCGGCCTAACCTCACACGACTAAACTACACAATTTGTTTCGAATTTCATCCGTAAAAACTCCCGATTTTATCGATTATGTCAAAAACTAACCTAAACTCAATATTTTCCTACACAATCCAAACAATTCAAAAACAAACGGATATAATCGTATACAATGATATAATAACCGAGTTTCGCACCCTTACCCGATAAGAAACCGATTCCCGAAGCTCGTTTGGTGAATTTTCTAACTTTTCTTCACTTTCTCTTCACTTCTCTATTTCTCTCTTTTTCTTCTCTTTTGAAAAAAACTCTTACTAACTTTTCTTTTTCTTCTTTTCTAAACTTATAATACTTTCTAACTTACTAACTTATTATATTTTCTTAACTTAAAATCTACACTTCTAATAAATATTAAAACTAACTATTAATTAAATACCACTAATTATAAAATATCTAATATACCCTCTACTCTAATTTTCCCGCGAAATCTCCAAAAACGGTAAAAATACAACATATGTAAAAACAACATATTAACTTACCAACATCATAATTAACATAAATATCTATTAAGTACACAAAATCCAAAACATCACAGAAACGTACACGCCGCCCGGCGACACATACTTCGCCCGGCGAGGGTAATAAAACACCAACTTCACCATTCACATAAATATTGCTCAATTAAATAAAAGACTCAATAACAAAACATCAATTAGCACAAAAATAGGGAATATCAAAAACAGACCGTTACAGCACCCGCATCAGCCATTAAGGGCCGTAGTAGAGCCCAAAATTCCACTTTTTCTGTGTGATCTCTCTTGTTTTTCAGCCTTCCAAAAGACCACAAACCCCAAGTTTTGACCTCTAACAAACCCAAAACATATCATATTATATGGTACATGAATCATGGAGATTAAACACATCAAAACATCAATTCATCATCTCTAAATCACCATCAACACACTTAAGATCTCAATTATGTCAATGGCATATCAAACATCATAATCAACAATTTCGCCATACTTTTCATCATGCTTTTGTTAAATCATCATATAAGACAAAACCTACCTCTATCTTGACCATCTATCGATCATAATAAACCAGGATTACACCCCTTACCTCAATTCCTAGCAATCGATTTCTCTTCCTTCGCGTTTCCTACGGAAATCCCCTTTTTGGTTCTTTGTGCCCTAGCCCTTTCTCCACAGCTTTTTCTCTAATTTCACGATCGTACTGAATGAACCACCACTCTCTAATTTTCTCTTTTGTTTTTGTTACCCCTGGGACCCTTTTATGGTATTCCTTTTATGCCCTCACTTATTCCCCACAACATTACCATCATGCCCTCATTCTCCTTTTCCACCTTAATATTTATTTTTTTATTATTATAACTCCAAATAATATAAACTAAATTATTTAAATCTACATAATTATATTCATCACCGAATATTCCTCTTATTTCCCCACCACCATCAATATACATCATATAAATAAATCAAAATTCACAAATAATCACAAATAATCATTTAGATAAATAATTCTAAATTTTTGGGGTGTTACATTAATCAAGGGAACAAACAAGATATGACAAAGTTCAAATGCACATGGTAACAACCAAATTCATGAAGGTAGATGTGACAACATCTAGATAAGACTTAACAAAGTTACAAATAAACATGGTGACAACCATGGTAAACACATACAGGCAAGGATGTTACAACACCTAAGCATACATGAGAAATAGTTCTAACAAGACTAAAACATCATGGATGTAAACAAGAGTTCAAATTAATCATAACAATATCAACATGGTATCATGGATGAAAAGTTTATGGTTACGAATAGTCGAGGTTAGGACATGGAATGGGGTTTACTAACACCACTTAATCATGAATACAAGACAAACATGGACAAGTTGTAACAACACTTAATCATGAATACAATTTAAACATTCAAACATGGATAAGTCATAACAATACTTAAACATGGATACAATTCAAAAGTTCAAACAAATAAGGATAAGTCATAACAATACTTAAACATGGATACAATTTAAAAGTTTAAACAAACAAGGATAAGTCATAACAACACTTAAACATTGATACAATTCAAACATTCAAACAAACATGGATAAGTCATAACAATACTTAAACATGGATACAACTCAAAAGTTCAAACAAACAAGGATAAGTCATAACAACATTTAAACATGGATACAATTCAAACATTTAAACAAACATGGATAAGTCATAACAATACTTAAACATGGATACAATTTAAACATTCAAACAAACATGGATAAGCTATAACAATACTTAAACATGGATATAATTCAAAACCAATCATGAAAAACAAGTTAAGACATTACTTTAATCATGCAAACAAGTTTGGACATGGTTCAAGAAATAGGTAACAACCAAAGGTACTTGTTAAGGTCTATGGTAATCACATTCAAAGGTTAAAACATCACAAAGGTTTGAACATGGTAAGCATACAAGTTAGGAATCATGTAAATACATGTTATCAAAGTTTAAGGCATTTATGAACACATAAACAAAGGTGGACAAGCATAAGAATTTATATGCACACAAGAGTTTAACAAGACATAAAAGAATCACAAGTATCATGACAAAGGTTAAAAGAAAAGTTTTACAACCATACATGGAAGAAACAAGTCATTTACACATGAAAAAGTAAGCATTAAAGTACTTAAAACTTAGGTAAAGCTCAAGGAAACATGTTGTAAACTCCACACAAGGTTTATACATGGTATATTATGTTCACAAGAATCAATACGCACATTTGGAATCAAGGAACAAGTCAAAAACAACATCTAAGGACTTAATAAAACCCTAAAAATGTGCCTACTTTAACCAAACAAAAGTGTATGAAAAATAAGTAGTTTTGTGAAATTTAAAATATGTTCATAAAGTATGTAATATCATGAGTATATGGGAAAAAGAATGGTCTAAAAAGACCAAGGGAGCATGAAGTTATGAGCATTCAAAGTTGTGAAAAAAAAAACATGAAAAAAAACAAAGTGCTAAAAAAATAGGAATGACCTCCAAAGGACTTGAACCCATGACATGAGGGTTACAGGTCCAAAATTGGTCCACTGGGCCAACGCGCGCAGGTTGATTATGTAGTGCATTCATGAAAATAAATATGTAAAATGCTTCAGAAATGTGAAATAAAAAACAAAAGCAACTGGGGCGAGGGGGATTCGAACCCCAGTTCCAATGGTCACAAACATCACAAACACGCATGCTCTAGCCACTGAAGTGGAAATACTTCCGTGTATTAAAATGAACCCATTTAATTATATATTAAAGTCACATGGAAAAAATTCATTTTGGCCACGTCAGCTTCATCTTCCCCAACAACACGCTCTCTCTTCTTTCTCTCTCTCTCTCTCTCTCTCTCTCTCTCTCTATCTCTATCTCTATCTCTTTCTCTCTATCTTGCCCTAGCTTTTTCATTTTTTCTTCAACTTCCACCATTAATATCTCACTCATCACTCAACTATTTTTAAAAATGTAAGAACCAGAATTCATCTATTTTTTACAAGGAGTAACTTGGTGCCATTTTTACATTCTGAAACCTAATGGATAACACACACGAAGAGCACAAACAGAAGTGAAAACCTATATTTCTAACATTGATAACTTCTCATATAAACATGATACAAAGCAACCAAACATGAGAATATCCTAAGCACAACAGAGACTACATTTTTGCTTCCAAAAAAATTCAGGAATGATGCATGAAATAAGGGCTTCAAGGTGCAAGAATCATACCTATTTGAGCAAGGTCCAATGCCCCTTATTAGTAGTTATAGAAGCAAGATTAAGACTCTAATGGCGTCCTTGATCCTGGGAGAGAAAGCTTGCATGGAAAACTTATTCAGAAATTGTTTGTATTCCTCCACACGATACTTTTTGCAAATATGGAGGTGAAGATGGAAGGTGATGATAGAGATGAAACATATGTGATTTGAGGGTTTGAATGGGATATATGTGATGTATATAAGAGGTTTGGATGATTGGAATGGATGGAGGATCACTGGTTTGAGAAGTTTCAAGTTTCACTTCAATGGAGGGTGAAAGATGACAAGTAGATGGAGGTTCTGGTTCAGAGGGTTTGAGGATGTTTTTGTTGTGTGTTTTGAGGCTTAGATGAAGCCTCTATTTATAGGTGAAGTGGAGGGAAAAGAGCTGATTAGAATGTAATGTTATGAAGCTTTGGCTTGGTTGAAATCAAATGGTATGGTTTCATGCAAATGTGAAGTTTCAAGGCCAAGGTACAAGTTGTAGGGTGTTTGAGAGGTTGCTTCTGATCTTTTGCAAGAGGTTTGTGCAGAAGAAACAATCATAAAGCTCAAGGAGAGTGGACTTTGTGATTAAAGCAACTTTTCAAGAATGGAAGTATGCACTTTCTTGCCAAATCTTCCATAAATGGAATGATCTCTTGGATAATGGCTCAAGACCTTGTGTAATGACTCAAAAGTTTGTGTAATCTTTTGATTAAAGATAGATTTGCAAGCTACAAGACCTGTAATCAAGGGATTTGTAGCATGGAGTTGGTTTTGCTTCAATGTCATGACATGAAAATGACCTAAAGTTCATGTTTGGAAGGTCAACTTTGCCTCTTCGACTCTCCTACCTCATGCATGGGAAAAATGAGTTCTTGGACTCTTTGGAAATCTTGAAACATGCTCTACAACTTTCATGTTTTGAGTTTTCCTTGAATGAAATTGGATCATGGTGAAAATGGCTCTCAAGTTGGTTACTTTTACAAGGCAGATTTGCATTAAAAAATTTCTAAGTGTTGGAATTCACATTTGAATGAAACACCAACTTCATGGCCTCATAACTTGAAATTTAAGCACATTTTGAGAATCCCTCCTCAAGTACAAAGTTGTAGTATGGAATGAGCTCTTCAAATTGGTTTTTGGAGCAAAGAAAATGGATACTTGGATTCGAAATCTCTTTTGTTGCCGTTTTTGCAAGTAACCTCAATTCTCTTGATTTTTCTTGATCAAACTCAATCATCAAACATGTTTCCAAGGAATTTTGACTTGAGAGGCTCATATTTGACTAAAAACCCTAAAGTCAAAGCTTTGACTTTGTAGTGAATGGCTTGTGTATCAGATGAACTTCTACTTCTTGATCCTCAATGAATTCAATCTCTTGAGCTATTTGAACACCATGGATGGACTCCAAGGATGTATTTGAATGTCTTGAATCATGTCTTAAGGTTTGAGATCATGACTTAATCAAAAGTCAAAGATGTAGTTGACTTTGGTTGAAAAACCCTAATTCATGGCCAGATGAATTTGAATCTTGAAGAACTTGTAATGAAGCCATATTGCATTTGATAATTTATGAAGGGAGATCTCTTAAATGTATGAGAACTTGATTGGTTGATGATCTATCCAAAACCTTGACTGATCAATCCATTGAGCCTCTCAGGGCAACCCCTAATTCACAGATGAAGAAAACAAAGTCAGATATTGATAATTGGTTAGTTATGCATAAATGATTGACTTAGAATGTTATGCAAATGATAATAAAATCTAGGGGTAAAATATGGGGTATGACAGTGAGGATCAGTTGAAATTACTTAGCATGATGGCAAGGTGGTTTAAAGAGAGGGAACGATGGAGCTTAGCTGAAACAATGATTCAAAGCTTCTTCATGTTCAAGCTTTCATATGCGGTCAGGTTGCAATGCTTTTGCAAAATTTTTGCTTAGAATTAAGTGAGTATTTTTTGCTGATTTTCAGTATGGTTGATCTGTGGCTGCCCTTCCATCTCAATTCCTCTTAGCTTTTATAGGATAGGGTTAAGGTTGATTTAGTGAGAAGTGTTTGAATGTGAGCATGTGAAATCTTGTGACTTGTGAGAATCCGTTAGGAAATTAGGGAAGGAAAATGGAGTTGTGGAAAGTTTGAGGGTTGTATAAATTGTGTGAGAGCTTATGATGATGAGAAAGTGTCAAAACTTGTGAAATTTGTTAGAGATACTTTCATGTATGTATGTGTATGGTCATGTAAAGTTTGTTATTGAATTGTTGTAACTCACATGGGAAAATATGGATGTGTATGGTAATGTCATGGTATATATGTATCATGTAAAGGTGGTAAAAATTGAAGAAAAAAAAACTTGCAGTGACTTGCTTTTGTACATGAAATTTTGGATTGGATGGACGTATCATGTGATTGAGTGGATGATGATGCTAATGTAATAAAGTTAATTTTATCCTTTTTTTTTCAAATATGTCTTATATGTAACTTTAAACAAAATGTATGAATGAGATGGATTGTATGATGAATCACATGAATGAAATTTTGATTCTCCTCAAATTGTCTTTTTTTTTTCTTTTATTCCATTTGTTAACTTCATATCATTTAATTAGTAGATGATACAAAAATGCATATGATAGATGAAATGAATCAAGTGGAAAACGTGATTGGATTATTTTGATTTTAAAGGAAACAAAGGTTGACTTATGTTGACATTTAAAGAAAATGAAAGTTATTTATGATTAATGAAGTGAATGAGATTATATGAAATGTGCAAATAGGCATCACCTAATGTAATGCAAAATGCCAAGCTATGATGACCCAAACATGATTAGAAGTTAAGTTTGAATGAGATGAAATGTTAGGACAAAATTGAGGTACGCCAATATGGCACGAATTCAGTTAAGTGTTGTTTTGTTTTGAATTATAGTTACAGACAAGGGACATGAAACTGATTATATGCGGCCATGCTTTTTGACCAATGCTACTCGTCAAAGAGGATCTACGTCCCTGCCCCTGAGGTATAGCTCAGATCGAGGTGGACGTCTCTAGGTTCCACCATTCATGTCCCTTGGATTGGCTAGATCCAAATGGGGGTGTGCCAGCTATGTAGAATTACGTGTAGGTATTTGACATGAGGTATTTGTATGTTGTATTTGAACGTGAAAATCATCTTCGATAGCACCCCTGAGGGAATTGGTTTGTGTACTCGGACATGCAAAACATCTATGAGAGCTCCTCTAGACTCTAAAGGCCTGCAATGGCGATGTGAGAAATTTATTACTTTCACCGGATATGTAAAGTGTCTCCGACAGCACCCCTGAACTTTGAAGGCACGCTCGGCACTGAGGGGATTTGACTTCTTTAGTTGAACGTGCAAAGCGTCTTCGATAGCACCCCTAAAATCCAGAATCGGGTGTCAACTACATTGATTGTATCTCGATTTACTATGACGTGCATTTGCATTTTGGTGCCATGAAAAAGAGAAAAGGTAAAAAAAAACATAGCAACAAGAATATATATATATATATATATATATATATATATATATATATATATATATATATATATATATATATATATATATATATATTTGTGTGTGTGTCTGTCTGTTTGTGTGTTTCATTTTATTATTATATCAAAGATTTACATATACATCAATTAAATCTTACGGACGGTCGTAAGTGTATATTGATCACTTGTCTTTGGATGTGTTGTCCGGGTGGCTTGATGGTTGGCTAATCTGAAGGATCGGGTCCTTAGCTTGGAAAATGGCCGATCTCTAATGGATATGCACTACTTTACTTCCCGGGGTCGGTATGGGCCGACATCTTTGCATTCAAATCTTCTTTGGTGTATCCATGGCATTTTGCTGGCTTGGGAGAGTGAGGATTATGTATTCCAAATTGTTCATCCCCTTCACAGAAAGAACCTGAAAGTTCTTATTAGACGTAGATACTGATATGTCTCCTGGCGATCGGGGTGCGAGAAATTTTTCATTAGGAACTGCCAATGGACCCTTGCTTCAATGTCTGGTTAGTGGAAACCTTGGTGCATCCAGCGAAAATCCTAAGAAATCTATGGGATGCAACTAAGAGTTCATTAACTATGAACTTGTGACACTTGACTGATGTTGCCCTCGTGGCCATCCCGACCGTGGTGGAAAGCACTGTCGTCTTCACTTGGTCGAAGGTCAGGGGAGTTTATGCTTTGTCTTATCGGAGATTGCTTTAAGAAGCTGGAGTAATCTGAGATTTGGACCTAAGATCATCCTCCCTGCTGACTTGCGAGTTTCTCGAGGGAACCACAGATCTGGACAATGGAATTGAGCCTGGATAGGCCCTAGCAAACCTCTATGGTTAACTCCCTGCCTCATTTCATCGAAGATCTGGAAAGATGCGAACGAAACGTGCAAATCAGTAGAAGTCGTTTGGATCAAAAGGTTGAGTGCAGTTCTGATTTGACGTCACAGAGATGTTACTAGTTGGTGAATCACAAAATTGGATATGAAATAGTGGAAATTGTAGGAATTGCAAGTTGTTTTTCACAGACGATGCCATTGTTCCATTGCAAAACCAGAAATGGATGAGATTTTGGAAATCAAGGTGGAGCGAAGCTTCACATGTGACTTTGCAATGCGGCCCCGTGGATCGAAGGTTGTGATCACAGTGCTTCTTGAACTGGAAGCGTTGATCTTGAGTCAGCATTGTTGATCGGTGTGGATATTATATTGGTGTCACTAATCTCCAATACGATGGTTTAGAGGGGAGTATTTGAATGGTTAGCACTTCAATTCTCAAGTTAGTTTAAGGTTTTAGACAACCACAATGAGAGTGGAGATTAGAGATTGTGTACTTGAAAATCCTTTGTGAAGGTATTTATACCATGGGCTTAATGTAGCAAGTGAAATAAATAGACCTCGTTTTATTGTGTCTTTAGCCAACATAGAGTAGTTGGTCCCTAGGCTTTTCTATGGCACAAAACAATACCTAAATTTTCTTAGCTCCAGATGCGTTAGTGGCTCTAGAAGGTTTAGGATTATTATCTTTAGATCTTTTTAATTTATCAAAAATCAAAACGCTATAAGCCACCAAATCTATTGCAATGTGAGCATTTATAAATGGGTCGATTCTTTTTCTACCTATTTAATCCTTTAATAAGAGCTTTATCTAACTTTTAT
Organism: Lathyrus tuberosus; assembly: GCA_022829125.1. Lineage (NCBI taxonomy): Eukaryota > Viridiplantae > Streptophyta > Magnoliopsida > Fabales > Fabaceae > Lathyrus > Lathyrus tuberosus. The sequence goes on along the minus strand of JALAZF010000033.1, from coordinate 22,350,581 downwards.
TTAAGGAAGGCCTTTTACTTGATAGGATCAAGTCAGGGTTTTATTTCCCCTTAGTAAATTTACTTAGGGTTTCATGCAGATTTGTTACTTCCTTTTTCAACGAGACATAAGTCTCATATGTTTTTTGTTGAGTTTCTAATATTTGCCTTTTCTAACTTAAGCGATTTATTGCTTTCTTCGAGAAACTATAGATATTATATAAGGCCTAAGTTGTTTTTTTAATCCAATCATTTTCCTTAATCAACTTAGCACTTATTTTAAACCATTGCTTGTAGGATGACTTAGTTACCTCATAATCATCTTCCTTGTAGGATGCTTTCAAGCAAACTTTATCTTCTTCGTTTGAAGCGGATTCTCCCATGGTTTTCCCTGAGGTTTTCTCTTGTTCATTTGTGTTTTGTCTCTTCTTTCAAAGATTCCATCAGATGATGCTTCTTTTTCACATCCTCTCACGTACATATGAAGTCCATTCATTTGATGTTGAATCTATAAGTTGAATATGCACCTAAGAGGGGGGTGAATTAGGTACTTAGAATTAGTTTTCCGGTTTTAACTTAAGTCTTATAATTTTTCTGATTTAGATTCTAAGTGATGAAAGCTGTAAATTGCGGAAAGATAAAAGACACAGCGATATATCATGGTTCCCCTCACAATCTGAGAGTACTCCAGTCCCATTACGCAATAAGAGATTTTCACTATTGTTAGATCTTATGGACAATACAATCCTAGTATTTCTATACAAACTCTAACAGAATCACCAAGAACAATCCTCTTGGATTTACACAAAGTACATTAAGATAACAATCCTCCCTTAATTACTCTCTTGTTTCCAACAATCCTGGAAAACAAGGAATTCAATAATAATTAAATTTTTACAAGTATTTTTGAAATATGATGATGTTGTTTCACTTGAACCAACTTCTATGCAGAACTTTGGTCTTCTCTTCCAATGAATAATTCAAGTATAATACACTTTGATTGCTCAGAACCTTTTGATGTTTAATATGAAATTGTGCAGATAAAGTTTCAAGTAAAAATGCTTGAATTTCATGTAAAAGTTTAAATGAAAGAGGTAAAGAAAAAAATTTGACTTGAAAGGCTTAAATATATGTTGTAAAACCTCTATGAATAGGTGTATGTGAAAGGGGATGATCAAAGAATCTTTCCATACAAAAAACAGTCGCTAAAATGATGAAAAGTTGCAGCACTTCACAGGGTAATCGATTACTGATAAGTGGTCATCGATTACCATGCTCCAAGAGCTATAATTTTTTAATGTTTCCTGCCGGTAATTGATTACCAAAAATTGGTAATCTGTTACTAAAAACCGGTAATCTGTTATTGACTGGATTGAGAAAGAATGCATTTTCAAATGAGAAAGTTTGTTTTCTGATTCTTTTCAATGTGAATGAATGCAACAAAAATGACATGCTTTAAGAATCATGTTTTCTGAGCATTCTAAGAGTATCATGCATTGAATTTAAAAACTGTATACGTTTAGCATTCGTGAGAGCTTTTATAACCTTGTAAGATCATTTTCTTCTTCTTTGATACAAAATGTCTTCATCAAAACTAAAATACATGGAGAAGCATTTCTTCACAGAATCTTCCAAGGATCGTTCAACTAATGAGTATGTTCTTTCGAAGGAAGCTAAGGGAGTAATTTGATAGGAGTTTGATGAAGTTTAGGATTCTTTGGTTTTAGAGCTTAAGCCTTCATCTTTAAGTAGTTGGACAAACTTGTTCAAATTTTCTCTGATTTCATCCTTCTTTGATTTTTCCTGAAATTTATGAACACTCCCATCTTTTGATTTAAGGATTGGATTAAGTTTCCAATTCTTAACTCTTAGATATTGGTTAGTAACAAACATTCTAATATAATCTCTAGAATTTCCAAACGTTGAAAAACATTGATGAATTATACCTTCATCTTTTTTTACCTCTTGTTCGATATTTGGAGAAACTCCATATATCATTTCAAAAGTATCCCACATTTCCTTGGCGGGTTTGCAATTATAAACATAGAGGGTTTTATTATCACTAAAGACATTACTAGAAAATTCTTGGTTTTGAAATCTATTTCGAATTTTCTCTTTTCCTCTATAGTCCAAAGGAAATTGATTTATATATTACTTCTCAATCAATTTGGTGAGTAGGTATAAACAAACCGTTGATTAGAGTTTCCCACAATTTAATATCAATATTTTGAATAATTGTTTTTTAATATAGCTTTCCACATTTCAAACATAAAACCATTAAACCGTGGAGATGTGTTTAGGAAAGATCCCTTGTTAGAAAAGGTTTTGGAAGTCGTCTTCCTCCTGAGACGATTAGTCCTTAAATAGGAGTTAGGCTCTGATGCAACTTGTTGGGCATGTGACTCCACGTACAAGAGAGGGGGGTTGAATTGTGGGTTTCAGAAAAACTATAGTTTGAAAAAAAATTATGATTATTTTCAAAGTTTAAGAACACTTTTAAAACGTTTTAGAATTTAGCAGCAAAATTTAATAATACGAAAAATAAAGAGTTAATGGAAAGAGAAATAACACCAGGAATTATAGAGGTTCGGTAAAAAAAGAAAAGTTATAATCCTTTCCCCAAGATTTGATCTTGAGAGTATCTAGTAAATCTTATGTGCTTTTAGTAGGTTGAACTCTCGAACCCCCTTACACAAGGAAACATGAAGTTTTAGGATAAATTCCAACCAAACAACGAACAACAAAGAGAAGCAGTTAGTTTTCTTTCCAAACAACAATTTTTGGAGTGAAGGCATTTTCCTTCCAAATAGCATATTGAATAGGTTAGTATTTTTTCCAAACACTAACTTGAAGCGATTAGTCCCCAAGCTGAACCAAGATTTTCTACGGGTTTATCTTGAACCAAGGTGAGTTTTTGACTGGGATGAACTCACAAATCGAACCGAGGTTTTGACCAGTATCGCCATAAACCACTGAGATTTTAAACCAGACTTATCTCAAACCAAAGAAAGATTTTTACTAGGCTGAGCTTACAAACTGAACCAGTGTATTTACTAGGATAACCATGAACTAAGTTAAGATTTTGAACCGGGTTAATCTCGAACCAAAAAAAGATTTTGACCGGGCTTAACTTACAAACCAAAACATTGACTTATAACCTAAATTCCCAAACCTAAGCGTTTAAGGTTTATCTTCGGATCCAAACAAACACTCCTTTATGGATAAAATATTCAAACAAGATAGAAATACTCATTGGTGATTTTAGAATTATACCCATTTTAGAATACAAAATTTCTCACTAAACAAAAAAGATTTTCTCGAAAGCGCTACAACTAAAGGATTGTGAGAGAAAGTTTAAAATATTTGAGTGTGTGTGTGTGTGTGTGTGTGTGTGTGTGTGTGTGTGAGAGAGAGAGAGAGAGAGATAGAGAGAGAGAGAGAGATGTGAGGAGTATGGTTGAATTCTCACGTTTTTGGATGTAAAAATGAGAAGGGAATATCATATTCTTATAGGCTAGACGTGAGCATACAAAAAAAAATTCTTAGGGAAAATTTAATGTGTCAATCGATTGACACTTTTTTCCAATCGATTGGATGCCCTTAAAATAATCGATTATATAAGTTAAAAAGGAAATAAAAGATTTAAAGATGATGTCTTTCATTAAGACGTTGTCATAAACGTTGAAGGACAACTTATGCATTAAGCCAATCGATTGGACAATACAATTTTTTGTCCAAAACCATTAAGACGATTCCTAATTCACCTAGCACGACTCCAAAACATTATTAGGGATATTTTCTTAAGAAATAGAGATTTAATTTTTAGTATACTTGTCTTTTATTTCTTATTTACAAAACATTCCTAATTTTTAGTATACTTGTCTTTTATTTCTTATTTACAAAAAGCCATTATTACAATGAAAATATAAAAATAAAAAAAAAAGTTCATTGAAACCATTCCACACTTTCGCGTTGGCCCCACGCAACCATACATACTGCCATCAAAAGCTTCACAAACATTACATTCCAAAACAATAACCTCTGCATCATGAATCACAACGGCTGCAAGTGAAAGTGACAATACCATAAGCCATAAAACTTTGACCATGCTGCTACTAAACTACACTGCCAACACTCCACCAAGTATTCACTAAATTGGACCCTGCATATTGCTGCACACGATGAACCCATGTCACAATGCTGCCAAAGGCTCAAAACCGTATGTCCTACTCACCCAGCCTGCAAAACCACAACTCAAACCATATTTCCACTCCCTCCGTCTACAACCCAGCCACCTTATCCTCTTCAATCTTCATCCCTCCGCGTACTACCACAAACCATCTTTCACCATGTAACCCAACACAACAATAATCATCAACCTTAATCTTCTCCATCCTTCTCAAATCCAAACAGTCCAAAACAGAACCACACTCACACCATTGTATGAAGCTACAACCATTCATTTTGTGACAATCTTTCAAAGTCAAAAGACAACATCACCGTAAGAAACAAAACACATCACTTGCATCGACTCAACACTCAACTTCGCACTTCGCCGCCAACAATCTTCAACAACAGTGACGCAACCATCGTACCACCGTGAAAACTTGCTAAATCCAAAAGAGACAGAGAGCGTGCGGAGAAACGACGAGAAGTTAAAACACCGAGAGGATCACGAGGATTGAAGACGTGAACCGAACGATTGAGAGAGGAGAAGATAGCTTGAGATTTGAATGAAAGGAGAGTGGGGTTTGAACGTTTTTTTCACTGAGAGTTTATCAGCCGCGAATGTGAAAATAGGGTTTCTCGATTGACCCTTTCTTCTTTAGCCTGGAATAGGAACAGATACGGGTTTGGTCCGGCCCACTCCAAATCCAACCCAAAATGTTTCTTAGAGCTTGGGCTCCGCCTCTTATTTATTTGTCAGCCCATTACAAACCTGTTTTACACCTCTGTAGTTTGTTGCTCATTTAGAATATTCATTTATTTTAATTAAGTAACTTTTGATTAATCAAAGTAATTAGGTTAGTTACATAGTTTAATAAATTTAGGTTATCACCTCGTTACTATCAAAAATACAAGAATATTTAAAAATGCATGATTGAGTTCTAGGTTTTTATTTTGGCATTGCATTTTAAGTTTGTTGATAACATTTTCTCTTTTCTATTTTGGGCCAATGATATTACAAAAATCATGACTTTGTTGATTTTATTCAAATCACTACAAATCTTGATAAATATGAGGCCATATTTCATTTTCTTTGGTTGGTCAATGAAAGTCAAATATCATTATATTATCAATTTTTCGATTAAATTTTGATTAAGACGAGACCATTTCGATTTCATTTTGATTTCCATTTCATTAAACAATTTTCATTAACTCGGACGAATAAGAGCCGTCAAGATCTAGCATCTTGGCACAACTCTTTGAACAATTGACTTTCATCAAATGCTCGTTGTCCGATAAATAACTTTTAGTCTTAGCTTGGACGAATAAGAGGCGTCAAGATCTAGCATCTTGGCACAACTCTTTGAGCAATTGATTTTCATGAAGCGTTCATTGTCCATAAAACAACTTTCATATCAATTCGGACAAATAAGGACCGTTAAGATCTAGCATCTTGACATAACCCTTTTGAGCTTTTTTATCATCAAAAGCTTGTTGTCTTCAAAACAATCTTAATCATAACTTGGACGAATAAGAGCCGTCAAGATCTAGCATCTTGGCACAACTCTTCAAACAATTGATTATCTTCAAGAGTTCATCGTCCATCAAATATTTTTCATTTCAACTTGGATGAAAAAGAGCCGTCGAGATCTAGCATCTTGGCGCAACTCTTGAACCATTGATCACTATCAATGTTCATTGTCCAACAAATAATTTTACAATCAATCTTGAATAAAAAGGACTGTTAAAGTCTAGCACTCTGGCATAACCCTTTGGCATTCTTAAAACATATTCAAGCCACTTTCAAACCACTAGCTTTTGCAAGAGATAGCCATTAATCTCTTGTGATTTTTAACCCTTCCTTTAACCTTCATAAGAGATATCCATTAATCTCTTCTCCTAAACAACCAATCCTCACAAGCTTTACTTTCAAGCTTTTCACCCGTAGACCAGAACTACAGACGCTCTGATTTCTCATTTACAATGAGAATACGTAGGCACAAGGGCCCTAATCCTTGGCGAGCCACCTTTTCCCCTTTTTACAGTAGTAGCCATAACTACGGACGCTCTGATTTCTCAATTTCATCTTGAGAATACGTAGGCATAGGATTGCGAGATCCTAGCGAGCCACCTTTTCTTTTTTCTACCTTTTCCTTTTCCTTTACATCCAATGCCTTCTTGGATTCCACCTTTTCTTTCTTCTACCTTTTCCTTTTTCCTTTACATCCAATGCCTTCTTGGATTCCACCTATTCCTTTTTTCATCGTAGCCCCGAACTACGAAGGCTCTGAGTTCCTCATTGCACTATGAGGATACGTAGGCATGAGATTGCGAAGTCTTGTCGAGCCCCCTAGTAATAAAACCTTTAGGTCCTTTCTCTTTAATATAAAAATATAAAAACATTTCTCTCTCTTCCCATTCTAAGTAGAATATTAGAAACAACCTTAAGCTAACATACATTTAACCCTAACTAAATGGTTCCCGTTGAGTACAACGGACGTGAGGGGTGCTAATATCTTCCCCTTGCGTAACCGACTCCCGAACTCAAACATTGGTTGCGATGACCATATCTTATTCTTTCTTTTAGGGGTTTTATTCGATATTTTCCCTTTCCCTCTATGGAATAAATAAAGATCGGTGGCGACTCTGTTAAGTTCATCCCGCGGGCATGCAATTGCGCTTCGTGAGGTCGTTCTCATTTTTCGAGGTACGACAGGTGGCGACTCTGCTGGGGACTTTCCCATCCCTTAAGTGAGTCAAGCCTAGTTTAGTTAGGTTTTCGTATGTGTGTTTAGCTTTGTTTGTTTCTCTTCCTTCTTTGATTATATGTTTTATTTCTCTTGCTTTACATATATGTATCTGTACATCCTGTGTGGGCTTTGGGTATCTGATATCTTGAATAAGGCTCTACACCCGAGTTTTGGAAAAAGTAGAGAGAAAACATAGGTTTAGATTTGGTAGTTAGTAGTGTTAGACTATGAGGGCAAGCTCCTTGTAGCAACTAACATGAAGGCTCCTCTAGAGTAGACCTGTTTGTAGATCTTGTTATAAAAACAGCTAGCCTGTTGCATAACGTTGATTCATGAAGGGTCCATGACTCTAGGTCCCCCATTTATAACCAGTGCTATTTTGGTGGTTGCGTAATATTGGACTTCAAGGACATCTCCTTGCTCCAACCAATATGAAAACCCCGATCAGAATAGACCTTTTCGTCACTCTCGTTGTAAAATGGCCAGCCCGTTGCATAACGTTGATACGACTAAGGTCCGTGACTCTGAAACCTTATCAAAAACCTAGAAAATATCCCGTGAGTGGGTTTATGGGTAGATAATCTAGAACTATCCGTTATAGGGAGACCTACCTAATAGGATGTTCTGATTTATTCGGGTTATCTCAAATCCTAACCACCCTACATTACATTTTCTTTCTGCATCCTGTGATGCATGACATTGCATATCATTTGCATCTTTGCATGATTCATTGCATACGTCTATCTGTCCAGTTACTCATCTCTAGTTGTCTCTATCTTCCAGTGTTTTATGTCAGTCGTCAAGCTGATTCCTCGACACCGATATAGGACTAGAGCTAACATCAGACGCAGAATGTCAGAACAATCCTCTGCCAGGGCAAGTGAAGCTTCAGTCGACTTCAGTTCAGCTACTTTTCGAAGACAGGACAACTCATCCATGTTGTTGACTAGTCATTAGGCCATCTTTCTTATTGTTTGCATTTTCCTTTGTTTTGTATTAGTTATTTGCTTCCAAACTATGTTTGTATTTTCATGTTAATGAAATAAGCATTTGCAACTTTTTGATTCGATTCATTTGTGTTTGCTATTTACTTCTTAATGCTTTCCCTTTCATGAAAAATAAAAAAAATTCTCTTGTCCACTTTCTTTTGATTATGCAAAGAGTGGGGGGAGGGTGATGAAAATGTCATACCCAAATTGTTGTTAGTATGCTTTCAAATCAAAACTTTGCTGACGATGTAAGACATTGTTTTAATCCCTAAACACTGGAGAAATAAGGAAGTTAATCCCTCGTCAACCCCTTTGGGCCTTGAAGTAGGAGTTTCTTTTCTTTACAAATGAAAAACCCGCAATCTTAACCTGGGGCAGGGTAGTGCTCAGTTAACTTAATTGTGCATTCAAATACAAGAGTTTCATGTGAGAAGCCTTTCAACAAAAGGGTGCATTCATAAATTTTCCTTCGCACACAGCAAGCAAGTGTCAAAGATGTCTTTCAAGTCGAACGCCAATGATGGTTCGCCGTAATCATTAAGCCAGACGTTCACAACCTTTCAACTCCTCCAGATTAAATTAATAAATGTAGTACAAGTTGTTCCCAAAATGATAAATGAAAAAGGGTCATCAAGAAATACTTACTCAAAGAAAGAGCCGAGTCCCTGTCGAGGCAAAAGCTAAGAAAGATAGGAAGCTCATGACCTTACCTTATACAAAGAGAAGTAAGAACAAGCTTGTATGACAACCAAAATTTGTAAGGAAGCAATGACTGTCATCTTAAGAGTCCCTCAACTTCATAACCATCATCATCATTATTATCATCAGTACAATTCCCCGCCTATGGGAACCTGAATGCCTAGCTTGAGTTAACTGAGTGTAGGATTGGAGTTCATCACGTAGATCGGGTGGGCACAACTAAACTTTGAGCCTTTATCTTTTGTTTCTTAAACCGTGAACCAGGCCACGTTATAACCCTCAAAAGACCTAATTGAAGCAAGGTTATTTTGAAAGCATACTACAGCAAGGTTGCGTAAACTGACTCCAAAAGATCTTTGCGGATCATCTGTTTTGGCATCATACCTTTTGCTTTACTTCTCACTTTGAATGTCTTGAACCGCCGTGTTCAGACCAGTGACTCATATATTTCGCCTTTTTCAAAAAAATAATTGATTTCAAAAATTGCATGAACTTTGCATTTACCATGTTCGTACAAGTACTTTTGTTTGCAAACTAGCTTTCTTCTTAAGGAATTTTCAAACATTTGAGAAACTTGGTCGGTGATCCAATCAGGGGCAAGTTCCTTCCATATCCTGTTGAGAATCAGTTCAGGATTTGTGGTTTAATGGCGACTTCTCAGAATTGATTTATCCAGAAGACCTTTCAAGACTCAGACTGGGGCAAGCTTTCTAAGAGCACCATGAAACGGTCATTTCCAGAATTAATCAAGTTGAAGCAATGATCAGTTTGTCTACAACAGTCAGCTAATATGGGGTAGTTTACTTAAAGAATCCCCATGTAACTCCCAAGAAACGCTTTATCCTTCCTACAAGGATCATCAATTTGGATACAATTTACCAGTGTGGCAGAGATGTGTTCAGCAATAGCATCTCTAGTCCCCAAGCAGAATGACAGTGATCTCCGTGTTGAGAATCAGTCTTCTAGTCTTGTCTTCTCCCAGAAAGAGTCGTGTTGTGTCGTCAGCATCTGCACCTGCATTTGCATTTGATCATAAATCATCTGCATAACTCATATACATATGCATATCATGAGTGTTTCATCCTCATTTACATTTCTCCCGAGGTCGTGTCGTTATCCACGTCTTACCTTGTGGTCAATGTCCAACTTACTTGGCGCCTACCAAAACATTACTTGTCCTTTCATTCAGTGCCATTCCTGAATGTTGTCATTCCCTTGCGCATCTAGTCCTGTTGTTAGATATTTGTCTTCTTTCATTCCAGTGTTATTCCTGGATCTTTATATTCTTTCACTCCAGCGCCATTCCTGGATGTCTGTCTCTTTTGATCTCCAGTGCCATTCCTGGATATCTTATTCCTCTTGTTTCTCCCAGTGCTATTCCTGGGTCTTTATATTCTTTCACTCCGATGCCTTTTCGAATGTGTCACTCTTTCTGATGTTCTTCCAGATTGAGTCTTTGTTCACTTCTATCTAAAGCCATTATTAGATATTGTGATTATACCTTTCATTCAAAGCCATTATTGGATGACTGGTGTTTTTTTACATTCAATGTCATTCTTGAATTTAGTCTCTGTTCACACTTATCTAAAGCCATTATTAGATGTTGTGATTTATACCTTTCATCCAAAGCAATTATTGGGTGATTGGTTCCTTTGCATTCAATGCCATTCTTGAATGTAATCTTTGTCCACTTTTATCTAAAGCTATTATTAGATATTGTGAGTCGTACCTTTCATTCAAATCCATTATTGGGTGATTGGTTTCTTTGCGTCCAATGCTGTTTTGGATCCCTACTTTGTTCACATTCATCTAAAGCCATTATTAGATGTTGTGATTTATACCTTTAATCTAAAGCCATTATTAGATGTTGTGATTTATACCTTTCATCCAAAGCCATTATTGGATGACTGGTTCCTTTGTGTCCGATGCCTTCTCGGATTACCCTTTTTACCTCATTCTCATCTGATGCCTTCTCAGATATTATGAGTTTACCTTTCATTCAAAGCCATTATTGGAGGTTTGGTCTCTTTTGTCATCTGATGCTCTTCGAGATGTGCCTTTCTCTTTCTGATGTTCTTCCAGATTGAGTCTTTGTTGTCTGATTTCCCAGTGGATACCGTCTTTTCGATGCAATTTCCATTGAGGATCTTGTGTTATCTCTTCTTCTAAGGTGTCAGTCGGTCACGCTTGAACCAGTTGCTTCATCACTTTAGTTTCCCCAGTGTTGTTGTCATCCCCAATGAGTGGTTGCTCATTGTGAGAACTTTGTACCCGTCTGCTTTCGTCTCCGTTTGCATTTTGCATTTATCATTCCATCATTTTCATCATACTAGAGTTCATAGCATATCAGCATGTCAGTGCATCTAAGGGCAAAATTTTCGGTTATCTGTATTTAAATACCTTTCACCATGATTTCGCAAGAATTATCATCACTCACGTCATCTGGTGAAGTTATTTAAATAGGGGCAACTGTCATACCCCAAATTTTACCCTCAGATATTCTGATCGTCTGCATATCATTTTAAGTCGGTCTCTGTTTTCGCATTTTTTTCATTAATCATGCATTTTCTACTCCATGTCATTCTTGATCTTTATTTACTTATACATTCATATTTAGTTAAATAATTATTTAGAACTTACCCGGTTTAATTGTTCTTTTTTTTAGTGTAGTTTACATTTTTAGTTTGTTTAATTCATTTTATATTCTATTTTTATTTTTAATTCCAATTTATTTAGTTTCTATTTCTATTTCTTTTTAGTTAGAATATTTTTTTCATTTAAATTTATTTAGATTAAGATTTAATTTTTAGTATACTTGTCTTTTATTTCTTATTTACAAAACGCCATTATTACAATGAAAATATAAAAAAAAAAAAAAAAAGTTCATTGAAACCATTTCACACTTTCGCGTTGGCCCCATGCAACCATACATACTGCCATCAAAAGCTTCACAAACATTATATTCCAAAACAATAACCTCTGCATCATGAATCACAACGGCTGCAAGTGAAAGTGACAATACCATAAGCCATAAAACTTTGACCATGCTGCTACTACACCACACTGCCAACACTCCACCAAGTATTCACTAAATTGGACCCTGCATATTGCTGCACACGATGAACCCATGTCACAATGCTGCCAAAGGCTCCAAACCGTATGTCCTACTCACCCAGCCTGCAAAACCACAACTCAAACCACACTTCCGCTCCCTCCGTCTACAACCCAGCCACCATATCCTCTTCAATCTTCATCCCTCTGCGTACTACCACAAACCATCTTTAACCATGTAACCCAACACAACAATAATCATCAACCTTAATCTTCTCCATCCTTCTCAAATCCAAACAATCCAAAACAGAACCACACTCACACCATTGTATGAAGCTACAACCATTCATTTTGTGACAATCTTTCAATGTCAAAAGACAACATCACCGTAAGAAACAAAACACATCGCTTGCATCGACTCAACACTCAACTTCGCACTTCGCCGCCAACAATCTTCAACAACAGCGACGCAACCATCGCACCACCGTGAAAACTTGCGAAATCCAAAAGAGACAGAGAGCGTGCGGAGAGAAGGTGAAACACCGAGAGGATCACGAGGATTGAAGACGTGAACCGAGCGATTGAGAGAGGAGAGGATAGCTTGAGATTTGAATGAAAGGAGAGTAGGGTTTGAACATTTTTTTCACTGAGAGTTTATCTGCCGCGAATGTGAAAATAGGGTTTCTCGATTGACCCTTTCTTCTTTAGCCTGGAATAGGAACGGATACGGGTTTGGTCCGGCCCGCCTCCCAAATCCAACCCAATATCTTTCTTAGAGCTTGGGCTCCGCCTCTTATTTATTTGTCAGCCCATTACAAACCTGTTTTACACCTCTGTAGTTTGTTGCTCATTTAGAATATTCATTTATTTTAATTAAGTAACTTTTGATTAATCAAAGTAATTAGGTTAGTTAGATAGTTTAATAAATTTAGGTTATCACCTCGTTACTATCAAAAATACAAGAATATTTAAAAATGCATGATTGAGTTCTAGGTTTTTATTTTGGCATTGCATTTTAAGTTTGTTGATAACATTTTCTCTTTTTGATTTTGGGCCAATGATATTACAAAAATCATGACTTTGTTGATTTTATTCAAATCACTAAAAATCTTGATAAATATGAGGCCATATTTCATTTTCTTTGGTTGGTCAATGAAAGTCAAATATCATTATATTATCGATTTTTCAATTAAATTTTGATTAAGACGAGACCATTTCGATTTCATTTCGATTTCCATTTCATTAAACAATTTTCATTAACTCGGACGAATAAGAGCTGTCAAGATCTAGCATCTTAGCACAACTCTTTGAACAATTGAATTTCATCAAATGTTCGTTGTCCGATAAATAACTTTTAGTCTTAACTTGGACGAATAAGAGCCGTCAAGATCTAGCATCTTGGCACAACTCTTTGAGCAATTGATTTTTATCAAGCGTTCATTGTCCATAAAACAACTTTCATATCAATTCGGACAAATAAGGACAGTTAAGATCTAGCATCTTGACATAACCCTTTTGAGCTTTTTTATCATCAAAAGCTTGTTGTCTTCAAAACAATCTTAATCATAACTTGGATGAATAAGAGCCGTCAAGATCTAGCATCTTGGCACAACTCTTCGAACAATTGATTATCTTCATGAGTTCATCGTCCATCAAATATTTTTCATTTCAACTTGGATGAATAAGAGCCATCGAGATCTAGCATCTAGGTGCAACTCTTGAACCATTGATCACTATCAATGTTCATTGTCCAACAAACAATTTTACAATCAATCTTGAATGAAAAGGACTGTTAGAGTCTAGCACTCTGGCATAACCCTTTGGCATTCTTAAAACATATTCAAGCCACTTTCAAACCACTAGTTTTTTCAAGAGATAGCAATTAATCTCTTGTGATTTTTAACCCTTCCTTTAACCTTCATAAGAGATAGCCATTAATCTCTTCTCCTAAACAACTAATCCTCACAAGCTTTGCTTTCAAGCTTTTCACTCGTAGGCCAGAACTACGGACGCTCTGATTTCTCATTTACAATGAGAATACGTAGGCACAAGGGCCCTAATCCTTGGCGAGCCACCTTTTCCCTTTTTTACCGTAGTAGCCAGAACTACGAACGCTCTGATTTCTCAAGTTCATCTTGAGAATACGTAGGCATAGGATTGCGAGATCTTAGCGAGCCACCTTTTCTTTTTTCTACCTTTTCCTTTTCCTTTACATCCAATGCCTTCTTGGATTCCAACTTTTCTTTCTTCTACCTTTTCCTTTTTCCTTTACATCCAATGCCTTCTTGGATTCCACCTATTCCTTTTTTCATCGTAGCCCTGAACTACGAAGGCTCTGAGTTCCTCATTGCACTATGAGGATACGTAGGCATGAGATTGCGAAGTCTTGTCGAGCCCCCTAGTAATAAAACCTTTAGGTCCTTTCTCTTTAATATAAAAATATAAAAACATTTCTCTCTCTTCCCATTCTAAGTAGAAGATTAGAAACAAACCTTAAGCTAACATACATTTAACCCTAACTAAATGGTTCCCGTTGAGTACAAAAGACGTGAGGGGTGCTAATACCTTCCCCTTGAGTAACCGACTCCCAAACTCAGACATTGGTTGCGATGACCATGTCTTATCCTTTCTTTTAGGGGTTTTATTCGATATTTTCCCTTTCCCTCTATGGAATAAATAAAAATCGGTGGCGACTCTGTTAAGTTATCCTGCGGGTGTGCGATTGCGCTTCGCGAGGTTGTTCTCATTTTTCGAGGTAAGGCAAAATCCAAATAACTTTCCAGATCTAACACCAAAAGTACATTTAGTAGGATTCAGTTTCAGCTGATACTTCCTAAGTCGTTTAAATAGTTTCAAGAGATGAATCAAATGGTCCTCCTCACTTCGGGACTTGGCAATCATATCATCGACGTACACCTCGACCTCCTTATGCATCATGTCGTAAAAGCGGGTGACCATCACCCTTTGATATATTGCCTCTGCATTCTTCAGACCAAAAGGCATAACTTTATAACAAAAGGTTCCCCAAGGGGTAATGAAGGTTTTCTTTTCTCTATCAGCAGGGTCCATCTTAATCTGATTATAATCGGAGAATCCATCCATGAAAGAGAAGATTGTGAAATGGGTTGTATAGTCCACAATTGTATCAATATGTGGTAGAGGGAAATCATCTTTTGGGCTTGCTTTGTTTAAACCCCTATAGTCTACGCACATTCTGACTTTACCGTCCTTTTTAGGCACTGGCACAATGTTGGCTACCCACTCAGGGTATTTCGCAACTGTTAAAAAAGCTGCATCCAGCTGTCTTTTGACTTCATCTCGAATCTTCAAGGCCATGTCTGGTCTAGTTTTTCGAAGTTTCTGCTTTACAGGTGGGCACTCTAGTTTAAGCGGAAACTTGTGAACAACAATATCAGTGTCTAGACTGGGCATGTCTTGATACGACCATGCAAACACATCAACATAATCCTCTAAAAGCTTGACCAACTTCTGTTTGACATCCGCCCCAAGTGTTGTACCAATTTTGACCTCTTTCTTTTCCTCATCAGTTCCAAGATTAATCAACTCTACATGTTCTTTGTGCGGTTGGAGCTCAGTGTACTCATACTCAACCAATCTAGCCAGTTCAGTAGGAACTTCGAAATCTTCCTCACCCTCATCCTCAGCTTGATAAATGGGTGAATCAAAGTCAGGAGTGAAAATAGGGTCATCGGATTCAATGTGGTTTGGGATAATTTTGCATGTTTGGAATGACTTATTTAATTAAAGGCACAAAGAAAAATGCAAGAGAAAATAAGTTTTTATTTGGCTTTGAAAGATTGCCAATTTCTTTTAAAGGTAAAAGCGAAAAAAACAGTAAAAGAAACAACAGGAATTTAACAAAATGCATTCATTGATAATCATTTGAAAGTAAAAAGGGGCCCTACAAAATAATCCAATAGCTTTGGGCACAGCTATGGAATTTTTGAAAATAACAAACAAAAGACAATAAATTACTTTGACGAAGGAAAAGTCACTGGGATCTCTATTGCCTCCCAGTTGTCCAAAGCAGCATCACACTTGAACACCAGATTGCTCAAATCTTCGTCCTCATTATCATCTTCGACAACATTGACTTGGAAACCTCCACTGATAAACACTTCTTGAAAGCTCTTCGGGCGACCTTAGGCAGACGTCGATGCTTCACCCTTGGTCGGTTTGTAACCCAACCCTTGGTGATCTGGATTTTCCTTGACCTATATGACCTTCCCCTAACCTTCGGGCACACCCTCTTCAATTATTGATCAGATACTCTTGAAAGACGCGAAAGATGGATTACTCTTGCCCACTGGTTCCTCAATTTCCAACATGACAGCGTTGGCTATCTCGAGTGCTTGGAAAGAATTTTCCAAGGCATCATCATCAGCCTCTATTTAACGGAATGAAGACAAATTACTTACCATCAAGTCCTCCTCACCATGCACAATAACCAACTTATCATCAATCACAAACTTCATTTTCTGGTGTAATGTTGAAGTTACAGCACCAGGAGTGTGGATCCACGACCTTCCAAGTAAACAAGTATAAGCAGGGTCTATATCCAACACTTGGAATGTGATTTCAAATACATGCGGGCCAATTAAAATTGGTAACTCAACTTCACCAATTACAGTTCTATGTGAGCCATCGAAAGCCTTGACTATCAAAGAAGTAGGTTTCATCTCAGTCTCTTTATAAGCCAACTTTGCAAGAGTCCTCTTAGGTAAAACATTCAAAGAGGATCCAGTATCCACAAGTACTCTTGCCAAAGTGTCGTCCTAACATTTCATGGAAACGTGCAAAGCACGGTTGTGATTCTGGCCTTCTCTTGGTAACTCCTCTTTGTTGAAGTTGAGGGTGTTACAGGCTGTAATATTTGAAATCACACTATCAAACTGGCCAATAGTAATATCTTGGGTGACATGAGCATGAGCCAACAATTTTTGCAATGCAGCTCGATGAGCAGGTGAACTCATTAAAAGAGACAAGATTGAGATCTTGGAAGGAGTTTGGTGAAGCTGATCAATGACCTTATAATCACTTTTTATTTATAATCCTCAAGAACTCAGCATCTTCATCGTTTGTAACCACTTCTTTCTTTTTGTCTTTGGCAGGCACGGTGGCAACAGTTTCTTTAGGCAGAGCCTCATTGAAACGGGGAGTATAAATTCGACCACTTCGTGTCATCTTTGTGAAGACATATCTTCTCAATGGTTTTGATGAAGACAACAATGATCATTCAAAGATTTTATGTACAAAAGGAAATGGATCAAAGACGTCAAAGCAAGAACAAAGTTTCATATTAATACAAGTCTTGAAGATTTCTCATAGATTGAGGAAAGGTATAACAATCAACCATTATATAGTCTATGCAAGTGTTCAAACTCATATTCATATTTTTCACACTCATTAAAATAAATTTTGTGCATTTAAAAATCATTTCAATTCATTTTTTGAAGTATTTTTGCAATTCTGGAACAGAGTAATCGATTACTACTCTATTTGAGGTAATCGATTACCCTGTAGTAATTTTGAACATTTTTGAATGTTGCAAGGAAGTAACCGATTACTCACTTTTGAGTAACCGATTACCACTGGCGCAGTGAGCCAGAATGTTGCATCTTTTGGCAGAATTGTTTCAAACTTTCTTCAAACGAACCTTGGCATCTCTTCATGTTTTATACCCTTTTGTAAAGGTGTTTAGAGGCTATATAAACCTCATAAACTCAGGTTTTAAAACCACCTTCTTGCAAACAATTTTCAAACATTTTCATTATCATTAAACTTTCAATTTCTCAAGTGTAGAAAATCAGAATTTTCAAAGAGTGAAACTCTTGCATTAAACTTTCATCTAGATCATCATAGTTTCATTCTTTCATCTAAGAACACTTGTATTTTCTATATAAGAGTTGTTTGTTCAAGAAGAAGATCAATCTTTAAGATTTATATTTGAAGATCATTTTCATCACTTACTCAAAAAAAATTCAGAATTACTCATTAAAGTCACATCTTATTTTTAGGATTGTTAATAATAAGATTGTGGAGTTGTATCCTTGCTATTCAGGATTGTTGGAAGCAAGAGAGTGATTAAGGGAGGATTGTTCTCTTAATTCACTTGTTGTAAAATCCAAGAGGATTGTTCTTGGTGTGTTTGTTAGAGTCTGTATATAAAGGCTAGGGTAGTCTTGTCTTAGGATCTAACATTATTTAAAAATCTCTTTCCTATTGAAAGGGGACTGGAGTACTATCGGACTGTGAGTGGAACCAGGATATATCGCTGTGTCATTTACTTTCCGCACTTTACCGCATTTCATCACTTAGTAACTTTAGGAAAGTAAAAATTAAAACCGTCGAAAAACCGAGAAAAATTTCTAAGAACCTAATTCACCCCCCCCCCCCCCCCCCCCCCCTCTCCTAGGTGCATTCCTAACTTACAATTGGCATCAGAGCAGGTTATAGGTAACCTGTTCCTTCAAGATCCAATATGGCTTCCACAAGCGCAAATCCAGTTTTTAAAGATGGCGGTAGTAGCAACAAGCCCCTTCTATTTTCTGGAGAATATTTTGACTTTTGGAAAATCAGAATGAGAGCACACTTAGAAGCACATGGAGATGGAATATGGGAAACTGTTGAAAATGGTCCTCATCAACCAATGAGTGTAGTAAACGATGTTGCAACTCCAAAGGTTAAAAATGCTTATAGTGAAGATGATAGAAAGAAAGTGCTCGATGAAAAGAAAGCTATTAACATATTACAAAGTGCTTTAAGTATGGATGAATTTTTTTGCGTTTCACAATGTAAATCCGCAAAAGAAATTTGGGACACTTTAGTAGAAACTCATGAAGGAACCACCGGAGTTAAAAGATCTAGATTGAATACACTAAGACAAGAATATGAGATGTTCCGAATGCAGCCCGGAGAATCCATTGTTGCCTTACAGAAAAGATTCGTTCATTTGACTAATCACTTAATGGCACTTGGTAAGACATTTTCTAATGATGAATTAAATCTCAAAGTTCTTAGATCCTTGACTAGAGAATGGCAACCAAAAGTTACGGCAATATCGGAAAAGGAAATTCTTTGCACAATGACTTCCGCATCACTATTTGGAAAACTCCAAGAATATGAATTAGAACTTGGACGACTTGAAAAACATGAACATCGAGAAAAGAAATCCAAGGGTATTGCATTGAAAGTAGATTTAAAAGATAATCAAAATGATGAGTCATCGGAGGAAGACGAAAATTTCATGCTCCTAGTAAAAAGACTTGGTAAATTTTTTGGTAATAATGACAAGTCCTTCAATTATGCTAAAAGAAAGAAACACTTCAAGAAAAAGGAGGCATCCACTTCAACTCAAGATATTACATGTTACAAATGTGGAAAGCAGGGTCACATAAAACTGGGTTGTCCAAAACTCGCAAGGAAAGGAGGATTCAAAGGCAAGAAGGAAACAAAAAATAAAAAGGCATATATTGCATGGGACGACAATGACATAAGTTCATCATTCGATTCGGAGAGCGACGAAAGCACAAATTTGGCACTAATGGCTACACACAACTCCGATGATGAAAATGATGAGGTTAGTAATGAATTTTCTCTTTATGATAATGATGCACAAGAAGCCATAAATGAACTCTTAAATGAATGTAAGGTTTTGTATAAAGTAATATCTTCACAAAAGAAACAAATTACATCTTTAAAAGAAAAAGTTGATGTTATGAAAAAAGAAGCAAAAGATGAGAAACAAAAGAAAATTAGTGAAGAAAAACGAGAGTTGGTATGTAAAAATTGTGAATCACTTTCTTTCCAAATTGTTCAATTAAAAAGAGGCCTTGAAAGATATGAGAAAGGACAAATTGGATTAGAAGCGGTCCTTAGTCAACAAATATATTCAAATGATAAAAGTGTACTTGGTTACTCAAAGTTTTCTAAACCAAGTTCTAGTAAAACAATCTTTGTTAAGGCTAGTGACCAAACTTCCAAAGAGAAAGTGAACAAACCTAGGAATGTGCATCCTTATCCTAAAAAGAAAAGATTTGTGAAAAAAGAAATCTTATTTTCCTAGATACAAAAGCAATTTTGTTCCTACTTGTTTTTATTGTGGTATTATTGGCCATACACCTAATGCTTGTTATGTTAGAAACTTTAGTGTTACAAGTGGGCATTATGTGTGGGTAAAGAAAGGTACTAATTATGAAGGGCCCAAGGAAATTTGGGTACCTAACAAAACTTAATTTGTTTTGTAGGTTTGCTTGAAGACCACTTCGAATCTATGGTATCTTGATAGTGGTTGTTCGAAGCATATGACGGGAGATATAGACAAATTTTCAAATCTAGTGCTTAAGGCCAAGGGTTATGTTACTTATGGTGATAATAATAAAGGAAAGATTCTTGGCATAGGCAAAGTTGGAGCACCACCTTTCACATACATTGAAGATGTACTTTATGTTAAAGGACTAAAACACAATCTTCTTAGCATAAGTCAACTTTGTGACAAAGACTTCAAGATTAAGTTCACCAAGGATGAATGCTTGATAGAAGACGAAGTCACTAATGAGGTAAAAATTAAAGGTAAAAGGATCAATAATATATTTATGATTTCCCTTGATGACTTGTATTTGAAGGTAAAATGTTTTATGACGAACAACAATGATTCATGGTTATGGCACAAAAGGATTGTTCACATTCATATGGAACATTTGAATAAAATAGTCAAGAATGATTTAGTTATTGGATTGCCAAAGATAAAATTTGTCAAAGATAAGTTGTGTGATGCATGTCAAAAGGGGAAACAAACCAAATCAACTTTCAAATCTAAGAATGTGGTGTCCACTTCAAGGCCACTACAATTGTTGCATATGGACTTATTTGGTCCATCAAAAACTAAAAGCTTCGGAGGTAATGTATATGCTTTAGTTATTGTTGACGATTTCTCTAGATATACTTCGACATTATTTTTAGTGCAGAAAAGTGATGCATTCAAGGCGTTCAAAAAATATGCGAAGCAAATCCAAAATGAGAAGTCACTAACAATTGCCTCCATAAGAAGCGATCATGGTGGAGAATTCCAAAATGCTCCTTTCGAAGAATTTTGCAAAAAACATGGAATCTCTCACAATTTCTCGACACCAAGGACTCCTCAACAAAATGGTGTTGTAGAAGGAAAGAATAGGTCATTGGTGGAACTTGCAAGGATAATGCTTAGCGACTCAAATCTTCCAAAATATTTTTGGGCAGATGCGGTAAGCACGGCATGTTTTGTAAGTAATAGAGTAAATATAAGACCTATCCTTAAGAAGACCCCTTATGAACTTTTTCAAAGGGGGGAAACCAAACATTGCTTACTTTCACATTTTTGGATGCAATTGTTTTGTCTTGAACATTGACAAAGACAATCTTGGTAAGTTAGATGAAAAATAGGATGAAGGTATATTTCTTGGCTATTCACTTTCAAGTAAGGCATATAGAATTTATAATAAAAGAACTTTAACTATTGAAGAATCTATGCATGTTAAGTTTGATGAATCTAACCCCTCCAAGGAGGATTTTGTTATTTGTGATGTTGATGATGGTTTCATAGAAGCTCCTCAAGAAGACTCCTCCAAAGTCAATAATGAGAATCAAGTAGATCATCAAGAAGAATCGATTCAACAAGAGTCTATTGTCAACGATCTACCAAAGGAATGGAGGACGTATAGAGATCATCCTATTGATAAGATCATTGGAGACATATCTCAAGGAGTATCTACTCGTTTAAATCTAAAAGATGCTTGTCTCAATATGGTATTTGTTTCTCAAATAGAACCATCTAAAGTCCAAGATGCCTTAGATGATGATCAATGGATTCTAGCCATGCAAGAAGAACTAAATCAGTTCGAAAGAAAACAGGTATGGGATTTAGTTTCAAGAACAAAAGGTAAGCATATTATTAACACTAAATGGATATTTAAAAATAAGCTAGATGAAAATGGTATCATTATAAGGAACAAAGCAAGATTAGTAGCCCAAGGCTATAATCAAGAGGAAGGTATAGATTTTGAGGAAACATTTGCACCGGTTGCTAGACTAGAAGCAATTAGATTATTATTAGCATATACTTGTTCTTTGAATTTTCAGTTGTATCAAATGGACATTAAAAGCGCTTCCCTAAATGGATACATACTTGAAGAAGTTTATGTTAGTCAACCTTCAGGATTTGAAGATTACAAACATCCTAATCATGTTTACAAACTCAAAAAGGCCTTGTATGGATTGAAGCAAGCACCAAGGGCGTGGTATGATAGGTTAAGTAATTTTCTTTGCGAACACGGGTTTGAAAAAGGTAAAGTTGATACTACTTTGTTTATCAAAAGAATTAACCATCATACTATCTTAGTACAAATATATGTAGATGACATCATATTTGGATCCACAAATGAATCCTTATCTGAAGAATTCTCAAGAATCATGCAAGGAGAATTTGAAATGTCCATGATGGGTAAGTTGAACTACTTCCTTGGGTTGCATATCAAACAAACAAAGAATGGGATATTCATCAATCAATCTAAATATTGCAAAGAACTTCTCAAAAGATTTGACATGGATACTTGCAAAGAGATAGCAACTCCAATGGGATCAGGCACATATCTTAATCATGACGAATCCGGAATTCCAATTGATATCACTAAATATCGAGGTATGATCGGCTCTTTATTATATCTAACCACTAGTCGACCTGATATTATGTTTAGTGTATGTTTATGTGCATGATTTCAAGCTTGTCCGAAGGAATCTCATCTCACAGAGGTGAAAAGAATAATGAAGTATCTTAAAGGAACATCCAATGTCTGTCTATGGTATCCTAAAGGTAGTATATGCAGTCTTGTTGGTTTCTATTATGCAGATTATGCAAGATGTAAAACGGACAGGAAAAGCACAAGTGGAACTTGTCACATTTTTGGAAATGCCTTAGTCTCTTGGTCATGCAAAAAGCAAGCAAGTGTGTCTCTTAGTACTGTTGAAGCAGAATATATCGCCGCCGGTAGTTGTTGTTCGCAAATACTTTGGTTGAAGCAACAACTTCATGACTATGGTGTAAATCTAGGATGCATATCTCTCAAATGCGACAACACTAGTGCAATCAATATATCAAAAAATTCAATCATGCATTCAAGGACCAAGCACATCGATATCAGACATCACTTTCTAAGAGATCGCGTTTTAAAAGGTGACATTGAGATTACTTTTATCGATACTCAAAATCAACTGGCAGACATTTTCACAAAACCGCTTCCTCGGGACGCATTTTTTAAGATTCAAAGAGAACTTGGCATTTTGGATGAAGGTGCATTTAAATCTTCAATATTTATTCATTATATGGTATAATGAAGACAAGGTACACATTATTTCTAATTTTATATGTTATTCAATTTTTATTAAAATGTGATTTTTATGCAAATATAACATATTTTCATTTTTTATGCTCATAAAATTATTGTTATAAATCTTTTGGATTATCACAAGTTGCATTATATTGTGTTAGAGCATGTTAATATTTAAAATTAATAAAAAAAAAAATTTATGGCCTAGGGAAAGCTACTGTTTTTTGTTTCAAGTAATCGATTAGCACCATGAGGGTAATCGATTACCCTATTGGTTTTTCATTTTTTTTCACATTCCACACTAAGTAACCGATTACCCTGTATGCGGTAATCGATTATTACTGTTGTTTCTGCAAAAAAAAATTTAAAAATCAGAATCGTTGGGTGCTTTTTGTAACGACCCGATTTTAATTATCTCTATTTGTGGTGTTAATTATATTATTTTGTGGAGTATTTTACTTTAATTTGACAATGATTATGTTATTTGTGAAATTGGTGTTTTAATATGTTATGTTTTCATATTAAGCATTTTTACCGTTTTTGAGAGTTTGCGGGAAAAATTGGAATAGAGGGTATTTTAGACTTTTCACATTAGATAGTATTTAATTAATGATATAATAGATATTTTGAGATATTTATGTTAAGTAAATATTTTTGTGTTTGTGAGAAAAGAAATAGAAGGGATAGAATTAGAAAAGAAAGAAAAAGAGAGAAAACTATATATAGAATGAGATAGTAAGAGAAAGGGAAGGAAATAGGAGAGAAAGAAAAGGAGGAGAAGAGAAAGAGAAGGAAAAGAGGAATTTTCACCCGAATCGACTTCCGATCGTTTCTAAACTCGGGTAAGGGTGTGAAATATCATTATTCTAAATTTGTATACGATTATGTATGATTGTTTCCGATTGTTTTGGTTGTTTAGAGAAATATGAGTTTTAGGTTGAAAATGACATAATCAGTCGTAAACAATGTTTTCACGGATGAATTTCGAAATAAATTGCGTAGATTAGTCGTATGAGGTTAGGCCGAGATTATAGAAACTCGTTTGGTTGAAATCGGTTGATATTGTGAGTTTTGACATTTTTGGGTTTTGAGAATGTGAGATTTTGGTGAAAAATAAAAGTCGTGGAATCGGGTTTTTCTTGATCCTAATATGTTGGTATGTATTTATGTGATATTAGCATGTATTTATTCGGAAGAAAGTAATTGAATCGGTCGGGTTTCGGGCGATTACGCAGCTATACCAGAATGTAGCAGAATTTCTAGTTTTGTGCGCAGTCGTACGGACGCGTGCTGTAGGTGGAAAATTCTGTTTTGGAAAAACTTCGGAAATTCATATCTCTTGAACCGTAAGTTGGTTTTGATCCCCGTTCGAAGCGTTGGAAAGCTAACGAGATGTTCTTTCTAGGAAAAATATTTTTGAGGTCTGAATCTAGTCCAATCGGTACAGTTTTTTCGAACCGTTTCGTAGTGTCGGGCGTCCGGTTTATGTTTTTGCGTTATTTTGAAATATCCATAACTTGTTCGTTGTTTATCCGATTTAAACGTTCTTTATATCGAATCGAAGGTGTTGAGGAGTACCTTTTGATGATGATGGAAAATATTATTTTTGGCCGACTTTTCCGACTATTTGTGAATAGTGATTTTGTAGAAAATGTTAAGTATGTTAATTGTGAATGGTATGAATGTGTTGTGGACAGGTTTGTGGAGTGAACCTTTGATTGAGGAATTCTTTGTGAATTGTGGATCTTTAGTGAATGTATGCATTGTTTGAATTAAGTGATAATGCATGTTAAATGTGAATATATGATGAGATGTTGTGATGATGGTTTGTGGCCTTAGGGCAAATAATTGCATTGATGTAAATTGAATTACAATGCATGAAAATGACTATGTGGATCACATTGTTGTGTTTGAAGAATTGTATATGTTGTTATACAATTGATGTATGTGATATGTATGAGATAAATGCATGACTATATTGTGAATACGTATGCATTTCAAGAGTGTCATGAGTCATGTTGTATGTGAAACATCATGATGTGCATTCTTGGGTTAAAGGGTTCTAAGATGAACCCATTGTAAGTCGTGAACCTAAGTGATAGGTGTGAGCGATAATTACAAACGATTCTGAACCTAGGTGATAGGTGTGAGCAATCGGATTGTGAACCTAGGTGATAGGTGTGAGCAATCCATAAACATTGTGAACCTAGGTGATAGGTGTGAGCAATGTTGGTGTACAAGGTGAAAATAATGAAGATGAAGAAGAGAATATATTATATTGAATGACGGCTACAAAAGGATAAAAAGATACAAATGATTGGAATGACAACTACCCTATTTATAAGCTAAAATTAGGGTTACCAAAAGCAACAATAAAATACTAAAATACCCTCTAACAAACTTAATGACTAAGTTTGTGAATATAAAATAAAATATAAATTATTATTCTAATACCATCCCTTAATTTATATTTCCTCAAAACTAACAACTCCAATTCCATCCCTTAAGCGAAGAAATTGATCAGTCTTGATAGCCTTCGTCAGAACATCTGCCAACTGCTTCTGGGTGCTGCAGTGCAGAACTTCTAACACTCCATTCTGAACTTGACTTCTCAGATAGTGATACTTGGTCTCAATATGCTTGCTTCTCCCATGCAACACTGGGTTTCTGGCAAGATTGATTGCAGACTTATTATCAATCATCAGCTTCAGAGGCTTGTCAACTTTGATCTTCAGATCTTCCAGCAAGTTCAGAATCACACAGCTTGACATGCAGTAACAGCGCCTGCAATATATTCAGCTTCACAGGTTGACAACGCAACAACAGGTTGCCTCTTAGAACTCCAAGAAATAGGACCTCCCAGAAACTTGAACAAGTATCCAGAAGTACTTCTTCTATCAACTCTGTCTCCACACCAATCAGAATCTGAGAAACTCAGAAGTTCTGATTCAATCTTCCTTCCAGAACTCAGAAGTTCTGATTCAATCTTTCTTCCAGAAGGGAACAACACTCCATACTTCAGAGTTCCCTTGATATACCTCAGAATCCTGACAGCAGCTTGGTAATGGGACCACTTAGGTTTACTCATGAATCTACTAACCATTCCAACTGCATAGCAAATATCAGGTCTGGTATTACACAAATACCTCAGAGAACCAACCAACTATTTGAAGGTTGTAGCATCCACATCCTCACCATCAGAATTAGAATCTAATTTCTGATTTGTATCTGCAGGTGTGATAGCAGCCTTACAATTCTGCAGCTTAAATCTCTTCAGAAGTTCTCGTTCATACTTCAGCTGATGCAAAATGATACCTTTCTCAGAATATCTGAACTCCATCCCTAGAAAGTATGTCATTTTCCCGAGATCAGTCATTTCAAACTCATTCATCAGCACCTTCTTGAACTTCGCTAATTCTTGTTCAGAACTTCCGGTCAACAGTATGTCATCAACATACAAACACACCAGAATCATATTTCCTTCAGAAATATGCTGAACATAAACACTGTATTCCATCTCACATTTCTGAAACCCTAGCTTCTTAAAAAATGAATCGATCTTCTGATTCCAAGCTCTGGGCGCTTGCTTTAATCCATACAAAGCTTTATGTAATCTGTACACCATCCCTTCCTGATTCTCTTTCACAAATCCAGGAGGTTGTGACACATAAACTTCTTCTTCTAATGGACCATTCAGAAATGCAGATTTCACATCTAAATGCATCAGAGGCCAATTCCTGTTAGCAGCTATTGCAATCACCAATCTGATTGTTTCATGTCTCGCTACAGGTGCAAACACTTTAGAATAATCCAGCCCAGGTTTCTGTAGAAATCCTCTTGCTACCAACCTCGCTTTGTATTTGCCAATTGATCCATCTGGCTTTAGCTTCTGCTTGAAAACCCATCTGACGCTGATGGCTTTCTTGTCCTTTGGAAGTTCTGTCAGCTTCCAAGTCTTGTTTCTTTCTATGGCCTCAAGTTCTTCTTTCATGGCCTTTAGCCAGAACTTCTGCTTGAGAGCATCTTCTGTACTCACGGGTTCAGAGTCTACTAACATGGCACACTGAATAATCTCTCCCTCAGAATCTACTTCAGTGTCTTGCAACATGTCAAACTCTTCAAATCTTCTAGGAATGTTTCTGATTCTCTGTGGCCTCTGACCTCGTTCAAAACTTTCTCCGGATGCTTGAACCTCAGAAGTTCTGTCCTCAAAAGTTTCTCCTTCAGAAGTTCTTGCTTCAGAAGTTGGACTTCCTCCAGAACCTTGACCACCTTCAGAGTCTGGCATATTCCCAGAATCTGAATCACCACCAGAATCTTGATCATCATCAGAATCTGGATCATCAAAATCACCTTCATCTTCTGAGTCTTCTTCAGAGTCAGAATCACCATCAGTTTCAGAAATTCTTATTTCTGACCTTTCTTCAGAAGTTCTAACATCAGGATTAGATTGAGACTTATCCCAATTCCAAACTTCTGATTCCTTCACAATAACATCTCTGCTGAACTCAACTTTATTAGTTTCTGGACAATAAAGCTTGTACGCACCCGTACTGTGGTACCCCACCAGTAACATTACTTTGCTTCTATCATCCAACTTCTGTCTTCTAGCTTCTGGAACATGTTTGTAACAAACAGAACCAAAAACCTTCAGATGACCAACACTTTGCTTTTCTCCCGTCCACTTCTGAATAGGAACTATTTCCTTCAGCTTCTTCGTTGGACATCTGTTTAGCACATATGCTGCAGTGGCAACAGCTTCTCCCCAGAAGTTCTGAGGAAGCTTCTTCTCCTTCAGCATGCTTCTCACCATATCAAGCAGAGTACGATTTCTTCTTTCAGCAAGACCATTGTGTTGAGGAGTGTAAGGAGCAGTAACCTCATGCTCAATTCCATTCTCCTCACAGAACTTCTGAAACTCTTTGGAGTTATACTCACCCCCACCATCGGTTCTGAGAATCTTCAGAGTCTGACCACTCTGATTCTGAACCTTCATTCGGAACTTCTTGAATTCACCAAACACCTCGTGTTTGAACTTAATAAGGGATACCCATATCATTCTTGTGAATTCATCAACAAATGACACGAAGTATTTATTCCCTCCGAACGATTCTACTGGAAATGGACCACACACATCAGAATGTACTACTCCCAAGGCATGTTTTGCTCTTGGAGCAATTTCTGATGCAAATGGCAATCTTGGTTGCTTTCCTTCCATGCACACTCTGCATGATTTCTCAGGCTTCTTAATTGTAGGAATTCCATGTACCAGCTTCTTCGAATTTAGATGTTCTAAGCTTCTGAAATTCAAATGACCAAATCTTCTGTGCCACAGCTCACTTTCTTTCACAACACTTGTTGCACTAAGACATTCAGAATCAGAAGTTCTGACATTCACCTTGAATGTTCTATTCCTTCCTTGTTCTGACTCCATAATCAGCTTCTGATTACAGTCATACAGCTTCAGAAGATTGTCCTTCATGGTAACTAAAAAACCTTTCTCAATTAATTGTCCCACGCTCATCAGATTGCTTTTGATGCCAGGTACATACCATACATTCTGAATCAATGCTGTTTTCCCATTGTTCAGAACGACTCTAACATTTCCCATACCTTCAGCGTTAAGATATTTGTCATCAGCACATCTGATCTTTGTTCTCTTCTCAGAATCAAAATCAACCAGTCATTTCTTATTTCCAGTAAGATGATTTGAGCAGCCAGTGTCCATATACCACCAGTCTGTCAAATTCGTATCATCAGATTCAGAAGCCATCAATAGCACAGATTCATCATCAGAACTTCTGGCTATATTTTCTTCTTCTGACTTCCTTTCCTTGTTTGACCAACAATCTCTAGCAAAGTGACCAAACTTCTTGCAACAGTAACATTGGATCTTCTTCTTGTCATACTTCTCTTTTCCCTTCTGAGCATTCTTTTGCCTATCAGAAGTTGAGGTTTCTGACTTCTGACCACCATCAGATCTTCTCCTAGCTTCTGACTGCTTCTGATGCTTCCTATCAGAAACTGCTTTCAGAGCCTGCTGCTCTACTTCCCTTTCAGAAGTTCTCTCAGTCAGACGCAACTCTTGCGCTTCTAGACTGCTTTGCAGCTCTTCAATTCTCATGGTGCTCAGATCTTTAGAATGTTCTATTGCTACCACAATGTAATCAAACTGAGGAGTAAGGGATCTCAATACCTTCTCAATGATTACTTGTTCAGAAAGAGTTTCTCCACACGCCTTCATCTCATTAGTGATCACAATCACTCTAGAGATGTACTCAGAAACTTTCTCATTGTTCTTCATGTTCTGATTCTCATACTGCTTACGTAGAGACTGAAGCTTCACCTTCTTCACTGATGCGTCACCACCGTAACATCAGACCAGTGTGTCCCACGCCGCCTTTGCCGTCGTTGAATCTGCTATCTTCTCAAACACATTCGCATCCACACACTGATGGATGTAGAACAATGCTTTCTGATCATTCTTCCTTGTATCCTTCTGCGCGTTCTTCTGTTCCTCCGTCGCATCTGCTGCTACCGGAACATAACCTTCGGTGACAAGATCTAGAACATCTTGAGCACCGAACAGTACTCGCATTTGAATCATCCAACGATTCCAATTTTTGCCATCAAATACTGGGAGCTTGGTGTTCATTCCGCCGCCGCCGTTCATCATCTTCAACCTTCAACCTTGTACAGTACACTCAGAACTTCACCGCACACAGTGTTTCCCAACCCACAAAATCACAAAAAAAATGTGATTCTGATCAGATTTTGTTCAAGATTCAACAAGAATCACGAACCAAAATCAATCACACAAAGAAATCCTCACATTTCACGTTTCCCAATGATCCGAACCAGAGCTCTAGATACCAATTGTTGGTGTACAAGGTGAAAATAATGAAGATGAAGAAGAGAATATATTATATTGAATGACGGCTACAAAAGGATAAAAAGATACAAATGATTGGAATGACAACTACCCTATTTATAAGCTAAAATTAGGGTTACCAAAAGCAACAATAAAATACTAAAATACCCTCTAACAAACTTAATGACTAAGTTTGTGAATATAAAATAAAATATAAATTATTATTCTAATAAGCAATGGGTGAACGTCGTGAACCTAAGTGATAGGTGTGAGCGATGGTTCCAACAAGTTCTTCAATTGAACTTGGGTTGATGAGTCGGTACCCGCATTGCATCTGCATAGAGTCGAGTGTCGGTCTCTATGATTTGCATTTGACATCATTGTATTTGTGCATTGATGGAATGAACATAAATGTATGTATTTATGTTGGATGATAAGCATTGTGATGAATGTGCTTGGTTTGTATATATATATATATGCCTTGCGATGTATATAGAATGAAATGTGATGATTTGCAGTAAGGATGGGATCGTTGTAATGATACATTGGTAAGTAAACAGGTATGAGTGTTTATGTTGAATAAATGGATATGTATTAGTGATACATGTATTTGAGCATGAATGGATATGCCTATGGGATTTTATGTGTTGATTACGGATTGTTATGCCTTTTAAATGACTTATGGTATATGTTTGATGTTATGTGTATAAATATATGCATAGTGATGAGTTGTGGTGAGAATGTGGTATATGTGTATTAGATGTTGAGATATATATAATTATATGCAACGTTATTATGATAATATTTCTCACTCTTCTGCTGTTTTATAATGCTCTATGAGGCATTGCAGATTAGGTATGCTGGTGGTCTTTGGTGAAGCGTGTCTTCACTTCCTTTTGGTCGTCTGGCTCTGATATGTAGCGTCGGGTAGCTAGGATGATTTTGAATTCCTTTTTGTGATGCATTGATTTATGTATCTGGCTGATGAATTATGTGTATAAACCTGATGTTTGATGTGATTCACTAGATGATGTATATATATGTTTGATGTTGCAATGTTTAGATTTTCCGCTTATATTCTAAATATTGATTGATATGTGGGTGTAAGGACTGAGATCCTTTATTGCTGATAGTTACCCCACTGTTGCATATCTATTTGAGCAGGTGTTGTATGTTTTAATTTCATATAAATTGTGGCATGCCACTTTTATCCCATGTTATAATTATACTCTGACGAAATTTTTAATATGTGCGTAAATGATTTAATTGATTATTTGGGGGTATAAAATGGGGGTGTTACAATAGTGGTATCAGAGCCAGTGTTGAGTCAGTTGTGTCTGTCTTGTGGTTGTGTTGGTTAAATTGTTGTTTACCTTGTTGTTATTTTTGGGAACAGTCGGATATGGCTGGTAGAAATGATGTTGCTATGGCTGCTGCTATGGAAGCAATGGCTAGGGCTGTGCAGGGTGCACCGAATGCGAATGCGAACGATGAGTTCAGAAAGAATCAACCACCGGTCTTCAAAGGAAGATTCGATCCCGATGGTGCTCAACTCTGGTTGAAAGAAATTGAAAGAATTTTCAGGGTTATGGATTGTACTGAAGAGAATAAGGTGAGGCTTGGATCTCACATGCTGAAGGAAGAAGCCGACGATTGGTGGGTCGATAGGCGTCAAATTCTTGAAGTGGATCATGAGGAGATAACTTGGGAATTGTTTCGTACTGAGTTTTTGGTGAAGTATTACCCGGAGAGTGTTAAAGGAAAGAAAGAGATTGAATTTCTGGAATTGAAACAAGGTAGTATGTCCGTGGTGGAATATACTGCTAGATTTGTTGAGTTGGTTCAGTTTTATCCTCATTATGCTGCCGTTACTGCTGAGTTCTCAAAGTGCATTAAGTATGAGAACGGTTTGCGTCCTGAGATTAAGCAAGCTGTGGGATATCAGAGGATTAGAACGTTTTCTGATTTGACTGAATGTTGCAGAATCTTCGAGGAAGACAGCAAGGCTCGTTCTACATATTACAAGAGTGTGAAGGAGAGTAAGAGTAAGCAACAAGCGAGGAGTGAACCTTATGTGACACCCGCTGATAAGGGCAAGCATAAGGGAAACTTTGATAGGAAAGCTGGCGGAGGAGGTTCCGGTTCCATTAAGTGTTATGACTGTGGTGAAGTCGGACATAAATCCGTGGAGTGCAGGAATACTACATTGAAGTGTTCTAACTGTGGACGTAAAGGGCATTCTGTTGCCGATTGTAGAAAGAGTTTAGTGACCTGCTACAACTGTGGAGAATTGGGTCACATGAGTACTAAGTGTACTAAACCGAAACAAGCTCAAGCGGGCGGAAAGGGGTCAGACACTGCTAGTGCGGATCGTTGATTAAAGGTATAAGTTTTATAAATTGTACCCTTTTTTTTTTGCTGAAGTTGTTTTGAAAGAGACTCATTTGCTTATTTCCTATGAGTGCGCAAAGTGTTTGAATTTGTTTATGACTGCTTCAGGGTCGGTAACTAAGTCCTTGGTGCGTGTCAGTTGTCTTTTGACCATGTATGGTAAAGTCTTCATTATGGATTTTGTGTATTTGTCGATGTTGTTGATTCCTTAGTACGTGATAGGTGTGTGGAACACTATCAGTACTCTCTAGTTTTCTAATCTTTGTCTTCAGGATTGAGAATGAGATAAGTGGGGGAGAAGCTGGTACTTCTCCAAGTGACTTCAGGTGTGGAGCGTTAGCTCAGTATGCTGTTGGTTGCCCGATTGTAAGTGTTGCTTGGACAGTGTTGTTCCCGATTCCGAAGGGAGTGCGGAGGTAAGGATATGTCAATTAAGGATTTGTACCTTAGGTGGTTTTGCGCACAAGAGGCAAGGAAGGTTGTTATAGCGTGGTAAAGATGGTTTATGCCCCATCATGATTGTCGGCTGTCTATTGGCAAATTGAGGAACTGATCACCCTTAATCTCTTGTTGATAGCAGACGGAAATTGTGTTGGTGGGAGTAGACGTGTCTTTCCAGCTTAGATGGCATGTTGGTGGTGCTAGTGTTCTAGATATTAAAAGTAAAGCCAAAGAATGGATGATTGATTCGTATAGCCAGCATGTGGTGTATACTCGTATGGATGCTATGGAAAGCAAAACACAGAGTTACAATGAGTTAAGGAGTTTTGAGCTTAAGGTATCAATGTAAGAATTTTAAGGAAACCATTATGTATGAGTAGCAAGTTTAGAAAAGAGATGAAGTTTTAAGATAAGTTATCCAAGTGCGGATGTTCAGTGCGAATAAGTTTCAAAGAGCTAAAAGTAGGAGTTGTCTACAGCTCCAGTTTTTATTTTTGCCTGATCTTAATGAACGGTTCGAGGAGTATTGAGTTATGTCTTGATGAGTTTAGTCGGTGGGTTAATACAATATGGTTAAGTCGTAGTTTATGCTTTACGATAATTGAGGATTCATCCAAGGATTTATGCTATTCAGGATTGGAAATGGGTTGCAGTGATTTTGTGTTGAAAGTATGGAAGTGTTATTGTTATGATCTAAGTTTGAAATGATTGGTAATCGCAAGAGAATAGAGTATGAGACAACTATAAGAGTTGGGATTCCAAAACGAGCTATGAATTTGAATTGGATTATTCTTTGGGAAGGATTAATGTCTTGCCTGACGAGTTAAGTTGGAAGCCTTTGCATGTGTATGTTCGGATGGTCAGAGAAGTAGAACTGTTTGAGTAGTTCAGATGCTTGTGTATGGTGTGTAAGCTAAAGCAGCATAGAGTGAAGTGGTGGATATAACAAGTGAACTAGGATTTTCTGGAGAATAATAGAAAAAGTCGAATGTTGATTAGGGAATTAGTGGTTTTGTTGGTTGCGAGTAATCAGAATGCGCAGCGGAAGTGTGGAATTGTTGTATTGGTTGTTGTGAGGCAAGGATGCAGGTATTCTGGTTTTGCGGATGTTGCTGAGGTAATGTTGTGTCGTGGAACGTTATGTTCTTGTCCGTGTTGTTGTTTCATTTCCATTGTGATGGTTCGAGTGCGAGTGGCTAATTCCTATATTTGGGGATTAGGAGGGTGTTACCTATGGTAGTGGTAACGATCTTGTTGTGTTCCGGTTCAAGAGTGAATCTTGGTTATCCTTTGAGTTGTGAGTTTGTCGCCAAGTGCATTGTATGGGCATTGCATCTTGTCGTGGTTGTCGTGGTCGTTGTCGCGTCGTTGTTGTTGCTGTTAGTGTGTTGGTTTGTTGTTTGTGTTATTCGTGGTGTGCCTTTTGTTGGCAGGATAGTTGGCTGGTCGGATGCGAGAGTAGTATTCGTGGTTGTGTGTACTTAGCATATTTTCGAGGACGAAAATGTCTAAGTGGGGGAGAGTTGTAACGACCCGATTTTAATTATCTCTATTTGTGGTGTTAATTATATTATTTTGTGGAGTATTTTACTTTAATTTGACAATGATTATGTTATTTGTGAAATTGGTGTTTTAATATGGTATGTTTTCATATTAAGCATTTTTACCGTTTTTGAGAGTTTGCGGGGAAAATTGGAATAGAGGGTATTTTAGACTTTTCACATTAGATAGTATTTAATTAATGATATAATAGATATTTTGAGATATTTATGTTAAGTAAATATTTTTGTGTTTGTGAGAAAAGAAATAGAAGGGATAGAATTAGAAAAGAAAGAAAAAGAGAGAAAACTATATATAGAATGAGATAATAAGAGAAAGGGAAGGAAATAGGAGAGAAAGAAAAGGAGGAGAAGAGAAAGAGAAGGAAAAGAGGAATTTTCACCCGAATCGACTTCCGATCGTTTCTAAACTCGGGTAAGGGTGTGAAATATCATTATTCTAAATTTGTATACGATTATGTATGATTGTTTCCGATTGTTTTGGTTGTTTAGAGAAATATGAGTTTTAGGTTGAAAATGACATAATCGGTCGTAAACGATGTTTTCACGGATGAATTTCGAAATAAATTGCGTAGATTAGTCGTATGAGGTTAGACCGAGATTATAGAAACTCGTTTGGTTGAAATCGGTTGATATTGTGAGTTTTGACATTTTTGGGTTTTGAGAATGTGAGATTTTGGTGAAAAATAAAAGTCGTGGAATCGGGTTTTTCTTAATCCTAATATGTTGGTATGTATTTATGTGATATTACCATGTATTTATTCGGAAGAAAGTAATTGAATCGGTCGGGTTTCGGGCGATTACGCAGCTGTACCAGAATGTAGCAGAATTTCTGGTTTTGTGCGCAGTCGTACGGACGTGTGCTGTAGGTGGAAAATTCTGTTTTGGAAAAACTTCGGAAATTCATATCTCTTGAACCGTAAGTCGGTTTTGATCCCCGTTCGAAGCGTTGGAAAGATAACGAGATGTTCTTTCTAGGA
This sequence comes from Lathyrus tuberosus, assembly GCA_022829125.1. Lineage (NCBI taxonomy): Eukaryota > Viridiplantae > Streptophyta > Magnoliopsida > Fabales > Fabaceae > Lathyrus > Lathyrus tuberosus. The sequence continues at coordinate 22,315,324 of JALAZF010000033.1, read as the reverse complement.
AAATTAGTTTTGAGGTCTGAACCTAGTCCAATCGGTACAGTTTTTTCGAACCGTTTCGTAGTGTCGGGCGTCCGGTTTATGTTTTTGCGTTATTTTGAAATATCCATAACTTGTTCGTTGTTTATCCGATTTAAACGTTCTTTATATCGAATCGAAGGTGTTGAGGAGTACCTTTTGATGATGATGGAAAATATTATTTTTGGCCGACTTTTCCGACTATTTGTGAATAGTGATTTTGTAGAAAATGTTAAGTATGTTAATTGTGAATAGTATGAATGTGTTGTGGACAGGTTTGTGGAGTGAACCTTTGATTGAGGAATTCTTTGTGAATTGTGGATCTTTAGTGAATGTATGCATTGTTTGAATTAAGTGATAATGCATGTTAAATGTGAATATATGATGAGATGTTGTGATGATGGTTTGTGGCCTTAGGGCAAATAATTGCATTGATGTAAATTGAATTACAATGCATGAAAATGACTATGTGGATCACATTGTTGTATTTAAAGAATTGTATATGTTGTTATACAATTGATGTATGTGATATGTATGAGATAAATGCATGACTATATTGTGAATACGTATGCATTTCAAGAGTGTCATGAGTCATGTTGTATGTGAAACATCATGATGTGCATTCTTGGGTTAAAGGGTTCTAAGATGAACCCATTGTAAGTCGTGAACCTAAGTGATAGGTGTGAGCGATAATTACAAACGATTGTGAACCTAGGTGATAGGTGTGAGCAATCGGATTGTGAACCTAGGTGATAGGTGTGAGCAATCCATAAACATTGTGAACCTAGGTGATAGGTGTGAGCAATGGGTGAACGTCGTGAACCTAAGTGATAGGTGTGAGCGATGGTTCCAACAAGTTCTTCAATTGAACTTGGGTTGATGAGTCGGTACCGCATTGCATCTGCATAGAGTCGAGTGTCGGTCTCTATGATTTGCATTTGACATCATTGTATTTGTGCATTGATGGAATGAACATAAATGTATGTATTTATGTTGGATGATAAGCATTGTGATGAATGTGCTTGGTTTGTATATATATATATATGCCTTGCGATGTATATAGAATGAAATGTGATGATTTGCAGTAAGGATGGGATCGTTGTAATGATACATTGGTAAGTAAACAGGTATGAGTGTTTATGTTGAATAAATGGATATGTATTAGTGATACATGTATTTGAGCATGAATGGATATGCCTATGGGATTTTATGTGTTGATTACGGATTGTTATGCCTTGTAAATGACTTATGGTATATGTTTGATGTTATGTGTATAAATATATGCATAGTGATGAGTTGTGGTGAGAATGTGGTATATGTGTATTAGATGTTGAGATATATATAATTATATGCAACGTTATTATGATAATATTTCTCACTCTTCTGCTGTTTTATAATGCTCTATGAGGCATTGCAGATTAGGTATGCTGGTGGTCTTTGGTGAAGCGTGTCTTCACTTCCTTTTGGTCGTCTGGCTCTGATATGTAGCGTCGGGTAGCTAGGATGATTTTGAATTCCTTTTTGTGATGCATTGATTTATGTATCTGGCTGATGAATTATGTGTATAAACCTGATGTTTGATGTGATTCACTGGATGATGTATATATATGTTTGATGTTGCAATGTTTAGATATTCCGCTTATATTCTAAATATTGATTGATATGTGGGTGTAAGGACTGAGATCCTTTATTGCTGATAGTTACCCCACTGTTGCATATCTATTTGAGCAGGTGTTGTATATTTTAATTTCATATAAATTGTGGCATGCCTCTTTTATCCCATGTTATAATTATACTCTGACGAAATTTTTAATATGTGCGTAAATGATTTAATTGATTATTTGGGGGTATAAAATGGGGGTGTTACACTTTTAAAACCCACTTTTTATAACTTTGACTCATTTTTAAAAGCACTTATTTTTTCTGAATTTAATCTTTGGTCTCTTCACTCTTCCACTCTCATTCATTCCACTCTTCCAACTTCTCTTCCACATCCCATTTAATTTTATTCAACCCCAACATTAAAACCCACTCTCTCATTCACTCAATATAATCCCTCAACATCTCTCTTCAAACCACTCTCTCACTAAATCCGAAAATCCCTTTCAAAACCCTAACACCTTCACAAATCTTCCATAGCTCCAAAACCTCAGAACAAGGGAAAGAACAAGATTGGTGAAGGTAGCTCGGATCCGGTAGAAGAAGAAAAAATGCAAACTGTCAAAGCTCGGAGACTCACCTTCAACATCAGAGCTCGGACTCTAATGCCAGTAAAATATGTTAACTTTCAAGCTTTTCCAAATCACAACTTTACATTTTCTATTTTGTTTAAGGATACTGGGGTAGACAAACTAGTGTCTGAAGTAGGCTGTTACTATCCTGATTTTGTAAGAGATTTTTACTCTAATCTAGATATTGGAACTGATGATTTTGGGGATTTAGTTTTGGAAACTAAAGTTAAGAACGTTGATATCTGTATGGATTTAAAGCAATTAGGAACATGTTTAGGGGTTCCTTCTGAGGGTGAACAAATACGTCATGGTGTTGAACCAGACAATGAAGATTGGAAAAACTACAACGGTATGGAATATTTTATTGAGATTTCTAGGGGAGCTCAAGCTGACCTTATAGGTCGTCAAAATTCTGATTCCTCTCGGGTTGTGAAGTATGTGAATCATTCGACTGTAAGTGACTGTATGCTTCATTACATCCTTTGTTATGTTTTAGTTCCAAAGCATTCCAATCATGCACGGGTCAGTGAAATTGAGCTGTAACTAATTAGAGCTATCAAAATGGATATTAAGATCAATTGGGCTTATGCCATCTTGCACCACATGAAGCACCAATTGACTCTTCGTGGTGGACTTCCGTATGCTAGGTTTGTTTCAAAGATTTTGGAATATAATGAAGTGATGTTGCAAAGAGAGCCAAAGACGGTCATGACGGCAAGAAACTGTGAAATCAACACCGTTACAGAAACCAAAAACACTGGTATCATCATCGGTCCAAATGGAATTTTTCAGTATAAAGATTCTATTTCAACCTCCGCTCCTCAACAAATTCCGGAAGGTTAAATTACTAATGCCATGCTTTACACTAAGATGTGTTCCATTGATTCAACCATGAACCGTAACCACCGGGAAACCAAACGTGGTATTAAATCTCTTCGGAAGCTTTTTATGTCCATGAACCGTTCTCGTGAACCTATGGAAGAGAGTGAGGATGAAGGTGAGAATGAAGAAGGAGAAGAAGAATATGAGGAAATGTCGGAAAGTGACTAAGTTTTGCATCTTGTCTTGGTTTTATGTTATGTTATTTTAATTTTGGTGTAATTTCAATTTCTAGTTCTTAAGATTTTGTTATGGCACTTAAGTATTCACATTATGTTTCATACTATCTTATGTTGTTTCATACTATGTTATAATATATTGTGTGTTTTATGTTAAAATTTTGTGTTTTGTTGTTTTTGTATGTGTTCTATATTTTTTCACATATTACTCATGTTCATACAACTTAAATTATTGTGTTAAAACGTCTTTTCCCTTCCTTTTTGGTAATGACAAAGGGGGAGAAGAATGGTACTTTGTTGTATGGTTTCTCTAACAAAATTTGCAGATTTCAAAAAGCTTTCTAAGAATCATGGATTAAGGGGGAGCAATATCCAAGGGGGAGTTTGCTTTATTTAGAGAAACAAGATTGGATCAAATTTTCAAGAATTGGGTTGTCATCATCAAAAAGGGGGAGAATGTGAAGACACGGCTTCTCAATGGTTTTGATGAAGACAACAATGATCATTCAAAGATTTTATGTACAAAAGGAAATAGATCAAAGACATCAAAGCAAGAACAAAGTTTCATATTAATACAAGTCTTGAAGATTTCTCATAGATTGAGGAAAGATATAACATTCAACCATTATATAGTCTATGCAAGTGTTCAAACTCATATTCATATTTTTCATACTCATTAAAATAAATTTTGTGCATTTAAAAATCATTTCAATTCATTTTTTGAAGTATTTTTGCAATTCTGGAACAGAGTAATCGGTTACTACTCTATTTGAGGTAATCGATTACCCTGTAGTAATTTTAAATATTTTTGAATGTTGCAAGGAAGTAACCGATTACTCGGTTTTGAGTAACCGATTACCACTGGCGCAGTGAGCCAAAATGTTGCATCTTTTGGCCGATTTTTTTTCTGTGTATCCCTTGAAGAATGAATAGTGTTGATTTATATAGGGTACACGAATTAGTGAAAATTCCTGAGAGAAGAAATCTGTTAGCATTGCGTGAGTGGTGGTGTGTGTAATTTTACGATTGAATTTGCTCAGAATTTTGTCTGTAGTGGAGTGAACATTCTCTCAGAATAGGTGTGGTCCCACTTGACTTGGTTGGAACGAAAAAAAATACCACTGAAATTTTTTTTTCTTTTGCAAAACAAACGGATATGGCTCCACTTGATTTTTTTTTCTCTAGTTGCCTTGAAAATCTTGTGTGTTTGTACCGTATGAAAATTGAAAACAAATGTGATGAGCCATCTTTATGCCATGCCATGATGTCTCTTATGTTCCTTTATGCCATGATGAATTTGTTGAAACAACATGTATGCTATACTTTGCTTGAATCCACATGACTGACAAAAACTTGCAAAATTGATGTAGAAAATGAATATGGCATGTGTGTATGGATTTGACAATGTGATGGAGAACTTGAATGGATTGTTAACTTGCTTGTTTTTCTTGCTTGATGAAATGGATGATTTTAAGATACTGACAGAATTGGTTTGGAATTATGGAATGTGATTATGATATGAATTTGAGTGACTTCGAGTTTGTGTGAGGCTCATATGAATTTGGTTTTTGTAGGTTGACAGGAGGCATGAATTTGGAGCAGGTCTGGCATGCTTGTGGTTGTTGGAAACAAGGTTTGGAGTTTACAAGTTCAACATGAGAGTGACAATGAACTGAATTAAATGACAGGTTTGTTTGAAATCTCATGACCTTATCAGTTTAAAACAACATGACAGGTTTTGTGTTTGTAACAATCTTTGAGGGTTTGGTAACTTTCTTTTTTCTTTGATATGATGACAGTGTTGAATTTGTTGTTGGAAGGTTGTAATAACATGTGTTTCATATCATGTAGAAATTGGTTCAAGCAAGATTGAACTTGGTCAGTTGAATTATTGCAACCACATCAATGTGTCAACATGTACTGCTGGTGAGTCCAAAAACACCATTTCATGTCCATACGATTAACTGGTGACACAACTTCAGGAAAAGTCATTTGACTATTATTTCAGTGTCAAACAGGAGGTAAAACATGCAGGGACTAATGTAAATTTGCTTTGAAACATGCAGGGAAATTCACGACTTGCTGGTTTTAAGGCAGTGTGTAACAGGTTACTCAAGGCGGTAGTTCAACAGCAAGAAGGCACAACCTAAAAGAAATGGACATGAAAATAGGGATGCTTTCTTCCAATTTGGTATCTTTGGAGTTATGACACCAGGAATACACAACTTAAAAGGTTGTATAGAACCAGAATGCCACTGAGGTTGTTGTTTCTTATGAACTTCATATGATTCAGGTAATTCACAAAGAACTCTAACATCATTAGGATAGACAAATTTCTATCCATTCAAAAGTGCTCTTACTGCTATGTCCATGTCCTCAACTGTTGATCTCTTTGATAGGCATTTGTAAACTAGGATTATCTGAACCATCTAAAACTTTACAAGCAGTGCCAATTGATTGTGAACAAAACTCTCTTTCATTACACATTAGAATATGGACAAGAACCATAAGAAAGATTTGAAATGATTTGTGAATTGAAAGTGTTTTGGTTTGGACTTTGAAAAATGGCATTGAAGTGTTTCCTTTGAACTTGGTCTTAAAACTTGGACTGATTTGCCTTTAAAATGCAGGTTTGGTTTGTTTGAAAAGCAGTTTGGGGAGCAAGAGAATTGATTGAGCATGGAAGTCACATTTGTGTAGTTCCTTGTGAAGTTGACAAAGACAAACCATTTCCCTTTGCAGCCATGCTTACGGTTTAAGAGTTGGGCATCCTATGGAGATTATTTTTGGCAATTAGAAACGTTCATGACGAGCTTCAAATTCTGCAGCAAGTTCATTAGGCTGATTTTTTTTGTGTTTCCTTTGTATTTAACTTGCCATTTGTATTGTAAACACCCTTTAACACATCTCATACAAAAAAATAATGAAACACTGTATTAATTTCAACCATTAAAGCAATGTATTTTGGCTTCACTGTGCATAAGCATTGATCAATAATGAATTTGCAATCTGTCACGAAAAACATTAGCAAATAGCATGTCATGCTTAATTTCCAAAATCAATTGCCACAATTTGCACATGCCAATTCCCTCAAAGTTACGTTGCAGGCCTGAACTTGTGGATTTAATTATCACACAAACTCCAAGCGCATAACAAGTCTTGGGCCAGCAAGGATTTCCATTAATTCCATCAGTTTCTTCAACTTGTTCACTTGTAACCAATTGTCAACACTCATTTAAAGTTAGAAACATCAAAATGAGCAAACAAAAGAAATCTCTCTGAAATTCTCCAGCTTGTCCATATCCTCAATCATTCCGTGCATTCTTGCATTGGTTCATAATAAGCTCTCAAGTGTCAAGCACAAATCAGATTTACATTTTGAATGAGTCCTTGAATTTTGTTATTGGCTTTTGAAATAAACTTTGAACCTAACCGAAGAGATTCAGTCCCTGAACCTTAACAATTTTTGCACAAACCCTTGAGGTATAACTGAAATGGAACACAACTTGAAATCATCTTGAATAACTGGTTTACTTGAACTCCCCAAGAACATGATCATACAATTAGGACTTGCAAAATTCTTAAAATTTTAACATGTCTTGACTCTTGGTGGCTTTACAACTTGATTTCATCAGATAACTCGAATCTCTGTACAAATCCCTGATTCACAAGTGAAACAAAACAAAACAAAATCTAAAGATTTGATTAGCTATGCGATATGATTGACCTAGATGATATGCAAAAGATCAAAAAATCTAAAGGTAAAATTTGGGGTATGACACATATAAAGCACGACTTGAACTTTTTTAAAGTGTAGTGGATGACTCATTCCTGCAATATAGAAGACATGAGTTTAGTCTGTCAACAAGACTTGGAACTGTTTAACTTCCCCTAGAGTACTTTTGTTGTTGGTGGGAACATGCTTGGTGAGTCATTTTCGGGCATATAGGATGATGTATCTCACTCTCGCGTTTGACCTCACCTATTATCCTTTTAGAGATATTTGTTCTATTTACGAGATTGGTTATTGATAAGCCACGTTGAATGTTACCTAATGTGCTGTCTCAATTTTTTTAGAGGTCTTGTATTGGTTATCCGCAATTTACGAGGTATAATTAGAAAAAATCTAAAATTTATCTTAAAATAATTTTGTTTCCACTTTTTAATTTAGCATTAACTATTTTATTTTTAATTGTACCATTTAATCATTTTAATATACATAATACATTAATACAAAATACAACAATAATCAATAATATTAGCTTAGGTAAAATAAACTAATGTTGTGAATTGATGTCATCAATACCAAACCAAAATATGAGAAAAAGATTGAGTTTCTTGAAAAAACACAAGAAACCCTATTAGGTTTTACAAAAGGGAGATAAGAAGAATCAAAATTAGTTAAATCTGTTTTACTATTCACTTTCTTAATAATGGTTCAAAGATTACAAGTGAATACCAATAATTAACTTCCTCCTAACAACCTTAGAGAACTAGCCTATTTATAGACTACTAAACTAACTTCAGCAACAAGAAAACTTAAACAATTGGGTTTTTAAGCAAGGTCCAATTCGATATACTAACTTAAATTACAAGTTAACATATTTCGACAGTATGCTCGAACAGACTTCGACTACAACATACACAACTCCTGTCAAACCATGAAGCTACCCTTGTTTATACTAGAGTTCGATCCAAATACCACAAATCTCCACCTTGGAACAAACTCTATATTAACAAGGGAACAAACTAGCTTTCATCATGCAGCATTATCAACTGCATACAATGGAAAACTTGCTACTCGGCAATGCCAGTGATCATATCACCATCATTGTCATCAGTCAAAACCTTCAGCAATTGGACTTCTCCATGCCCGATTATCTCTATGACGAAGTGCATCCTCACATCGATATACTTGGACTATCATATTTAATAGTGATAACTCGACCTTGAAGTTATAGCTCCTTAGAAAAACCTTCAAGTCACAATGCTTCTTTCACAACTTCAGTGAGGGCGATATACTCTTCTTTAGTGGTTGTTAAGGCAATAACCTTCTGAAGTGTTACTTTCCAACTGGTTGCTATGCCAACATAGTGAACACATATCCATAAATAGATTTTATGGAATCCATACAATCTGCATAATCAGAGTCGACAAATCCTTCGATTTCGACTTCACTATCATAACCACAGGCTCCAGCAAAAATCAGGACTCTGCTCAGAGACCCATTGATGTACTTGAAAATCCACTTTAATGCTTGTCAGTGCACCTTCCCACGATTGGACATATACCTCGTACAGACCATAACATACATCAAAGAACCTACTATACTAGCATATGGAATGTTATTCATATAGGCTCTTTCTACTTCAGTACTAGGACTTTGAGACGAACTGAACTTATACTGAGGATTAGTCGGTGTTAGAATAATCTTTGAATTTGACATGCCAAACTTGTCAAGAATCTTCTTCAGGTATGTCTCTTGAGATAAGCATAATCTCGACTGCTTTCTTTCTCTCCGGATGTCAATCCCAAGAATTCTAGAGGCAGCTTCCAAATCCTTCATGTCGAACTCTTTATCAAGTTCATCATTCGCCTTCATAACATCTTCCACATTATTGCTTGCTATAAGAATATCGTCCACCTAAAGCAACAAAATAATAAGTGAATTTCTAGGTAGAAATCTGAAGTAAACACAGTAGTCGAACTGGTTCCTAGTGAAACCAGTGTGTGTTATGAACTTATCGAATCTCCTATTCTATTTTCGAGGAGATTGTTTTATGCCATACAAAGATCTCTTCAGCTTGAACACATAATCGTCCTTTCCCTTTTCTGCATACCCTTCAAGTTGCCTCATCAAGATCGTTTCATCTAGATCACCATACTAGAAGGCTGTCTTCATATCCATCTGTTCAAGTTCTACATCGAACTTAGCCACCATGTCTAACAATATTCTAATGGATATATGCTTTACAATAGGTGAGAACACATCATTGAAGTCAACACCTTCTATTAGGTCTTTGATTGGCTACATTTTGGCTAAAACATGTTTACAGCAAGATGTTGGGTAAGATGTCCTGACATGGTTGATCAGACATCAGTACAGATGTGGTTATAATACTTGGCAGGATATCGAGTAAGATGTTGAAGCATCATCAACTGTTATGACAGCATTACTGTCATGACAGATGTCATGACATCTTGATCTGTTACAGCAGGTACTGGTGTTATATGTTTCAGACAGATGTCGAAGACAGATGTCATGACATCTTAATCTGGTACGACAGGTGTTACTGTTTTGTTGTCATGTGATGGTTAATCAAGATGTCGAAGGATGTGTCACGACATCTTTGTCTGATACAGCAGGTACTGCTATTGTATATCTCTTGACGGATTTGATTTAATTTGATGAGATCTTTTTGGATATACCTCATCATTATACGCAGGCCAAAGAGATTTATTAGGAACAAAGTGCAGATTTGATTGGATTTCATAAAAAGGATCTTGGAGACTTTTTAGGAAACTATTTGGAGATTTGTTCCTATTTTTGTGGAGAAGATCTTGCAGCTGAATTAAAATGTGAAGATTGGATCTGATTGAAGAGTCTAAACCCATACTGCAAGAGTCTATAAATAAGGACTTGCTAGACCTAAAATAGGCAGCACACACAACAACAAGCCGTTGATGCAACAATTGTAACCTAGTTCTCTTTTGTAAAATAAGGGTTTAGGTTTTGAGAGTCGTTGGCTCTTAGGGTTGTAGTTCCCCTCTGTAGTATGGGATGCAGAGAGGACGACATAGGTGCAGGTACACAACCAGAAGCCTTTAGGTAATGGTTGTTGTATTGTTCTTGGACGAAGCTTTGAAGCAAGTCCAAGATAACTTCTTGGTCAAGAAAACCGCGACAGGTTCTGTGATGGCAGAAGACTGAGACAACGCAGGTTGTGATGGAGGATGTGAGTAGGTCTCTCATATCAGAGTTGTAAACGACTAGAGTTTAGCTTTGGTAAATATTTCCATTGGGGTAGTGATTAGGAGATAAAGTTGTAGATGGGGGAGTTTAGCTTTATGATAATACTACAATATAGTGGAGTCTTCATCCTGGATTGGTATCCCCCAGAGTAGGTGAATTGCACCGAACTGGGTCAATATATCTTGTGTTAATTTTACATTCTGCACTTTACAGTTTTGTTGTATATGTTCTTGACTGAGATGTCACAACAGGATGTCTCGACATCTTTTGTGACTGTGCTGCTGCACTTCATAACAGCAACTGTGTATTCAACCTTGTTTATTATAGATGCAGTGATCAATGTCTTAACATTGAGATGGGACATTAGAGTATCTGCATAACCAGAATTTCAATTGGTATCAGAGCAGGCATCCTGGTTTGTTTCTGGATGAGATCCATGGAGTACTTTCTGGTGATTAAATAAGGAATAGTTGGAAGAAGCAGTTCAATCGTCTGATAATTGAAGAGGAGTGTTCTGGTTCTTTATTGTCTGAAGGGTTCTGCAATAACAAACAGGAGGAGTGGCTAGTTCTCTTGGTTGGTGTCCTGAAAGATGTCTTGACATCTTGTCTAGGGCAAGTTAAAGTTGTTCTTTAGTGATTCCGCTGCATATGGTTCTGATTGAAGAGCTCTAGAAGTATGTGATTCTGGAGTTATAATTGAGGGAAGATTGTAGCTGTCCTTACCTGGTTCTGTTCTTGTAGATGTCAGCCAGTTTGAAGACACATAACATTCCAAAGCCGGGAGCATAGGGATGTTATTGTGATGCTTGAGTCTTATGTGACTTGGTACATGGTTGAGTGACGTCATCATGTATGCTGAAGTCAGACTGAAGAGAAGAGGTAAGATGAATTATCAAACTCATGCTCTAGGGGTTTGATGATTTCTTGTTGGCTAAGTTGTTGAAGACACTTGATATGATGATCAAGTCCAATCAAGGCAACTCAGTCGTGTTCTGGAGTCTTTTAGTTATTCTTCAGACTAGGAGGTGCTTTCTAGGAAGCATATGAGTGAAGACCGTGGAGGTGATTTATTTTCACCATCCATAAAAACGTGCAAGGAAGAACTCATACTTCTCAACCCTAAGGATGATTTCACATAGTTGAGGTAATGAGGATTCATTCAGAGATAATCTTAAGAGCTTGAGTCAAGGGGGCAGCCTTGATATCTCAACAACTTGCACAAACAGAAGAAGATAACATGAAGAGGAATATCTTGGTGATATTTAGAAGATGCTAGAATCTGATAAGGGTTAAACTACAAGGATTTAAGATTAATTGCTATTTTGCAGATTGATTATCCTTGTGATTCAAGATTGAGGATGTTCTGTCAGATGTTCTAACATCTTTTCATCAGAGGCTTGCAGAATCATGGGAGGGGTTCCACATTCGCTCAGAAGTCTCCTAGGTGTTGACCTGGGATTATTGGCTTAGCATCTTTTCCTAGAAAGTTCTGTGAATAACTTGTCTAGACGGTGATGCTGTTGAAGATGGAGATGAAGACTATGAAGACATCATAATCTTGATGACTACTTGGATTGGTTTATTTCTAATCCAGGTACCTTGGGGTATTCTTGAATGCTCATCATGGAGTTCAGATAGGTGGAAATATCAGCAACTTCATGAAGACGACTCTACTCAAGGGAAGGTGGCATTCCTTGGTAAAGCTATGAGGTATAGTCCCTGACTATTCCTTCTGAAGATTCAGACAGTGGCAGGTTTGAAGTCTTTGGAGAAGCACTGGCAGGTATTCATCAAGGTGTGAGCTTGTTTGCAATAACTGCAAATCAACAGAATGGAGGTTGTATACTCAAACTTGGTTAGTGAATCAAGTCTATGAGAGCATGGAACTCTTGTTCTGTTAAGGGAGGAAGTTCTTTCAAGTGGCAGAAGAAGGAGTTGAATTCAACAACTAGATGTCGTATCAGAATGTTCTGACATCTAGTTCAACATCAGAATCTCAGTTGGTGAAGTGGCACATCAACTTAAGATAGGATAATCTACAGGAATGAACAATAGGATGCTTCAAAAGAAAAAAAACCGTTCTCATGGCAGTTTGCGGGAGCTACAGGAAGGAGAAGATGTTACATGTCCATGGCTTAGGGAGTCTAAGTGTGTTTGCTATTGAGCAAGTGGAACATGTAACTTGAAGATCAAATTTCATTGGTAGATCAGGATATCTTTGTGAGAAGTTCTGATAAAAGAGTGAAATAATCAAACTGTGGAAATTGATTGGGTTCACATAAGGATTCATGGAAGAGGTGATCGAACTGTGGCATTTGGTTGATATTAGAAGTGGATTCGAAGAATCAAGATAATCAGAGTGTGGCAGCTGGTTAGTCTTGAGGATTGTCTTGGAACAAGTTACTCTTGGGCAAAAGGGTGATGAGTTGAAGACTCAAGGAGATTATTCTTCTTGAAGGTGGATGAGAGTTTATTTCTCTCTTTCTGGATTTCTTATTGATCAGGCTTGTGGAGCAAGGATCTTTGAAGATTTTTAGATTTTGGATTACTATGTTATAGTAAGTCCAGTGGTGGAGCATATCGAGAACCATGGTGTGTGGTGTCTGTGATGTGTAAAGAATGTCCTAACAGATGTTAGAACATTTTTGGGGTTAGGATTCTGAGTTCACATCTTATCTAAGAGGTATTTATCTTGTCATACGAGAGAATGATGGGTAAAGGATTGTCTTGGAAGCCTGATGTGAATGGGACATGCTAGAAGTGGATCAGTTTGGTGCGTGTGGAGCAAATGGGCTGAAAATTTCTAGAGCATGTGTTTGATGTCCTTTAAGTGTGAAGAACATATGGGTGAGGTAGTAAACTAAGGGGCCATGTGCGTCTCTTTGAGGAATGTGAAGCATTCAGATTCAATTGGGTTGTGTTAGTTTTGTATTGGCAGCAATTTTGCTAAAACAAAGTGGTTCATCAAGATGTCTTACTTGATGTCTTGACATGTTGTTTCTAACATTCTGCAGATGGTGTTTCTTAGTATTGCAGGACTTGGTGCATAATGTCAAACACGATGTCCTAACATCTGTTAATAGAACATTCTGTTGAGAATGTTATGATTTATTTGCTGCGCTCTTTTTGCAATCTGTTGTGCTTTTATTCAGTAATTGCGTGCGAAAATCTTGGAGTATCTTTAAATTGAAGCAAGCAATTTTTGTGATATTTTGAAGAATAGGTTGTTGCTATTTTCTTGCAAAAAGATATGGAGAATAATTAGCTTTAATTATTAATTGAATCAAAGATCTGCTAATGCCCAAGCCCAAGGAGTCTATTACTATTTAAAGATGTTCAACCCTAATTGCTGAGTAGTGAGAATAAGTTATTGAAAGCTGCATTCGAGTTTTAGGGTTTAAGCATTGTATTGTTTTTGTGAGCCATTCATTCATCTGTTAGATGCTTGAATTGGACTGGTTAGTTAAGTTGTAATTTGTCTACTCTAAGCTTTTAAGTACGAGTGCTTTGTTCTTGATTGAAGCTTTTAAGCAAGATCAAACTTTGTATTTGAAGTGTGTTCTTCTCTTTAGTATTGTTCTGTAGTTATCACTGCATGTGATTGAGGAGGAGTGAGAGGTGTCTCTTGTCTAAGTGTCTTAGATAGAAATCTCACAGGTAGAGATTAGGTGAGAAGATTGTAAACTGGAGTGTGTTTACTGAGAGTCTTCAAACTAATTCTGTTTAGTGGATTTCCTTCCTGGCTTGGTAGCCCCCAGACGTAGATGTGATTGCACCGAACTGGGTTAACAATTGCTTGTGTCTCTTTGCTATTGTTTACTGTTTTTATATCATTCTTATATTGATCATTATTCAGATATTAGTGTCGTGACATCTATTTTGACATCTCATATCTGATACCAGAATTTTAGGTTGTATCTCAGGGAACAAGGAGATCTATACACGAGAATTCAGGAGGAATTCGTGTGGTGCATGGATAGTTTTTGGACGAGAGGGGTCAATGGATCTTTGGTCTCAATCCAAGAGTTTGTTAGTTATAGTACAAGGATGCGTTCCTGGTACTCTCACTATATGATCATGAAGCTGTCATGGGATATCATGTAGTGGTTTTGGGGTGGTTCTTGATGAAGAAGCATTAGTTGAGAGAGATAGGGAGAGAACTTCTCTCTGACTTTGTACTGGTATGGTACATGGGTTGCTTAAAGGTCAAGCAGTAGGTGAATGTGTTCAGCAGGTGTGTTGAACAGAGGGTGCGCTCTTGAAGACATGAAGATGCGTCTTATGTTTTCCATTCATTTTGGGTGTTCTTCTTGCAATGGAGCACTGATTATCTATGACAGAGGGAGTACTGTAACCTGTCAGATTGTATAAGCTTCTGAGTTAGATGTGTTCTGCTATTGACTTGCTTGTTTGCCCTTAAATGCATAATTGCTTGGTTTGGCATATTATGGCTAAAAAGGGGGAGAAGTAAGTAGTAGTAGTGTTCCTTGGTTGTTTCCTTGAGGGGGAGTTGGTTGTGTTATCCAAAGGTTGTTTTAGCCAAAATTTGACAAAGGGGGAGATTTTTAGGTCTTTGATTGGCTACATTTTGGCTAAAACATGTTTACAGCAAGATGTTGGGTAAGATGTCCTGACATGGTTGATCAGACATCAGTACAAATGTTGTTATAATAATTGGCAGGATGTCGAGTAAGATGTTGAAGCATCATCAATTGTCATGACAGCATTACTGTCATGACAGATGTCATGACATCTTGATCTATTACAGTAGGTACTGGTGTTATGTGTTTCAGACAGATGTCATGACATCTTAGTCTGGTACAACAGATGTTGTTGTTTTGCTGTCATGTGATGGTTAATCAAGATGTCGAAGGAGATGTCACGACATCTTTGTCTGATACAGCAGGTGTTGCTATTGTATATCGCTTGACGGATTTGATTTGATTTGATGAGATCTTTTTGGATATACCTCATCATTATACGCAGGCCAAAGAGATTTATTAGGAACAAAGTGCAGATTTAATTGAATTTCATAAAAAGGATCTTGAAGACTTTTTAGGAAACTATTTGGAGATTTGTTCCTATTTTTGTGGAGAAGTTCTTGCAGCTGAATTAAAATGTGAAGATAGGATCTGATTGAAGAGTCCAAGCCCATATTGTAAGAGTCTATAAATAAGGACTTGCTAGACCTAAAATAGGCAGCACACACAACAACAAGTCGTCGATGCAACAATTATAACCTAGTTCTCTTTTGTAAAATAAGGGTTTAGGTTTTGAGAGTCGTTGGCTCTTAGGGTTGTAGTTCCCCTCTATAGTATGGGATGCAGAGAGGATGGCATAGGTGCAGGTACACAACCAGAAGCCTTTAGGTAATGGTTGTTGTATTGTTCTTGGACGAAGCTTTGAAGCAAGTCCAAGATAACTTCTTGGTCAAGAAAACCGTGACAGGTTCTGTGATGGCAGAAAACAGAGACAACGTAGGTTGTGATGGAGGATGTGACTAGGTCTCTCATATCAGAGTTGTAAACGACTAGAGTTTAGCTTTGGTAAAGATTTCCATAGGGGTAGTGATTAGGAGATAAAGTTGTAAATGAGGGAGTTTAGCTTTATGATAATACTACGATATAGTGGAGTCTTCATCCTGGATTGGTATCCCCTAGAGTAGGTGAATTGCACCGAATTGGGTCAACATATCTTGTGTTAATTTTACATTCTGCACTTTACAGTTTTGTTGTATGTGTTCTTGACTGAGATGTCACAACAGAATGTCTCGACATCTTTTGTGACTGTGCTGCTGCACTTTATAACAGCAGTTGTGTATTCAACCTTGTTTATTATAGATGCAGTAATCAATGTCTTAACATTGAGATGGGACATTAGAGTATCTGCATAACCAGAATTTCACCTTCTTTCTGAGTGAATCCCTTAGCAACCAACCTTGCCTTAAAATGCTTCGACATTACTCATTTGATTCCTTCCTTAACCTTGAAGATCCAATAACAACTGACTAACCTAGCCCCTACAAGTTTCTCGATCAACTCCCAAGTGTTATTATCATGAAGAGATTTCATCTCAGTATCCATGGCTTTCAGCCATTTAGTGTTATCTCGAATACTCATAACATCCTTATAGTCTCTAGGTACTTCGTCAAGAACCTCTCTTGCAAAAATTAAGGCATAAGCTATGAGATTTGCATAACCAAATCTCTGAGGTGGCTTGATGACTTTTCTTGACATGTCTCTTGCCAGCAGGTAGTCATTATCAATCTCCTCATCTTCGATAACAACTTATGCTTCTTATTCAACTTCATTTGGGTTATGCAATTTAGCATCACTATGCCCTACCTCAACATGAATCTCTTCCTGTTCTAGCTCTTCTTTAGAGATCTTCAAACTTCGACCAATGTCATATGTTTTCTTGAAAGCCATCTCAGCTTCATTGAAAACTACATCTCGACTTATGATACACCTCTTGTGACCTGGCTCTAGGCACCGCAACCTATAAACTTTGACTCCTTCAGGGTATCCAAGGAACATATATCTCAGAGCTCTAGGTTCGACCTTGTCTTGCCTAATATGAGCATAGGCTAAAAAACTAAATACTTTAAGTCTGTCGAGACTAGGTGGATGTCTCAACCAGACTTCTTCAGGTGTCTTCATTCTCAAGGCTGTCGAGGGACACCTATTTATCAAGTATGTTACAGTCACAACAGTTTCTGCCCAAAACACATTCTTCAATTATGCACTTACCAACATGCACCTTACCTTTTCCGAAATGGTTTGATTAAACCTTTCATCCAAACCATTTTGTCGCGAGTCGCTGTAGTAGTTTTGTACCTTGCAATACCATACGCAGCAGAATAGCTGTCGGAAGCCTCATTGCAAAATTCAAGACCATTGTCGGTCCTCAACCTCTTGACCTTCCTGCCAGTTTGGTTTTCGACCAGAGTCTTCCAACTTTTGAAATTTTCAAAAGTTTCATCCATAGTCTTTTGGATTAATACCCATAACTTTCAGGAGTAATCATCAACTATGAATAGAAATTACTTTGCACCTGAGTGTGAAGGATTCCTTGCAGGTCCCCAAAGATCAACATAAATGTAATCAAGGGATCCATGTGTTCTTTGTTTACCATTGTTAAACTTCATTCTACAGGATTTACCAAATACACAAGGTCACCATCTAGCAGATTTTATTTCGACAAATCGACCAGGCCTCTTTCACTGACATGGCAGTCTTCGACATATGTTTCACGATGCCACATCTGCTGAACCACTTACAACCTCAACCTCAAGGGTATACAAGCATTGTTTCTTCACGCCTCTCAAAACTTCATTCGCCCCCTTCATTACCCTTATGATGCTTTGCTCTCCTTTAAAAAAAAATATCCTTTCTTGTTGAATTCACAAAGAGAAATCAAATTCCTCTTAAGATCAGGTACATACCTAGCATCAGTCAATAACCTTATTGACTCATCATGGAGCTTGAATCTCACAGATCCAATACTTGCAATTTTCCAAGCTTTGTTGTTTCCCAGTAGCACTGATCCACCATCTTGATCACACAATTCCTCAAACACTTATTTGTTTGGAGTCATGTGCCAAGTACACCCTGAATCCATATTCCACTCCTTGCTAGAGTCACTACTTGAAACCACCAGGACATCAAATAATTCATAACCATCTTGCACAATGGCTGTATTACCATTATACTTTCCACCATGATTGTTCAGTGGACCAGGGCATACTTTTCTTGTATGACCCTTCTTCTTACAATATTAACACTTAATAGTATGAGCATTACCAACATAAGAATTCTGTAGAACTTTACCCTTCTTCTTCTCAAACCTACCATCTTTCTTCAAGAATTTCCCCTTAACGGACAAATCCTTATAGTACAAGGCAAATTGAACATCTTCAAAGGTCAGCGACTCTCTTCCATATAAGAGAGTTTCTTTGAAGTGAGCATGAGACTTAGGTAAAGAGCACAACAGCAACAACGCTTAATCTTCAACATCAATCTTGACCTCGATATTTTCAAGATCAAGAATCAACTTGTTGAACATATCCAGCTGCTCAGCCAAGGCTTTGTCTTCACTCATCTTGAATGAATACAAAGCTTGCTTCAGTTAGAGACGATTAACCAACGATTTCGTCATGTACAAACCTTTAAGTTTCGTCCACACACCAGCTGCAGTTTTCTCCTTTGAAACCTGCCGGAGAACCTTATCACCAAGACTCAATACAATGGCACTTTGGATGTTTTCGACCATCGCTGTCTTCCCCTTCTCTGATAGGGCAATACCCATCTTCTCCGATCCTTTCAACGCTTCTAATAAACTATGTTGAACAAGAAGGGCTTGCATCTTCAAGCGCCACAAACCGAAATCATTCACACTAGTGAATTTATCTATCTCATACTTTGTTGACGACATCTTCTCCTCCACGCTCACCACACCAGTTTGTTGTGAATTGATGTCGTGAAGAACAAACCAAAATATGAGAAAAAGATTGAGTTTCTTGAACAAACACAAAAAACCCTATTAGGCTTTACAAAAGGGAGAAAAAAATGAAGAAGAATAATCAGAATTAGTTAAATTTATTTTACTATTCACTTTCTCAATATGGGTTCAAAGATTAAAGGTGAATACCAACAATTAACCTCCTCCCAACAAACTGAGAGAACTAGCCTATTTATATACTAATAATCTAACTTGAGCAACAAGCAAACTTAAACAATTGGGCTTTCAAGCAAGGTCCAATTCGACATAATAACTTACATTACAAGTTAACATATTTCGACAGTATGCTCGAATAGACTTTGACTACAGCATGCACAATTCGTGTCAAACCATGAAGCTACCCTTGTCGACACTAGAGTTTGATCCAAATACCACAACTAAGTTGATTGAGAATAACTCAATTGATAAGAAGTTGACTCATATACCAAAAGATTGTAAATTTATTTCCATCTACAATGTAAGACTGTTAGGGGGAGTTTACTAGGGAGCATTGATACATAGTGTAGGACTAAGCACCTTTGTGAGAGACACACCACTTGTCCACCTAAAACCTTAAGAGGTGTATTCAAAATACCTAATAAGGTGATAGGTGAGTGGGTTCTCCCACTTATAAATGCTCAAGTCACCACATTCCTATCTAATGTGGGACTATTTCCTCACTTACTCACACTTGCTTATATTATTCCAACAAAGACCACGAGGAATTGCTTTTAAGTACCACTTTAAACTTTTAAGTTTTGTTTAAGAGTTTAGAAAGAGGGGAAAAAAGAAAACTTTGTGAGAGATTATTTGTAAATAAATAAATAATTTTTTAAGTTTTATGAGAGACAATTTATGAGAAAATATTTTTAATTTTTCAAATATTATAAAAATATAAAATATATTTGAAAAATTTATGTAAATTCTTTAAAACCTTCTAAAACTTCTATGCGTTACAAATCGTAAGTTCTTCAAAACTAAAGAAATTTTATATTATAAATAAAAATAAATCGTCTAAAATTTCTTCAATAATTTTTTTTTGATTCTTTTGATTCTTTTTTTCTTTCTAAAAGCAAATTGCATTAAACAATGAATACAAGGGATATTCAACCCTTACAAACTACAAAAGGAGAGAAAATCTCAACCAACACCACTCTACATAATTCACCCTAAAAGAGGATTCAAACAAAAATTATAAAAGCTAAGGTTGGAATAAGGATTTTCCACTAAGCAACTCCATTTCCACACAGTTAGTTTAATATACCATCAAACATCATTAACATTAACTTTACCTTCCTTAAAAACAATCTCATTTCTCACGTTCCACAAAATTCACACAACCGCCAACAATAATAATGTTCTGAATTGATTTCTTGCACTATTTGAAACATCACCACTCCATTCCCAAAAATGAATACAAACTTCCTCGGTAAAATTAACCTTAACCCCACTTCACAAAAAGATAGAATTCCAGATGACCGCAACAATAAGACAAACAAATAACAGGTGGGTTAAATCTTCCGCCTCAGAACCATAGAAACTGCAAACTAAATCACAAGAAATACCTCTATAAAAAATTAACACCTTTGTAGCCAAACGACCCCACAACAATCTCCATCCAAACACACGATTTCTTTCTAGAATACGAGCTCTCCAAAGTCTTTTACTTTTCCCTCCAAAACTTCAACAAAGCTTTAATCTTTATTTTTTAACACGTGTCTAAAACCTTGAAAGTTGAAACTATTCTCGTCTTAAAACGAAACCCAAAAGTTCACACTAGTTACTAGTACTACACACAAGCAAAGCAAAGGATGAAACCCAACAAAACCTAAAAGCGTCAAACCCTTAACTTCCGGTAAGCCTTTTTCTTCTCTGCTGCTACACCAAAATTTCTTCCTTATTTTTTTACTGTTTAACTTTTCACTTTGCTCATTGTCACATTTTCTTTGCAACGTAAGTTCATAGAAAGCACAAAACAAAGCTTTTGTTCTTTCCATTCGGTAACTTTTTTCATTTTCTTCATCATATTACATACATCGTGTCTCATCTTCAACTTGGTTATAAGTTATAACATCCATCTTCATATTAGGGGTTTTTTTGGCT
Source organism: Lathyrus tuberosus (assembly GCA_022829125.1). NCBI lineage: Eukaryota > Viridiplantae > Streptophyta > Magnoliopsida > Fabales > Fabaceae > Lathyrus > Lathyrus tuberosus. Next base: position 22,294,443 of record JALAZF010000033.1, on the reverse strand, counting down.
TTATGGCTACAATGACGTCACATTATTTTCATTTTAGAAAGATATGTTTCCAATCAAAAATGTTCCGTGTGAATTAGTCAATTTTTAACCATGCCAAAATAAACCGATACCCTATTTTACTACGATTTAATCGTAACAAACATTTTGAGGTCCTATTTTGCTACGGGCCCTGTGCAGTAGTCTTTTTTGCACATCCTTAAAGGCGGCCCTGATGAAGTCCTAAGTGTTCCAACTTAGCTTCAAGAAAATAATTGTTTGTGAGAACATATTTCCTCATTCATCATACATATGTGATAAACTCAGCAAACTGTGTTTCAAAGCTTTAAAGATTCATTTTTGCAGTTAGAGGCATTTAATTTGGTGAGAGTGAGGCTTAATCTATTATTCAGTTGCTATGCATTGATAGTGATATTTGGTAATGTTTGGTTATGCAGAAATTTAGTTAGTTAATATAGGAAAGACTTGTAAACATGGAGTTTGGTTCAGCTGCATCTGGCTTTAGAACATCAAAGGAAAATCCTCATAAGAAACATAAGGCAAATGAAGTTGAAGATTTAACCAACAAGCTACCGGAATTGCTTATAACTCACATTCTCTCTCTTCTCCCTACCAAAGATGCAGTGCGTACAAGTGTGTTATCTAGGAGATGGACGTACCGTTGGATTTCCATCACCAAGCTGGATTTAGATGATTGCCTCTTCTATATTCCCAAAAGGAAAACAGGTGGAATTCAACACTTTAAAAACTTTGTCAACAGGGCACTTCTTCTTACTAAAGGTTCGAACGTGGATAGTTTTTCTCTTATCATGAGTAACAAGTATGATTCATCCCTTCTAAATACATGGATCTCTTGCGTCTTGATCCCACAGAAAATTAAAAATCTTCGTATCCATTCGAAACTGAAATGCGCATGGGCCTTCTCCGGCCTTGCCTCTCAATCTCTTTTCAACTCCATCTTCTTAGAAGAATTGGTGCTCAAGATGTTTTCTTGTGATATTGAAGTTCCAACTATGGATGTTTCCATGGTTTTAAATTGCGGTTGCGGCTGCGGATGCAGTTGCGGCTGCGGATGCGGTTGCGGTTGCAGGTGTTGTGATTGCGGTCATTGCGGGTGTTGCGATGCGTATTGCGGCCGTTGCGGTGTGAATTTTTATAAGGAGATGTTTGAAACACAAAGTTGAAAAACACTTAATGTTACGTTTTTTCATTACATAATAAGTAAATTGAGTTTTAGGATTCTAATATTTTAATTTTAGATGAAAATACTTGAAGAAACATGATTGAAATTATCTAATGTGGTTCTAAACATAGCCGGAAGTGATGCTTTCAAATCACACCGCAATTGCGGTCCGATGCGGTTGCGGAGGCAACCGCATCCGCAATATTGCGGGTGCAATTGCGGTTGCGGACCGCAATTTAAAACCATGGATGTTTCTTTTGGCTGCCTAAAATTCATTAAGTTGAATGGAATTGCGTTTATCGAAGGCTCCTCATATGGCTATCTCAGACTGAATTTACCACTCCTCAAAAAGTTTGAGACAATAAACTGTGATTGGTTATGTGCAGAGGGGGTCTATGTAAAAGCACCTCTTCTTGAAAACATTTGTATAGTGCAAGACCGTCTTCCGTCTGATGATGATTACCGTAGTTGTGAAATCAAATTTTTTGATTGTCATCTAAAAGAATTTACTTATCGTGGTTATGCTATATCACAACCGTTTGTTCTGTCAGATCCATTGATAGCTAAAAATGCCCGCGCTAATCTTATTTTATGTAAGTGGGAGGATGGAACTCCTGAAGCAGGATTGCGTGAATTTGTGCTTCTCAATCAATTCAATCAAGCCAAATCTATCAATTTTGACATGTATGAGGCAAGCATGTTGTTCAACCTTTTTAACATCGAATACATATGTGATGCCAAACCTTAAAAACTTCATATTTTATAATGAAGTCAAGGAAATAGTGTTTTCACATGATTTTGTTCTGGATGGAGATTGAAGTTGTATTCCATAATTTTCATATGTTACAATGCTCAAACAAGTTTCTTTATGAAATCCAGGTTCTCACAGAACCAAATGTGGCTGTTCTACCTCAATTTTCAATGCTGAGCCATTTGGAGCTTGGCTTAACTTTGTGTGAAGTTTTGTTGGGCTTACTTCAAAGGTCACCATTGCTTAAAACTCTAAGTTTCAAGGTTGGTAATTAGCAATGCTCTTCTGGTTGCACTATATTCATAATAGTTTCCATATTCAAACTACATTGTCTTGTAGAGTTGTGATTGTGTTTTATTGTGTGTATTTAGTCTATTAGCAAATTTTCTTCTAATAGTCTTATAGTTTTTCCTTTGTTTGATGGTTAATAATCAGGGAATATCAAAATTTGATCAGGAGCTTCTGAATTCTACTGTTGTGCCCGATTGTTTGGCATCAACACTTCAAGTTGTGAAATTTGAAAGAGTAAATGGTTACGAGCATGAGCTGTGTTTAGCTAAATTTTTAATGGAGAAAGGTATCGTACTTGAGAGGATGAGTTTCGTCCTTGCTAATCAAGCACTAGGCAAATCAAAGATGATGGAAGAATTTAAGGAAAAACTTTTCTCATTTAAGAAAGGTTTCTCTTTTGCTATTGTTGAATTTTCCTATAATTAGGTTACAAAGGCAAGTAGTATAAATTTTTTTTGCTGGCTGTATATTATTTTGGCTACATAAGTAAGTGGCATGGTCTTATTGCAGTCTGAATTTGTACCTACAAGTAATTGTTTAGAAATGCTGATTATGATATTTTGGCCAAAGTGGTAGCAATATTTGTTCATGTGTTTACATAGAAGTTGTTGCTATTGGAGGGTGGGAGCTGTGAAAGCTTTAATTTTAATTTACATTTAAATTAAAATTATTGTAAAACTTCGTGTTGGTTTGGTAACACGTTTTATTTACGTTTTCTTCGGTCCCAAAGCAAGTTGGTGTAGAAGTAAGGGTGCAAGTAAGTCAAAGCTTATGTTTATTTTCAAATACAAAATATTTACTACTATATTTTTTTATAAATTTATTTAATTAAAAAGATCATATTGTTGGCGGAACAATCGAGGGGGTCAACGAGAGAGCATTTCTTATTTAGGACACACCTTTGTAAGAGACACACCACATACTCACCTAAAAATCTTAAGGTGACAGGTGTGTGGGTTCTCCCACTTATAAAGTGTTTAATCTTCCTTTTTCTAATCAATGTGGGACTTCTTCCTCACACTTGATTCTCAACACTCTCCCTCAAGTGTGAGTTTATATACAATGCTCCCCCTCATGTGGAAGCTCTCTCTTCCACATACACTTGTATCACCGTTGAACTCAACAGAACACCTTCTACCCACACCTGCGAGAAGTGTTTCGATACAAAGTCGGTCCCTTTCTCAAACCAGGCTCTGATACCATTGTTAGCGTCACAATCGAGGGGGTCAACGAGAGAGCATTTCTTAATTGGGACGCACCTTTTGTGAGAGACACACCACATACTCACCTAAAACTTTAAGGTGATAGGTGTGTGGGTTCTCCCACTTATATAGTATTCAATCTTTCCTTTTCTAATCAATGTGGGACTTCTTCCTCACACTTGATTCTCAACACTCCGCCTCAAGTGTGAGTTTATACACAATGCTCCCCCTCATGTGGAAGCTCTCTCTTCCACATACACTTGTATCACCGTTGAACTCAACAGAACACCTTCTACCCACACCTGCGGGAAGTGTTTTCGATACAAGTAAGCCGGTCCCTTTCTCGAACCAAAGGCTCATGATACCATTGTTGGCGGAACAATCGAGGGGGTCAACGAAGGAGCATTTCTTATTTAGGACACACCTTTGTGAGAGACACACCACATACTCACCCAAAACCTTAAGGTGATAGGTGTGTGGGTTCTCCCACTTATAAAGTGTTTAATCTTCCCTTTTCTAATCAATGTGGGACTTCTTCCTCACACTTGATTCTCAACACTCCCCCTCAAGTGTGAGTTTATACACAATGCTCCCCCTCATGTGAAAGCTCTCTCTTCCACATACACTTGTATCACCGTTGAACTCAACAGAACACCCAACCACATCCGGGACACCTACCCATGTGGGATACTTTCGATACAAGTAACACATTGTTGGCGGAACAATCGAGGGGGTCAACGAGGGAGCATTTCTTATTTAGGACACACCTTTGTAAGAGACACACCACATACTTACCTAAAAACCTTAAGGTGATAGGTGTGTGGGTTCTCCCACTTATAAAGTGTTTAATCTTCCCTTTTCTAATCAATGTGGGACTTCTTCCTCACACTTGATTCTCAACACTCCCCCTCAAGTGTGAGTTTATATACAATGCTCCCCCTCATGTGGAAGCTCTCTCTTCCACATACACTTGTATCACCGTTGAACTCAACGGAACACCTTCTACCCACACCTGCGGGAAGTGTTTCGATACAAAGTCGGTCCCTTTCTCGAACCAGACTTTGATACCATTGTTGGCGGAACAATCGAGGGGGTCAACGAGGGAGAATTTCTTATTTAGGACACACCTTTGTAAGAGACACACCACATACTCACCTAAAAATCTTAAGGTGATAGGTGTGTGGGTTCTCCCACTTATAAAGTGTTTAATCTTCCCTTTTCTAATCAATGTGGGACTTCTTCCTCACACTTGATTCTCAACACATATCTCAGAGCATAAAAAAAAGGTTTCCTTTCCGACAAATATTGGCAAACGGCTGAGGTGGCAGAATAATTTTTTATTATTACATTTGATATTTAATTTTCAAACACTTAAATATAAAATAATTGGGCCAAGTCCATGTTATTTACAATAGTAACCCAATTATCAAGATTTATTATTATTGTATTAAAAAGTGCTTTATAAACACTTTATACTGGTATTAAAAATTCAATGTGGGACTTTATTTTGAAAGTAAAAACAGAATATGAAATATTACCAATCTCAACACACTACAGGTGATAAACTCATCTTGTTCCATCACTTCTGTCATCAAAATTTGATCAAATGCCATGAAATAGAATTCCAACATGCAGGTCTCATATAGTAGAACAATCACAACCCTCACCAACTAACAATAATCCTTAAAATAAGAGCAAACTTGACAAAAGAAGGGGAGCCGTGTGTGCAAACAATATTCCATTTCAGCATATACCAAACAAGGTAAAAATTGAGGGAAGTGAAGTTAGTGAAAGTAGCTGCTTTTGTTGTTTCGTTTAATTGAAGACAGTGGCTCCCATTCCGCGTGAGTTTGCGCACTAATTAAACAAGCAATCATTTAATTGATTATGAGATCAGAATATGTTTACCTTTAGAAAGTCAATTGCTCTTGATTTTCATTTTCTGAATGATTTCAGTTTCTTTTAAAAGTCAATCCAATCATTACATTGGATCCAACAAAGAAAAAGAATGAAACAATTAGGATATAACTCTCATAGTAACCCTCTCATATTATCTAAATCTAAAGGAGTGGAAAACAAGGATTCTATATCTTGAGATAGATCAAGAATACCTTGAGGGCGAAAACAACCTTTTCGTTTCGTGGATGGACGATGTTGCTTTGGCTTTCTAGGTGGAGGTGGAAGAATCGCTTGAATTTTGTGTTCCATGGTTGTTGGAGTCTTGAAACCGTCGTTTAATGAATCAGTATCTTTTTCTTCCTCGTACGATGGAATCTTGATCTTCAAATCTAAAGAAACATTGTTGTGTTGTTTCTCCTTCTATTATAGATTTATAAACAAGAAAAAACTTACTGAATGAGAAGTTCTACTGCCCTTTTTTTTCAAAAGCCTGGAAATGTTCTAAGTGCATAAATGTTTTTTAGTATGAAAAATAATTAGTGAAAGTGATGTTGTGATTGGTATACTAGAGTGAAATTGAGTGAGGATAGTATATAGTTATTTTTGAAACAAATCTTTGAACTGTAGTGTGTTGAGATTGGTAATATTTCATATTCTGTTTTTATTATCAAAATGAAGTCCCACATTGAATTTTTAGTACCAGTATAAAGTGTTTATAAAGCACTTTTTAATACAATAATAATAAATCTTGATAATTGGGTTACTATTGTAAATAACATGGGCTTGGCCCAATTATTTTATATTTAAGTATTTGAAAATTAAATATTAAATGTAATAATAAAAAATTATTCTGCCACCTCAGCTGCCACGTCCTGGACCAAATTGGAACTTTTAAAAGAAAGAGGACCAAAATGGACCCAAGGGTATAGGTAAGGGACTAAAAAGGGTATTAAGCCTAATAATAATAATAATATTTTGGATCTTTCGGCCCTTATGTTGCTAATGGGGTCGGGTCCACTATCCTCCAAGGAATGCCAAATTCATCCTCTAGAGAAGGATTTCTTGTGTTTTGTAAATTTATCCAAGTGTGCCATGGAGGAAGAAATGTCAACTTTGACATGGTATATGCCGTGAGCTTCTACTACTTTCGCTTTTAGTGGAACCGGTTGTTTGGACGCCCTTTAGTCTGACCAACAGCGTGAGGAGAAGAATTAACTGGAGGAAAGTGTTCTTAGCTCGACGTTCCAACGAGATACATACTTGCAAGAAATACAGGAAGCTTCCACTTCTCTTACCAAGATAAGTGATGCTTTACATCCCTTTGATCTCTCTGGCTCTCTTGCCGAATGGGTGACCCGTTTGATAAGGTTCATGGCTAGGAAGGACAAGTATTTAACTTTTACCCGAGACACTTTGAATTCTGCTTAGGTGTTTCTCGCAACAACTCAGGGAGAGCTAGAGTCTTTGTGCCTTGATAATGCTTATCTAACTCAGCGTTTGACTAAGTGTATGGCCTCTAACCTTGGGGAGGTTTCACAGTCTTTTGAAAACGCCTTGCAGTACGTGGATTATTTTCCCCATTCTCTACATATCTCAAGGGAGTATATTCAGTCGAATCAAATTCTCTAAGATGGGGATACCGTCTCCTTCTTGGGGTAGCTTTGTCGGCCTTTTTTTGCTTCTTGTGTAATGTATGTACATTAGGTCCGTTGGCCTTTTTTTTTTTGCACTAACTCTTTTTTCGATGGTATCATCAATCTATCCTTCCAAAAACAAAGAATAAATTAAATTATAATTGAGTAATTGAATTTTGGCATCAGGCTGTGTACGATTTGGATGATCGATATTGACTATGCTTTGGAATCCGACATTAGTATGGTGAAGCAGCGATATATCGATCGTCCTTAAGTTACACAAATATGATCGATCAAATTTTTATATGTGATATAAGTAACTCTGATGCAAAGATGGTATATTGGATATACTGTTTCTATTTCGTCCATTCAATCACATAATAATTGTTATTCCTTTGAGTGATCCATGTTCATTTGCTTCAGAATTCGACGTTAGTATGGTGAAGCAATGTCATGTCGATCAATCATACTAAATTTTCGATCATGGTGTTTTGATGATATGAAATTGTTGCATTAGGGTTCATGACTGCACAAGAGTTGTGATGTCAAAGAGGTTTGCGATTAGGGTTGTGATGTGACGACACAAAAGTTGTGCTGCAATGTTTATGGAAAGTATCAAGTGTTGAAGCGAAAAACAACGTTGATTTTAAGTTATGCTGCATTGTGTGATAATTCGCCAAAATTTAATTTGATTAATTTAATTAACAATATTTAAATTAATAATAATAATAATAACATGTTTTTATTATTGTTCTCTTGTGGTGATCAGTTATGACCTTAGTTTTGCTTTATTTTGTTTTGGGATTTTAAAATACGACCTGCGTGTCGCGCCTCTCTTTTAATCTCTTGATGTAACTTCTTTTCTCATCTCACTCCCTCGTATGTAAAACGAATATTCTTTGATGTAATGTAATGTTATGAAGAAAGAGAAGAATACAAGATCAAATGAGGACAACCTTGGAGATCTTTCTTGAAGAAGTGTAGATCATTATTAGGTTTAGCTTAGGTTCTCTCATTGGCTTGGGAGAACAATTGCGCTAGGGCCCATAACTGTTTCATTTTGTATGTATGTTGATGCATGTGAATGCATGGTGATGCATATGAGAGACAGATTATATGATAAATAAGTTGGTGAGATCAAACTAATTGAAAACTCCCTTAAAATTGAATATTAAGTTTATCCTTTTCAAGTTTTAGAACTCATCAAGACTAGTATCGAATAATGTAGGTTTCTCCTAACGCGAGGTATACATTTTATATTGGTAAGGTGCAGTGGGATAAATGTAATATCCAATTTCTAAAATAATGGGTCAAACTTAACTAAACAAATTATAATAAGATTATATACGTTTAGAAGCAAGAGTTGGGAATGAACCATGTGATGGATTAAAATAAGGAGTTATTCACTAAACTAAAAATATTTGAGAATTGTATTAGATACAATTGGAAGGAGTTCCTATCTAAATAACTGAGTTTTGTGTAATCATTTTGACGTTGACTTAAAACAAAGTGAAACATGGATCTCGATCCACTAGAAAATCTTCCGATGGGATTTTCCGAATCAAATGGTAATGGTCATTTGGTTTGAGTAAAATAGTGGGAACATATTTAATTAAAGGCCTAATTGAATATGTTGGTTTTAATTGATGCTCATAATTTCACTTTTTTTTTTATGTAGATTGCCATGACAACAAACATCTCTAACAACATTTTGCGATCAATCCTTGATAAGGAAAAATTGTCTTGGACAAAATTTCTAGATTGGCACCGAAGCCTGAGGATTGTCCTCAAACATGATAAAAAGTTGTATGTCTTATAGACACCTGTTTCTGAAAAGGAGCCTCCTAGTTCAGCTCCTAAGGCTGAAAGAGATGCTTATAAGAAGCGTGTCGATGATGCCAATGAATTCTGAATTGCAAAAGCAACATGAAAACATGGCAGCGTTCGATATGATCGAACACCTGAAGATGCTTTATCAAGAGCAGGCAAGACATGAGAGATTTGAAGTTTCAAAAGCCTTTTTTCAAGGCAAGCTAGCTGAGGGAGCCCTAGTAGGTCCCCATGTACTCAAGATGATTGGGTATGTGGAGAACCTTGAAAGATTGAGTTTTCCCCTAAAAAAAGAGCTTGCGACAAATTTGATCCTGCAATCGTTTCTGGAGAGCTTCAGTTAATTTGTCCTTAATTTTAACATGAATGATATGGAAAAAAGTCTTCCAGAGTTTCTAAGCATATTAAGAACTGCTGAGCAGAATCTGAAGTCAAAAGGGAAGTCCATTATGATGATCAGTAATGGAAAGAAGCAGAACAAAAGGCCCACCAAGCAGGGTGGTAAAGGGAAGGGCAAGGAAGTTGCCAGACCCAAACCTACTGATCATGCTTTGAATCTAGGCATAACAAAGAAGGGCATTTGCTTCTATTGCGGTAAGATCATACAGTGGAAGAGAAACTGCCCAAAGTACCTGGAAGATAAGAAGAATGTAGTGGAGACTTCGACTTTAGGTATTTTTGTTATAGAAATAAATTTATATACTTTTACCTTATGGGTATTGGATACTGGATGTGGTTCTCACATTTGTACTAATGTCCAGGGGCTATAAAGGAGTAGAGATTTGGCAAAATGTAAAGTTGACCTACGAGTTGGTAATGGAGCAAAGGTTGTTGCTTTAGCTGTAGGAACTTATGTATTGACTTTACCTAGTGGTTTAATAATTCAGTTAGAGAACTGTTATTATGTACCTACAATTAGCAGGAATATTATTTTCATTTCTTGTTTGGACAAGTTTGGGTTTTCATTCATAATAAATAACAATTGTTGCTCCATTTATTTGAAGGATATATTCTATGCTAATGCACAAATGAACAATGGATTGTATGTCCTTGATCTTGAAATGAAAATTTATAATATTAATACTAAAAGGATGAAACCTAACGAGTTAAATCCAAGTTACTTTTGGCATTGTCGCTTAGGCCATATTAATGAGAGACATATCTCCTAACTCTATAAAGATGGACTCTTGGACTCTTTTGATTATGAATCATATGATACATGCAAATTTTGTTTAATTGAAAAGATGAAAAAGTCCTCATTCACAGGAAAAGGTGAAAGGGCTAATGATCTTTTGGCCCTCATACATACTGATGTATGTGGACCACTGAACATACCAGCCATAATAGGTTTTCAATACTTCATCGATTAGTTTAAAAAAAGATGCATTCTTTAAACATTACATAATATCTTATGTTGTTATATGCGGTTGTATATTGTTGTTGTATGTTGCTATTGTTGTTCTTGAACCTTATTTTGTTGTATGTTGTTGTGTTGTCGATAAATGTTGTTGTATGTTGTTGTTGTTGATTAATGTTTTAAGAACACGAACAAAACATTGCTAAGTTACAAGAAAGAAACTTCTTGTGACTTAGCAATGTTTTATTCATTAAATTCTTAAAACATTACATAATATCTTGTGTTGTTGTATGTTGTTGTATGAAGTTGAGTTTATTATATGCTATGTAGATTGTTTGTTTCACTAACCCTTCACTGAAAATACATTTCATTTAAATTGATGTAGAAACTTATAATCTGAAAATTAAGTTGTATTTGAAAACCAACTTATATCAATTAATATTTTCCGAATTGCATCTGTCTCATCATTCATCTCACGTTGTTTAACATATATAATGTGGGTCAATGATATGAGTTCTTCAACACATCCATATCTTCTCTTATAGTTTAATTTGAATAACAACAATTTATTGATATTATTCAAATTAAACTAGAATAAAAGGAATTGATGTGATGAAGGACCCTTAGACCATTGAACCACATTCTATTTGTTAAACAACGTGAGATGAACGATGAGACAGATGCAATTCGGAAAACAATGGCTTGTTTAAGTTGGCTTTCAATAATAGTTTAATTTTCAGATTATATACTTCTTCATCAATTTGAATGATTCTATGTTGTTGTGAGGTTTATTGAAAGACAAGCAATCTACATATTATATAATAAACCCTGAGTACTTTCAACAAGAGTTATTTATAATACCCATTATAAAATTTTATTTGCCTAAATGTATATACCACCACTGTTAGTTTTAGAAACTGTGATCATATATAGCGCGCTTTAAGGTTTTCTACAACGGTCGTAAGACCGTGATTGTAAGTCGCGCATATACAACCACGCCTTACGTAACAATGACATGTCACGTGTGATGTTATCCCTTTTCCAGCCGTTGTTGTATATATTTTTCGTAGTAGTGGTTACACGAGGGACATTGTAAATGTCATTCTTATTGAGGCACGAGGAGCACTGCACTAAAGGAGGCAACCAAGGAAGCAGGGGATTCGATATACGCAACATTGTAAAATTTGTATTATGTAGTATTTATATTAGACATTATGGATGTTGTTATCTTTTGTTACTTTGTTATTGTGATGTGGCATTTAGATATTACTGGTTGATTTATTCATATATGGAATTTTCATCATGTATATTAAGTGTATGCTTTAATTTACAAAAAAAAAATGTTCTGATAGGTAAAGTTATAAAACAAAAAATATCAGTGTATTTCATAAAAACAAAAAAAAATCAATATTTTACTGTCAAAGAAAAATACTAAAATGCATTTATGGATCACTTTCAGGCAAAATGAGTGTGTTTTTGTCAGAACTGTTTAGGGTGAGTATATGGTTACCACGGAAGTGCATTTTCAGACCATTTAAAGATAAAATGAGTGTGTCTCAGTTTGGAATACATGGGTGAATATAGGGTTACTACGCAAGTGTATTTCCTGATCATTTTAAGGCAAAAAACGAGGATTAGGTTCATTGATGCATACAATTGGTGTGTAGTTGGTGCGTCAGAAAATACATTTATGAATTTTAGGGGTCATTTTCAGATTTTCTTAGAGTGTTTCTCCACCACTTTGTGTTACAGGTAGGAATAAAAAATGCAATAATTGATCTCTTGTTCTTATCGTGCTTATTTTCATTTGTTGAAGTGGGAATCAAATTCGATGAAGTGTATTTTGTGAACCTTAAATTAATGTTTGAAGTTGCAGCTTCTCCTTAGGGTGAGAATATGTTGGATGAAACAGACATAGGGTGAGAATACGTTGGGTGAAACAGACTTTGTTAAATTTAAATCTCACATGTTAAAAAATAGGGTTAATACACCTTTTGGCCCTTGTCATATGAGCGAAATCCCAAAAACAACCCTGTAAAAAAAAAACACAAATTCCCCCCTGTCATTTTAAGATTCCCTTCTTTTAGTCCTTGAGTGGATCTGGTCACTTAAAACGCTTATGTGACAAGGACATGTTGGCATTTTTAATTTTTATTTAATTTTTTAAAATCCACGTGGCATATATATATATATATATATATATATATTTTAATTCTATTTATTTTTAGTTTTATTCTATTTATTTATTTTTTCGTATTATTTCTATTTTTTCAAATTGTTATTTTAAAAATTATTTTAATTGGGCCAAGATTAAATAGATCCAAACTCAATGCTAGCACCAGTAGGAGCCTAATAGTTAATGAATTGATAAGTCTTGTGTAAGACTTATTTATAAACACTTGTATTTTTACATTATATTTCGATGTGAGACTTGCCTCTTTTTTTTTTCAGAACATACACTAGCGCAAAAACGGTTTTAGACAGCGCTTTTTTAGCCTTTAGACAGCGCTTTAAAGCGCTGTATAAACCAGCGACGCTATAGGTTTAGACAGCGCTTTTGGTATTACCAAAAGCGCTGTCTAAAGGGGCGTGTATTTAATGAAAAGCGCTGTCTATGGTACCTTTAGACAGCGCTTTTTCACATTATATGGATTACTTTAGACAACGCTTTCGTCAAAAGCGCTGTCTAAGCCCTACCTTTTTTTGACTTTTTTGGTACACCTTAGACAGCGCTTTCTCCAAAAGCGCTGTCTAAGACCTTCCTTTTTTGACTTTTTTAGTACACCTTAGACAGCGCTTTCACCATAAGCGCTGTCTAAGACCTTCCATTTTTAACTTTTTTAGTACACCTTAGACAGCGCTTTCACCAAAAGCGCTGTCTAAAGTGGACCTTAGACAGCGCTTTCACCAAAAGCGCTGTCTAAGGTGTACGAAAAATTTTATATAATTTTTTTTTAACCACAATTTTACCAGGTTTTTTCAACCAGAATTTGACCTGTAATTTTCAACCAGCAATTTTTTTCAGAATTGGCAATTCAAACCATTGGCCTTTCTACACCAAAATTATATATCCAAAATTGGCATTTCATACCAATATATATATTTAAAATTACAAACCAAAATTGTATATACACCTATTTATAATTACAAATCATTACATTTTTCTACAAATGCACATTTTACTTATTCACCAAAATTGCATCCAACCAAAGCATTGCTTCCAACCAAAGTTATTGCTTCCAACCAAAGCATTTTTTCTACAATGCACATATTACTTATACACCAAAATTGTATATACACCAAAATTGCATCCAACCAAAACATTGCTTCAATCTACATTATAGGTCCTGAAAACACAAAGATTGTAATTCAAAGTATTAAAATTCAAAGTATATACACCAAAAATTGTAATTCAAAGTATATACACCAAAATTGTAATTCAAAGTTTGTAATTCAAAGTATATACACCAAAATTGCAATTCAAAGTATATACACCAAAATTGTAATTCAAAGTATATACACCAAAATTGCATCCAAAATTGTAATTCAAAGTTTGTAATTCAAAGTATATACACCAAAATTGCAATTCAAAGTATATACACCAAAATTGCATCCAACCAAAACATTACTCCAACCAAAGTTACACATATTAAAATTCTCATCAATTAAAGTAAGAGTATAATATTATACCTTATGTTTGTAAAATTCCGAGCTCCATAATGTATTGACACCACTCCTCTTTGATTTCATCCAATAGAGCCTTTGTGTAAGTAGCACTCCTGAATTCTTCAAAATACTACATAATAATATAACATATAGTTTGATTTAGTTTTAACTATTTCATTAGACAATATGAGAGATATGTGTTAAAATAACTCATAAGTTAGAAATACATACATCGGGTGGAATCTCCATTCGATCCAACGAAATAGTGTCTCTCATAAATCTCAACATGAAATAGCCGCAATCTATTTGATTGCGTTGCCGAGGACACTACAAATGAAAATAAAATATGGATAAATTCTAAGTTTTATCAAGTAAGCATCACTAATATAATAAAACATGTGATAATTAATATACCTTCACATAATTCCATGTAATGGTGTGGTCGATTCCCCGATGTTCTAGGAATGCTTGTATAGTGCTAATAAAATATAAATGAATATTTAGAACAATTCACATAAATAAATAAATATACACATTTCTATTTAGAACAATTTCACTTACGTGTCAATACAGTCCTTCATATCCGGGTATGTGGTCCAATCATTTCCTAAGGAATCCAGATAATACACTACTCCGCGGATAGGATTGATTGCAACCAACAACCAATGTCCACTGTAAGATTAAACAAGTGTTAGATAGAAACTTTCTACACGAAGTCAAAATACAAAAAAAAATATAATAGATGAATTTAGAATGAAAATCTAACCCAGTATTAAACGGTAAAAAGTACAACTTTTCCGTTTCTTGGTTGTCCATAAAGACGTTGCGTATATACGCATGGACCTCATTTGGTTTCGTCAATATTTCGGTTAAGTTGACAGCGCTGGGGCATAAGAATGCAAATCTTTGCTCCAATCCCCGGGGGCGCATAAAACTGTCATACAGAAACCTGAAATAAAAACATCATTAACATTAGAATATTCATTTGAAAAATAAAGTAAATAAGTTGTTCAATTACCAAAGTAGATCGGATATACCTCAAGTATATATTGACAACAGTGACGCCCAATTCTGTATATTGGAAAACTTGCTCGAAGTCTTCATTACCAACATTCTGGTCAAATTCAAAGCCATACAAATCTTTCTCCATAGTTATCAGACGAACACCTCCAGTCGGAATATCCGTCATTAATTGTAGAAAGGTCTGAAGGCACGTCCTAACCTTGCCGATAGGTTGTTTTCTAACCCTGGTATTCTTAGCACCAACAGTTTTTTGCGTTGAAACGTTGCTAATCACTTTACCAGGCAGCTATAAATCATATAATTTGTTAGATGAAGTATAAGATATCCAATTTATCATTTTCTATGCATATAATTGTGATGTACCTCTTTTTTTGAGACAACGGACTCGGTATGCTCCGGAATCCGCTTATCCTTTGTTTTGGATTTTGTTGGAGTCTAAATAACATTGCCATGTAAAAAATGAAAATAAAATGCTCGTAAAATCTTTGAATTTACACATTAAGATTAACAAAGGTTTATAACGGTTTTAAGCATATATACCTCATATCCTACGAGTATGAGATTTGACGGCCATGGAACAAACGACCCTATAGCTTGTCCCACCACTCTTACCTCCGAATCATCGTTAGGATAGGGTAATAGTGCTTCATTCTCCATAGCAATATCAACTGATACTTTCAAACTTCCAGTAGGGAGGGATTCATTATGAAGTACTGTGACCCCATTGTTAAACACTTTTCCCTTGGCAACCATCCGATGAATTGGTGAAGATAAGAATAGTTGACATTGGTGAATGCCCTAAAACCAAAAATACATATGTCATTGTTAATGTGTATATATGTAATTAAATAATTTAAGCTACTAATATAATTTCATAGATATATATATATATATATATATATATATATATATATATATATATATATATATATATATATATATATATATATATATATATAATTACCTCTGGAATAATCGGATGAAAGCTGCAGTTGATACTATCCTTCTCTGATCCATCTCTAACACCAGAAGCGTTATCCCTTTCTTTTTCCTTTCTTAATTCCCGCACCTCGGCTTCTAGTGCTTCCAATTTAGCTTCAAGTACTGAATAACTAGCAGCCTTTCCCTTTTTAATATTCAGGGAGGTCGGGGTGATCCCAAATGCCTTACCCCTCACCCGACCAGGATACTCAGGGACATCTAATGCCCGACTAAGTATGCTCCTGGTATCATCTGCAGGTACAGACTGAGATAACGCCTCCTGAAAATCAGATGAATATCGAATATTTGTCAAATATTTGTTAATAAAGTTTTGACTTAATTAAAGAAATATTGTTATACTTACACATTTCTCATATACTTGTAGAACCTCTTCTGGAACAGATCCAGACTTGCCCACACGGGCTTCCTTCCACAAGACATGTGCAGGAAGAGATGTTTCAGAGCTACCCGCCTTTTGTAACTACATATAAAGCCAAATAATATGATCAAATATAACTCATGATGAACAATTATTATGTCATTGCAATTTATTGATACTTACCAATTGTTGCTCCAAACGTCCATATCCAGTACGTCCTTTCCTGTATTTATATTGGGGATCTGATGCTCTATCCCGATTAATTGCACTTAAACTCTTAAATTGCTCGGTTTGTCGTTTGGCTTTAAACTTCACCCATTCTTGTGGTGAAATGAAACTTGCATATTTAGATGGAAACTCTCCATCAACAAAATTACCTTCAGCATCCTTAAGATAGGTTTTGTTTAAATATGTCCTAAACCCTCTTAGGAGCTTCCCTGCCAATCTCATCAAATAAGCTTTTCTGTCGTCCTCGACATTAAAGCACCTCTAAAAAAACCATACACATTGGTTAGTACAAATAATTTAAACGACATAATTAGTTGGCATAATTAAAGACATAATTATGGTACCTTTATCTCATTCCAAATTTTTTCTTTGGTTTCCTTCAACTGTTTGTTTCTCCAGTCATCTAAAGTAATAGGAACCTCATTCCTTACAAGTGTACCAATGAAACTTGTCAACATATGACCGTTAGGCTCAACAAGTGTGCCTGTTTCGCTCCAATGCACATTATAAGTCATGCCTTGATTTCTAGCATGGATCACTCTCCTCATTATGGTTATTCCTCTCCTAATCTCTTCTTCCATAGTTCTGCTACTTCCAACCTGATCATCATGTGGATGATCATCATCATGTGTGTGATCATCAGCATGTGGGTCATCATTGTTAGTAGCCATCTAACCTGTAATAAATAAATCAAGGATATCAAATATAATATATAACAAATATAATAAAGAAATAAAGGATATCAAATATAAAAAATATGACATAATATATAACAAACTTAACGAAATCCAATACCCCATTCTCGTACTCTTTGGACAATCGATCGGCATCCATCCATTTTTTATCCATGGTTTTCCTACTTATTAATCCTAACAGTTAGAAAGAATTTAACATTAGCATAACAAGTCCAAACTAAGAAATTCAAAGCAATTAACTTCATTAACAAAATTGCTTTGAATTTCGGTTCTTTAGAACAACAACCTCAAGAATTTACATTATTAACATTAACACTAACACTAACACTAACACTAACACTAACCTAACACTAACACTAACACTAACCTAAACTAAACTAAACTAAACAAACACATTATATAGCAATAGTTAACAATGTAGAAAAATGTTAACAAGAACAAACTATAATAGATGTTCTAAACTAACACTAACACTAACACTAACACTAACCTAACACTAACACTAACACTAACCTAAACTAAACTAAACTAAACAAACACATTATATAGCAATAGTTAACAATGTAGAAAAATGTTAACAAGAACAAACTAAACTAACACATTATATTGATTCTATTCCTATATCACCAAAAATGAAGTTAGCACATATTTTATTCTTATATCCAACAACAGTCCAACATTAGCAACAACATTAACAACATTAGCAACATTATCAACATTAGCAACAGTCCAACATTAGCAACAACATAAACAACATTATTATCAACATCAACAACAACATTATTATCAACATCAACAACAACATTATCAACATTATCAGCAACATTATCAACTGAAACTCTGAAACTCTGAAACTTCCAAACTGAAACTCTGAAACGTGTAAAATGTGTAATACTCTGAAACGTGTAAAATGTGTAATACATCAACAACAACATTATTATCAACATCAACAACAACATTATCAACAGCAACATTATCAGCATACCTTATAAAATGTGTAATAATCTGAAACTCTTAAACTTCCAAACTGAGTGACGAAAACGCGAAATGAGAGAGGAACAGACGGTCACGGTGGAGTAAAGGTCGTCGGAGTCGCGAAATGTGGGAGGAACGGTGGACGACGGCGCGGTGGACGACGGCAAGGGTTTAGCTCAGGTTCGCAAGTATCCGTTCGCAACAGGGGAGGGAGAAGAAAGAGCGCAAAACTGAAAATGAAAACAGAGTATATTCATATATTTTAATTTTATTAGACCTTAGACAGCACTTTTCAACAAAGCGCTTTCTAAGGTGGCCCTTAGACAGCGCTTTAAAAGCGCTTTCTAAGATTGGCCTTAGACAGCGCTTTTGTTTTTATTTTTTTAAATATTTAAGACCTTAGACAGCGCTTTCCTTAAAAGCGCTGTCTAAGGTCTTATATTTTTTTTAAATTTAAAAGGCCTTAGACAGCGCTTTTAAGGAAAGCGCTGTCTAATATTTTCCATTAAATTTTTTTAAAAATTTAAAAGGCCTTAGATAGCGCTTTTCACTAAAGCGCTGTCTAAGGTCTTATATTTTTTTGCGCTTTTCCTTTATTAAATTAATAGATTCCGTGTTTTTGACCTATAGCAGCGCTTTTGTAATAAAGCGCTGTCTAAGGTGAGATGTTATAAGTCCTTTTTGTTGTAGTGATACAACCTTCATACTTCCACTCTACAAGAAACTCTCAGTGAAGCCAACAATGAAGCACAATTCTTTGCAACTGAATGGATGTTCAAGGTAACTCATGGCATAAAGGAAGCTTATTAGTTAAGAAAAATAAATATTCTCTTTTGTCTGAAATAGTGTGAATCAAGCTTCATTTTCTGCTGTAATTTAATCTGCATGCTTCAACATTGATATAATATTCATGACACAACATATGAACTTGGTTTCTGCCAAGATATACAAGTCTTAATTCAATCTTGGGCCTAAATGATCATCATTATCTTAGAATAAAAAATTTTCCTTTTCTAACACAAGCAATGAGAAATTTCCTCGTAAGTAGAGAAAGACAGGCTAAGTTTCTTAATTTCCCCAAGTTGAAAAAGATGATATATACGAGCTTGTTTGTGCAAGATGGATTATGCAAAATCATTCAAACTTTCATATCCTTAGTAGAATTTGAATCTCGTTTCGTTCTGTATATATGAAGTAGGGACTAATGACTCAACATTTTCTGCTGGTTGTGTTAAATTTCAGGTTGCAGAGGGTGCAACAACACTCTACATAGAGCAGTTGCGTGGGATTCAGTACATTTCAGGTTGATGATGAAGAGAAGTGTAGTTGTCCCACATCGTTTGATGCAGAAAAAAATATAGTGTTTATATTAGATACTTATGTTATGGATTTCAAATGGAAAAATACTTGGGCTAAAAGAAATGGAATATGTGTTTGGCCCAAATAAAATAATTTTAAAATTATTAATTTGAAAAAAAATAGAATAAAATTAAAAATAAATAGAATTAAAAAAAGATTAATATATATATATATATATATATATATATATATATATATATATATATATATATATATATATAGGGTTCATATCCTATGAGAATGCAATTTTTATATAAGAACATGAGAATGAATCTGAATCATTAGATTTTAAAATAAATGGTGGAGATTATGTGTTGTTTTTGTTTTTCTCTCTCTTTCATTATTGAAATAAATGATGGAGGAGAGAGAAAAAAAACTAACATATAATCTCTACCATTTATTTTAAAATCTAATGGTTCAGACTCATTCTCATGTTCTCATATAAAAATAGCATTCTTATATATATATATATATATATATATATATATATATATATATATATATATATATATATATAAATGCCACGTAGATTTTAAAAAATTAAATAAAAATTAAAAATGCCAACATGTCCTTGCCACATAAGCGTTTTAAGTGACCAGATCCACTCAATGACTAAAAGAATGGAATCTTAAAATGACAGGGGAAATCTGTGTTTTTTTTACAGGGTTGTTTTTGGGATTTCGCCCATATGGCAGGGAGCAAAAGGTGTATTAATCATAAAAAATATTAAAATTTAAATTTGATTTATAGTTTATCATATGTTTATTTTTAATCACGAATCTATCATTTTCGAAGACATGACTGATCTGCTAATCTACTTTAAAAACCTATTTTATTTGATAATATGTAAATAAACAATTAAATTAATGTTTATATCGACTAAAAAACTAAAAGATCAACGATGCTAAATATTTATTTGTATTAATTTATCTAAGTTTACCTAATAACATAAATAATTTGTGAGACTCTATTTGCTTAAAAACAACGCATAAAACAACTCGTGACAGTGATAACTAAATTTTATTTTTATATTTTTATTCAAAGGTCAATATATAATAATAATAATAATAATAATAATAATTATTATTATTATTATTATTATTATTATTATTATTATTATTATTATTATTATTTACTTAAATAATTCGGTATACTAGATTTAAAGAGTTTTTATAATCCTAACATTTTTAATTAAATAGGTTTATAAAAAAAATTTAAGTTTTTTCTATTTAAAAAAACTAAATCAAACTGATCCTGAATTTGTGTAGTTTTGGCCTAGGCCTTGTTAATTGATCTAATTTATTCGCACCTCTACATCATCAACTTGCTTGGAGATGCGAGAAAATGTGAACAACCAAAAGAACGAGTACTACAATAATTCCGGTAATCCAACTTAGGTATTGTGCAGAAACATTATATACAAAAGCGATGGTTCGAACCTATAACGTCTCATTTGTTAACTTTTAAAAGAGAAATTAAAACTTTCACACCACATTCCAATAGCAACAACTTTTAGGTAAAAACATGGACATAATATCCACTGTTCTTTCGCCAAACTATCAAATTCACCATTTCTAAACAAATACTTGTTGTAGGTACAAATTCAGACTGCAATAAGACCATGAAGTGTTGATCATTAACTCATCCTCTCAAGCACGATACTTTTTTCCATAAAAAATTTAGCTAAACACAGCTCATGCTCGTAACCATTAACTCTTTCAAATTTCATAACGTGAAGTGTTGATCTCAAACAATCGGGCACAACTGTAGAATTCAGAATCTCCTTATCAAATTTTAATAGTCCCTGAAGAATAACCATCAAACAAAGCACGAATTAGACTTGCAAAGGAAAAACTATCCAAAGCACGTATTAGAAGAAAAATCTAATTGACTAAATACGCACAATAAGTCACAATCACAACTCTACAAGACATTGTAGTTTGTATATGGAACTGTTATGAATAGTGCAACCAGAAGAGCATTTATGATTGAGTGCAAATTACCAACCTTGATATTTAGAGTTTTGAGCAATGGTGACCTTTGAAGTAAGCCCAACAAAACTTCACACATAATTATGCCAAGCTCCAAATGGATCAGCATTGAAAATTGAGGTAGAACTGCCACATTTGGTTGTGTGAGAACCTGGATATCATAAAGAAACTTATTTGTGTAATGCAACATATGAAAATTATGGAATACAGCTTCAATCTCCATTCAGAACAAACTTATCAATTGATGCTCGTTAACACTATTTTCTTGACCTCATTATAAGATATGAAGTTTTTAAGGTTCGGTGTCACATATATACATTCAGTGATCAAAAGGTTAATCAATATGTTGGGAAATTTAGGGAAAGTCGGGAGTGCTAATAGGCTAAACATTAAGATTTAAGAGATGTTGACGCCACATATTCACTAAAAACTTGTTATAGGAACTTAACCACTCACACTTGAATTGTAACACAATGCTTACATGAGATAAGTTGAACTTGATAGATTTGGCTGGACTGAATTGTTTGAGAAGCACAAATGTGCATAACTTTTCTTTTGGAGTTTCATCCTTTCGGTTACCTAAAAGAAGATTAGCACAAGCATTTTTAGCTATCAACGGATGTGACAGAACTAACGGTTGTGATATAGCATAACCGTTATAAGTAAATTCTTTCAAAAGACAATAAAAAAATTTGATTTCACAGCTACGCGGCTCATCAGATAACGGAAGACGGTCTTGCACTATACAAATGTTTTCAAGAAGAGGTGCTTTTACATAGACACCCTTTGCACATAACCAATCACAGTTTATTGTGATAAACTTTTTGAGGAGTGGTAGATTCAGTGTGAGATAGCCAGATGAGGAGGCACCGGTAAAAGCAATTCCATTCAACTTAATGATTTTGAGGCATCCAAAAGAAACATCCATAGTTGGAACTTGAATATCACAATAACACATCCGAAGCACCAATTGTTCCAAGACGGTGGAGTTGAAAAGAGATTGAGATGCAAGGGCAGAGAAGGCACATTCACATTTCAATATCGAATTGATACAAAGATTTTTAATTTTCTGTGGGATCAAGACGCAAGAGATCCATGTATTTAGAAGAGATATATCATACTTGTTACTCATGATAAGAGAAAAACTTTTGACGTTTGAACCCTTAGTAAGAAGAAGTGTCTTGTTGACAAAGTTTATAAAAGGTAGAATTTCATCTGCTTTTCTATTGGGAAGATAGAGCATACGATCATCTAAATTCAGCACGGTGACTGACATCCAACGGTGCATCCATCTCCTAGATAACACGCTTTTACGCACTGCATCTTTGGTAGGGAGAAGAGAGAGAATGTGAGTTATAAGCGATTCCGGTAGCTTGTTGGTTAAATCTTCAACTTCATTTTCCTTATGCTTCTTATGAGGCTTTTCCATGTTTATTAACTAATTAACTTTCTGCATAACCAAACATTATCAAATATATCATTATGAATGCATAACCTATTCTAAAAGTAATCAAACGTTAACATGCAACTATAATCATTCTTATGAGGCTTTTCCATGTTTATTAACTAATTAACTTTCTGCATAACCAAACATTATCAAATATATCATTATGAATGCATAACCTATTCTAAAAGTAATCAAACGTTAACATGCAACTATAATCATTCTTATGAGGCTTTTCCATGTTTATTAACTAATTAACTTTCTGCATAACCAAACATTATCAAATATATCATTATGAATGCATAACCTATTCTAAAAGTAATCAAACGTTAACATGCAACTATAATCATTCTTATGAGGCTTTTCCATGTTTATTAACTAATTAACTTTCTGCATAACCAAACATTATCAAATATATCATTATGAATGCATAACCTATTCTAAAAGTAATCAAACGTTAACATGCAACTATAATCATTCTTATGAGGCTTTTCCATGTTTATTAACTAATTAACTTTCTGCATAACCAAACATTATCAAATATATCACTATGAATGCATAACCTATTCTAAAAGTAATCAAACGTTAACATGCAACTATAATCAACATAGACTGGTATTTTACCCTTTCAAACTCTTTATTGTTGCATAATATATAGAAATAGAAATCAAAAGAAGCGAAGAAAAGGCTCACCAGAAATTAGGGATTTGACGATTAGGGTTTCGGTTTCATGCAGAAAGAACAAGTGTATGGGTTATTTATATGTTCATATGGAGGGATGAAAAGGGTTATAGGTCCTCATGTTCGTACTCTCGCGCTTGAGCAACGTTTGTACAAATACTCTCATACCAATTAGTAACTCGCAAGAGTTTCCTAGCACTCCTCTACAACTCTACCCTCGTACCGACATAAATAAAAAATATTAATTAATTTTAAATAATCCAAAAAATATTAAAAAAATTAAACATAATTAAATGTATTTGAATGCTCTTTTATAAAAACCATTTGATTGGATTTAGATATTGAATTGATTTTTTTAAAACCCATACAATCTAAGCTAAATTACATTTATACAATTTTATATTTTAGTTTTTTATTAATATGATATGTAGAGTTAATTTATTATTAACTTGGTCTAATTTATTTATTTTTATTATTTTAGTTTTTCAACTGTTTGTTAATTTGGAAGCCATTGTGGCCAACTATTGCTGTGTGAAACAACGTTTTTCAAACTTAAGAAATAATAAATTAATAATAGAGAAATGCTCTCATGACACCAAATTATACATTTTACACCATAATCTATACTATGAATACATACTTATCAGTTTTTAATATTTTTTATTCCACTTTGATATCCGTGCAACACTAAACTAGCTATAAGCATACGGTGTAAGTTGAATACGGTGTAGCAAATCAGTGTTAAAGTAGCATAGCTCTTAATAATAATACCAACATTGTTATTTTGCTTTCATTCTTTTTTCTTCAATTTTTTTATTTAATAATTTGTTTACTTAAAAATAATTTATATATTAATTTTATTGTATTACAATTTTATAAATAATCAACTTCATTTATAAAATTAATTTTACTTTAATATTAACATAACAAATACACACGAACTATGTATATATTGTTTGATATATATGCATCCCATAGATTGTTGGAGGTACGATTTGTTGGTAGATTTGAAGTAGATTTTTAATTTGGTGTTTAGAGAATATTTATATACATGAGATGTGAGGTAATAAATATTTATATACATTAGATTTGAGGTAATATTCTTCAACAAAGGCTATGAGATGTGGTGGCAATGAACCGAACCAACTCGAAAATAGTTCGGAACTCAGTTTGACAGTTAATTCGTTGAACTTGGTTCATGAACTTAATGAGTTGAATATGAGCGAAAAACTAAGTTCGTTAACTAAATGAGTTGAACTTGAACTATACATAGTTCGACTCGTTAGGTTCATGAGTCAACTCGATTATATATGAGAATGATTATATAGTCTTTAAGAGTAAGTTTAAAGATTTAATATAAATTTTAACCTTATATTTTATTTTAATCTAACGGTGTTAATTAATAATTTATATTCTCAAGTGAGCAAAATATTTCTATAAATAATTATACAAATAAAATTAGCATCATATAAGTTAATTAATTTTTGAATTAGTATATTTTTTAGACAAAGTTAAATTTCAATCTAATAATTTTTATTTTATTTCAATACTTTTTTTAAAAAATAATATTAATTTAAAATGTCAAATATATAAAAAAAATAGATTTAGAAAAATGGCTTTTAAGACCGTGAAGCAAGCGAGATGAACCTAATGAGTCGAACCGAATTGCTCGTGAACTTATAACGAGTCGAGTTTGAGCTTAAAAAAAATGTTTGTATCGAACTCGAACCGAGATTTGAGCTGAACTAATTCTTAACGAGTCGAGCTGAGCTGAGACGAGTTCGACTCGACTCGACTCATTTCCAGCCCTACGTGTGGTTATGGAATAATGGGTATGATTACGATGTTAGTGTTTTATTTTTTTTTAATAGGCAAGTGGAATTAAACCAGCACAAGGGGTGCTGAAACCCTTTACAAAGAATGGCAGGTTAGAAACAACCTTCAAAACAAGAAAAAGGGTCAAAGAACAAAAAACAAACCCCAACAAAAATCTACAACACCCTGAGAAGAATGAAAGCAGTCTGCAGAGGAAAATCAAAACCAGGACAGCGCCTGCCAACAAAGCACAACTCTACGACTACCTGTTGAAACATATAAGGGGGAGTGAATTCCACACGTAGAAGTCGTAAATGTCCGCTAAATTACCGCACATACGTATCCAGTTCCACAATCTAAGGGTGATAGTCGTCATACAATCCAAGAAGCTAAAGTCTTCTTGTTTAAAAATGATAGCATTCCTCATCAACCAAAGGGTCCAAACAGCAGCTAGCCAAATAACGCCTAGAATCGTCCTTTGCGTTTTAGTCTTCACCTTTTCACAATTATGGAAATAATACACAAACTCGACCAGTGATAACTCCATATCAGATCCGATCCATTCGTAAACCTTCATCCACATTCTTGCCATGAGCGAGCATTGGCCAAAAAGGTGCAATAAAGTTTCCTCCTCAGAATTACAAAGCACGCAATGCAAGTCCCTGATGTCCGTTAAAATGAGCCTATGGAACAAAAGATCTTTGGTAGGAATTCTACCTAACAGAAGCCTCCACCCAAAGAAAGCCACATTATGAGAGATCTTCACCTCCCACAAATGATTAACAGCTTTGATTGTTCTAACAGGGAGAGATCTGGCAGAATGATTATTAAAAAGGAATGAGTAGCAGGAGTTAACAGAAAAAACATCACCTGAGCCGACCTGCCAAACAAAGTTGTCTTCTCTATTCTGAACCAGAGCACGATCTTGAAACAATTGCGTAAAATCATTCCAAGCTTTAGCATGAATCAGACTTACATTGTCAACTAAGTCGTCAAGCTTCCATCTCCATCCACTTATTTCCCAAACACCGGCTTCCTCAATAGCGTTGTTCTTGGCCTTCGCGCGGAGATAGATTTCTGGAAAAGCATCCTTCAAAGATTGGTTGCCAAGCCAATTAGAATGCCAAAAGGCGGTGTGCCTCCCATTATGAACTTCGCTAAAGACAGCTCCCGCGAAGCTAATGACCTCTTCCTTTGACCCCAAGTTCGACATGACTAAATCCCCCCACCATATTGAATCCCTATTGGATAAGACCTCTGCATTTCCATTATGCAGTTTTAACTCGTAGTTCTCGTATCTATGCCTTAAAAAGCTGCTCCAAACCGCGTCTTTATCCTTCATCAACCTCCATTTCCACTTAAACAACAGTGTTGTATTGAGAACTTCAATATCCCTTACTCCTAGACCTCTTTCCTCCCGGGGTTTGCATACAATAGGCCAACTCACCCAATGAGTCGAACGTTTGTTCTCACAGCCGTTCCACAGAAAGTTGCTTTGTATGCGTCTAAAATCCGCAATCACTTTTGAAGGAGCTTTGTAAAACGACAACGTGTAAATAGGTATGGCATTCAACATAGAGTTTATCATCACCACTCGACCTGTGTACGAAAGATTCCTACCCTTCCAAGTAGCCAACCTACTTTTCATATTGCTGACAAGCTCTTTCCACATTATTAGCTTCCTTGGATTGTCCCCCACCTTGACACCAAGGAACTTGAAAGGAAAATTATCCGTGTTGCACGAAAGAAAATCCGAAGCAGCCTCAAGAAACCAATCTCCAACGTTTAGCCCATATAGTTTACTCTTGTGAAAATTAATTTTCAGCCCTGACATCAGTCCAAATCCCCTTAGAATTGCTTTCAAACTCCAAATGTTACTGCCACTACCTTCAACCATAATAATGGCGTCGTCTGCGAATTGTAAAATATTAACCTCCTCCTCTTCACAATATTTGAAACCTCTCAACTCTCCCATATCCACAACCTTCTTAACCAAAGTCGTTAGCGCTTCCGTGACCAAGACAAACAAAAAGGGGGATAACGGGTCTCCTAGACGGAGACCTCTCTCGACCTTAGTGTTTTATATTTTGGCCTAATGACAATTTACAAGTGAGTGTTTGAGAATCTACAAGTTTCATCTTTTTTCTCTAACTTTATAGACTTTAAATTCATCATTCTTATCTAGAAATGGATTATCCAAAGGATATTCCCTTGCTTGTTACTTCTCTCCTTCCTCTTCGACATACCAAAGCAAGAAAAGGAAACATGACTATTAGAATCTAACATCCCCTCAAATCCCATCCATCTCTTGATACCCATCAAAACATTCACAACATAAACGCAACTCAGAAATAAATAAGACGATCATTCTTCAGAGCTTATGCATAAAACGCAATTAGGATGGAGACAACTAAGGAAATGCCTCTCTTCAACAATTGGTCTTTTGTAGCTAACAGCATGTTCAAGAAAAGTCTCCACAGGAAAATCTGAATTTTTGAAGGAATCTTTGGACTCTACAACTCCTTCAATGCAGCTACTAAGTCATCTTCGATAACGAAAGGCTGATTGATCTGAAAAATCAATTCAAAACAGGAACTGACAGAAAAGGTACTTAGGATTTTTGAATCCAATTCAAAATTATCTTCAACCGAGGTAACAATCGCCCGATTCTACAGCAAAGTATCTAACTCCTTATGCTCCCTATACATCACCGATCCTGAATTTGTGTAGTTTAGGCCATATGACTTTTTGATTGGTCTAATTTATTCGCACCCTGTAACACCCACTTTCAGATCTCCGTATGCGTATTGCCCTACCCAATACGCGTACTGACCTGCCCCATACGCGTACCATTACGCATTTCAGCAGAGGGCCGTGAAAAATGGGTTCCATACGCGTACTGCCCTACCCAATACGCGTATTGCCTTGCCCATTACGCGCATGGCCTTGCCCAATACGCGTATGGGCAGCGAACACCCAGAATTTTCTGGTTTCACACCAGTCCAATTTCTGCTCAATTTTAACACCCAAATCTGCAATACCAGAATCACATAGCAGCAGCAACACATTGTTTTACACATATTATGATAGAATGGATCAATTTACACACTTTCCATCACAATTTCGAACATTCAACAACAATTCCTCAACAACATAATTATACATACAATTCCTATGAGGAGAAAGAATCCTCACTACCCTCTAATGTTATCAACACATATATTGAAATCCATTCTCCCCCTTACCTCGAATTATCGATTCAATTCTGATGAAAATTGATGATGCCAAACTTAGTTCTTCCTCTCCAACTTTCTCTTGGTGAACAAATGTGGTTTTCTTCCCAATTTTCTAACCCTCCCCCTTTTTTCTTATTTTACTACAACTAATTATATTATTACTAAAAATTCTTCTTTTATTTACTAATAACCATATTAATAGTAATAATAATAATGCTAATAACAATAATAAGAATAATAATAATAATAATATTGGACATAAAAATAATAATACTCCTCTTTCTACTATTATTAAATATGTCCCCACATTATTTATTAATACCTTATCATTATTCCCACATCTCTATTTCCCCGTTCGGTTAAGGACCCTACCCTCTAAATAAGGCCAAACAAAAGAAATAACACACGATGATTAAATAAATTAAAATGGGGTGTTACAACCCTCCTCCACTTAAAATATTTTCGTCCTCGAAAATGTACCTGATGGAAACAACTCTGGATACGACTCTCGCATCTTGCTTTCCAATTTCCAGGTCACACTTCCTCCAGCAGCTCCTCCCCAAGCCACTCTCACGAGGGGAATCTCTTTTCCTCTAAGTTGTTTCATCTTGCGATCCTCGATCCTTATCGGCATTGCCTCCACAGTAAGATTATCTCGAATCTGTACCTCATCCCTTTGGATAACATGAGATGGATCCGACACATACTTCCGAAGTTGCGATACATGAAATACGTCATGCAAGTTCGAAAGTTCTGGCGGTAACGCCACCCTGTAAGCAACTGGACCCACTCTTTGCAAGATCTGATACGATCCAATGAGTTTAGGATCCAACTTCTCCGATTTCAATGCACGTCCAACACCTGTCACAGGGTTGACTCTCAAGAATACATGGTCACCTTCGCTGAATTCCAAATCTTTCTTCCGATTATCGTGGTAACTTTTCTGTCTACTCTGAGACACTTTCATCTTTTCATGGATCATCTGAATTGTCTCAGTAGTTTGTTGCACAATTTCAGGCCCAAGCACAACATTCTCACCAGTTTCATACCAACACAGAGGCGTTCTACACCTCCTACCATACAAAGCCTCAAAAGGCGCCATACCAATACTAGAATGGTGACTATTGTTATACGTGAACTCAATCAATGGCAAATAAGTATCCCACGCACCACCTTTCTCCAACACACAGGTTCTCAACAAATCCTCTAACGACTGAATGGTCCTCTCCGACTGACCATCGATCTGTGGATGATAAGCCGAACTCAACTTCAGTTTAGAACCTAAAGCTTCCTGCAAACTCTTCCAAAATTCTGAAGTGAACCTCGGATCTCTATCCGACACTATACTCGACGGAACACCATGCAGTTTCACAATTATTCTGATATAAATCTCCGCCAGCTTTGTCAACGGAAAACTGATATTAATTGGTATAAAATGTGCGGATTTCGTAAGCCGATCCTGTAACGCCCCGTTTTGTCTTATTTATTTAATCGAGTCGATTTAATTAGTTTCGTTTTTAAATTATTTTATTCTTGACTTTTATTTGACAATATATTATTTTTCATCGTTGTTTATGTTTTATCGCATTTTAAGAGCGTTTGGGAGATATTTGAGCTGAGGGGTATTTTGGTCTTTTGCTTGGGTAAGTTTTATGTTTTTATATAAATAGAAAGAAAAGAGAGAAAAGATAGTAAGAAAAAAAAAAAGAAAGAAGAGAAAGAGAAGGGAAGAGAAAAGAGAGGAAAGAAAAGGGAGAAGAGGAAAAGTGGAAAAATCGACATAACTCCGTTTCAAGCGCGAATAATCGGGTAAGGGTGAGAAGTTTCAATTATATCTTGCTTGTGTATGTATATGTGTATGTTTTCTAGGATTATCACAAAGGAGCTATATTGAAAAGGTACTTAAAAGGTTTGGCATGCAAGAATGTAAATCAGGAAATACTCTAATTGCTAAGGGAGATAAATTCAGTCCCAGTCAGTGCCCAAAAGAAAACTTAGAAATTCAAGAAATGCAAACGATTCCTTATGCGTCAGCAGTAAGGAGTCTGATGTATGCCCAAGTGTGCACGCGCCCGGATATTGCGTTCGTAGTTGGGATGTTAGGAAGATATTTAGGCAATCCAGGAATGGGTCATTGGAAAGCAGCCAAAAAGGTTATGAGGTATTTAAAGAGAACAAAAGACTATATGCTCACATATAGGAGGCCAGACCAGTTAGAGATCGCTAGATACTTTGACTCAGATTTTGCTGTATGCCAAGACAGTAAAAGTTCCACTTCAGGCTATATTTACATGTTGGCTGGTGGTGCAATTTCTTGGCGTAGTGCTAAGCAAACTCTTACGGCTTCATCCACAATGGCAGCAGAGTTTATAGCATGTTATGAGCTAGGCATCCAACCATGGGATTTGGCTAAAAAATCTTGTCACTGGGCTGTGAATAGTGGAAGAAATCGAAAGGCCACTTAAGTTATACTGTGACAACAAATCAGTCGTCCTGTATTCCAACAATAATAGGAACTCGACTAAGTCAAAACATATTGATATCAAGTTCCTAGTCGTTAAGGAAATGGTACAAAGTGGACAGATTTCCATAGAACACTTGGGGACAAACTCCATGATAGCATATCCTCTTACAAAAGGTCTTCCACCCAAGTTCTTTCATGAGCACACTGCTCGCATGAGTGTTTTATCGTTAGAGGAGTATTTGGTTTAGTGGGAGTTAGTCGTTTGTGAATATTATGTTCTGTGTTTGGCATTATGTATGCATACTATGCTTTTGGATATTTTCTAATTAATAAAATTTGATATTCAGTAGTTTACATTTTGTACAATACAGTTATTGAATGATCTCAATAAAGTAAAGTAGAACTAGTTGAAAATCGACATATAAAAACCAACTTCATGTGATTTTCACGCTACACATTTCATGATGGATCTATGTCATTTAGTTATGTCACTATCGATGATCATTGATGGGTTTAGTTATGATTGATATAATGAAAATCACCTTGATTTTGTATATTGGCATGACTAATAGACAAGATACTTTGGATATACTTAAAGAATATAATGGCAAATTTTGAGCTCATAAAATCTAAAATGAATTTCATTCCGACCCTTAGACTATTTTAAAAATTTTAAACTTTCACGCCACATTCCAATAGCAAACAACTTTTAGGTAAAAACATGAACATAATATCCACTGTTCTTTAGCCAAACTATCATAATCACCATTTCTAAACAATTACTTGTAGGTAGAAATTCAGACTGCAATAAGACCATGCCACTTGCTTATGTAGCCAAAATAATATACAGCCAGCAAAAAAACATTTGTTAATTTATACTACTTGTCTTTGTAACCTAATTATAGGAAAATTCAACAATAGTAAAAGAGAAACCTTTCTTAAATGAGAAAAGTTTTTCCTTAAATTCTACCATGATCTTTGATTTGCCTAGTGCCTGATTAGCAAGGACGAAACTCATCCTCTCAAGCACAGTACTTTTTTCCATAAAAATTTAGCTAAACACAGCTCATACTCGTAACCATTAATTCTTTCAAATTTCACAACTTGAAGTGTTGATCTCAAACAATCGGGCACAACTGTAGAATTCAGAATCTCCTGATCAAATTTTAATAGTCCCTGAAGAATAACCATCAAACAAAGCACAAATTAGGCTTGCAAAGGAAAAACTATCCCAGAGTATTAGAAGAAAAATCGCTAATTGACTAAATACACACAATAAGTCACAATCACAACTCTACAAGACATTGTAGTTTGTATATGGAACTATTATGAATATAGTGCAACCAGAAGAGTATTTATGATTGAGTGCAAATTACCAACCTTGATATTTAGAGTTTTGAGCAACGGTGACCTTTGAAGTAAGCCCAACAAAACTTCACATATAATTATGCCAAGCTCCAAATGGAGCAGCATTGAAAATTGAGGTAGAACTGCCACATTTGCTTGTGTGAGAACCTGAATGCAACATATGAAAATTATGGAATACAGCTTCAATTTCCATTCAGAACAAACTTATCAAAAAATAGACATCTTCATGCTTAAAATTTACACCAACACATGTTTTTATATAAAAAAAAAATGTTTTTATAAAATATAATCAACTTTAGAGTCAAATCACTATACTCTTGTTTCTACTCTAAATTAAGAATTTAATAATTCGTGTAGGAAAAAAATCCGCAAGTTATCAATTGATGCTCGTTAACACTATTTTCTTGACCTCATTATAAGATATGAAGTTTTTAAGGTTCGGTGTCACATATATACATTCAGTGATCAAAAGGTTAATCAATATGTTGGGAAATTTAGGGAAAGTCGGGAGTGCTAATAGGCTAAACATTAAGATTTAAGAGATGTTGACGCCACATATTCACTAAAAACTTGTTATAGGAACTTAACCACTCACACTTGAATTGTAACACAATGCTTACATGAGATAAGTTGAACTTGATAGATTTGGCTTGACTGAATTGTTTGAGAAGCACAAATGTGCATAACTTTTCTTTTGGAGTTTCATCCTTTCGGTTACCTAAAAGAAGATTAGCACAAGCATTCTTAGCTATCAACGGATCTGACAGAACTATTGGTTGTGATATAGCATAACCGTAATAAGTAAATTCTTTCAAAAGACAATTAAAAAATTTGATTTCACAGCTACGCGGCTCATCAGATAGCGGAAGACGGTCTTGCATTATAAAAATCATTTCAAGTAGAGGTGCTTTTACATAGACACCCTTTGCACATTGTTGAAATATTAAACTTGATTTGGGCCTAAACATATTGTTTGGATTTTTGGGCTTAACTACTTTAGGTTTAGGTAATTTTGAGTCATATTTCTAGAAAACTCTTGTAGTGTGTGGAGTGTCTAGATATTCCTTAGAGTTGTAATATTTTCTAGAATGCTCTTGAAATTCCTAGAGTCGAGAACTCTCTAGAATTAGTGTGTCTAGAGTTCTCCTTAGAGTACTATAAATAGAGATGTAATTCTACACTTTTGTATCAAGCAAAAATACAAATTCTCTCTTCCATAAAGAATTGTCCTACCTATCAATTTTCTCTTTAAGCCTCCAATATTCTCACACACCTTCTCTAAACACAAAAAGGTCTTATTTCAACAAAGTGGCATCAGAGCTTGAAGGTCCTCAAAAGATGGCGAATGGAGGTTTCCCTTTTCAAATGCCAATGCTCACAAAGAACAACTATGACAATTGGAGTATCAAGATGAAGGCGCTACTAGGAGCTCAAGATGTGTGGGATATCGTTGAGAAAGGCTTCAAGGAGCAAGATGAAGCCTCGCTAAGCCAAGGTGTAAAGGAGACATTGAAGGAGTCAAGAAAGAGAGACAAGAAAGCTCTCTTCCTTATTTATCAATCGGTGGATGAAGATACGTTTGAGAAGATCTCCAATGCAACGACGGCCAAAGAAGCATGGGACAAGCTTCAAACTTGTAACAAAGGAGTGGAACAGGTGAAAACGATTCGTCTTCAAACTCTCAGAGGTGAGTTTGAACGTTTATTTATGGAAGAGTCTGAGTCAATTTCAGATTATTTTTCTCGAGTATTGTCCGTAGTCAATCAACTTAAAAGAAATGGTGAAGATGTTGATGAGGTGAAAGTCATGGAGAAAATACTTCGCACTTTAAATTCAAGTTTTGACTTCATTGTTACCAACATTGAAGAAAACAAGGATTTAAAAACCATGACTATTGAGCAACTCATGGGTTCCTTACAAGCATACGAAGAAAAACAAAAGAGAAAAATTAAACAAAATGAGGCTATGGAGCAACTACTACAACTCAAAGCAAAGGAAAAAAACTATGTGAATTACAAAAGCCAAAGAGGACGAGGTCGTGGCCAAGATCGTGGACGTGGACGAGGACATGGAGGAGAAGGAAGAGGTAGTTACAACAACTACTCCAACAACTTCAACAATGGAGAAAGAAGTTGGAATTCACAAGCAACAAGAGGTCATGGAAGAGGAAATTCATGGTCCAAGTGCGACAAGTCACAAATCAGGTGCTTCAACTGTAACAAGATCGGTCACTACGCATCTGAGTGTAGATTCTCAAAGAAGGTTGTGGAGAAAGCTAACTTTGTAGAAGAAAAAGGTGGAGAAGAAGAAACTCTGCTGCTCGCGTGCCAAAGCCAAGCTGAAGAGAAAAGAAACAAGTGGTACCTCGACACTGGCGCAAGCAACCACATGTGCGGCGATCGAAGCATGTTCGTAGAGATCAATGAAGCGACAACTGGCGACGTCTCATTTGGAGATGACTCAAAGATACCAGTCAAAGGCAAAGGTAAAATTCTCATACGCTTGAAGAATGGGAGTCATCAATTCATATCCAATGTCTACTATGTTCCTAACATGAAGAATAATATTTTGAGCTTAGGACAACTATTAGAGAAAGGCTATGACATCCACTTGAAAGAACATAGTCTTTTCTTAAGAGATTGTAGGCATAACTTGATTGCTAAGGTGCCTATGTCAAAGAATAGAATGTTCCTCTTGAACATTCAAAATGATGTGGCAAAGTGTCTCAAGGCTTGCTATACTGACTCTTCGTGGCTATGGCATCTACGATTTGGACACCTTAACTTCGGTAGTCTAGAATGTTTGTCAAAGAAGGAGATGGTGAGAGGCTTACCTAGTATAAACCACCCAGACCAACTATGTGAAGGATGTCTAATTGGGAAGCAATTCCGAAAAAGCTTTC
Source organism: Lathyrus tuberosus (assembly GCA_022829125.1). Taxonomy (NCBI): domain Eukaryota; kingdom Viridiplantae; phylum Streptophyta; class Magnoliopsida; order Fabales; family Fabaceae; genus Lathyrus; species Lathyrus tuberosus. Next base: position 22,259,092 of record JALAZF010000033.1, on the reverse strand, counting down.
CAAAGGAATCAACGTCAAGAGCGACAAAACCGCTAGAGCTCATACACACCGATGTCTGTGGACCAATCAATCCAAACTCATTTGGTAAGAATAAATACTTTCTCCTCTTTATTGATGATTATTCTAGAAAAACATGGGTTTATTTCTTGAAGGAGAAGTCGGAAGTGTTTGAAAACTTTAAGAAGTTCAAAGCCCTTGTGGAGAAAGAAAGTGGTCTTTCCATTAAGGCCATGAGATCTGACCGAGGAGGAGAGTTTACTTCAAATGAGTTCAATAAATATTGTGAAGACCATGGAATCCGCCGCCCACTAACAGTGCCAAGATCGCCACAACAAAATGGAGTAGCGGAGAGAAAGAACCGAACCATACTTAATATGGTGCAAAGCATGCTTAAGAGTAAGAGGATGCCGAAAGAGTTTTGGGCCGAGGCAGTGGCATGTGCGGTATACCTGACAAACCGTTTCCCAACAAGAAGTGTGCATGCGAAGACACCACAAGAAGCATGGAGTGGAAGGAAGCCAGGGATCTCTCACCTCAAAGTGTTTGGAAGCATTGCCTATACACACGTTCCAGATGAAAGGAGAACAAAGCTCGATGATAAAAGCGAGAAGTACGTGTTTTTGGGTTATGACTCAAGCTCCAAAGGGTATAAGCTCTACAATCCAAATAGTGGAAAGATCGTCATAAGTCGTGACGTGGAGTTTGACGAAGAAGATTGTTGGGATTGGAGTATTCAAGAAGACAGGTACGATTTTCTTCCTTACTTTGAAGAAGAAGAAAATGAAATGCAACAACCAATGATAGAGGAACATATTACACCACCTGCCTCACCGACACCAAAGTTGGATGAAATAAGCTCAAGTGAGAGGACACCTCGACTAAGGAGCATTGAAGAGATTTATGAGGTAACTGAAAACCAAAACGACGTTAACCTCTTTTGTCTTTTTGGCGATTGCGAGCCTCTAAGCTATCAAGAAGTTGTTCAAAACGTAAACTGGAGAAATGCCATGGATGAAGAAATAAAGTCAATCACGAAGAATGATACGTGGGAACTTACTACACTTCCGCGAGGACGCAAAGAAACTATAATAAGATGGGTGTACAAGGTAAAGTTGAAGTATGTGATGTCTCGAGATCACGTTGCCAATATTTTCACCAAGCCACACAAGTTGGAAACTTTCGTGAAGCTAAGGAGTATGCTTGGAGTCACAAATCAAGTTTAAGGGGGGATGTTGAAATATTAAACTTGATTTGGGCCTAAACATATTGTTTGGATTTTTGGGCTTAACTACTTTAGGTTTAGGTAATTTTGAGTCATATTTCTAGAAAACTCTTGTAGTGTGTGGAGTGTCTAGATATTCCTTAGAGTTGTAATATTTTTTAGAATGCTCTTGAAATTCCTAGAGTCGAGAACTCTCTAGAATTAGTGTGTCTAGAGTTCTCCTTAGAGTACTATAAATAGAGATGTAATTCTACACTTTTGTATCAAGCAAAAATACAAATTCTCTCTTCCATAAAGAATTGTCCTACCTATCAATTTTCCCTTTAAGCCTCCAATATTCTCACACACCTTCTCTAAACACAAAAAGGTTTTATTTCAACACACATAACCAATCACAGTTTCTTGTGATAAACATTTTGAGGAGTGGTAGATTCAGTCTGAGATAGCCAAATGAAGAGCCACCGGTAAAAGCAATTCCAATCAACTTAATGATTTTGAGGCATCCAAAAGAAACATCCATAGCTGGAACTTGAATATCACAATAACACATCCGAAGCACCAATTGTTCTAAGACGGTGGAGTTGAAAAGAGATTGAGATGCAAGGGCAGAGAAGGCACATTCACATTCCAATATCGAATAGATACAAAGATTTTTAATTTTCTGTGGGATCAAGATGCAAGAGATCCATGTATTTAGAAGAGATATATCATACTTGTTACTCATGATAAGATAAAAACTTTCGACGTTTGAACGCTTAGTAAGAAGAAGTGTCTTGTTGACAAAGTTTATAAAGGGTTTAATTCCATCTGCTTCTCTATTGGGAAGATAGAACAGACGATCATCGAAGTTCAGCTTGGTGATGGACATCCAACGGTGCATCCATCTCCTAGATAACACGCTTGTACGCACTGCATCTTTGGTATGGAGAAAAGAGAGAATGTGACTTATAAGCGATTCCGGTAGCTTGTCGGTTAAACCTTCAACTTCATTTTCCTTATGCTTCTTATGGGGCTTTTCCATGTTTATTAACTAATTTTCTGCATAACCAAACATGATGAAGATGAGACACAATGTAAATATTATTATGAAGAAATTGAAAATAGCTGAACTTGAACATTGCAGAGAAAATGACGCAATGGTAGTAGAAAGTTAAAGAATAAAAATAGAAATCAAAAGAAGCTAAGAAAAGGCTCACCAGAAGTTAGGGATTTGACCATTAGGGTTTCGGTTTCGGTTATTTATAGGATCATGTGGAGGGATGATAAGGGTTATAGGTCCTCATACCGACATAAATAAAAATTATTAATTAATTTTAAAAAATCCAAAAAATATTAAAAAAATTAAATATTATTAAATGTATTTGAATGCTCTATTATAAAAATCACTCGATTGGATTTAGATTTTGAATTGATTTTTTAAAATCCATACAATCTAAGCTAAATTACATTTATACAATTTTATATTTATTTATTTTTTATTAAAATGATATGTAGTGTTAATTTATTATTAACTTGATCTAATTTAGTTATTTTTATTATTTTAGTTTTTCAACTGTTTGTTAATTTGGCAGCCATTGTGGCCAACTGTTGCTGTGTGAAACGACGCTTTCAAACTTTAGAAATAATGATAAAATCACCATTGTTATGTTACTTTCTTTCTTTTTTCTTCAATTTTCTCTTTCATAAATTATTTACTTATAAATAATTTATATATTAATGTTATTTTATTACAATTTTATAAATAATTAATTTTATTTATAAAAATTAATTTTACGTTAATTATTTTAAAATAATTTTATTACTTTAATTATTATTCTTATGAAATTTAGGTTTAATTAGATTTATTTATTTATTTTATTTCACATTAATATTTATTTAAATAATTTAAATTAGACCTAATGCATCTTTTCACTTTAATCTTTTATCTAATAAATTTTACATGTTACTCCCTTAGAAAATATTCTGTTAATCTAATTAGTTCTTTCATTTAAATTTATAGAGAAAAAACATTAACTTTTTCCTACATGGTAATCTTGTTGGATTTATTTATCTGTGTGGCTTTTTTGGGAAGTACTCCCTCCGTCCCAAAATATAAGAGAAAAAATTAAAAACACATTTATTAAGATAAGTAAAAAGTATGATAGTTTGATTAAGATTTTGTTGAAAAAAATTGCTTTGAGAGATGTAAAAACAATTCTAATTGGTTGTTAGTTATAGAAAAGATGAGAGAGAAAACAAATTAAATGTAACTTGTATTTAATTTTATCTTGAAAAAGATGAAAGTTATTTTTTTCTCTTATATTTTGGGACAAGAAAAATGCATTTTTTTCTCTTATATTTTGGGACGGAGGGAGTATTATCTATGTGGCTTTTTCTATATCATCACTTATTAGAATAACTTTTGCCTAAATTACATACACAAACATCTCTTTCTCTTTTCCCTTCTTCAAAACCCTAGCGACCACCTTCTTTTTCGATTGTCCAACACTTTTTCAAGCATTTTTAATTTGAAAACAGTAGAAACAATCATACAAATTTTCAGGCATTCTATGTTTATTCCACCTTCCATTCAAACTCAAACTATGGTATTTTGGATATATCCAATCTATTTGCATTTGTTTGATTAACTATTTTCATATCAATGTTGACCAATGGAGTTGTTATTCCTTTCCTATATGCATGAGTTGTGAGAAAAAGACAGTATTATTGATATTCGACGGGCAACTCGCTTTCACTATGCAAGTGAAAGCCATCGAAGATGGGTATGCGAAAGGAAAAGAATTTGTGTCGACAATGTTACAAACAGAAGGTTACTTGTTAGAGAGGGTGGGATTCCTCCCCTTGTAGATCTTTTTCTGAATTGAAATCTTTGTTTTGCTTCATTCTTTAGAAATAAATTGTCTTCATATGCATATTAATTTATTAATATCATGACCATGTTATTCTAATATCTTGACTTTGCACATTTGGCCTTTTATTCTAATGTTGAAATCTTTTGACTATATTTTATTATTAGCTAATGTTTGAATGTTAGTCAGTTTCCTCATACAAGGTTCCTTTAAGTAGTAATATTTGGGATCATTTATTGTTTGTTCATTTATATTCATTCTTGTTTTCTATTAATTCACTAAGTTCTCTGTTTTGTTCTGCAGGATGCGACGCTCCTTTGATATTTGAGAGAATCAAGACAAAAAATATCAACTTCAACTTCTATAGACTGACCTTTTTTTTCAATAGGCAAGGAATAATATAAAAGTGAGAACAAAGGGTTCTCGAACCCGCTTATAGAGTGACCTTTATATGCATGAATATAGTCATATTTGGCTTTTTGTATTCCCCTTTTCAATTTATTGTGTTTCCTAGAGTTACATGGTGTAAGTTTGGATTTTATTGTGTTTGCTAGAGTTACATCGCATTTTGCTTTCCCTTGTTTCAATTTGTTGTGTTTGTTGTAAAAATTATAGTACAAACCAAGATCGGTGCGAGTTACAGAAGAATCATTATATTTTTACACTATTAAAAATTTGCGAGGGTTTTTAACCTTCAAAAACAAAACCCCCTCCAATTTAAACAAGATACCAATTTTTTAATACATATGTTGATTCGGATTTTGACCAATTGCATGCATTGCTATCAAGCCACGTCAATAGAAGGTAACGATTTTTTTTAAAATTTGATGGAAATGACCACTTCGGCTAACATAAGTATTTTTAAGGGAATTAGTAAAAAACAAAATTATGAGGTTAGAGAGAGACTCTCTGCCCTCTCTCTAGAACTATTCATCTTCTCACTTATAATCAACATACAAAACGTTCTACGAACATTGATGGCTCATTGAAGGATTATATTGGTTCGGTGTTTTCGGCTTAAATTCCTAGTCTTAGGACTAGGGGCCTTGGCCTTGATCGAGTATTATTCTGTAAGTGGTCGTTGGTGTTCATTTCTCAGTGTACAAGATTGACTCACGTTAAAGAAAATGGAATGGAAAGTAGTTGAAAGAAGAAAGACTCGGACAGAACATAGGCTCAGGTTTTCTGTTTGGAAGGAAAGGAATGGTAAGCAGATTAAGGGAGGAGATAAAATATCTTCTTTTTTCTTTACTGAGTTTCCTGAACATTATGAAGCAAAAGAAATGGCAAGACTGTTCAGGGAATTTGGAATTTTAGTGGAAGTGTTTATCCTGACCAAGCTAGATAAGAGGGGCAAGCGTTATGGGTTTGCATGATTCAGAGATTTGGAAGACGAAAGAATACTATCAATCCAGCTGGACAATATTCAAATTTTTGGAAGAAAGATCTTCGTAAACATTCCGAGGTTTGACAGAAGGATAATACCAGGGGTTGTGGGGAAGGAAACAAATCTAAAGAGAAGGAACGATACCTATATTGATAGAAAGAAAGCTTGGGTAGGGGTCAGACGTGATAGTTCTTATCTGGAGATGGCAAGGAAGGGTTACACCATGAATAAACACACTTCTCACCCAAATCATGGAGCCAAACCCACGGAGATTAAGAATACTAAGATCAACTGGAAGGGTCGCTCATTCAAGGTTGAAGACAAAGAAATGACCCGGTTCGAGAAAGCCTACGTTGGTGTAATAAAAAAATCGGGGAACACCTACAACATCCAAGATATATTTCATAAAGAAGGTTTCTTCCAAATCAAGGTGACGCCAATGGGCATAAACATGTGCCTTCTTGTGGATAATATTGAAAATGCAATGGTTAATTTCATGCGAGAGGAAGAAGACTGGCTTTTGAATTTGTTTGAAGATATTAGAGGGTGGTCTCCTCAAGAAGTTGACAAAGAGAGGCTTACTTGGGTGAAGTGTTTCGGCATCCCTTGCCACACCTGGAAAAACGAATTTTTCAAGTATATAACTAGTAACTTTGGTGAGTTCGTGTGCTGCGACGAAGAAACAGATTCTTAGTCTAAGATGGATGTGGCGAGGATTTTGATAAAAACAAGATACACAAGTAATTTAAATGAGATTGTTGATGTTGAGATTAATGAGGCGTTATTTTGCATCAAGTTAGTGGAGGATAATCATGGCCCAAAAAGAATCATATTAAATGAATCTAAGAAGAAGATATTTGACGAGTCAAATGAATCCATGGTTGATGAAACGAAAGATGATTCGGAGGATGATAACAGGGGAGAAGAAGACTCCATTAATGATAAAAATGAAGAAAAAGTAGCGGATTCTCATGAACTAGGAGATGAAGGGAGAGTAGAGAGTACAACTAGGTCTGCGGGGATACACAACTCTCAAGACATTGGTTGTACCTAAGATATCTTGGGAAAAGCAAATAAATTGTCTCGAAAGGTGTTTTTTGGAGGGATTGGGGGGGAATGTCAGACAGCAGAAAGATCAGCCAAGGAGGAGGCTTTAATTGCTGAGGCGGAGAAAAGTATCTTGATGGGATAAGAGGAAGGTGAGGTAGCAAGTAGGAGGATAGAGAATATCGTGCATGAGTTGGCTGTGGGACCTAGCGAGGTGGAACATCCAAGATCAGAAAGCAGGTTGGTGTTAGGCTTGAAAACGAGTCCTAAAAGGCTTGATGTACTGAGGCCCACTATAGCTTCTGGGCTTGGTCTCAAAACTCAGACTCAGGAACCAAAACCTGTTTTGAGAAAAAAGAAATCTTTGATAGAAATTTATGAAAACTTGCAGATTCCCTATACCCCCTCGTTCTTTTCCACGCTGCTTCACTCCTCATATAAACAGAAAAATGTAAGACCCTCAACTGAAATGGATGAATGTACAACATCTATCTCATCTCAGAGGAGTGGAAGTGATTCGAAATTTTCAGGTGGATCTATTCTATGTGGAGGATCTATATCAGACAAGGATGTGGAAAAAGGAAATGATAGAGTGAAGAGAAGGATTGAAGATGTTCTAGCAAAGGTGTGGACAATACTAAAGAATCTGGGAATTGATGGGGAGGAGGATGATGAAGCTCTTGAAGGAATATTGAGAAGGATCTCATGAATATCACAACTTATAACATAAGAAGGTGTAACTCTTCAATTAAAAGAAGAAAAGTGAAACAATTAGTTGAGAGAGATAACATAGAGTTCTTACTCTTACAAGAAACAAAGTGCCAAGATTTGGAGGAGGGATTTGTCAGCAGCATGTGGGGCAGAGGAGATTTTTGTTGGTCAGCTTCTAGATCTACTGGTCAATCGGGAGGTATGCTTTCTATATGGAATAAAAATTCCTTTTCTTCGGTTTTCAGTTTCGTAGGAAGTGGTTATTTGGGCGTATTTGGATTTTGGAGGGGCAAACCGATTTATATTGTCAACATATACTCTTCTTGCATTCATTCTGAAAAAAGAAGATTGTGGGAGAAGTTAATTCATTTGAAGACTAGTTTGCCTAGTGGGGAGTGGATAGTGGGGGGAGGGCCGGGGGGGGGGGGGGGGGGGGGGGTGGGGGGTGTGGGGAGGGATTTTAACTCAATTAAATATAAGGAGGAAAGGAAAGGGAGAAGGGTCTACAAACACTCAGAAATGGAGGAGTTTGAAGTATTTATAGATGATATGGCATTGATAGATTTGCCTGTTATTGGGAATAAATTCACATGGTTTAAGACCAATGGATCCTGTAAAAGTAGATTGGACAGGTTTCTAATGGATGAGAGCTTATGTGAAAGGTGGAAAGCTGTGAATCAAAAAGTTGGGATGAGAGACATATCAGACCACAGGCCTGTTTCACTAATTCTAAATGATGTGAATTGGGGCCCCAAACCATTCAAAACTTTAAACGCTTGGTTTGATCACCCAAAGTTTCTTGATTTTGTTAAAGATTGCTGGAACTCAACTAGAAGTCAGGGTAGTGCAGAAAGCATTCTGATTCAAAAACTCAAGCATCTTAAAAATGGTCTGAGGAGATGGAATTTAGAGGTGTTTGGAATTATTGATCTTAAAATTAAGGAAAATGTGAAGAAAATTAATGAGGTGGAGGAATATTTAAATGAGGAAGAGGTTGATAATTCTGAAGATAAATTGAGGTTGAGGGGTGTAGCTATGGAGGTAATGTGGAATAACCTACATTGCAAGGAAAGTGTACTAAAACAAAAAGCAAGAACAAGATGGCTCAAGGAGGGAGACTACAATACTAAATATTTCCACACTATCATAAACAGAAGAAGAAGGATTAATTCACTGTCTGCAATAAATGTAGGGTTAAATGAAGATGGTGGAGTGGAGGAGGTGAAATATGAGATACAACAACATTTTGCAAAGAAATACAAATCTTCAGCTCCTTCACATAATCTGGAGATGGACATGTCTTCATTAACTAAACTCTCTGAGGAAGATAACCTGTTCCTTTCTGTCCAGTTTACATCAGAAGACATTCATGAGGCTGTAAAAGACTGTGATGGGGACAAGAGTCCCGGGCCAGATGGCTTTAATTTGAAGTTTCTTAGAAAGACTTGGGAGATTGTAGGGAAGGAGTTTATTGATTGCATAACGGAGTTCCATGAGAAAGCTTCACTGTAAAAAACTTTATGTTCTAGCTTCTTAGCACTATGCCATAATAGCATTTAGACAGCGCTTTTTTTGGCATTACACAGCGCTTAAAAGCGCTGTCTAAACTGGCGCTGCTAAAAGATTAGACAGCGCTTTGGTTAATGTAAAAAGCGTTGTCTAAATGGTGCTTTAGACAGCGCTTTTTGTTTTTTAGACTAACATTAGACAGCGCTTTTTGCCTTCTTTTTAGTATACCTTAGACAGCGCTTTTGCTTTTTTTTGGTATACCTTAGACAGCGCTTTTTGGACTAAGCGCTGTCTAAACCCTACTTTAACGCTTTTTATTCAAATTACTGAAAAAAAGCGCTGTTTGTTTTATACAGTTTATATGCACCTGTTTTTGAACCACAATTTGCACCAGGTTTTCAACCACAATTTGCACCTGTTTTTCAACCACATTTTTGCACCAAAATATCATAAATTGGAGCTTCAAACCAATATATACTCACAAATTTTGCCTATTTATATATACAATTTTCATTCAACAAAAAATTTGATTCAAATCTACATATTACTTATAGAAATGCTAAGCAAAAAGCAATGCACATCAAGATAACTCTATCTTCTACTTTGCACATATAACCTGAAACAACACAAAAAGATTGTAATTCAATTAAAATAATAATAAACAATGTCTATAGTTACAAAGTTATACATACTCAAAATTCTCATCAATAAGTAAGAGTACAATATACCTTATAAAACTCCGAGCTCAATAATGAATTGACACCAATCCTCTTTAATTTCATCCAAATGATCTGTTGAGTAATACGCACACTTGAATTCATCAAAGTACTACATAATAATATAACATAGTTTGATTTAGTTTCAACTATTTAATTATATGAGAAATATGTGTTAAATATTAAAATAACTCATAAGTTAGAAATACATACATCGGATGAAATCTCTATTCGATCCAAAAAAAGAGTTTCTCTCATAAACCTCAACATGAAATAACCGCAATCTATACTGTTACGTTGCCGAGGATACTACACATGAAAAGAAAATATGGATAAATCCTTAGTTTTATCAAGTATCATCACTAATATAATAAAAAATGTGATAATTAATATACCTTCACTCCAATCCATGTAATGTTGTTAGCTCTCCTCTTTGTTACTTGGATATCTCTTTGTGCTCGAAAAGCTTGTATAATGCTAATAAAATATAAATGAATATTTAGAACAATTCACATAAATAAATAAATAAATAGACACATGAATATTTAGAACAATCTAACTTACGTATCAATCATTTTCTTCATATCCGGGTATGTTGTCCAATCATTTCCTAACGAATCCAGATAATACACAACTTCTCTGATAGGATTAATCGCGATCAATAACCAATGTCCACTGTAAGATTAAACAAATGTTAGATGGAAACTTTCTACACGACGTCAAAATACAAAAAAATTATAATAGATGAATTTAGAATGAAAATCTAACCCAGTATTAAACGGTAAAAAGAACAACTTTTCTGTATCTTTGTCGGCCATAAAGCGGTTGAGTACATACACCATGACATCATTTGGTTTATTTATGATTAACCTTAAGTTGATACTCGCGGGACTTAAGAATGCGAATATTTGCTCCAATCCACGTGGATGCATCAATTTGTCATACAGAAACCTTAAATAAAAACATCATTAACATTAGACTATTCATTTGAAACATAAAGTAAATAAGTTGTTCAATTAATATAACAAAGTAGATCGGATATACCTCACGTATGCATTGACAACACTGACGCCTAATTCTTCATGACGAAAAACTTGCTCAAATTCCTCATTACCAATTGATTGTTCATATTGAAAGCCATAAATACCTTCCTCCATAGGTACAAGACGAATACCTCCATTCAGAATATCTGTCATTTCTAGAAATGTCTGAAGGCACGACCTATACTTGGAAGTAGGTTTTTTTCTAGGCGCGATCTTCTTAGCAACAACCTTTTTTTGTGTGGAAACGTTGCTAATCTCTTTACCATGAAGCTATATATCATATAATTAGTTAGATGAAGTATAAGGTCACGGATTTAACATTTTCCATGCATGAATATCATATAATTGTGATGTACCTCTTTTTTTTAAACAACGGACTCGGTATGCTGCGGAATCCTCTTATCTTTTGCTTTGGATGTTGTTGGAGTCTAATTAACATTACCATGTAAAAAATGTACGTAAAATGCGCGTAAAAACTTTGAATACTCAAAGGTTCATAATGGTTTTAAGCATACCTCATATCCTACGCTAATGAGGCCTGACGACCATGCAACAAACGAACCTATTGCATCTCCCACCAATGTTGCATCCGAAACATCGTCAGGATATGGTAATAATGCATCCATCTCTAAAGCAATATCAACCGAGACTTTCAAACATCCAGTAGGGAGCGGTTTAGTGTGAAGTAATTCTCCCAAAGTGTTATACACTTTTCCCTTGCCAACCATCCGATAAGTTGGTGACGATAAGTAGAGGTGACAAGGGGAAATGCCCTAAAACCAATAATATATATGTCAATTAAATAATTTAAGCTAATAATTTAATTTCATAAAAATATATATAATTACCTCTGGAATATTCAGTTGAAAGTTACAGTTGATACTATCTTTGTCCGAAGCACTATCTCTTTCTTTTTCCTTTCTTAATTCACGAACTTCAGCTTCCAGTGCTTCCAATTTTTGCTGAAGTTCTTTATTACTAGGAGCCTTTTGTTTTTTAATATTCAAGGATGTCGGAGTGATCCCAAAACCCTTACCCCTCACCCGACCAGAATACTCACGGACATCTAATGCCCGACTAAGTATGCTCCTGGGATCATTGGCTTCATCTGGAGATAAAGACTGAGATAGAGTCTCCTGAAAATCAGATGAATATCGAATATTTGTCAAATATTTGTTAATAAAGTTTTGATTTAATTAAAGAAATAATGTTAAACTTACACATTTCTCAAATACTTGTTGAACACCTTCTTTAACAACTCCATCCTTGCCCACACGGGCTTCCTTCCACAAAACATGTGTCGGAAGAGATGTTTCAGAACTATTCTCCTTTTGTAACTACACATTAAGCCAAATAATATGATCAAATATAACTCATGATGAACAAGTATATCATTGAAATTTATAGATACTTACTATAGACTGTTCTAAGCGTCCATATCCAACACGTCCTTTTCTATATGGATAGGCGGGACTTAATGCTCTTTCCCGATTTGTTTCACTTACACTTTGAAATTATGGGGTTATTCGTTTGGCTTTAAACGTGTCCCATTCTTTTTGTGAAATCAAAGCTCCATATTTAGATGGAAGCTCTGCATCAACAAAATTACCTTCTACATCCCTAAGAAACTTGGTTGATAAAAATGTTCTAAACCCTCTTAGTAGTTTTCCGGCCAATTTGAGACAAAATGGTCTTCTATCATCATCAATGTTGAAACACCTCTAAGAAAAACATACACATTGTGCATTAGTACAAGTAATTTAAAAGACATAATTAGTTGGCATAATTAAAGACATAATTATGGTACCTTTATCTCACTCCAAATTTTTTCTTTGGCTTCCTTCAACTCTTTATTTCTCCAATCATCACAAGTAATTGGAACCTCATTCCTTACAAGTGCACCAATAAAACTTGTCAACGTATAACCGTTAGGCTCAATAAGTTGGCCTTGTGGGCTCCAATGCACATCTAATATGATGCCTCGATCTCTATCACGAATCACTTTCTTCATAACTGTTATTCCTCTTTTAATTTCCTCTTCCGCATTAGCTACGTTCTTACCTCCATCATGAATAGAATCATCATGTGGGTGATCCTCATTAGTAGCCATCTAACTTGTAATAAAGAAAAAAAGGATTAACAACATTATGAAATCGAATTGAAAACTAAATGCGATAAATAGAAAACCATAAAATTAATACTAATGATGTAGAATAAAGTTGTATATCTATCCAAATCACACATCTCACAAATTGAGGGGTCATAGAGTGTTCATAAAAATTAAATTGTTTAAGTTATAACCAGACAAAAATGGTTTATATAGATGCGGATTGGTTATAACTTATACGAAGAACCTATTATACAAGTCCTAAACCGACTAGTAAGCCACATTATTTTCAGTAAAAGTCACCATACTTGCAACGAGATACATACTTGCAAGAAATACAGGAAGCTTCCACTTCTCTTACCAAGATAAGTGATGCTTTACATCCCTTTGATCTCTCTGGCTCTCTTGCCGAATGGGTGACCCGTTTGATAAGGTTCATGGCTAGGAAGGACAAGTATTTAACTTTTACCCGAGACACTTTGAATTCTGCTTAGGTGTTTCTCGCAACAACTCAGGGAGAGCTAGAGTCTTTGTGCCTTGATAATGCTTATCTAACTCAGCGTTTGACTAAGTGTATGGCCTCTAACCTTGGGGAGGTTTCACAGTCTTTTGAAAACGCCTTGCAGTACGTGGATTATTTTCCCCATTCTCTACATATCTCAAGGGAGTATATTCAGTCGAATCAAATTCTCTAAGATGGGGATACCGTCTCCTTCTTGGGGTAGCTTTGTCGGCCTTTTTTTGCTTCTTGTGTAATGTATGTACATTAGGTCCGTTGGCCTTTTTTTTTTTGCACTAACTCTTTTTTCGATGGTATCATCAATCTATCCTTCCAAAAACAAAGAATAAATTAAATTATAATTGAGTAATTGAATTTTGGCATCAGGCTGTGTACGATTTGGATGATCGATATTGACTATGCTTTGGAATCCGACATTAGTATGGTGAAGCAGCGATATATCGATCGTCCTTAAGTTACACAAATATGATCGATCAAATTTTTATATGTGATATAAGTAACTCTGATGCAAAGATGGTATATTGGATATACTGTTTCTATTTCGTCCATTCAATCACATAATAATTGTTATTCCTTTGAGTGATCCATGTTCATTTGCTTCAGAATTCGACGTTAGTATGGTGAAGCAATGTCATGTCGATCAATCATACTAAATTTTCGATCATGGTGTTTTGATGATATGAAATTGTTGCATTAGGGTTCATGACTGCACAAGAGTTGTGATGTCAAAGAGGTTTGCGATTAGGGTTGTGATGTGACGACACAAAAGTTGTGCTGCAATGTTTATGGAAAGTATCAAGTGTTGAAGCGAAAAACAACGTTGATTTTAAGTTATGCTGCATTGTGTGATAATTCGCCAAAATTTAATTTGATTAATTTAATTAACAATATTTAAATTAATAATAATAATAATAACATGTTTTTATTATTGTTCTCTTGTGGTGATCAGTTATGACCTTAGTTTTGCTTTATTTTGTTTTGGGATTTTAAAATACGACCTGCGTGTCGCGCCTCTCTTTTAATCTCTTGATGTAACTTCTTTTCTCATCTCACTCCCTCGTATGTAAAACGAATATTCTTTGATGTAATGTAATGTTATGAAGAAAGAGAAGAATACAAGATCAAATGAGGACAACCTTGGAGATCTTTCTTGAAGAAGTGTAGATCATTATTAGGTTTAGCTTAGGTTCTCTCATTGGCTTGGGAGAACAATTGCGCTAGGGCCCATAACTGTTTCATTTTGTATGTATGTTGATGCATGTGAATGCATGGTGATGCATATGAGAGACAGATTATATGATAAATAAGTTGGTGAGATCAAACTAATTGAAAACTCCCTTAAAATTGAATATTAAGTTTATCCTTTTCAAGTTTTAGAACTCATCAAGACTAGTATCGAATAATGTAGGTTTCTCCTAACGCGAGGTATACATTTTATATTGGTAAGGTGCAGTGGGATAAATGTAATATCCAATTTCTAAAATAATGGGTCAAACTTAACTAAACAAATTATAATAAGATTATATACGTTTAGAAGCAAGAGTTGGGAATGAACCATGTGATGGATTAAAATAAGGAGTTATTCACTAAACTAAAAATATTCGAGAATTGTATTAGATACAATTGGAAGGAGTTCCTATCTAAATAACTGAGTTTTGTGTAATCATTTTGACGTTGACTTAAAACAAAGTGAAACATGGATCTCGATCCACTAGAAAATCTTCCGATGGGATTTTCCGAATCAAATGGTAATGGTCATTTGGTTTGAGTAAAATAGTGGGAACATATTTAATTAAAGGCCTAATTGAATATGTTGGTTTTAATTGATGCTCATAATTTCACTTTTTTTTTTTATGTAGATTGCCATGACAACAAACATCTCTAACAACATTTTGCGATCAATCCTTGATAAGGAAAAATTGTCTTGGACAAAATTTCTAGATTGGCACCGAAGCCTGAGGATTGTCCTCAAACATGATAAAAAGTTGTATGTCTTATAGACACCTGTTTCTGAAAAGGAGCCTCCTAGTTCAGCTCCTAAGGCTGAAAGAGATGCTTATAAGAAGCGTGTCGATGATGCCAATGAATTCTGAATTGCAAAAGCAACATGAAAACATGGCAGCGTTCGATATGATCGAACACCTGAAGATGCTTTATCAAGAGCAGGCAACACATGAGAGATTTGAAGTTTCAAAAGCCTTTTTTCAAGGCAAGCTAGCCGAGGGAGCCCTAGTAGGTCCCCATGTACTCAAGATGATTGGGTATGTGGAGAACCTTGAAAGATTGAGTTTTCCCCTAAAAAAAGAGCTTGCGACAAATTTGATCCTGCAATCGTTTCTGGAGAGCTTCAGTTAATTTGTCCTTAATTTTAACATGAATGATATGGAAAAAAGTCTTCCAGAGTTTCTAAGCATATTAAGAACTGCTGAGCAGAATCTGAAGTCAAAAGGGAAGTCCATTATGATGATCAGTAATGGAAAGAAGCAGAACAAAAGGCCCACCAAGCAGGGTGGTAAAGGGAAGGGCAAGGAAGTTGCCAGACCCAAACCTACTGATCATGCTTTGAATCTAGGCATAACAAAGAAGGGCATTTGCTTCTATTGCGGTAAGATCATACAGTGGAAGAGAAACTGCCCAAAGTACCTGGAAGATAAGAAGAATGTAGTGGAGACTTCGACTTTAGGTATTTTTGTTATAGAAATAAATTTATATACTTTTACCTTATGGGTATTGGATACTGGATGTGGTTCTCACATTTGTACTAATGTCCAGGGGCTATAAAGGAGTAGAGATTTGGCAAAATGTAAAGTTGACCTACGAGTTGGTAATGGAGCAAAGGTTGTTGCTTTAGCTGTAGGAACTTATGTATTGACTTTACCTAGTGGTTTAATAATTCAGTTAGAGAACTGTTATTATGTACCTACAATTAGCAGGAATATTATTTTCATTTCTTGTTTGGACAAGTTTGGGTTTTCATTCATAATAAATAACAATTGTTGCTTCATTTATTTGAAGGATATATTCTATGCTAATGCACAAATGAACAATGGATTGTATGTCCTTGATCTTGAAATGAAAATTTATAATATTAATACTAAAAGGATGAAACCTAACGAGTTAAATCCAAGTTACTTTTGGCATTGTCGCTTAGGCCATATTAATGAGAGACATATCTCCTAACTCTATAAAGATGGACTCTTGGACTCTTTTGATTATGAATCATATGATACATGCAAATTTTGTTTAATTGAAAAGATGAAAAAGTCCTCATTCACAGGAAAAGGTGAAAGGGCTAATGATCTTTTGGCCCTCATACATACTGATGTATGTGGACCACTGAACATACCAGCCATAATAGGTTTTCAATACTTCATCGATTAGTTTAAAAAAAGATGCATTCTTTAAACATTACATAATATCTTATGTTGTTGTATGCGGTTGTATATTGTTGTTGTATGTTGCTATTGTTGTTCTTGAACCTTATTTTGTTGTATGTTGTTGTGTTGTCGATAAATGTTGTTGTATGTTGTTGTTGTTGATTAATGTTTTAAGAACACGAACAAAACATTGCTAAGTTACAAGAAAGAAACTTCTTGTGACTTAGCAATGTTTTATTCATTAAATTCTTAAAACATTACATAATATCTTGTGTTGTTGTATGTTGTTGTATGAAGTTTGAGTTTATTATATGCTATGTAGATTGTTTGTTTCACTAACCCTTCACTGAAAATACATTTCATTTAAATTGATGTAGAAACTTATAATCTGAAAATTAAGTTGTATTTGAAAACCAACTTATATCAATTAATATTTTCCGAATTGCATCTGTCTCATCATTCATCTCACGTTGTTTAACATATATAATGTGGGTCAATGATATGAGTTCTTCAACACATCCATATCTTCTCTTATAGTTTAATTTGAATAACAACAATTTATTGATATTATTCAAATTAAACTAGAATAAAAGGAATTGATGTGATGAAGGACCCTTAGACCATTGAACCACATTCTATTTGTTAAACAACGTGAGATGAACGATGAGACAGATGCAATTCGGAAAACAATGGCTTGTTTAAGTTGGCTTTCAATAATAGTTTAATTTTCAGATTATATACTTCTTCATCAATTTGAATGATTCTATGTTGTTGTGAGGTTTATTGAAAGACAAGCAATCTACATATTATATAATAAACCCTGAGTACTTTCAACAAGAGTTATTTATAATACCCATTATAAAATTTTATTTGCCTAAATGTATATACCACCACTGTTAGTTTTAGAAACTGTGATCATATATAGCGCGCTTTAAGGTTTTCTACAACGGTCGTAAGACCGTGATTGTAAGTCGCGCATATACAACCACGCCTTACGTAACAATGACATGTCACGTGTGATGTTATCCCTTTTCCAGCCGTTGTTGTATATATTTTTCGTAGTAGTGGTTACACGAGGGACATTGTAAATGTCATTCTTATTGAGGCACGAGGAGCACTGCACTAAAGGAGGCAACCAAGGAAGCAGGGGATTCGATATACGCAACATTGTAAAATTTGTATTATGTAGTATTTATATTAGACATTATGGATGTTGTTATCTTTTGTTACTTTGTTATTGTGATGTGGCATTTAGATATTACTGGTTGATTTATTCATATATGGAATTTTCATCATGTATATTAAGTGTATGCTTTAATTTACAAAAAAAAAATGTTCTGATAGGTAAAGTTATAAAACAAAAAATATCAGTGTATTTCATAAAAACAAAAAAAAATCAATATTTTACTGTCAAAGAAAAATACTAAAATGCATTTATGGATCACTTTCAGGCAAAATGAGTGTGTTTTTGTCAGAACTGTTTAGGGTGAGTATATGGTTACCACGGAAGTGCATTTTCAGACCATTTAAAGATAAAATGAGTGTGTCTCAGTTTGGAATACATGGGTGAATATAGGGTTACTACGCAAGTGTATTTCCTGATCATTTTAAGGCAAAAAACGAGGATTAGGTTCATTGATGCATACAATTGGTGTGTAGTTGGTGCGTCAGAAAATACATTTATGAATTTTAGGGGTCATTTTCAGATTTTCTTAGAGTGTTTCTCCACCACTTTGTGTTACAGGTAGGAATAAAAAATGCAATAATTGATCTCTTGTTCTTATCGTGCTTATTTTCATTTGTTGAAGTGGGAATCAAATTCGATGAAGTGTATTTTGTGAACCTTAAATTAATGTTTGAAGTTGCAGCTTCTCCTTAGGGTGAGAATATGTTGGATGAAACAGACATAGGGTGAGAATACGTTGGGTGAAACAGACTTTGTTAAATTTAAATCTCACATGTTAAAAAATAGGGTTAATACACCTTTTGGCCCTTGTCATATGAGCGAAATCCCAAAAACAACCCTGTAAAAAAAAAACACAAATTCCCCCCTGTCATTTTAAGATTCCCTTCTTTTAGTCCTTGAGTGGATCTGGTCACTTAAAACGCTTATGTGACAAGGACATGTTGGCATTTTTAATTTTTATTTAATTTTTTAAAATCCACGTGGCATATATATATATATATATATATATATATATATATATATATATATATATATATATATATATATTTTTTTTTTTTTTTAATTCTATTTATTTTTAGTTTTATTCTATTTATTTTTTTTTTCGTATTATTTCTATTTTTTCAAATTGTTATTTTAAAAATTATTTTAATTGGGCCAAGATTAAATAGATCCAAACTCAATGCTAGCACCAGTAGGAGCCTAATAGTTAATGAATTGATAAGTCTTGTGTAAGACTTATTTATAAACACTTGTATTTTTACATTATATTTCGATGTGAGACTTGCCTCTTTTTTTTTTTCAGAACATACACTAGCGCAAAAACGGTTTTAGACAGCGCTTTTTTAGCCTTTAGACAGCGCTTTAAAGCGCTGTATAAACCAGCGACGCTATAGGTTTAGACAGCGCTTTTGGTATTACCAAAAGCGCTGTCTAAAGGGGCGTGTATTTAATGAAAAGCGCTGTCTATGGTACCTTTAGACAGCGCTTTTTCACATTATATGGATTACTTTAGACAACGCTTTCGTCAAAAGCGCTGTCTAAGCCCTACCTTTTTTTGACTTTTTTGGTACACCTTAGACAGCGCTTTCTCCAAAAGCGCTGTCTAAGACCTTCCTTTTTTGACTTTTTTAGTACACCTTAGACAGCGCTTTCACCATAAGCGCTGTCTAAGACCTTCCATTTTTGACTTTTTTAGTACACCTTAGACAGCGCTTTCACCAAAAGCGCTGTCTAAAGTGGACCTTAGACAGCGCTTTCACCAAAAGCGCTGTCTAAGGTGTACGAAAAATTTTATATAATTTTTTTTTAACCACAATTTTACCAGGTTTTTTCAACCAGAATTTGACCTGTAATTTTCAACCAGCAATTTTTTTCAGAATTGGCAATTCAAACCATTGGCCTTTCTACACCAAAATTATATATCCAAAATTGGCATTTCATACCAATATATATATTTAAAATTACAAACCAAAATTGTATATACACCTATTTATAATTACAAATCATTACATTTTTCTACAAATGCACATTTTACTTATTCACCAAAATTGCATCCAACCAAAGCATTGCTTCCAACCAAAGTTATTGCTTCCAACCAAAGCATTTTTTCTACAATGCACATATTACTTATACACCAAAATTGTATATACACCAAAATTGCATCCAACCAAAACATTGCTTCAATCTACATTATAGGTCCTGAAAACACAAAGATTGTAATTCAAAGTATTAAAATTCAAAGTATATACACCAAAAATTGTAATTCAAAGTATATACACCAAAATTGTAATTCAAAGTTTGTAATTCAAAGTATATACACCAAAATTGCAATTCAAAGTATATACACCAAAATTGTAATTCAAAGTATATACACCAAAATTGCATCCAAAATTGTAATTCAAAGTTTGTAATTCAAAGTATATACACCAAAATTGCAATTCAAAGTATATACACCAAAATTGCATCCAACCAAAACATTACTCCAACCAAAGTTACACATATTAAAATTCTCATCAATTAAAGTAAGAGTATAATATTATACCTTAAGTTTGTAAAATTCCGAGCTCCATAATGTATTGACACCACTCCTCTTTGATTTCATCCAATAGAGCCTTTGTGTAAGTAGCACTCCTGAATTCTTCAAAATACTACATAATAATATAACATATAGTTTGATTTAGTTTTAACTATTTCATTAGACAATATGAGAGATATGTGTTAAAATAACTCATAAGTTAGAAATACATACATCGGGTGGAATCTCCATTCGATCCAACGAAATAGTGTCTCTCATAAATCTCAACATGAAATAGCCGCAATCTATTTGATTGCGTTGCCGAGGACACTACAAATGAAAATAAAATATGGATAAATTCTAAGTTTTATCAAGTAAGCATCACTAATATAATAAAACATGTGATAATTAATATACCTTCACATAATTCCATGTAATGGTGTGGTCGATTCCCCGATGTTCTAGGAATGCTTGTATAGTGCTAATAAAATATAAATGAATATTTAGAACAATTCACATAAATAAATAAATATACACATTTCTATTTAGAACAATTTCACTTACGTGTCAATACAGTCCTTCATATCCGGGTATGTGGTCCAATCATTTCCTAAGGAATCCAGATAATACACTACTCCGCGGATAGGATTGATTGCAACCAACAACCAATGTCCACTGTAAGATTAAACAAGTGTTAGATAGAAACTTTCTACACGAAGTCAAAATACAAAAAAAAATATAATAGATGAATTTAGAATGAAAATCTAACCCAGTATTAAACGGTAAAAAGTACAACTTTTCCGTTTCTTGGTTGTCCATAAAGACGTTGCGTATATACGCATGGACCTCATTTGGTTTCGTCAATATTTCGGTTAAGTTGACAGCGCTGGGGCATAAGAATGCAAATCTTTGCTCCAATCCCCGGGGGCGCATAAAACTGTCATACAGAAACCTGAAATAAAAACATCATTAACATTAGAATATTCATTTGAAAAATAAAGTAAATAAGTTGTTCAATTACCAAAGTAGATCGGATATACCTCAAGTATATATTGACAACAGTGACGCCCAATTCTGTATGTTGGAAAACTTGCTCGAAGTCTTCATTACCAACATTCTGGTCAAATTCAAAGCCATACAAATCTTTCTCCATAGTTATCAGACGAACACCTCCAGTCGGAATATCCGTCATTAATTGTAGAAAGGTCTGAAGGCACGTCCTAACCTTGCCGATAGGTTGTTTTCTAACCCTGGTATTCTTAGCACCAACAGTTTTTTGCGTTGAAACGTTGCTAATCACTTTACCAGGCAGCTATAAATCATATAATTTGTTAGATGAAGTATAAGATATCCAATTTATCATTTTCTATGCATATAATTGTGATGTACCTCTTTTTTTGAGACAACGGACTCGGTATGCTCCGGAATCCGCTTATCCTTTGTTTTGGATTTTGTTGGAGTCTAAATAACATTGCCATGTAAAAAATGAAAATAAAATGCTCGTAAAATCTTTGAATTTACACATTAAGATTAACAAAGGTTTATAACGGTTTTAAGCATATATACCTCATATCCTACGAGTATGAGATTTGACGGCCATGCAACAAACGACCCTATAGCTTGTCCCACCACTCTTACCTCCGAATCATCGTTAGGATAGGGTAATAGTGCTTCATTCTCCATAGCAATATCAACTGATACTTTCAAACTTCCAGTAGGGAGGGATTCATTATGAAGTACTGTGACCCCATTGTTAAACACTTTTCCCTTGGCAACCATCCGATGAATTGGTGAAGATAAGAATAGTTGACATTGGTGAATGCCCTAAAACCAAAAATACATATGTCATTGTTAATGTGTATATATGTAATTAAATAATTTAAGCTACTAATATAATTTCATAGATATATATATATATATATATATATATATATATATAATTACCTCTGGAATAATCGGATGAAAGCTGCAGTTGATACTATCCTTCTCTGATCCATCTCTAACACCAGAAGCGTTATCCCTTTCTTTTTCCTTTCTTAATTCCCGCACCTCGGCTTCTAGTGCTTCCAATTTAGCTTCAAGTACTGAATAACTAGCAGCCTTTCCCTTTTTAATATTCAGGGAGGTCGGGGTGATCCCAAATGCCTTACCCCTCACCCGACCAGGATACTCAGGGACATCTAATGCCCGACTAAGTATGCTCCTGGTATCATCTGCAGGTACAGACTGAGATAACGCCTCCTGAAAATCAGATGAATATCGAATATTTGTCAAATATTTGTTAATAAAGTTTTGACTTAATTAAAGAAATATTGTTATACTTACACATTTCTCATATACTTGTAGAACCTCTTCTGGAACAGATCCAGACTTGCCCACACGGGCTTCCTTCCACAAGACATGTGCAGGAAGAGATGTTTCAGAGCTACCCGCCTTTTGTAACTACATATAAAGCCAAATAATATGATCAAATATAACTCATGATGAACAATTATTATGTCATTGCAATTTATTGATACTTACCAATTGTTGCTCCAAACGTCCATATCCAGTACGTCCTTTCCTGTATTTATATTGGGGATCTGATGCTCTATCCCGATTAATTGCACTTAAACTCTTAAATTGCTCGGTTTGTCGTTTGGCTTTAAACTTCACCCATTCTTGTGGTGAAATGAAACTTGCATATTTAGATGGAAACTCTCCATCAACAAAATTACCTTCAGCATCTTTAAGATAGGTTTTGTTTAAATATGTCCTAAACCCTCTTAGGAGCTTCCCTGTCAATCTCATCAAATAAGCTTTTCTGTCGTCCTCGACATTAAAGCACCTCTAAAAAAACCATACACATTGGTTAGTACAAATAATTTAAACGACATAATTAGTTGGCATAATTAAAGACATAATTATGGTACCTTTATCTCATTCCAAATTTTTTCTTTGGTTTCCTTCAACTGTTTGTTTCTCCAGTCATCTAAAGTAATAGGAACCTCATTCCTTACAAGTGTACCAATGAAACTTGTCAACATATGACCGTTAGGCTCAACAAGTGTGCCTGTTTCGCTCCAATGCACATTATAAGTCATGCCTTGATTTCTAGCATGGATCACTCTCCTCATTATGGTTATTCCTCTCCTAATCTCTTCTTCCATAGTTCTGCTACTTCCAACCTGATCATCATGTGGATGATCATCATCATGTGTGTGATCATCAGCATGTGGGTCATCATTGTTAGTAGCCATCTAACCTGTAATAAATAAATCAAGGATATCAAATATAATATATAACAAATATAATAAAGAAATAAAGGATATCAAATATAAAAAATATGACATAATATATAACAAACTTAACGAAATCCAATACCCCATTCTCGTACTCTTTGGACAATCGATCGGCATCCATCCATTTTTTATCCATGGTTTTCCTACTTATTAATCCTAACAGTTAGAAAGAATTTAACATTAGCATAACAAGTCCAAACTAAGAAATTCAAAGCAATTAACTTCATTAACAAAATTGCTTTGAATTTCGGTTCTTTAGAACAACAACCTCAAGAATTTACATTATTAACATTAACACTAACACTAACACTAACACTAACACTAACCTAACACTAACACTAACACTAACCTAAACTAAACTAAACTAAACAAACACATTATATAGCAATAGTTAACAATGTAGAAAAATGTTAACAAGAACAAACTATAATAGATGTTCTAAACTAACACTAACACTAACACTAACACTAACCTAACACTAACACTAACACTAACCTAAACTAAACTAAACTAAACAAACACATTATATAGCAATAGTTAACAATGTAGAAAAATGTTAACAAGAACAAACTAAACTAACACATTATATTGATTCTATTCCTATATCACCAAAAATGAAGTTAGCACATATTTTATTCTTATATCCAACAACAGTCCAACATTAGCAACAACATTAACAACATTAGCAACATTATCAACATTAGCAACAGTCCAACATTAGCAACAACATAAACAACATTATTATCAACATCAACAACAACATTATTATCAACATCAACAACAACATTATCAACATTATCAGCAACATTATCAACTGAAACTCTGAAACTCTGAAACT
Organism: Lathyrus tuberosus; assembly: GCA_022829125.1. Taxonomy (NCBI): domain Eukaryota; kingdom Viridiplantae; phylum Streptophyta; class Magnoliopsida; order Fabales; family Fabaceae; genus Lathyrus; species Lathyrus tuberosus. The sequence goes on along the minus strand of JALAZF010000033.1, from coordinate 22,234,784 downwards.
TCCAAACTGAAACTCTGAAACGTGTAAAATGTGTAATACTCTGAAACGTGTAAAATGTGTAATACATCAACAACAACATTATTATCAACATCAACAACAACATTATCAACAGCAACATTATCAGCATACCTTATAAAATGTGTAATAATCTGAAACTCTTAAACTTCCAAACTGAGTGACGAAAACGCGAAATGAGAGAGGAACAGACGGTCACGGTGGAGTAAAGGTCGTCGGAGTCGCGAAATGTGGGAGGAACGGTGGACGACGGCGCGGTGGACGACGGCAAGGGTTTAGCTCAGGTTCGCAAGTATCCGTTCGCAACAGGGGAGGGAGAAGAAAGAGCGCAAAACTGAAAATGAAAACAGAGTATATTCATATATTTTAATTTTATTAGACCTTAGACAGCGCTTTTCAACAAAGCGCTTTCTAAGGTGGCCCTTAGACAGCGCTTTAAAAGCGCTTTCTAAGATTGGCCTTAGACAGCGCTTTTGTTTTTATTTTTTTAAATATTTAAGACCTTAGACAGCGCTTTCCTTAAAAGCGCTGTCTAAGGTCTTATATTTTTTTTAAATTTAAAAGGCCTTAGACAGCGCTTTTAAGGAAAGCGCTGTCTAATATTTTCCATTAAATTTTTTTAAAAATTTAAAAGGCCTTAGATAGCGCTTTTCACTAAAGCGCTGTCTAAGGTCTTATATTTTTTTGCGCTTTTCCTTTATTAAATTAATAGATTCCGTGTTTTTGACCTATAGCAGCGCTTTTGTAATAAAGCGCTGTCTAAGGTGAGATGTTATAAGTCCTTTTTGTTGTAGTGATACAACCTTCATACTTCCACTCTACAAGAAACTCTCAGTGAAGCCAACAATGAAGCACAATTCTTTGCAACTGAATGGATGTTCAAGGTAACTCATGGCATAAAGGAAGCTTATTAGTTAAGAAAAATAAATATTCTCTTTTGTCTGAAATAGTGTGAATCAAGCTTCATTTTCTGCTGTAATTTAATCTGCATGCTTCAACATTGATATAATATTCATGACACAACATATGAACTTGGTTTCTGCCAAGATATACAAGTCTTAATTCAATCTTGGGCCTAAATGATCATCATTATCTTAGAATAAAAAATTTTCCTTTTCTAACACAAGCAATGAGAAATTTCCTCGTAAGTAGAGAAAGACAGGCTAAGTTTCTTAATTTCCCCAAGTTGAAAAAGATGATATATACGAGCTTGTTTGTGCAAGATGGATTATGCAAAATCATTCAAACTTTCATATCCTTAGTAGAATTTGAATCTCGTTTCGTTCTGTATATATGAAGTAGGGACTAATGACTCAACATTTTCTGCTGGTTGTGTTAAATTTCAGGTTGCAGAGGGTGCAACAACACTCTACATAGAGCAGTTGCGTGGGATTCAGTACATTTCAGGTTGATGATGAAGAGAAGTGTAGTTGTCCCACATCGTTTGATGCAGAAAAAAATATAGTGTTTATATTAGATACTTATGTTATGGATTTCAAATGGAAAAATACTTGGGCTAAAAGAAATGGAATATGTGTTTGGCCCAAATAAAATAATTTTAAAATTATTAATTTGAAAAAAAATAGAATAAAATTAAAAATAAATAGAATTAAAAAAATATTAATATATATATATATATATATATATATATATATATATATATATATATATATATATATATATATATATATATATATATATAGGGTTCATATCCTATGAGAATGCAATTTTTATATAAGAACATGAGAATGAATCTGAATCATTAGATTTTAAAATAAATGGTGGAGATTATGTGTTGTTTTTGTTTTTCTCTCTCTTTCATTATTGAAATAAATGATGGAGGAGAGAGAAAAAAAACTAACATATAATCTCTACCATTTATTTTAAAATCTAATGGTTCAGACTCATTCTCATGTTCTCATATAAAAATAGCATTCTTATATATATATATATATATATATATATATATATATATATATATATATATATATATATATATATATAAATGCCACGTAGATTTTAAAAAATTAAATAAAAATTAAAAATGCCAACATGTCCTTGCCACATAAGCGTTTTAAGTGACCAGATCCACTCAATGACTAAAAGAATGGAATCTTAAAATGACAGGGGAAATCTGTGTTTTTTTTACAGGGTTGTTTTTGGGATTTCGCCCATATGGCAGGGAGCAAAAGGTGTATTAATCATAAAAAATATTAAAATTTAAATTTGATTTATAGTTTATCATATGTTTATTTTTAATCACGAATCTATCATTTTCGAAGACATGACTGATCTGCTAATCTACTTTAAAAACCTATTTTATTTGATAATATGTAAATAAACAATTAAATTAATGTTTATATCGACTAAAAAACTAAAAGATCAACGATGCTAAATATTTATTTGTATTAATTTATCTAAGTTTACCTAATAACATAAATAATTTGTGAGACTCTATTTGCTTAAAAACAACGCATAAAACAACTCGTGACAGTGATAACTAAATTTTATTTTTATATTTTTATTCAAAGGTCAATATATAATAATAATAATAATAATAATAATAATTATTATTATTATTATTATTATTATTATTATTATTATTATTATTATTATTATTTACTTAAATAATTCGGTATACTAGATTTAAAGAGTTTTTATAATCCTAACATTTTTAATTAAATAGGTTTATAAAAAAAATTTAAGTTTTTTCTATTTAAAAAAACTAAATCAAACTGATCCTGAATTTGTGTAGTTTTGGCCTAGGCCTTGTTAATTGATCTAATTTATTCGCACCTCTACATCATCAACTTGCTTGGAGATGCGAGAAAATGTGAACAACCAAAAGAACGAGTACTACAATAATTCCGGTAATCCAACTTAGGTATTGTGCAGAAACATTATATACAAAAGCGATGGTTCGAACCTATAACGTCTCATTTGTTAACTTTTAAAAGAGAAATTAAAACTTTCACACCACATTCCAATAGCAACAACTTTTAGGTAAAAACATGGACATAATATCCACTGTTCTTTCGCCAAACTATCAAATTCACCATTTCTAAACAAATACTTGTTGTAGGTACAAATTCAGACTGCAATAAGACCATGAAGTGTTGATCATTAACTCATCCTCTCGAGCACGATACTTTTTTCCATAAAAAATTTAGCTAAACACAGCTCATGCTCGTAACCATTAACTCTTTCAAATTTCATAACGTGAAGTGTTGATCTCAAACAATCGGGCACAACTGTAGAATTCAGAATCTCCTTATCAAATTTTAATAGTCCCTGAAGAATAACCATCAAACAAAGCACGAATTAGACTTGCAAAGGAAAAACTATCCAAAGCACGTATTAGAAGAAAAATCTAATTGACTAAATACGCACAATAAGTCACAATCACAACTCTACAAGACATTGTAGTTTGTATATGGAACTGTTATGAATAGTGCAACCAGAAGAGCATTTATGATTGAGTGCAAATTACCAACCTTGATATTTAGAGTTTTGAGCAATGGTGACCTTTGAAGTAAGCCCAACAAAACTTCACACATAATTATGCCAAGCTCCAAATGGATCAGCATTGAAAATTGAGGTAGAACTGCCACATTTGGTTGTGTGAGAACCTGGATATCATAAAGAAACTTATTTGTGTAATGCAACATATGAAAATTATGGAATACAGCTTCAATCTCCATTCAGAACAAACTTATCAATTGATGCTCGTTAACACTATTTTCTTGACCTCATTATAAGATATGAAGTTTTTAAGGTTCGGTGTCACATATATACATTCAGTGATCAAAAGGTTAATCAATATGTTGGGAAATTTAGGGAAAGTCGGGAGTGCTAATAGGCTAAACATTAAGATTTAAGAGATGTTGACGCCACATATTCACTAAAAACTTGTTATAGGAACTTAACCACTCACACTTGAATTGTAACACAATGCTTACATGAGATAAGTTGAACTTGATAGATTTGGCTGGACTGAATTGTTTGAGAAGCACAAATGTGCATAACTTTTCTTTTGGAGTTTCATCCTTTCGGTTACCTAAAAGAAGATTAGCACAAGCATTTTTAGCTATCAACGGATGTGACAGAACTAACGGTTGTGATATAGCATAACCGTTATAAGTAAATTCTTTCAAAAGACAATAAAAAAATTTGATTTCACAGCTACGCGGCTCATCAGATAACGGAAGACGGTCTTGCACTATACAAATGTTTTCAAGAAGAGGTGCTTTTACATAGACACCCTTTGCACATAACCAATCACAGTTTATTGTGATAAACTTTTTGAGGAGTGGTAGATTCAGTGTGAGATAGCCAGATGAGGAGGCACCGGTAAAAGCAATTTCATTCAACTTAGGGCCAGTTTGTTTCAGCTTTAAAAAAATGGATTTTTTCATTGTATTTTTGAAAATGGATTCTACAAAAATGTTTTTCAAAATATTACAAGTTTTTTTAAATTTGTTTTTTATAAATTAAAAAACTAATTTTGACATTTTATAACATTAATTTACATTATTGAAGACCAAAACATAGTCAAAATCACCATTAAAAAGTTGTATTTCAAAAATGATTTTCATGAAAAGTTATTTGAAATAGCTTCAAAATTAAGTGATTTTTTGAAATTTTGATATTCAAAAAAAATTTCGATAAAATGATAAAATACATAAAATAACATTTTAAGAATAACTATTCAAACCAAATTTTCATTTAAAACTTTTATGAAAAGTTTCTTTGTAAAATTTTTTTCTACAAAATTATATTACACTATAAAAATCATTTTTAAAAAAAGCCAAAACAAACGGGTCCTTAATGATTTTGAGGCATCCAAAAGAAACATCCATAGTTGGAACTTGAATATCACAATAACACATCCGAAGCACCAATTGTTCCAAGACGGTGGAGTTGAAAAGAGATTGAGATGCAAGGGCAGAGAAGGCACATTCACATTTCAATATCGAATTGATACAAAGATTTTTAATTTTCTGTGGGATCAAGACGCAAGAGATCCATGTATTTAGAAAAGATATATCATACTTGTTACTCATGATAAGAGAAAAACTTTTGACGTTTGAACCCTTAGTAAGAAGAAGTGTCTTGTTGACAAAGTTTATAAAAGGTAGAATTTCATCTGCTTTTCTATTGGGAAGATAGAGCATACGATCATCTAAATTCAGCACGGTGACTGACATCCAACGGTGCATCCATCTCCTAGATAACACGCTTTTACGCACTGCATCTTTGGTAGGGAGAAGAGAGAGAATGTGAGTTATAAGCGATTCCGGTAGCTTGTTGGTTAAATCTTCAACTTCATTTTCCTTATGCTTCTTATGAGGCTTTTCCATGTTTATTAACTAATTAACTTTCTGCATAACCAAACATTATCAAATATATCATTATGAATGCATAACCTATTCTAAAAGTAATCAAACGTTAACATGCAACTATAATCATTCTTATGAGGCTTTTCCATGTTTATTAACTAATTAACTTTCTGCATAACCAAACATTATCAAATATATCATTATGAATGCATAACCTATTCTAAAAGTAATCAAACGTTAACATGCAACTATAATCATTCTTATGAGGCTTTTCCATGTTTATTAACTAATTAACTTTCTGCATAACCAAACATTATCAAATATATCATTATGAATGCATAACCTATTCTAAAAGTAATCAAACGTTAACATGCAACTATAATCATTCTTATGAGGCTTTTCCATGTTTATTAACTAATTAACTTTCTGCATAACCAAACATTATCAAATATATCATTATGAATGCATAACCTATTCTAAAAGTAATCAAACGTTAACATGCAACTATAATCATTCTTATGAGGCTTTTCCATGTTTATTAACTAATTAACTTTCTGCATAACCAAACATTATCAAATATATCACTATGAATGCATAACCTATTCTAAAAGTAATCAAACGTTAACATGCAACTATAATCAACATAGACTGGTATTTTACCCTTTCAAACTCTTTATTGTTGCATAATATATAGAAATAGAAATCAAAAGAAGCGAAGAAAAGGCTCACCAGAAATTAGGGATTTGACGATTAGGGTTTCGGTTTCATGCAGAAAGAACAAGTGTATGGGTTATTTATATGTTCATATGGAGGGATGAAAAGGGTTATAGGTCCTCATGTTCGTACTCTCGCGCTTGAGCAACGTTTGTACAAATACTCTCATACCAATTAGTAACTCGCAAGAGTTTCCTAGCACTCCTCTACAACTCTACCCTCGTACCGACATAAATAAAAAATATTAATTAATTTTAAATAATCCAAAAAATATTAAAAAAATTAAACATAATTAAATGTATTTGAATGCTCTTTTATAAAAACCATTTGATTGGATTTAGATATTGAATTGATTTTTTTAAAACCCATACAATCTAAGCTAAATTACATTTATACAATTTTATATTTTAGTTTTTTATTAATATGATATGTAGAGTTAATTTATTATTAACTTGGTCTAATTTATTTATTTTTATTATTTTAGTTTTTCAACTGTTTGTTAATTTGGAAGCCATTGTGGCCAACTATTGCTGTGTGAAACAACGTTTTTCAAACTTAAGAAATAATAAATTAATAATAGAGAAATGCTCTCATGACACCAAATTATACATTTTACACCGTAATCTATACTATGAATACATACTTATCAGTTTTTAATATTTTTTATTCCACTTTGATATCCGTGCAACACTAAACTAGCTATAAGTATACGGTGTAAGCTGAATACGGTGTAGCAAATCAGTGTTAAAGTAGCATAGCTCTTAATAATAATACCAACATTGTTATTTTGCTTTCATTCTTTTTTCTTCAATTTTTTTATTTAATAATTTGTTTACTTAAAAATAATTTATATATTAATTTTATTGTATTACAATTTTATAAATAATCAACTTCATTTATAAAATTAATTTTACTTTAATATTAACATAACAAATACACACGAACTATGTATATATTGTTTGATATATATGCATCCCATAGATTGTTGGAGGTACGATTTGTTGGTAGATTTGAAGTAGATTTTTAATTTGGTGTTTAGAGAATATTTATATACATGAGATGTGAGGTAATAAATATTTATATACATTAGATTTGAGGTAATATTCTTCAACAAAGGCTATGAGATGTGGTGGCAATGAACCGAACCAACTCGAAAATAGTTCGGAACTCAGTTTGACAGTTAATTCGTTGAACTTGGTTCATGAACTTAATGAGTTGAATATGAGCGAAAAACTAAGTTCGTTAACTAAATGAGTTGAACTTGAACTATACATAGTTCGACTCGTTAGGTTCATGAGTCAACTCGATTATATATGAGAATGATTATATAGTCTTTAAGAGTAAGTTTAAAGATTTAATATAAATTTTAACCTTATATTTTATTTTAATCTAACGGTGTTAATTAATAATTTATATTCTCAAGTGAGCAAAATATTTCTATAAATAATTATACAAATAAAATTAGCATCATATAAGTTAATTAATTTTTGAATTAGTATATTTTTTAGACAAAGTTAAATTTCAATCTAATAATTTTTATTTTATTTCAATACTTTTTTTAAAAAATAATATTAATTTAAAATGTCAAATATATAAAAAAAATAGATTTAGAAAAATGGCTTTTAAGACCGTGAAGCAAGCGAGATGAACCTAATGAGTCGAACCGAATTGCTCGTGAACTTATAACGAGTCGAGTTTGAGCTTAAAAAAAATGTTTGTATCGAACTCGAACCGAGATTTGAGCTGAACTAATTCTTAACGAGTCGAGCTGAGCTGAGACGAGTTCGACTCGACTCGACTCATTTCCAGCCCTACGTGTGGTTATGGAATAATGGGTATGATTACGATGTTAGTGTTTTATTTTTTTTTAATAGGCAAGTGGAATTAAACCAGCACAAGGGGTGCTGAAACCCTTTACAAAGAATGGCAGGTTAGAAACAACCTTCAAAACAAGAAAAAGGGTCAAAGAACAAAAAACAAACCCCAACAAAAATCTACAACACCCTGAGAAGAATGAAAGCAGTCTGCAGAGGAAAATCAAAACCAGGACAGCGCCTGCCAACAAAGCACAACTCTACGACTACCTGTTGAAACATATAAGGGGGAGTGAATTCCACACGTAGAAGTCGTAAATGTCCGCTAACTTACCGCACATACGTATCCAGTTCCACAATCTAAGGGTGATAGTCGTCATACAATCCAAGAAGCTAAAGTCTTCTTGTTTAAAAATGATAGCATTCCTCATCAACCAAAGGGTCCAAACAGCAGCTAGCCAAATAACGCCTAGAATCGTCCTTTGCGTTTTAGTCTTCACCTTTTCACAATTATGGAAATAATACACAAACTCGACCAGTGATAACTCCATATCAGATCCGATCCATTCGTAAACCTTCTTCCACATTCTTGCCATGAGCGAGCATTGGCCAAAAAGGTGCAATAAAGTTTCCTCCTCAGAATTACAAAGCACGCAATGCAAGTCCCTGATGTCCGTTAAAATGAGCCTATGGAACAAAAGATCTTTGGTAGGAATTCTACCTAACAGAAGCCTCCACCCAAAGAAAGCCACATTATGAGAGATCTTCACCTCCCACAAATGATTAACAGCTTTGATTGTTCTAACAGGGAGAGATCTGGCAGAATGATTATTAAAAAGGAATGAGTAGCAGGAGTTAACAGAAAAAACATCACCTGAGCCGACCTGCCAAACAAAGTTGTCTTCTCTATTCTGAACCAGAGCACGATCTTGAAACAATTGCGTAAAATCATTCCAAGCTTTAGCATGAATCAGACTTACATTGTCAACTAAGTCGTCAAGCTTCCATCTCCATCCACTTATTTCCCAAACACCGGCTTCCTCAATAGCGTTGTTCTTGGCCTTCGCGCGGAGATAAATTTCTGGAAAAGCATCCTTCAAAGATTGGTTGCCAAGCCAATTAGAATGCCAAAAGGCGGTGTGCCTCCCATTATGAACTTCGCTAAAGACAGCTCCCGCGAAGCTAATGACCTCTTCCTTTGACCCCAAGTTCGACATGACTAAATCCCCCCACCATATTGAATCCCTATTGGATAAGACCTCTGCATTTCCATTATGCAGTTTTAACTCGTAGTTCTCGTATCTATGCCTTAAAAAGCTGCTCCAAACCGCGTCTTTATCCTTCATCAACCTCCATTTCCACTTAAACAACAGTGTTGTATTGAGAACTTCAATATCCCTTACTCCCAGACCTCTTTCCTCCCGGGGTTTGCATACAATAGGCCAACTCACCCAATGAGTCGAACGTTTGTTCTCACAGCCGTTCCACAGAAAGTTGCTTTGTATGCGTCTAAAATCCGCAATGACTTTTGAAGGAGCTTTGTAAAACGACAACGTGTAAATAGGTATGGCATTCAACATAGAGTTTATCATCACCACTCGACCTGTGTACGAAAGATTCCTACCCTTCCAAGTAGCCAACCTACTTTTCATATTGCTGACAAGCTCTTTCCACATTATTAGCTTCCTTGGATTGTCCCCCACCTTGACACCAAGGAACTTGAAAGGAAAATTATCCGTGTTGCACGAAAGAAAATCCGAAGCAGCCTCAAGAAACCAATCTCCAACGTTTAGCCCATATAGTTTACTCTTGTGAAAATTAATTTTCAGCCCTGACATCAGTCCAAATCCCCTTAGAATTGCTTTCAAACTCCAAATGTTACTGCCACTACCTTCAACCATAATAATGGCGTCGTCTGCGAATTGTAAAATATTAACCTCCTCCTCTTCACAATATTTGAAACCTCTCAACTCTCCCATATCCACAACCTTCTTAACCAAAGTCGTTAGCGCTTCCGTGACCAAGACAAACAAAAAGGGGGATAACGGGTCTCCTAGACGGAGACCTCTCTCGACCTTAGTGTTTTATATTTTGGCCTAATGACAATTTACAAGTGAGTGTTTGAGAATCTACAAGTTTCATCTTTTTTCTCTAACTTTATAGACTTTAAATTCATCATTCTTATCTAGAAATGGATTATCCAAAGGATATTCCCTTGCTTGTTACTTCTCTCCTTCCTCTTCGACATACCAAAGCAAGAAAAGGAAACATGACTATTAGAATCTAACATCCCCTCAAATCCCATCCATCTCTTGATACCCATCAAAACATTCACAACATAAACGCAACTCAGAAATAAATAAGACGATCATTCTTCAGAGCTTATGCATAAAACGCAATTAGGATGGAGACAACTAAGGAAATGCCTCTCTTCAACAATTGGTCTTTTGTAGCTAACAACATGTTCAAGAAAAGTCTCCACAGGAAAATCTGAATTTTTGAAGGAATCTTTGGACTCTACAACTCCTTCAATGCAGCTACTAAGTCATCTTCGATAACGAAAGGCTGATTGATCTGAAAAATCAATTCAAAACAGGAACTGACAGAAAAGGTACTTAGGATTTTTGAATCCAATTCAAAACTATCTTCAACCGAGGTAACAATCGCCCGATTCTACAGCAAAGTATCTAACTCCTTATGCTCCCTATACATCACCGATCCTGAATTTGTGTAGTTTAGGCCATATGACTTTTTGATTGGTCTAATTTATTCGCACCCTGTAACACCCACTTTCAGATCTCCGTATGCGTATTGCCCTACCCAATACGCGTACTGACCTGCCCCATACGCGTACCATTACGCATTTCAGCAGAGGGCCGTGAAAAATGGGTTCCATACGCGTACTGCCCTACCCAATACGCGTATTGCCTTGCCCATTACGCGCATGGCCTTTCCCAATACGCGTATGGGCAGCGAACACCCAGAATTTTCTGGTTTCACACCAGTCCAATTTCTGCTCAATTTTAACACCCAAATCTGCAATACCAAAATCACATAGCAGCAGCAACACATTGTTTTACACATATTATGATAGAATGGATCAATTTACACACTTTCCATCACAATTTCGAACATTCAACAACAATTCCTCAACAACATAATTATACATACAATTCCTATGAGGAGAAAGAATCCTCACTACCCTCTAATGTTATCAACACATATATTGAAATCCATTCTCCCCCTTACCTCGAATTATCGATTCAATTCTGATGAAAATTGATGATGCCAAACTTAGTTCTTCCTCTCCAACTTTCTCTTGGTGAACAAATGTGGTTTTCTTCCCAATTTTCTAACCCTCCCCCTTTTTTCTTATTTTACTACAACTAATTATATTATTACTAAAAATTCTTCTTTTATTTACTAATAACCATATTAATAGTAATAATAATAATGCTAATAACAATAATAAGAATAATAATAATAATAATATTGGACATAAAAATAATAATACTCCTCTTTCTACTATTATTAAATATGTCCCCACATTATTTATTAATACCTTATCATTATTCCCACATCTCTATTTCCCCGTTCGGTTAAGGACCCTACCCTCTAAATAAGGCCAAACAAAAGAAATAACACACGATGATTAAATAAATTAAAATGGGGTGTTACAACCCTCCTCCACTTAAAATATTTTCGTCCTCGAAAATGTACCTGATGGAAACAACTCTGGATACGACTCTCGCATCTTGCTTTCCAATTTCCAGGTCACACTTCCTCCAGCAGCTCCTCCCCAAGCCACTCTCACGAGGGGAATCTCTTTTCCTCTAAGTTGTTTCATCTTGCGATCCTCGATCCTTATCGGCATTGCCTCCACAGTAAGATTATCTCGAATCTGTACCTCATCCCTTTGGATAACATGAGATGGATCCGACACATACTTCCGAAGTTGCGATACATGAAATACGTCATGCAAGTTCGAAAGTTCTGGCGGTAACGCCACCCTGTAAGCAACTGGACCCACTCTTTGCAAGATCTGATACGATCCAATGAGTTTAGGATCCAACTTCTCCGATTTCAATGCACGTCCAACACCTGTCACAGGGTTGACTCTCAAGAATACATGGTCACCTTCGCTGAATTCCAAATCTTTCTTCCGATTATCGTGGTAACTTTTCTGTCTACTCTGAGACACTTTCATCTTTTCACGGATCATCTGAATTGTCTCAGTAGTTTGTTGCACAATTTCAGGCCCAAGCACAACATTCTCACCAGTTTCATACCAACACAGAGGCGTTCTACACCTCCTACCATACAAAGCCTCAAAAGGCGCCATACCAATACTAGAATGGTGACTATTGTTATACGTGAACTCAATCAATGGCAAATAAGTATCCCACGCACCACCTTTCTCCAACACACAGGTTCTCAACAAATCCTCTAACGACTGAATGGTCCTCTCCGACTGACCATCGATCTGTGGATGATAAGCCGAACTCAACTTCAGTTTAGAACCTAAAGCTTCCTGCAAACTCTTCCAAAATTCTGAAGTGAACCTCGGATCTCTATCCGACACTATACTCGACGGAACACCATGCAGTTTCACAATTATTCTGATATAAATCTCCGCCAGCTTTTTCAACGGAAAACTGATATTAATTGGTATAAAATGTGCGGATTTCGTAAGCCGATCCTGTAACGCCCCGTTTTGTCTTATTTATTTAATCGAGTCGATTTAATTAGTTTCGTTTTTAAATTATTTTATTCTTGACTTTTATTTGACAATATATTATTTTTCATCGTTGTTTATGTTTTATCGCATTTTAAGAGCGTTTGGGAGATATTTGAGCTGAGGGGTATTTTGGTCTTTTGCTTGGGTAAGTTTTATGTTTTTATATAAATAGAAAGAAAAGAGAGAAAAGATAGTAAGAAAAAAAAAAAGAAAGAAGAGAAAGAGAAGGGAAGAGAAAAGAGAGGAAAGAAAAGGGAGAAGAGGAAAAGTGGAAAAATCGACATAACTCCGTTTCAAGCGCGAATAATCGGGTAAGGGTGAGAAGTTTCAATTATATCTTGCTTGTGTATGTATATGTGTATGTTTTCTAGGATTATCACAAAGGAGCTATATTGAAAAGGTACTTAAAAGGTTTGGCATGCAAGAATGTAAATCAGGAAATACTCTAATTGCTAAGGGAGATAAATTCAGTCCCAGTCAGTGCCCAAAAGAAAACTTAGAAATTCAAGAAATGCAAACGATTCCTTATGCGTCAGCAGTAAGGAGTCTGATGTATGCCCAAGTGTGCACGCGCCCGGATATTGCGTTCGTAGTTGGGATGTTAGGAAGATATTTAGGCAATCCAGGAATGGGTCATTGGAAAGCAGCCAAAAAGGTTATGAGGTATTTAAAGAGAACAAAAGACTATATGCTCACATATAGGAGGCCAGACCAGTTAGAGATCGCTAGATACTTTGACTCAGATTTTGCTGTATGCCAAGACAGTAAAAGTTCCACTTCAGGCTATATTTACATGTTGGCTGGTGGTGCAATTTCTTGGCGTAGTGCTAAGCAAACTCTTACGGCTTCATCCACAATGGTAGCAGAGTTTATAGCATGTTATGAGCTAGGCATCCAACCATGGGATTTGGCTAAAAAATCTTGTCACTGGGCTGTGAATAGTGGAAGAAATCGAAAGGCCACTTAAGTTATACTGTGACAACAAATCAGTCGTCCTGTATTCCAACAATAATAGGAACTCGACTAAGTCAAAACATATTGATATCAAGTTCCTAGTCGTTAAGGAAATGGTACAAAGTGGACAGATTTCCATAGAACACTTGGGGACAAACTCCATGATAGCATATCCTCTTACAAAAGGTCTTCCACCCAAGTTCTTTCATGAGCACACTGCTCGCATGAGTGTTTTATCGTTAGAGGAGTATTTGGTTTAGTGGGAGTTAGTCGTTTGTGAATATTATGTTCTGTGTTTGGCATTATGTATGCATACTATGCTTTTGGATATTTTCTAATTAATAAAATTTGATATTCAGTAGTTTACATTTTGTACAATACAGTTATTGAATGATCTCAATAAAGTAAAGTAGAACTAGTTGAAAATCGACATATAAAAACCAACTTCATGTGATTTTCACGCTACACATTTCATGATGGATCTATGTCATTTAGTTATGTCACTATCGATGATCATTGATGGGTTTAGTTATGATTGATATAATGAAAATCACCTTGATTTTGTATATTGGCATGACTAATAGACAAGATACTTTGGATATACTTAAAGAATATAATGGCAAATTTTGAGCTCATAAAATCTAAAATGAATTTCATTCCGACCCTTAGACTATTTTAAAAATTTTAAACTTTCACGCCACATTCCAATAGCAAACAACTTTTAGGTAAAAACATGAACATAATATCCACTGTTCTTTAGCCAAACTATCATAATCACCATTTCTAAACAATTACTTGTAGGTAGAAATTCAGACTGCAATAAGACCATGCCACTTGCTTATGTAGCCAAAATAATATACAGCCAGCAAAAAAACATTGTTAATTTATACTACTTGTCTTTGTAACCTAATTATAGGAAAATTCAACAATAGTAAAAGAGAAACCTTTCTTAAATGAGAAAAGTTTTTCCTTAAATTCTACCATGATCTTTGATTTGCCTAGTGCCTGATTAGCAAGGACGAAACTCATCCTCTCAAGCACAATACTTTTTTCCATAAAAATTTAGCTAAACACAGCTCATACTCGTAACCATTAATTCTTTCAAATTTCACAACTTGAAGTGTTGATCTCAAACAATCGGGCACAACTGTAGAATTCAGAATCTCCTGATCAAATTTTAATAGTCCCTGAAGAATAACCATCAAACAAAGCACAAATTAGGCTTGCAAAGGAAAAACTATCCCAGAGTATTAGAAGAAAAATCGCTAATTGACTAAATACACACAATAAGTCACAATCACAACTCTACAAGACATTGTAGTTTGTATATGGAACTATTATGAATATAGTGCAACCAGAAGAGTATTTATGATTGAGTGCAAATTACCAACCTTGATATTTAGAGTTTTGAGCAACAGTGACCTTTGAAGTAAGCCCAACAAAACTTCACATATAATTATGCCAAGCTCCAAATGGAGCAGCATTGAAAATTGAGGTAGAACTGCCACATTTGCTTGTGTGAGAACCTGAATGCAACATATGAAAATTATGGAATACAGCTTCAATTTCCATTCAGAACAAACTTATCAAAAAATAGACATCTTCATGCTTAAAATTTACACCAACACATGTTTTTATATAAAAAAAAAATGTTTTTATAAAATATAATCAACTTTAGAGTCAAATCACTATACTCTTGTTTCTACTCTAAATTAAGAATTTAATAATTCGTGTAGGAAAAAAATCCGCAAGTTATCAATTGATGCTCGTTAACACTATTTTCTTGACCTCATTATAAGATATGAAGTTTTTAAGGTTCGGTGTCACATATATACATTCAGTGATCAAAAGGTTAATCAATATGTTGGGAAATTTAGGGAAAGTCGGGAGTGCTAATAGGCTAAACATTAAGATTTAAGAGATGTTGACGCCACATATTCACTAAAAACTTGTTATAGGAACTTAACCACTCACACTTGAATTGTAACACAATGCTTACATGAGATAAGTTGAACTTGATAGATTTGGCTTGACTGAATTGTTTGAGAAGCACAAATGTGCATAACTTTTCTTTTGGAGTTTCATCCTTTCGGTTACCTAAAAGAAGATTAGCACAAGCATTCTTAGCTATCAACGGATCTGACAGAACTATTGGTTGTGATATAGCATAACCGTAATAAGTAAATTCTTTCAAAAGACAATTAAAAAATTTGATTTCACAGCTACGCGGCTCATCAGATAGCGGAAGACGGTCTTGCATTATAAAAATCATTTCAAGTAGAGGTGCTTTTACATAGACACCCTTTGCACATTGTTGAAATATTAAACTTGATTTGGGCCTAAACATATTGTTTGGATTTTTGGGCTTAACTACTTTAGGTTTAGGTAATTTTGAGTCATATTTCTAGAAAACTCTTGTAGTGTGTGGAGTGTCTAGATATTCCTTAGAGTTGTAATATTTTCTAGAATGCTCTTGAAATTCCTAGAGTCGAGAACTCTCTAGAATTAGTGTGTCTAGAGTTCTCCTTAGAGTACTATAAATAGAGATGTAATTCTACACTTTTGTATCAAGCAAAAATACAAATTCTCTCTTCCATAAATAATTGTCCTACCTATCAATTTTCTCTTTAAGCCTCCAATATTCTCACACACCTTCTCTAAACACAAAAAGGTCTTATTTCAACAAAGTGGCATCAGAGCTTGAAGGTCCTCAAAAGATGGCGAATGGAGGTTTCCCTTTTCAAATGCCAATGCTCACAAAGAACAACTATGACAATTGGAGTATCAAGATGAAGGCGCTACTAGGAGCTCAAGATGTGTGGGATATCGTTGAGAAAGGCTTCAAGGAGCAAGATGAAGCCTCGCTAAGCCAAGGTGTAAAGGAGACATTGAAGGAGTCAAGAAAGAGAGACAAGAAAGCTCTCTTCCTTATTTATCAATCGGTGGATGAAGATACGTTTGAGAAGATCTCCAATGCAACGACGGCCAAAGAAGCATGGGACAAGCTTCAAACTTGTAACAAAGGAGTGGAACAGGTGAAAACGATTCGTCTTCAAACTCTCAGAGGTGAGTTTGAACGTTTATTTATGGAAGAGTCTGAGTCAATTTCAGATTATTTTTCTCGAGTATTGTCCGTAGTCAATCAACTTAAAAGAAATGGTGAAGATGTTGATGAGGTGAAAGTCATGGAGAAAATACTTCGCACTTTAAATTCAAGTTTTGACTTCATTGTTACCAACATTGAAGAAAACAAGGATTTAAAAACCATGACTATTGAGCAACTCATGGGTTCCTTACAAGCATACGAAGAAAAACAAAAGAGAAAAATTAAACAAAATGAGGCTATGGAGCAACTACTACAACTCAAAGCAAAGGAAAAAAACTATGTGAATTACAAAAGCCAAAGAGGACGAGGTCGTGGCCAAGATCGTGGACGTGGACGAGGACATGGAGGAGAAGGAAGAGGTAGTTACAACAACTACTCCAACAACTTCAACAATGGAGAAAGAAGTTGGAATTCACAAGCAACAAGAGGTCATGGAAGAGGAAATTCATGGTCCAAGTGCGACAAGTCACAAATCAGGTGCTTCAACTGTAACAAGATCGGTCACTACGCATCTGAGTGTAGATTCTCAAAGAAGGTTGTGGAGAAAGCTAACTTTGTAGAAGAAAAAGGTGGAGAAGAAGAAACTCTGCTGCTCGCGTGCCAAAGCCAAGTTGAAGAGAAAAGAAACAAGTGGTACCTCGACACTGGCGCAAGCAACCACATGTGCGGCGATCGAAGCATGTTCGTAGAGATCAATGAAGCGACAACTGGCGACGTCTCATTTGGAGATGACTCAAAGATACCAGTCAAAGGCAAAGGTAAAATTCTCATACGCTTGAAGAATGGGAGTCATCAATTCATATCCAATGTCTACTATGTTCCTAACATGAAGAATAATATTTTGAGCTTAGGACAACTATTAGAGAAAGGCTATGACATCCACTTGAAAGAACATAGTCTTTTCTTAAGAGATTGTAGGCATAACTTGATTGCTAAGGTGCCTATGTCAAAGAATAGAATGTTCCTCTTGAACATTCAAAATGATGTGGCAAAGTGTCTCAAGGCTTGCTATACTGACTCTTCGTGGCTATGGCATCTACGATTTGGACACCTTAACTTCGGTAGTCTAGAATGTTTGTCAAAGAAGGAGATGGTGAGAGGCTTACCTAGTATAAACCACCCAGACCAACTATGTGAAGGATGTCTAATTGGGAAGCAATTCCGAAAAAGTTTTCCAAAGGAATCAACGTCAAGAGCGACAAAACCGCTAGAGCTCATACACACCGATGTCTGTGGACCAATCAATCCAAACTCATTTGGTAAGAATAAATACTTTCTCCTCTTTATTGATGATTATTCTAGAAAAACATGGGTTTATTTCTTGAAGGAGAAGTCGGAAGTGTTTGAAAACTTTAAGAAGTTCAAAGCCCTTGTGGAGAAAGAAAGTGGTCTTTCCATTAAGGCCATGAGATCTGACCGAGGAGGAGAGTTTACTTCAAATGAGTTCAATAAATATTGTGAAGACCATGGAATCCGCCGCCCACTAACAGTGCCAAGATCGCCACAACAAAATGGAGTAGCGGAGAGAAAGAACCGAACCATACTTAATATGGTGCAAAGCATGCTTAAGAGTAAGAGGATGCCGAAAGAGTTTTGGGCCGAGGCAGTGGCATGTGCGGTATACCTGACAAACCGTTTCCCAACAAGAAGTGTGCATGCGAAGACACCACAAGAAGCATGGAGTGGAAGGAAGCCAGGGATCTCTCACCTCAAAGTGTTTGGAAGCATTGCCTATACACACGTTCCAGATGAAAGGAGAACAAAGCTCGATGATAAAAGCGAGAAGTACGTGTTTTTGGGTTATGACTCAAGCTCCAAAGGGTATAAGCTCTACAATCCAAATAGTGGAAAGATCGTCATAAGTCGTGACGTGGAGTTTGACGAAGAAGATTGTTGGGATTGGAGTATTCAAGAAGACAGGTACGATTTTCTTCCTTACTTTGAAGAAGAAGAAAATGAAATGCAACAACCAATGATAGAGGAACATATTACACCACCTGCCTCACCGACACCAAAGTTGGATGAAATAAGCTCAAGTGAGAGGACACCTCGACTAAGGAGCATTGAAGAGATTTATGAGGTAACTGAAAACCAAAACGACGTTAACCTCTTTTGTCTTTTTGGCGATTGCGAGCCTCTAAGCTATCAAGAAGTTGTTCAAAACGTAAACTGGAGAAATGCCATGGATGAAGAAATAAAGTCAATCACGAAGAATGATACGTGGGAACTTACTACACTTCCGCGAGGACGCAAAGAAACTATAATAAGATGGGTGTACAAGGTAAAGTTGAAGTATGTGATGTCTCGAGATCACGTTGCCAATATTTTCACCAAGCCACACAAGTTGGAAACTTTCGTGAAGCTAAGGAGTATGCTTGGAGTCACAAATCAAGTTTAAGGGGGGATGTTGAAATATTAAACTTGATTTGGGCCTAAACATATTGTTTGGATTTTTGGGCTTAACTACTTTAGGTTTAGGTAATTTTGAGTCATATTTCTAGAAAACTCTTGTAGTGTGTGGAGTGTCTAGATATTCCTTAGAGTTGTAATATTTTTTAGAATGCTCTTGAAATTCCTAGAGTCGAGAACTCTCTAGAATTAGTGTGTCTAGAGTTCTCCTTAGAGTACTATAAATAGAGATGTAATTCTACACTTTTGTATCAAGCAAAAATACAAATTCTCTCTTCCATAAAGAATTGTCCTACCTATCAATTTTCCCTTTAAGCCTCCAATATTCTCACACACCTTCTCTAAACACAAAAAGGTTTTATTTCAACACACATAACCAATCACAGTTTCTTGTGATAAACATTTTGAGGAGTGGTAGATTCAGTCTGAGATAGCCAAATGAAGAGCCACCGGTAAAAGCAATTCCAATCAACTTAATGATTTTGAGGCATCCAAAAGAAACATCCATAGCTGGAACTTGAATATCACAATAACACATCCGAAGCACCAATTGTTCTAAGACGGTGGAGTTGAAAAGAGATTGAGATGCAAGGGCAGAGAAGGCACATTCACATTCCAATATCGAATAGATACAAAGATTTTTAATTTTCTGTGGGATCAAGATGCAAGAGATCCATGTATTTAGAAGAGATATATCATACTTGTTACTCATGATAAGATAAAAACTTTCGACGTTTGAACGCTTAGTAAGAAGAAGTGTCTTGTTGACAAAGTTTATAAAGGGTTTAATTCCATCTGCTTCTCTATTGGGAAGATAGAACAGACGATCATCGAAGTTCAGCTTGGTGATGGACATCCAACGGTGCATCCATCTCCTAGATAACACGCTTGTACGCACTGCATCTTTGGTATGGAGAAAAGAGAGAATGTGACTTATAAGCGATTCCGGTAGCTTGTCGGTTAAACCTTCAACTTCATTTTCCTTATGCTTCTTATGGGGCTTTTCCATGTTTATTAACTAATTTTCTGCATAACCAAACATGATGAAGATGAGACACAATGTAAATATTATTATGAAGAAATTGAAAATAGCTGAACTTGAACATTGCAGAGAAAATGACGCAATGGTAGTAGAAAGTTAAAGAATAAAAATAGAAATCAAAAGAAGCTAAGAAAAGGCTCACCAGAAGTTAGGGATTTGACCATTAGGGTTTCGGTTTCGGTTATTTATAGGATCATGTGGAGGGATGATAAGGGTTATAGGTCCTCATACCGACATAAATAAAAATTATTAATTAATTTTAAAAAATCCAAAAAATATTAAAAAAATTAAATATTATTAAATGTATTTGAATGCTCTATTATAAAAATCACTCGATTGGATTTAGATTTTGAATTGATTTTTTAAAATCCATACAATCTAAGCTAAATTACATTTATACAATTTTATATTTATTTATTTTTTATTAAAATGATATGTAGTGTTAATTTATTATTAACTTGATCTAATTTAGTTATTTTTATTATTTTAGTTTTTCAACTGTTTGTTAATTTGGCAGCCATTGTGGCCAACTGTTGCTGTGTGAAACGACGCTTTCAAACTTTAGAAATAATGATAAAATCACCATTGTTATGTTACTTTCTTTCTTTTTTCTTCAATTTTCTCTTTCATAAATTATTTACTTATAAATAATTTATATATTAATGTTATTTTATTACAATTTTATAAATAATTAATTTTATTTATAAAAATTAATTTTACGTTAATTATTTTAAAATAATTTTATTACTTTAATTATTATTCTTATGAAATTTAGGTTTAATTAGATTTATTTATTTATTTTATTTCACATTAATATTTATTTAAATAATTTAAATTAGACCTAATGCATCTTTTCACTTTAATCTTTTATCTAATAAATTTTACATGTTACTCCCTTAGAAAATATTCTGTTAATCTAATTAGTTCTTTCATTTAAATTTATAGAGAAAAAACATTAACTTTTTCCTACATGGTAATCTTGTTGGATTTATTTATCTGTGTGGCTTTTTTGGGAAGTACTCCCTCCGTCCCAAAATATAAGAGAAAAAATTAAAAACACATTTATTAAGATAAGTAAAAAGTATGATAGTTTGATTAAGATTTTGTTGAAAAAAATTGCTTTGAGAGATGTAAAAACAATTCTAATTGGTTGTTAGTTATAGAAAAGATGAGATAGAAAACAAATTAAATGTAACTTGTATTTAATTTTATCTTGAAAAAGATGAAAGTTATTTTTTTCTCTTATATTTTGGGACAAGAAAAATGCATTTTTTTCTCTTATATTTTGGGACGGAGGGAGTATTATCTATGTGGCTTTTTCTATATCATCACTTATTAGAATAACTTTTGCCTAAATTACATACACAAACATCTCTTTCTCTTTTCCCTTCTTCAAAACCCTAGCGACCACCTTCTTTTTCGATTGTCCAACACTTTTTCAAGCATTTTTAATTTGAAAACAGTAGAAACAATCATACAAATTTTCAGGCATTCTATGTTTATTCCACCTTCCATTCAAACTCAAACTATGGTATTTTGGATATATCCAATCTATTTGCATTTGTTTGATTAACTATTTTCATATCAATGTTGACCAATGGAGTTGTTATTCCTTTCCTATATGCATGAGTTGTGAGAAAAAGACAGTATTATTGATATTCGACGGGCAACTCGCTTTCACTATGCAAGTGAAAGCCATCGAAGATGGGTATGCGAAAGGAAAAGAATTTGTGTCGACAATGTTACAAACAGAAGGTTACTTGTTAGAGAGGGTGGGATTCCTCCCCTTGTAGATCTTTTTCTGAATTGAAATCTTTGTTTTGCTTCATTCTTTAGAAATAAATTGTCTTCATATGCATATTAATTTATTAATATCATGACCATGTTATTCTAATATCTTGACTTTGCACACCTCATATCCTACGCTAATGAGGCCTGACGACCATGCAACAAACGAACCTATTGCATCTCCCACCAATGTTGCATCCGAAACATCGTCAGGATATGGTAATAATGCATCCATCTCTAAAGCAATATCAACCGAGACTTTCAAACATCCAGTAGGGAGCGGTTTAGTGTGAAGTAATTCTCCCAAAGTGTTATACACTTTTCCCTTGCCAACCATCCGATAAGTTGGTGACGATAAGTAGAGGTGACAAGGGGAAATGCCCTAAAACCAATAATATATATGTCAATTAAATAATTTAAGCTAATAATTTAATTTCATAAAAATATATATAATTACCTCTGGAATATTCAGTTGAAAGTTACAGTTGATACTATCTTTGTCCGAAGCACTATCTCTTTCTTTTTCCTTTCTTAATTCACGAACTTCAGCTTCCAGTGCTTCCAATTTTTGCTGAAGTTCTTTATTACTAGGAGCCTTTTGTTTTTTAATATTCAAGGATGTCGGAGTGATCCCAAAACCCTTACCCCTCACCCGACCAGAATACTCACGGACATCTAATGCCCGACTAAGTATGCTCCTGGGATCATTGGCTTCATCTGGAGATAAAGACTGAGATAGAGTCTCCTGAAAATCAGATGAATATCGAATATTTGTCAAATATTTGTTAATAAAGTTTTGATTTAATTAAAGAAATAATGTTAAACTTACACATTTCTCAAATACTTGTTGAACACCTTCTTTAACAACTCCATCCTTGCCCACACGGGCTTCCTTCCACAAAACATGTGTCGGAAGAGATGTTTCAGAACTATTCTCCTTTTGTAACTACACATTAAGCCAAATAATATGATCAAATATAACTCATGATGAACAAGTATATCATTGAAATTTATAGATACTTACTATAGACTGTTCTAAGCGTCCATATCCAACACGTCCTTTTCTATATGGATAGGCGGGACTTAATGCTCTTTCCCGATTTGTTTCACTTACACTTTGAAATTATGGGGTTATTCGTTTGGCTTTAAACGTGTCCCATTCTTTTTGTGAAATCAAAGCTCCATATTTAGATGGAAGCTCTGCATCAACAAAATTACCTTCTACATCCCTAAGAAACTTGGTTGATAAAAATGTTCTAAACCCTCTTAGTAGTTTTCCGGCCAATTTGAGACAAAATGGTCTTCTATCATCATCAATGTTGAAACACCTCTAAGAAAAACATACACATTGTGCATTAGTACAAGTAATTTAAAAGACATAATTAGTTGGCATAATTAAAGACATAATTATGGTACCTTTATCTCACTCCAAATTTTTTCTTTGGCTTCCTTCAACTCTTTATTTCTCCAATCATCACAAGTAATTGGAACCTCATTCCTTACAAGTGCACCAATAAAACTTGTCAACGTATAACTGTTAGGCTCAATAAGTTGGCCTTGTGGGCTCCAATGCACATCTAATATGATGCCTCGATCTCTATCACGAATCACTTTCTTCATAACTGTTATTCCTCTTTTAATTTCCTCTTCCGCATTAGCTACGTTCTTACCTCCATCATGAATAGAATCATCATGTGGGTGATCCTCATTAGTAGCCATCTAACTTGTAATAAAGAAAACAAGGATTAACAACATTATGAAATCGAATTGAAAACTAAATGCGATAAATAGAAAACCATAAAATTAATACTAATGATGTAGAATAAAGTTGTATATCTATCCAAATCACACATCTCACAAATTGAGGGGTCATAGAGTGTTCATAAAAATTAAATTGTTTAAGTTATAACCAGACAAAAATGGTTTATATAGATGCGGATTGGTTATAACTTATACGAAGAACCTATTATACAAGTCCTAAACCGACTAGTAAGCCACATTATTTTCAGTAAAAGTCACCATACTTGCAACGAGATACATACTTGCAAGAAATACAGGAAGCTTCCACTTCTCTTACCAAGATAAGTGATGCTTTACATCCCTTTGATCTCTCTGGCTCTCTTGCCGAATGGGTGACCCGTTTGATAAGGTTCATGGCTAGGAAGGACAAGTATTTAACTTTTACCCGAGACACTTTGAATTCTGCTTAGGTGTTTCTCGCAACAACTCAGGGAGAGCTAGAGTCTTTGTGCCTTGATAATGCTTATCTAACTCAGCGTTTGACTAAGTGTATGGCCTCTAACCTTGGGGAGGTTTCACAGTCTTTTGAAAACGCCTTGCAGTACGTGGATTATTTTCCCCATTCTCTACATATCTCAAGGGAGTATATTCAGTCGAATCAAATTCTCTAAGATGGGGATACCGTCTCCTTCTTGGGGTAGCTTTGTCGGCCTTTTTTTGCTTCTTGTGTAATGTATGTACATTAGGTCCGTTGGCCTTTTTTTTTTTGCACTAACTCTTTTTTCGATGGTATCATCAATCTATCCTTCCAAAAACAAAGAATAAATTAAATTATAATTGAGTAATTGAATTTTGGCATCAGGCTGTGTACGATTTGGATGATCGATATTGACTATGCTTTGGAATCCGACATTAGTATGGTGAAGCAGCGATATATCGATCGTCCTTAAGTTACACAAATATGATCGATCAAATTTTTATATGTGATATAAGTAACTCTGATGCAAAGATGGTATATTGGATATACTGTTTCTATTTCGTCCATTCAATCACATAATAATTGTTATTCCTTTGAGTGATCCATGTTCATTTGCTTCAGAATTCGACGTTAGTATGGTGAAGCAATGTCATGTCGATCAATCATACTAAATTTTCGATCATGGTGTTTTGATGATATGAAATTGTTGCATTAGGGTTCATGACTGCACAAGAGTTGTGATGTCAAAGAGGTTTGCGATTAGGGTTGTGATGTGACGACACAAAAGTTGTGCTGCAATGTTTATGGAAAGTATCAAGTGTTGAAGCGAAAAACAACGTTGATTTTAAGTTATGCTGCATTGTGTGATAATTCGCCAAAATTTAATTTGATTAATTTAATTAACAATATTTAAATTAATAATAATAATAATAACATGTTTTTATTATTGTTCTCTTGTGGTGATCAGTTATGACCTTAGTTTTGCTTTATTTTGTTTTGGGATTTTAAAATACGACCTGCGTGTCGCGCCTCTCTTTTAATCTCTTGATGTAACTTCTTTTCTCATCTCACTCCCTCGTATGTAAAACGAATATTCTTTGATGTAATGTAATGTTATGAAGAAAGAGAAGAATACAAGATCAAATGAGGACAACCTTGGAGATCTTTCTTGAAGAAGTGTAGATCATTATTAGGTTTAGCTTAGGTTCTCTCATTGGCTTGGGAGAACAATTGCGCTAGGGCCCATAACTGTTTCATTTTGTATGTATGTTGATGCATGTGAATGCATGGTGATGCATATGAGAGACAGATTATATGATAAATAAGTTGGTGAGATCAAACTAATTGAAAACTCCCTTAAAATTGAATATTAAGTTTATCCTTTTCAAGTTTTAGAACTCATCAAGACTAGTATCGAATAATGTAGGTTTCTCCTAACGCGAGGTATACATTTTATATTGGTAAGGTGCAGTGGGATAAATGTAATATCCAATTTCTAAAATAATGGGTCAAACTTAACTAAACAAATTATAATAAGATTATATACGTTTAGAAGCAAGAGTTGGGAATGAACCATGTGATGGATTAAAATAAGGAGTTATTCACTAAACTAAAAATATTCGAGAATTGTATTAGATACAATTGGAAGGAGTTCCTATCTAAATAACTGAGTTTTGTGTAATCATTTTGACGTTGACTTAAAACAAAGTGAAACATGGATCTCGATCCACTAGAAAATCTTCCGATGGGATTTTCCGAATCAAATGGTAATGGTTATTTGGTTTGAGTAAAATAGTGGGAACATATTTAATTAAAGGCCTAATTGAATATGTTGGTTTTAATTGATGCTCATAATTTCACTTTTTTTTTTATGTAGATTGCCATGACAACAAACATCTCTAACAACATTTTGCGATCAATCCTTGATAAGGAAAAATTGTCTTGGACAAAATTTCTAGATTGGCACCGAAGCCTGAGGATTGTCCTCAAACATGATAAAAAGTTGTATGTCTTATAGACACCTGTTTCTGAAAAGGAGCCTCCTAGTTCAGCTCCTAAGGCTGAAAGAGATGCTTATAAGAAGCGTGTCGATGATGCCAATGAATTCTGAATTGCAAAAGCAACATGAAAACATGGCAGCGTTCGATATGATCGAACACCTGAAGATGCTTTATCAAGAGCAGGCAAGACATGAGAGATTTGAAGTTTCAAAAGCCTTTTTTCAAGGCAAGCTAGCTGAGGGAGCCCTAGTAGGTCCCCATGTACTCAAGATGATTGGGTATGTGGAGAACCTTGAAAGATTGAGTTTTCCCCTAAAAAAAGAGCTTGCGACAAATTTGATCCTGCAATCGTTTCTGGAGAGCTTCAGTTAATTTGTCCTTAATTTTAACATGAATGATATGGAAAAAAGTCTTCCAGAGTTTCTAAGCATATTAAGAACTGCTGAGCAGAATCTGAAGTCAAAAGGGAAGTCCATTATGATGATCAGTAATGGAAAGAAGCAGAACAAAAGGCCCACCAAGCAGGGTGGTAAAGGGAAGGGCAAGGAAGTTGCCAGACCCAAACCTACTGATCATGCTTTGAATCTAGGCATAACAAAGAAGGGCATTTGCTTCTATTGCGGTAAGATCATACAGTGGAAGAGAAACTGCCCAAAGTACCTGGAAGATAAGAAGAATGTAGTGGAGACTTCGACTTTAGGTATTTTTGTTATAGAAATAAATTTATATACTTTTACCTTATGGGTATTGGATACTGGATGTGGTTCTCACATTTGTACTAATGTCCAGGGGCTATAAAGGAGTAGAGATTTGGCAAAATGTAAAGTTGACCTACGAGTTGGTAATGGAGCAAAGGTTGTTGCTTTAGCTGTAGGAACTTATGTATTGACTTTACCTAGTGGTTTAATAATTCAGTTAGAGAACTGTTATTATGTACCTACAATTAGCAGGAATATTATTTTCATTTCTTGTTTGGACAAGTTTGGGTTTTCATTCATAATAAATAACAATTGTTGCTCCATTTATTTGAAGGATATATTCTATGCTAATGCACAAATGAACAATGGATTGTATGTCCTTGATCTTGAAATGAAAATTTATAATATTAATACTAAAAGGATGAAACCTAACGAGTTAAATCCAAGTTACTTTTGGCATTGTCGCTTAGGCCATATTAATGAGAGACATATCTCCTAACTCTATAAAGATGGACTCTTGGACTCTTTTGATTATGAATCATATGATACATGCAAATTTTGTTTAATTGAAAAGATGAAAAAGTCCTCATTCACAGGAAAAGGTGAAAGGGCTAATGATCTTTTGGCCCTCATACATACTGATGTATGTGGACCACTGAACATACCAGCCATAATAGGTTTTCAATACTTCATCGATTAGTTTAAAAAAAGATGCATTCTTTAAACATTACATAATATCTTATGTTGTTGTATGTGGTTGTATATTGTTGTTGTATGTTGCTATTGTTGTTCTTGAACCTTATTTTGTTGTATGTTGTTGTGTTGTCGATAAATGTTGTTGTATGTTGTTGTTGTTGATTAATGTTTTAAGAACACGAACAAAACATTGCTAAGTTACAAGAAAGAAACTTCTTGTGACTTAGCAATGTTTTATTCATTAAATTCTTAAAACATTACATAATATCTTGTGTTGTTGTATGTTGTTGTATGAAGTTGAGTTTATTATATGCTATGTAGATTGTTTGTTTCACTAACCCTTCACTGAAAATACATTTCATTTAAATTGATGTAGAAACTTATAATCTGAAAATTAAGTTGTATTTGAAAACCAACTTATATCAATTAATATTTTCCGAATTGCATCTGTCTCATCATTCATCTCACGTTGTTTAACATATATAATGTGGGTCAATGATATGAGTTCTTCAACACATCCATATCTTCTCTTATAGTTTAATTTGAATAACAACAATTTATTGATATTATTCAAATTAAACTAGAATAAAAGGAATTGATGTGATGAAGGACCCTTAGACCATTGAACCACATTCTATTTGTTAAACAACGTGAGATGAACGATGAGACAGATGCAATTCGGAAAACAATGGCTTGTTTAAGTTGGCTTTCAATAATAGTTTAATTTTCAGATTATATACTTCTTCATCAATTTGAATGATTCTATGTTGTTGTGAGGTTTATTGAAAGACAAGCAATCTACATATTATATAATAAACCCTGAGTACTTTCAACAAGAGTTATTTATAATACCCATTATAAAATTTTATTTGCCTAAATGTATATACCACCACTGTTAGTTTTAGAAACTGTGATCATATATAGCGCGCTTTAAGGTTTTCTACAACGGTCGTAAGACCGTGATTGTAAGTCGCGCATATACAACCACGCCTTACGTAACAATGACATGTCACGTGTGATGTTATCCCTTTTCCAGCCATTGTTGTATATATTTTTCGTAGTAGTGGTTACACGAGGGACATTGTAAATGTCATTCTTATTGAGGCACGAGGAGCACTGCACTAAAGGAGGCAACCAAGGAAGCAGGGGATTCGATATACGCAACATTGTAAAATTTGTATTATGTAGTATTTATATTAGACATTATGGATGTTGTTATCTTTTGTTACTTTGTTATTGTGATGTGGCATTTAGATATTACTGGTTGATTTATTCATATATGGAATTTTCATCATGTATATTAAGTGTATGCTTTAATTTACAAAAAAAAAATGTTCTGATAGGTAAAGTTATAAAACAAAAAATATCAGTGTATTTCATAAAAACAAAAAAAAAATCAATATTTTACTGTCAAAGAAAAATACTAAAATGCATTTATGGATCACTTTCAGGCAAAATGAGTGTGTTTTTGTCAGAACTGTTTAGGGTGAGTATATGGTTACCACGGAAGTGCATTTTCAGACCATTTAAAGATAAAATGAGTGTGTCTCAGTTTGGAATACATGGGTGAATATAGGGTTACTACGCAAGTGTATTTCCTGATCATTTTAAGGCAAAAAACGAGGATTAGGTTCATTGATGCATACAATTGGTGTGTAGTTGGTGCGTCAGAAAATACATTTATGAATTTTAGGGGTCATTTTCAGATTTTCTTAGAGTGTTTCTCCACCACTTTGTGTTACAGGTAGGAATAAAAAATGCAATAATTGATCTCTTGTTCTTATCGTGCTTATTTTCATTTGTTGAAGTGGGAATCAAATTCGATGAAGTGTATTTTGTGAACCTTAAATTAATGTTTGAAGTTGCAGCTTCTCCTTAGGGTGAGAATATGTTGGATGAAACAGACATAGGGTGAGAATACGTTGGGTGAAACAGACTTTGTTAAATTTAAATCTCACATGTTAAAAAATAGGGTTAATACACCTTTTGGCCCTTGTCATATGAGCGAAATCCCAAAAACAACCCTGTAAAAAAAAAACACAAATTCCCCCCTGTCATTTTAAGATTCCCTTCTTTTAGTCCTTGAGTGGATCTGGTCACTTAAAACGCTTATGTGACAAGGACATGTTGGCATTTTTAATTTTTATTTAATTTTTTAAAATCCACGTGGCATATATATATATATATATATATATATATATATATATATATATATATATATTTTTTTTTTTTTTTAATTCTATTTATTTTTAGTTTTATTCTATTTATTTTTTTTTTCGTATTATTTCTATTTTTTCAAATTGTTATTTTAAAAATTATTTTAATTGGGCCAAGATTAAATAGATCCAAACTCAATGCTAGCACCAGTAGGAGCCTAATAGTTAATGAATTGATAAGTCTTGTGTAAGACTTATTTATAAACACTTGTATTTTTACATTATATTTCGATGTGAGACTTGCCTCTTTTTTTTTTTCAGAACATACACTAGCGCAAAAACGGTTTTAGACAGCGCTTTTTTAGCCTTTAGACAGCGCTTTAAAGCGCTGTATAAACCAGCGACGCTATAGGTTTAGACAGCGCTTTTGGTATTACCAAAAGCGCTGTCTAAAGGGGCGTGTATTTAATGAAAAGCGCTGTCTATGGTACCTTTAGACAGCGCTTTTTCACATTATATGGATTACTTTAGACAACGCTTTCGTCAAAAGCGCTGTCTAAGCCCTACCTTTTTTTGACTTTTTTGGTACACCTTAGACAGCGCTTTCTCCAAAAGCGCTGTCTAAGACCTTCCTTTTTTGACTTTTTTAGTACACCTTAGACAGCGCTTTCACCATAAGCGCTGTCTAAGACCTTCCATTTTTGACTTTTTTAGTACACCTTAGACAGCGCTTTCACCAAAAGCGCTGTCTAAAGTGGACCTTAGACAGCGCTTTCACCAAAAGCGCTGTCTAAGGTGTACGAAAAATTTTATATAATTTTTTTTTAACCACAATTTTACCAGGTTTTTTCAACCAGAATTTGACCTGTAATTTTCAACCAGCAATTTTTTTCAGAATTGACAATTCAAACCATTGGCCTTTCTACACCAAAATTATATATCCAAAATTGGCATTTCATACCAATATATATATTTAAAATTACAAACCAAAATTGTATATACACCTATTTATAATTACAAATCATTACATTTTTCTACAAATGCACATTTTACTTATTCACCAAAATTGCATCCAACCAAAGCATTGCTTCCAACCAAAGTTATTGCTTCCAACCAAAGCATTTTTTCTACAATGCACATATTACTTATACACCAAAATTGTATATACACCAAAATTGCATCCAACCAAAACATTGCTTCAATCTACATTATAGGTCCTGAAAACACAAAGATTGTAATTCAAAGTATTAAAATTCAAAGTATATACACCAAAAATTGTAATTCAAAGTATATACACCAAAATTGTAATTCAAAGTTTGTAATTCAAAGTATATACACCAAAATTGCAATTCAAAGTATATACACCAAAATTGTAATTCAAAGTATATACACCAAAATTGCATCCAAAATTGTAATTCAAAGTTTGTAATTCAAAGTATATACACCAAAATTGCAATTCAAAGTATATACACCAAAATTGCATCCAACCAAAACATTACTCCAACCAAAGTTACACATATTAAAATTCTCATCAATTAAAGTAAGAGTATAATATTATACCTTAAGTTTGTAAAATTCCGAGCTCCATAATGTATTGACACCACTCCTCTTTGATTTCATCCAATAGAGCCTTTGTGTAAGTAGCACTCCTGAATTCTTCAAAATACTACATAATAATATAACATATAGTTTGATTTAGTTTTAACTATTTCATTAGACAATATGAGAGATATGTGTTAAAATAACTCATAAGTTAGAAATACATACATCGGGTGGAATCTCCATTCGATCCAACGAAATAGTGTCTCTCATAAATCTCAACATGAAATAGCCGCAATCTATTTGATTGCGTTGCCGAGGACACTACAAATGAAAATAAAATATGGATAAATTCTAAGTTTTATCAAGTAAGCATCACTAATATAATAAAACATGTGATAATTAATATACCTTCACATAATTCCATGTAATGGTGTGGTCGATTCCCCGATGTTCTAGGAATGCTTGTATAGTGCTAATAAAATATAAATGAATATTTAGAACAATTCACATAAATAAATAAATATACACATTTCTATTTAGAACAATTTCACTTACGTGTCAATACAGTCCTTCATATCCGGGTATGTGGTCCAATCATTTCCTAAGGAATCCAGATAATACACTACTCCGCGGATAGGATTGATTGCAACCAACAACCAATGTCCACTGTAAGATTAAACAAGTGTTAGATAGAAACTTTCTACACGAAGTCAAAATACAAAAAAAAATATAATAGATGAATTTAGAATGAAAATCTAACCCAGTATTAAACGGTAAAAAGTACAACTTTTCCGTTTCTTGGTTGTCCATAAAGACGTTGCGTATATACGCATGGACCTCATTTGGTTTCGTCAATATTTCGGTTAAGTTGACAGCGCTGGGGCATAAGAATGCAAATCTTTGCTCCAATCCCCGGGGGCGCATAAAACTGTCATACAGAAACCTGAAATAAAAACATCATTAACATTAGAATATTCATTTGAAAAATAAAGTAAATAAGTTGTTCAATTACCAAAGTAGATCGGATATACCTCAAGTATATATTGACAACAGTGACGCCCAATTCTGTATGTTGGAAAACTTGCTCGAAGTCTTCATTACCAACATTCTGGTCAAATTCAAAGCCATACAAATCTTTCTCCATAGTTATCAGACGAACACCTCCAGTCGGAATATCCGTCATTAATTGTAGAAAGGTCTGAAGGCACGTCCTAACCTTGCCGATAGGTTGTTTTCTAACCCTGGTATTCTTAGCACCAACAGTTTTTTGCGTTGAAACGTTGCTAATCACTTTACCAGGCAGCTATAAATCATATAATTTGTTAGATGAAGTATAAGATATCCAATTTATCATTTTCTATGCATATAATTGTGATGTACCTCTTTTTTTGAGACAACGGACTCGGTATGCTCCGGAATCCGCTTATCCTTTGTTTTGGATTTTGTTGGAGTCTAAATAACATTGCCATGTAAAAAATGAAAATAAAATGCTCGTAAAATCTTTGAATTTACACATTAAGATTAACAAAGGTTTATAACGGTTTTAAGCATATATACCTCATATCCTACGAGTATGAGATTTGACAGCCATGCAACAAACGACCCTATAGCTTGTCCCACCACTCTTACCTCCGAATCATCGTTAGGATAGGGTAATAGTGCTTCATTCTCCATAGCAATATCAACTGATACTTTCAAACTTCCAGTAGGGAGGGATTCATTATGAAGTACTGTGACCCCATTGTTAAACACTTTTCCCTTGGCAACCATCCGATGAATTGGTGAAGATAAGAATAGTTGACATTGGTGAATGCCCTAAAACCAAAAATACATATGTCATTGTTAATGTGTATATATGTAATTAAATAATTTAAGCTACTAATATAATTTCATAGATATATATATATATATATATATATATATATATATATATATATATATATATATATATATATAATTACCTCTGGAATAATCGGATGAAAGCTGCAGTTGATACTATCCTTCTCTGATCCATCTCTAACACCAGAAGCGTTATCCCTTTCTTTTTCCTTTCTTAATTCCCGCACCTCGGCTTCTAGTGCTTCCAATTTAGCTTCAAGTACTGAATAACTAGCAGCCTTTCCCTTTTTAATATTCAGGGAGGTCGGGGTGATCCCAAATGCCTTACCCCTCACCAGACCAGGATACTCAGGGACATCTAATGCCCGACTAAGTATGCTTCTGGTATCATCTGCAGGTACAGACTGAGATAACGCCTCCTGAAAATCAGATGAATATCGAATATTTGTCAAATATTTGTTAATAAAGTTTTGACTTAATTAAAGAAATATTGTTATACTTACACATTTCTCATATACTTGTAGAACCTCTTCTGGAACAGATCCAGACTTGCCCACACGGGCTTCCTTCCACAAGACATGTGCAGGAAGAGATGTTTCAGAGCTACCCGCCTTTTGTAACTACATATAAAGCCAAATAATATGATCAAATATAACTCATGATGAACAATTATTATGTCATTGCAATTTATTGATACTTACCAATTGTTGCTCCAAACGTCCATATCCAGTACGTCCTTTCCTGTATTTATATTGGGGATCTGATGCTCTATCCCGATTAATTGCACTTAAACTCTTAAATTGCTCGGTTTGTCGTTTGGCTTTAAACTTCACCCATTCTTGTGGTGAAATGAAACTTGCATATTTAGATGGAAACTCTCCATCAACAAAATTACCTTCAGCATCCTTAAGATAGGTTTTGTTTAAATATGTCCTAAACCCTCTTAGGAGCTTCCCTGCCAATCTCATCAAATAAGCTTTTCTGTCGTCCTCGACATTAAAGCACCTCTAAAAAAACCATACACATTGGTTAGTACAAATAATTTAAACGACATAATTAGTTGGCATAATTAAAGACATAATTATGGTACCTTTATCTCATTCCAAATTTTTTCTTTGGTTTCCTTCAACTGTTTGTTTCTCCAGTCATCTAAAGTAATAGGAACCTCATTCCTTACAAGTGTACCAATGAAACTTGTCAACATATGACCGTTAGGCTCAACAAGTGTGCCTGTTTCGCTCCAATGCACATTATAAGTCATGCCTTGATTTCTAGCATGGATCACTCTCCTCATTATGGTTATTCCTCTCCTAATCTCTTCTTCCATAGTTCTGCTACTTCCAACCTGATCATCATGTGGATGATCATCATCATGTGTGTGATCATCAGCATGTGGGTCATCATTGTTAGTAGCCATCTAACCTGTAATAAATAAATCAAGGATATCAAATATAATATATAACAAATATAATAAAGAAATAAAGGATATCAAATATAAAAAATATGACATAATATATAACAAACTTAACGAAATCCAATACCCCATTCTCGTACTCTTTGGACAATCGATCGGCATCCATCCATTTTTTATCCATGGTTTTCCTACTTATTAATCCTAACAGTTAGAAAGAATTTAACATTAGCATAAAAAGTCCAAACTAAGAAATTCAAAGCAATTAACTTCATTAACAAAATTGCTTTGAATTTCGGTTCTTTAGAACAACAACCTCAAGAATTTACATTATTAACATTAACACTAACACTAACACTAACACTAACACTAACCTAACACTAACACTAACACTAACCTAAACTAAACTAAACTAAACAAACACATTATATAGCAATAGTTAACAATGTAGAAAAATGTTAACAAGAACAAACTATAATAGATGTTCTAAACTAACACTAACACTAACACTAACACTAACCTAACACTAACACTAACACTAACCTAAACTAAACTAAACTAAACAAACACATTATATAGCAATAGTTAACAATGTAGAAAAATGTTAACAAGAACAAACTAAACTAACACATTATATTGATTCTATTCCTATATCACCAAAAATGAAGTTAGCACATATTTTATTCTTATATCCAACAACAGTCCAACATTAGCAACAACATTAACAACATTAGCAACATTATCAACATTAGCAACAGTCCAACATTAGCAACAACATAAACAACATTATTATCAACATCAACAACAACATTATTATCAACATCAACAACAACATTATCAACATTATCAGCAACATTATCAACTGAAACTCTGAAACTCTGAAACTTCCAAACTGAAACTCTGAAACGTGTAAAATGTGTAATACTCTGAAACGTGTAAAATGTGTAATACATCAACAACAACATTATTATCAACATCAACAACAACATTATCAACAGCAACATTATCAGCATACCTTATAAAATGTGTAATAATCTGAAACTCTTAAACTTCCAAACTGAGTGACGAAAACGCGAAATGAGAGAGGAACAGACGGTCACGGTGGAGTAAAGGTCGTCGGAGTCGCGAAATGTGGGAGGAACGGTGGACGACGGCGCGGTGGACGACGGCAAGGGTTTAGCTCAGGTTCGCAAGTATCCGTTCGCAACAGGGGAGGGAGAAGAAAGAGCGCAAAACTGAAAATGAAAACAGAGTATATTCATATATTTTAATTTTATTAGACCTTAGACAGCGCTTTTCAACAAAGCGCTTTCTAAGGTGGCCCTTAGACAGCGCTTTAAAAGCGCTTTCTAAGATTGGCCTTAGACAGCGCTTTTGTTTTTATTTTTTTAAATATTTAAGACCTTAGACAGCGCTTTCCTTAAAAGCGCTGTCTAAGGTCTTATATTTTTTTTAAATTTAAAAGGCCTTAGACAGCGCTTTTAAGGAAAACGCTGTCTAATATTTTCCATTAAATTTTTTTAAAAATTTAAAAGGCCTTAGATAGCGCTTTTCACTAAAGCGCTGTCTAAGATCTTATATTTTTTTGCGCTTTTCCTTTATTAAATTAATAGATTCCGTGTTTTTGACCTATAGCAGCGCTTTTGTAATAAAGCGCTGTCTAAGGTGAGATGTTATAAGTCCTTTTTGTTGTAGTGATACAACCTTCATACTTCCACTCTACAAGAAACTCTCAGTGAAGCCAACAATGAAGCACAATTCTTTGCAACTGAATGGATGTTCAAGGTAACTCATGGCATAAAGGAAGCTTATTAGTTAAGAAAAATAAATATTCTCTTTTGTCTGAAATAGTGTGAATCAAGCTTCATTTTCTGCTGTAATTTAATCTGCATGCTTCAACATTGATATAATATTCATGACACAACATATGAACTTGGTTTCTGCCAAGATATACAAGTCTTAATTCAATCTTGGGCCTAAATGATCATCATTATCTTAGAATAAAAAATTTTCCTTTTCTAACACAAGCAATGAGAAATTTCCTCGTAAGTAGAGAAAGACAGGCTAAGTTTCTTAATTTCCCCAAGTTGAAAAAGATGATATATACGAGCTTGTTTGTGCAAGATGGATTATGCAAAATCATTCAAACTTTCATATCCTTAGTAGAATTTGAATCTCGTTTCGTTCTGTATATATGAAGTAGGGACTAATGACTCAACATTTTCTGCTGGTTGTGTTAAATTTCAGGTTGCAGAGGGTGCAACAACACTCTACATAGAGCAGTTGCGTGGGATTCAGTACATTTCAGGTTGATGATGAAGAGAAGTGTAGTTGTCCCACATCGTTTGATGCAGAAAAAAATATAGTGTTTATATTAGATACTTATGTTATGGATTTCAAATGGAAAAATACTTGGGCTAAAAGAAATGGAATATGTGTTTGGCCCAAATAAAATAATTTTAAAATTATTAATTTGAAAAAAAATAGAATAAAATTAAAAATAAATAGAATTAAAAAAATATTAATATATATATATATATATATATATATATATATATATATATATATAGGGTTCATATCCTATGAGAATGCAATTTTTATATAAGAACATGAGAATGAATCTGAATCATTAGATTTTAAAATAAATGGTGGAGATTATGTGTTGTTTTTGTTTTTCTCTCTCTTTCATTATTGAAATAAATGATGGAGGAGAGAGAAAAAAAACTAACATATAATCTCTACCATTTATTTTAAAATCTAATGGTTCAGACTCATTCTCATGTTCTCATATAAAAATAGCATTCTTATATATATATATATATATATAAATGCCACGTAGATTTTAAAAAATTAAATAAAAATTAAAAATGCCAACATGTCCTTGCCACATAAGCGTTTTAAGTGACCAGATCCACTCAATGACTAAAAGAATGGAATCTTAAAATGACAGGGGAAATCTGTGTTTTTTTTACAGGGTTGTTTTTGAGATTTCGCCCATATGGCAGGGAGCAAAAGGTGTATTAATCATAAAAAATATTAAAATTTAAATTTGATTTATAGTTTATCATATGTTTATTTTTAATCACGAATCTATCATTTTCGAAGACATGACTGATCTGCTAATCTACTTTAAAAACCTATTTTATTTGATAATATGTAAATAAACAATTAAATTAATGTTTATATCGACTAAAAAACTAAAAGATCAACGATGCTAAATATTTATTTGTATTAATTTATCTAAGTTTACCTAATAACATAAATAATTTGTGAGACTCTATTTGCTTAAAAACAACGCATAAAACAACTCGTGACAGTGATAACTAAATTTTATTTTTATATTTTTATTCAAAGGTCAATATATAATAATAATAATAATAATAATAATAATAATAATTATTATTATTATTATTATTATTATTATTATTATTATTATTATTATTATTTACTTAAATAATTCGGTATACTAGATTTAAAGAGTTTTTATAATCCTAACATTTTTAATTAAATAGGTTTATAAAAAAAATTTAAGTTTTTTCTATTTAAAAAAACTAAATCAAACTGATCCTGAATTTGTGTAGTTTTGGCCTAGGCCTTGTTAATTGATCTAATTTATTCGCACCTCTACATCATCAACTTGCTTGGAGATGCGAGAAAATGTGAACAACCAAAAGAACGAGTACTACAATAATTCCGGTAATCCAACTTAGGTATTGTGCAGAAACATTATATACAAAAGCGATGGTTCGAACCTATAACGTCTCATTTGTTAACTTTTAAAAGAGAAATTAAAACTTTCACACCACATTCCAATAGCAACAACTTTTAGGTAAAAACATGGACATAATATCCACTGTTCTTTCGCCAAACTATCAAATTCACCATTTCTAAACAAATACTTGTTGTAGGTACAAATTCAGACTGCAATAAGACCATGAAGTGTTGATCATTAACTCATCCTCTCAAGCACGATACTTTTTTCCATAAAAAATTTAGCTAAACACAGCTCATGCTCGTAACCATTAACTCTTTCAAATTTCATAACGTGAAGTGTTGATCTCAAACAATCGGGCACAACTGTAGAATTCAGAATCTCCTTATCAAATTTTAATAGTCCCTGAAGAATAACCATCAAACAAAGCACGAATTAGACTTGCAAAGGAAAAACTATCCAAAGCACGTATTAGAAGAAAAATCTAATTGACTAAATACGCACAATAAGTCACAATCACAACTCTACAAGACATTGTAGTTTGTATATGGAACTGTTATGAATAGTGCAACCAGAAGAGCATTTATGATTGAGTGCAAATTACCAACCTTGATATTTAGAGTTTTGAGCAATGGTGACCTTTGAAGTAAGCCCAACAAAACTTCACACATAATTATGCCAAGCTCCAAATGGATCAGCATTGAAAATTGAGGTAGAACTGCCACATTTGGTTGTGTGAGAACCTGGATATCATAAAGAAACTTATTTGTGTAATGCAACATATGAAAATTATGGAATACAGCTTCAATCTCCATTCAGAACAAACTTATCAATTGATGCTCGTTAACACTATTTTCTTGACCTCATTATAAGATATGAAGTTTTTAAGGTTCGGTGTCACATATATACATTCAGTGATCAAAAGGTTAATCAATATGTTGGGAAATTTAGGGAAAGTCGGGAGTGCTAATAGGCTAAACATTAAGATTTAAGAGATGTTGACGCCACATATTCACTAAAAACTTGTTATAGGAACTTAACCACTCACACTTGAATTGTAACACAATGCTTACATGAGATAAGTTGAACTTGATAGATTTGGCTGGACTGAATTGTTTGAGAAGCACAAATGTGCATAACTTTTCTTTTGGAGTTTCATCCTTTCGGTTACCTAAAAGAAGATTAGCACAAGCATTTTTAGCTATCAACGGATGTGACAGAACTAACGGTTGTGATATAGCATAACCGTTATAAGTAAATTCTTTCAAAAGACAATAAAAAAATTTGATTTCACAGCTACGCGGCTCATCAGATAACGGAAGACGGTCTTGCACTATACAAATGTTTTCAAGAAGAGGTGCTTTTACATAGACACCCTTTGCACATAACCAATCACAGTTTATTGTGATAAACTTTTTGAGGAGTGGTAGATTCAGTGTGAGATAGCCAGATGAGGAGGCACCGGTAAAAGCAATTCCATTCAACTTAATGATTTTGAGGCATCCAAAAGAAACATCCATAGTTGGAACTTGAATATCACAATAACACATCCGAAGCACCAATTGTTCCAAGACGGTGGAGTTGAAAAGAGATTGAGATGCAAGGGCAGAGAAGGCACATTCACATTTCAATATCGAATTGATACAAAGATTTTTAATTTTCTGTGGGATCAAGACGCAAGAGATCCATGTATTTAGAAGAGATATATCATACTTGTTACTCATGATAAGAGAAAAACTTTTGACGTTTGAACCCTTAGTAAGAAGAAGTGTCTTGTTGACAAAGTTTATAAAAGGTAGAATTTCATCTGCTTTTCTATTGGGAAGATAGAGCATACGATCATCTAAATTCAGCACGGTGACTGACATCCAACGGTGCATCCATCTCCTAGATAACACGCTTTTACGCACTGCATCTTTGGTAGGGAGAAGAGAGAGAATGTGAGTTATAAGCGATTCCGGTAGCTTGTTGGTTAAATCTTCAACTTCATTTTCCTTATGCTTCTTATGAGGCTTTTCCATGTTTATTAACTAATTAACTTTCTGCATAACCAAACATTATCAAATATATCATTATGAATGCATAACCTATTCTAAAAGTAATCAAACGTTAACATGCAACTATAATCATTCTTATGAGGCTTTTCCATGTTTATTAACTAATTAACTTTCTGCATAACCAAACATTATCAAATATATCATTATGAATGCATAACCTATTCTAAAAGTAATCAAACGTTAACATGCAACTATAATCATTCTTATGAGGCTTTTCCATGTTTATTAACTAATTAACTTTCTGCATAACCAAACATTATCAAATATATCATTATGAATGCATAACCTATTCTAAAAGTAATCAAACGTTAACATGCAACTATAATCATTCTTATGAGGCTTTTCCATGTTTATTAACTAATTAACTTTCTGCATAACCAAACATTATCAAATATATCATTATGAATGCATAACCTATTCTAAAAGTAATCAAACGTTAACATGCAACTATAATCATTCTTATGAGGCTTTTCCATGTTTATTAACTAATTAACTTTCTGCATAACCAAACATTATCAAATATATCACTATGAATGCATAACCTATTCTAAAAGTAATCAAACGTTAACATGCAACTATAATCAACATAGACTGGTATTTTACCCTTTCAAACTCTTTATTGTTGCATAATATATAGAAATAGAAATCAAAAGAAGCGAAGAAAAGGCTCACCAGAAATTAGGGATTTGACGATTAGGGTTTCGGTTTCATGCAGAAAGAACAAGTGTATGGGTTATTTATATGTTCATATGGAGGGATGAAAAGGGTTATAGGTCCTCATGTTCGTACTCTCGCGCTTGAGCAACGTTTGTACAAATACTCTCATACCAATTAGTAACTCGCAAGAGTTTCCTAGCACTCCT
The DNA here is from genome assembly GCA_022829125.1 of Lathyrus tuberosus. Lineage (NCBI taxonomy): Eukaryota > Viridiplantae > Streptophyta > Magnoliopsida > Fabales > Fabaceae > Lathyrus > Lathyrus tuberosus. The sequence goes on along the minus strand of JALAZF010000033.1, from coordinate 22,193,673 downwards.
CTACAACTCTACCCTCGTACCGACATAAATAAAAAATATTAATTAATTTTAAATAATCCAAAAAATATTAAAAAAATTAAACATAATTAAATGTATTTGAATGCTCTTTTATAAAAACCATTTGATTGGATTTAGATATTGAATTGATTTTTTTAAAACCCATACAATCTAAGCTAAATTACATTTATACAATTTTATATTTTAGTTTTTTATTAATATGATATGTAGAGTTAATTTATTATTAACTTGGTCTAATTTATTTATTTTTATTATTTTAGTTTTTCAACTGTTTGTTAATTTGGAAGCCATTGTGGCCAACTATTGCTGTGTGAAACAACGTTTTTCAAACTTAAGAAATAATAAATTAATAATAGAGAAATGCTCTCATGAGACCAAATTATACATTTTACACCGTAATCTATACTATGAATACATACTTATCAGTTTTTAATATTTTTTATTCCACTTTGATATCCGTGCAACACTAAACTAGCTATAAGTATACGGTGTAAGCTGAATACGGTGTAGCAAATCAGTGTTAAAGTAGCATAGCTCTTAATAATAATACCAACATTGTTATTTTGCTTTCATTCTTTTTTCTTCAATTTTTTTATTTAATAATTTGTTTACTTAAAAATAATTTATATATTAATTTTATTGTATTACAATTTTATAAATAATCAACTTCATTTATAAAATTAATTTTACTTTAATATTAACATAACAAATACACACGAACTATGTATATATTGTTTGATATATATGCATCCCATAGATTGTTGGAGGTACGATTTGTTGGTAGATTTGAAGTAGATTTTTAATTTGGTGTTTAGAGAATATTTATATACATGAGATGTGAGGTAATAAATATTTATATACATTAGATTTGAGGTAATATTCTTCAACAAAGGCTATGAGATGTGGTGGCAATGAACCGAACCAACTCGAAAATAGTTCGGAACTCAGTTTGACAGTTAATTCGTTGAACTTGGTTCATGAACTTAATGAGTTGAATATGAGCGAAAAACTAAGTTCGTTAACTAAATGAGTTGAACTTGAACTATACATATTTCGACTCGTTAGGTTCATGAGTCAACTCGATTATATATGAGAATGATTATATAGTCTTTAAGAGTAAGTTTAAAGATTTAATATAAATTTTAACCTTATATTTTATTTTAATCTAACGGTGTTAATTAATAATTTATATTCTCAAGTGAGCAAAATATTTCTATAATAAATTATACAAATAAAATTAGCATCATATAAGTTAATTAATTTTTGAATTAGTATATTTTTTAGACAAAGTTAAATTTCAATCTAATAATTTTTATTTTATTTCAATACTTTTTTTAAAAAATAATATTAATTTAAAATGTCAAATATATAAAAAAAATAGATTTAGAAGAATGGCGTTTAAGACCGTGAAGCAAGCGAGATGAACCTAATGAGTCGAACCGAATTGCTCGTGAACTTATAACGAGTCGAGTTTGAGCTTAAAAAAAATGTTTGTATCGAACTCGAACCGAGATTTGAGCTGAACTAATTCTTAACGAGTCGAGCTGAGCTGAGACGAGTTCGACTCGACTCGACTCATTTCCAGCCCTACGTGTGGTTATGGAATAATGGGTATGATTACGATGTTAGTGTTTTATTTTTTTTTAATAGGCAAGTGGAATTAAACCAGCACAAGGGGTGCTGAAACCCTTTACAAAGAATGGCAGGTTAGAAACAACCTTCAAAACAAGAAAAAGGGTCAAAGAACAAAAAACAAACCCCAACAAAAATCTACAACACCCTGAGAAGAATGAAAGCAGTCTGCAGAGGAAAATCAAAACCAGGACAGCGCCTGCCAACAAAGCACAACTCTACGACTACCTGTTGAAACATATAAGGGGGAGTGAATTCCACACGTAGAAGTCGTAAATGTCCGCTAACTTACCGCACATACGTATCCAGTTCCACAATCTAAGGGTGATAGTCGTCATACAATCCAAGAAGCTAAAGTCTTCTTGTTTAAAAATGATAGCATTCCTCATCAACCAAAGGGTCCAAACAGCAGCTAGCCAAATAACGCCTAGAATCGTCCTTTGCGTTTTAGTCTTCACCTTTTCACAATTATGGAAATAATACACAAACTCGACCAGTGATAACTCCATATCAGATCCGATCCATTCGTAAACCTTCTTCCACATTCTTGCCATGAGCGAGCATTGGCCAAAAAGGTGCAATAAAGTTTCCTCCTCAGAATTACAAAGCACGCAATGCAAGTCCCTGATGTCCGTTAAAATGAGCCTATGGAACAAAAGATCTTTGGTAGGAATTCTACCTAACAGAAGCCTCCACCCAAAGAAAGCCACATTATGAGAGATCTTCACCTCCCACAAATGATTAACAGCTTTGATTGTTCTAACAGGGAGAGATCTGGCAGAATGATTATTAAAAAGGAATGAGTAGCAGGAGTTAACAGAAAAAACATCACCTGAGCCGACCTGCCAAACAAAGTTGTCTTCTCTATTCTGAACCAGAGCACGATCTTGAAACAATTGCGTAAAATCATTCCAAGCTTTAGCATGAATCAGACTTACATTGTCAACTAAGTCGTCAAGCTTCCATCTCCATCCACTTATTTCCCAAACACCGGCTTCCTCAATAGCGTTGTTCTTGGCCTTCGCGCGGAGATAGATTTCTGGAAAAGCATCCTTCAAAGATTGGTTGCCAAGCCAATTAGAATGCCAAAAGGCGGTGTGCCTCCCATTATGAACTTCGCTAAAGACAGCTCCCGCGAAGCTAATGACCTCTTCCTTTGACCCCAAGTTCGACATGACTAAATCCCCCCACCATATTGAATCCCTATTGGATAAGACCTCTGCATTTCCATTATGCAGTTTTAACTCGTAGTTCTCGTATCTATGCCTTAAAAAGCTGCTCCAAACCGCGTCTTTATCCTTCATCAACCTCCATTTCCACTTAAACAACAGTGTTGTATTGAGAACTTCAATATCCCTTACTCCCAGACCTCTTTCCTCCCGGGGTTTGCATACAATAGGCCAACTCACCCAATGAGTCGAACGTTTGTTCTCACAGCCGTTCCACAGAAAGTTGCTTTGTATGCGTCTAAAATCCGCAATCACTTTTGAAGGAGCTTTGTAAAACGACAACGTGTAAATAGGTATGGCATTCAACATAGAGTTTATCATCACCACTCGACCTGTGTACGAAAGATTCCTACCCTTCCAAGTAGCCAACCTACTTTTCATATTGCTGACAAGCTCTTTCCACATTATTAGCTTCCTTGGATTGTCCCCCACCTTGACACCAAGGAACTTGAAAGGAAAATTATCCGTGTTGCACGAAAGAAAATCCGAAGCAGCCTCAAGAAACCAATCTCCAACGTTTAGCCCATATAGTTTACTCTTGTGAAAATTAATTTTCAGCCCTGACATCAGTCCAAATCCCCTTAGAATTGCTTTCAAACTCCAAATGTTACTGCCACTACCTTCAACCATAATAATGGCGTCGTCTGCGAATTGTAAAATATTAACCTCCTCCTCTTCACAATATTTGAAACCTCTCAACTCTCCCATATCCACAACCTTCTTAACCAAAGTCGTTAGCGCTTCCGTGACCAAGACAAACAAAAAGGGGGATAACGGGTCTCCTAGACGGAGACCTCTCTCGACCTTAGTGTTTTATATTTTGGCCTAATGACAATTTACAAGTGAGTGTTTGAGAATCTACAAGTTTCATCTTTTTTCTCTAACTTTATAGACTTTAAATTCATCATTCTTATCTAGAAATGGATTATCCAAAGGATATTCCCTTGCTTGTTACTTCTCTCCTTCCTCTTCGACATACCAAAGCAAGAAAAGGAAACATGACTATTAGAATCTAACATCCCCTCAAATCCCATCCATCTCTTGATACCCATCAAAACATTCACAACATAAACGCAACTCAGAAATAAATAAGACGATCATTCTTCAGAGCTTATGCATAAAACGCAATTAGGATGGAGACAACTAAGGAAATGCCTCTCTTCAACAATTGGTCTTTTGTAGCTAACAACATGTTCAAGAAAAGTCTCCACAGGAAAATCTGAATTTTTGAAGGAATCTTTGGACTCTACAACTCCTTCAATGCAGCTACTAAGTCATCTTCGATAACGAAAGGCTGATTGATCTGAAAAATCAATTCAAAACAGGAACTGACAGAAAAGGTACTTAGGATTTTTGAATCCAATTCAAAACTATCTTCAACCGAGGTAACAATCGCCCGATTCTACAGCAAAGTATCTAACTCCTTATGCTCCCTATACATCACCGATCCTGAATTTGTGTAGTTTAGGCCATATGACTTTTTGATTGGTCTAATTTATTCGCACCCTGTAACACCCACTTTCAGATCTCCGTATGCGTATTGCCCTACCCAATACGCGTACTGACCTGCCCCATACGCGTACCATTATGCATTTCAGCAGAGGGCCGTGAAAAATGGGTTCCATACGCGTACTGCCCTACCCAATACGCGTATTGCCTTGCCCATTACGCGCATGGCCTTGCCCAATACGCGTATGGGCAGCGAACACCCAGAATTTTCTGGTTTCACACCAGTCCAATTTCTGCTCAATTTTAACACCCAAATCTGCAATACCAGAATCACATAGCAGCAGCAACACATTGTTTTACACATATTATGATAGAATGGATCAATTTACACACTTTCCATCACAATTTCGAACATTCAACAACAATTCCTCAACAACATAATTATACATACAATTCCTATGAGGAGAAAGAATCCTCACTACCCTCTAATGTTATCAACACATATATTGAAATCCATTCTCCCCCTTACCTCGAATTATCGATTCAATTCTGATGAAAATTGATGATGCCAAACTTAGTTCTTCCTCTCCAACTTTCTCTTGGTGAACAAATGTGGTTTTCTTCCCAATTTTCTAACCCTCCCCCTTTTTTCTTATTTTACTACAACTAATTATATTATTACTAAAAATTCTTCTTTTATTTACTAATAACCATATTAATAGTAATAATAATAATGCTAATAACAATAATAAGAATAATAATAATAATAATATTGGACATAAAAATAATAATACTCCTCTTTCTACTATTATTAAATATGTCCCCACATTATTTATTAATACCTTATCATTATTCCCACATCTCTATTTCCCCGTTCGGTTAAGGACCCTACCCTCTAAATAAGGCCAAACAAAAGAAATAACACACGATGATTAAATAAATTAAAATGGGGTGTTACAACCCTCCTCCACTTAAAATATTTTCGTCCTCGAAAATGTACCTGATGGAAACAACTCTGGATACGACTCTCGCATCTTGCTTTCCAATTTCCAGGTCACACTTCCTCCAGCAGCTCCTCCCCAAGCCACTCTCACGAGGGGAATCTCTTTTCCTCTAAGTTGTTTCATCTTGCGATCCTCGATCCTTATCGGCATTGCCTCCACAGTAAGATTATCTCGAATCTGTACCTCATCCCTTTGGATAACATGAGATGGATCCGACACATACTTCCGAAGTTGCGATACATGAAATACGTCATGCAAGTTCGAAAGTTCTGGCGGTAACGCCACCCTGTAAGCAACTGGACCCACTCTTTGCAAGATCTGATACGATCCAATGAGTTTAGGATCCAACTTCTCCGATTTCAATGCACGTCCAACACCTGTCACAGGGTTGACTCTCAAGAATACATGGTCACCTTCGCTGAATTCCAAATCTTTCTTCCGATTATCGTGGTAACTTTTCTGTCTACTCTGAGACACTTTCATCTTTTCACGGATCATCTGAATTGTCTCAGTAGTTTGTTGCACAATTTCAGGCCCAAGCACAACATTCTCACCAGTTTCATACCAACACAGAGGCGTTCTACACCTCCTACCATACAAAGCCTCAAAAGGCGCCATACCAATACTAGAATGGTGACTATTGTTATACGTGAACTCAATCAATGGCAAATAAGTATCCCACGCACCACCTTTCTCCAACACACAGGTTCTCAACAAATCCTCTAACGACTGAATGGTCCTCTCCGACTGACCATCGATCTGTGGATGATAAGCCGAACTCAACTTCAGTTTAGAACCTAAAGCTTCCTGCAAACTCTTCCAAAATTCTGAAGTGAACCTCGGATCTCTATCCGACACTATACTCGACGGAACACCATGCAGTTTCACAATTATTCTGATATAAATCTCCGCCAGCTTTGTCAACGGAAAACTGATATTAATTGGTATAAAATGTGCGGATTTCGTAAGCCGATCCTGTAACGCCCCGTTTTGTCTTATTTATTTAATCGAGTCGATTTAATTAGTTTCGTTTTTAAATTATTTTATTCTTGACTTTTATTTGACAATATATTATTTTTCATCGTTGTTTATGTTTTATCGCATTTTAAGAGCGTTTGGGAGATATTTGAGCTGAGGGGTATTTTGGTCTTTTGCTTGGGTAAGTTTTATGTTTTTATATAAATAGAAAGAAAAGAGAGAAAAGATAGTAAGAAAAAAAAAAAGAAAGAAGAGAAAGAGAAGGGAAGAGAAAAGAGAGGAAAGAAAAGGGAGAAGAGGAAAAGTGGAAAAATCGACATAACTCCGTTTCAAGCGCGAATAATCGGGTAAGGGTGAGAAGTTTCAATTATATCTTGCTTGTGTATGTATATGTGTATGTTTTCTAGGATTATCACAAAGGAGCTATATTGAAAAGGTACTTAAAAGGTTTGGCATGCAAGAATGTAAATCAGGAAATACTCTAATTGCTAAGGGAGATAAATTCAGTCCCAGTCAGTGCCCAAAAGAAAACTTAGAAATTCAAGAAATGCAAACGATTCCTTATGCGTCAGCAGTAAGGAGTCTGATGTATGCCCAAGTGTGCACGCGCCCGGATATTGCGTTCGTAGTTGGGATGTTAGGAAGATATTTAGGCAATCCAGGAATGGGTCATTGGAAAGCAGCCAAAAAGGTTATGAGGTATTTAAAGAGAACAAAAGACTATATGCTCACATATAGGAGGCCAGACCAGTTAGAGATCGCTAGATACTTTGACTCAGATTTTGCTGTATGCCAAGACAGTAAAAGTTCCACTTCAGGCTATATTTACATGTTGGCTGGTGGTGCAATTTCTTGGCGTAGTGCTAAGCAAACTCTTACGGCTTCATCCACAATGGCAGCAGAGTTTATAGCATGTTATGAGCTAGGCATCCAACCATGGGATTTGGCTAAAAAATCTTGTCACTGGGCTGTGAATAGTGGAAGAAATCGAAAGGCCACTTAAGTTATACTGTGACAACAAATCAGTCGTCCTGTATTCCAACAATAATAGGAACTCGACTAAGTCAAAACATATTGATATCAAGTTCCTAGTCGTTAAGGAAATGGTACAAAGTGGACAGATTTCCATAGAACACTTGGGGACAAACTCCATGATAGCATATCCTCTTACAAAAGGTCTTCCACCCAAGTTCTTTCATGAGCACACTGCTCGCATGAGTGTTTTATCGTTAGAGGAGTATTTGGTTTAGTGGGAGTTAGTCGTTTGTGAATATTATGTTCTGTGTTTGGCATTATGTATGCATACTATGCTTTTGGATATTTTCTAATTAATAAAATTTGATATTCAGTAGTTTACATTTTGTACAATACAGTTATTGAATGATCTCAATAAAGTAAAGTAGAACTAGTTGAAAATCGACATATAAAAACCAACTTCATGTGATTTTCACGCTACACATTTCATGATGGATCTATGTCATTTAGTTATGTCACTATCGATGATCATTGATGGGTTTAGTTATGATTGATATAATGAAAATCACCTTGATTTTGTATATTGGCATGACTAATAGACAAGATACTTTGGATATACTTAAAGAATATAATGGCAAATTTTGAGCTCATAAAATCTAAAATGAATTTCATTCCGACCCTTAGACTATTTTAAAAATTTTAAACTTTCACGCCACATTCCAATAGCAAACAACTTTTAGGTAAAAACATGAACATAATATCCACTGTTCTTTAGCCAAACTATCATAATCACCATTTCTAAACAATTACTTGTAGGTAGAAATTCAGACTGCAATAAGACCATGCCACTTGCTTATGTAGCCAAAATAATATACAGCCAGCAAAAAAACATTGTTAATTTATACTACTTGTCTTTGTAACCTAATTATAGGAAAATTCAACAATAGTAAAAGAGAAACCTTTCTTAAATGAGAAAAGTTTTTCCTTAAATTCTACCATGATCTTTGATTTGCCTAGTGCCTGATTAGCAAGGACGAAACTCATCCTCTCAAGCACAATACTTTTTTCCATAAAAATTTAGCTAAACACAGCTCATACTCGTAACCATTAATTCTTTCAAATTTCACAACTTGAAGTGTTGATCTCAAACAATCCGGCACAACTGTAGAATTCAGAATCTCCTGATCAAATTTTAATAGTCCCTGAAGAATAACCATCAAACAAAGCACAAATTAGGCTTGCAAAGGAAAAACTATCCCAGAGTATTAGAAGAAAAATCGCTAATTGACTAAATACACACAATAAGTCACAATCACAACTCTACAAGACATTGTAGTTTGTATATGGAACTATTATGAATATAGTGCAACCAGAAGAGTATTTATGATTGAGTGCAAATTACCAACCTTGATATTTAGAGTTTTGAGCAACGGTGACCTTTGAAGTAAGCCCAACAAAACTTCACATATAATTATGCCAAGCTCCAAATGGAGCAGCATTGAAAATTGAGGTAGAACTGCCACATTTGCTTGTGTGAGAACCTGAATGCAACATATGAAAATTATGGAATACAGCTTCAATTTCCATTCAGAACAAACTTATCAAAAAATAGACATCTTCATGCTTAAAATTTACACCAACACATGTTTTTATATAAAAAAAAAATGTTTTTATAAAATATAATCAACTTTAGATTCAAATCACTATACTCTTGTTTCTACTCTAAATTAAGAATTTAATAATTCGTGTAGGAAAAAAATCCGCAAGTTATCAATTGATGCTCGTTAACACTATTTTCTTGACCTCATTATAAGATATGAAGTTTTTAAGGTTCGGTGTCACATATATACATTCAGTGATCAAAAGGTTAATCAATATGTTGGGAAATTTAGGGAAAGTCGGGAGTGCTAATAGGCTAAACATTAAGATTTAAGAGATGTTGACGCCACATATTCACTAAAAACTTGTTATAGGAACTTAACCACTCACACTTGAATTGTAACACAATGCTTACATGAGATAAGTTGAACTTGATAGATTTGGCTTGACTGAATTGTTTGAGAAGCACAAATGTGCATAACTTTTCTTTTGGAGTTTCATCCTTTCGGTTACCTAAAAGAAGATTAGCACAAGCATTCTTAGCTATCAACGGATCTGACAGAACTATTGGTTGTGATATAGCATAACCGTAATAAGTAAATTCTTTCAAAAGACAATTAAAAAATTTGATTTCACAGCTACGCGGCTCATCAGATAGCGGAAGACGGTCTTGCATTATAAAAATCATTTCAAGTAGAGGTGCTTTTACATAGACACCCTTTGCACATTGTTGAAATATTAAACTTGATTTGGGCCTAAACATATTGTTTGGATTTTTGGGCTTAACTACTTTAGGTTTAGGTAATTTTGAGTCATATTTCTAGAAAACTCTTGTAGTGTGTGGAGTGTCTAGATATTCCTTAGAGTTGTAATATTTTCTAGAATGCTCTTGAAATTCCTAGAGTCGAGAACTCTCTAGAATTAGTGTGTCTAGAGTTCTCCTTAGAGTACTATAAATAGAGATGTAATTCTACACTTTTGTATCAAGCAAAAATACAAATTCTCTCTTCCATAAAGAATTGTCCTACCTATCAATTTTCTCTTTAAGCCTCCAATATTCTCACACACCTTCTCTAAACACAAAAAGGTCTTATTTCAACAAAGTGGCATCAGAGCTTGAAGGTCCTCAAAAGATGGCGAATGGAGGTTTCCCTTTTCAAATGCCAATGCTCACAAAGAACAACTATGACAATTGGAGTATCAAGATGAAGGCGCTACTAGGAGCTCAAGATGTGTGGGATATCGTTGAGAAAGGCTTCAAGGAGCAAGATGAAGCCTCGCTAAGCCAAGGTGTAAAGGAGACATTGAAGGAGTCAAGAAAGAGAGACAAGAAAGCTCTCTTCCTTATTTATCAATCGGTGGATGAAGATACGTTTGAGAAGATCTCCAATGCAACGACGGCCAAAGAAGCATGGGACAAGCTTCAAACTTGTAACAAAGGAGTGGAACAGGTGAAAACGATTCGTCTTCAAACTCTCAGAGGTGAGTTTGAACGTTTATTTATGGAAGAGTCTGAGTCAATTTCAGATTATTTTTCTCGAGTATTGTCTGTAGTCAATCAACTTAAAAGAAATGGTGAAGATGTTGATGAGGTGAAAGTCATGGAGAAAATACTTCGCACTTTAAATTCAAGTTTTGACTTCATTGTTACCAACATTGAAGAAAACAAGGATTTAAAAACCATGACTATTGAGCAACTCATGGGTTCCTTACAAGCATACGAAGAAAAACAAAAGAGAAAAATTAAACAAAATGAGGCTATGGAGCAACTACTACAACTCAAAGCAAAGGAAAAAAACTATGTGAATTACAAAAGCCAAAGAGGACGAGGTCGTGGCCAAGATCGTGGACGTGGACGAGGACATGGAGGAGAAGGAAGAGGTAGTTACAACAACTACTCCAACAACTTCAACAATGGAGAAAGAAGTTGGAATTCACAAGCAACAAGAGGTCATGGAAGAGGAAATTCATGGTCCAAGTGCGACAAGTCACAAATCAGGTGCTTCAACTGTAACAAGATCGGTCACTACGCATCTGAGTGTAGATTCTCAAAGAAGGTTGTGGAGAAAGCTAACTTTGTAGAAGAAAAAGGTGGAGAAGAAGAAACTCTGCTGCTCGCGTGCCAAAGCCAAGTTGAAGAGAAAAGAAACAAGTGGTACCTCGACACTGGCGCAAGCAACCACATGTGCGGCGATCGAAGCATGTTCGTAGAGATCAATGAAGCGACAACTGGCGACGTCTCATTTGGAGATGACTCAAAGATACCAGTCAAAGGCAAAGGTAAAATTCTCATACGCTTGAAGAATGGGAGTCATCAATTCATATCCAATGTCTACTATGTTCCTAACATGAAGAATAATATTTTGAGCTTAGGACAACTATTAGAGAAAGGCTATGACATCCACTTGAAAGAACATAGTCTTTTCTTAAGAGATTGTAGGCATAACTTGATTGCTAAGGTGCCTATGTCAAAGAATAGAATGTTCCTCTTGAACATTCAAAATGATGTGGCAAAGTGTCTCAAGGCTTGCTATACTGACTCTTCGTGGCTATGGCATCTACGATTTGGACACCTTAACTTTGGTAGTCTAGAATGTTTGTCAAAGAAGGAGATGGTGAGAGGCTTACCTAGTATAAACCACCCAGACCAACTATGTGAAGGATGTCTAATTGGGAAGCAATTCCGAAAAAGCTTTCCAAAGGAATCAACGTCAAGAGCGACAAAACCGCTAGAGCTCATACACACCGATGTCTGTGGACCAATCAATCCAAACTCATTTTGCAAGAATAAATACTTTCTCCTCTTTATTGATGATTATTCTAGAAAAACATGGGTTTATTTCTTGAAGGAGAAGTCGGAAGTGTTTGAAAACTTTAAGAAGTTCAAAGCCCTTGTGGAGAAAGAAAGTGGTCTTTCCATTAAGGCCATGAGATCTGACCGAGGAGGAGAGTTTACTTCAAATGAGTTCAATAAATATTGTGAAGACCATGGAATCCGCCGCCCACTAACAGTGCCAAGATCGCCACAACAAAATGGAGTAGCGGAGAGAAAGAACCGAACCATACTTAATATGGTGCAAAGCATGCTTAAGAGTAAGAGGATGCCGAAAGAGTTTTGGGCCGAGGCAGTGGCATGTGCGGTATACCTGACAAACCGTTTCCCAACAAGAAGTGTGCATGCGAAGACACCACAAGAAGCATGGAGTGGAAGGAAGCCAGGGATCTCTCACCTCAAAGTGTTTGGAAGCATTGCCTATACACACGTTCCAGATGAAAGGAGAACAAAGCTCGATGATAAAAGCGAGAAGTACGTGTTTTTGGGTTATGACTCAAGCTCCAAAGGGTATAAGCTCTACAATCCAAATAGTGGAAAGATCGTCATAAGTCGTGACGTGGAGTTTGACGAAGAAGATTGTTGGGATTGGAGTATTCAAGAAGACAGGTACGATTTTCTTCCTTACTTTGAAGAAGAAGAAAATGAAATGCAACAACCAATGATAGAGGAACATATTACACCACCTGCCTCACCGACACCAAAGTTGGATGAAATAAGCTCAAGTGAGAGGACACCTCGACTAAGGAGCATTGAAGAGATTTATGAGGTAACTGAAAACCAAAACGACGTTAACCTCTTTTGTCTTTTTGGCGATTGCGAGCCTCTAAGCTATCAAGAAGTTGTTCAAAACGTAAACTGGAGAAATGCCATGGATGAAGAAATAAAGTCAATCACGAAGAATGATACGTGGGAACTTACTACACTTCCGCGAGGACGCAAAGAAACTATAATAAGATGGGTGTACAAGGTAAAGTTGAAGTATGTGATGTCTCGAGATCACGTTGCCAATATTTTCACCAAGCCACACAAGTTGGAAACTTTCGTGAAGCTAAGGAGTATGCTTGGAGTCACAAATCAAGTTTAAGGGGGGATGTTGAAATATTAAACTTGATTTGGGCCTAAACATATTGTTTGGATTTTTGGGCTTAACTACTTTAGGTTTAGGTAATTTTGAGTCATATTTCTAGAAAACTCTTGTAGTGTGTGGAGTGTCTAGATATTCCTTAGAGTTGTAATATTTTTTAGAATGCTCTTGAAATTCCTAGAGTCGAGAACTCTCTAGAATTAGTGTGTCTAGAGTTCTCCTTAGAGTACTATAAATAGAGATGTAATTCTACACTTTTGTATCAAGCAAAAATACAAATTCTCTCTTCCATAAAGAATTGTCCTACCTATCAATTTTCCCTTTAAGCCTCCAATATTCTCACACACCTTCTCTAAACACAAAAAGGTTTTATTTCAACACACATAACCAATCACAGTTTCTTGTGATAAACATTTTGAGGAGTGGTAGATTCAGTCTGAGATAGCCAAATGAAGAGCCACCGGTAAAAGCAATTCCAATCAACTTAATGATTTTGAGGCATCCAAAAGAAACATCCATAGCTGGAACTTGAATATCACAATAACACATCCGAAGCACCAATTGTTCTAAGACGGTGGAGTTGAAAAGAGATTGAGATGCAAGGGCAGAGAAGGCACATTCACATTCCAATATCGAATAGATACAAAGATTTTTAATTTTCTGTGGGATCAAGATGCAAGAGATCCATGTATTTAGAAGAGATATATCATACTTGTTACTCATGATAAGATAAAAACTTTCGACGTTTGAACGCTTAGTAAGAAGAAGTGTCTTGTTGACAAAGTTTATAAAGGGTTTAATTCCATCTGCTTCTCTATTGGGAAGATAGAACAGACGATCATCGAAGTTCAGCTTGGTGATGGACATCCAACGGTGCATCCATCACCTAGATAACACGCTTGTACGCACTGCATCTTTGGTATGGAGAAAAGAGAGAATGTGACTTATAAGCGATTCCGGTAGCTTGTCGGTTAAACCTTCAACTTCATTTTCCTTATGCTTCTTATGGGGCTTTTCCATGTTTATTAACTAATTTTCTGCATAACCAAACATGATGAAGATGAGACACAATGTAAATATTATTATGAAGAAATTGAAAATAGCTGAACTTGAACATTGCAGAGAAAATGACGCAATGGTAGTAGAAAGTTAAAGAATAAAAATAGAAATCAAAAGAAGCTAAGAAAAGGCTCACCAGAAGTTAGGGATTTGACCATTAGGGTTTCGGTTTCGGTTATTTATAGGATCATGTGGAGGGATGATAAGGGTTATAGGTCCTCATACCGACATAAATAAAAATTATTAATTAATTTTAAAAAATCCAAAAAATATTAAAAAAATTAAATATTATTAAATGTATTTGAATGCTCTATTATAAAAATCACTCGATTGGATTTAGATTTTGAATTGATTTTTTAAAATCCATACAATCTAAGCTAAATTACATTTATACAATTTTATATTTATTTATTTTTTATTAAAATGATATGTAGTGTTAATTTATTATTAACTTGATCTAATTTAGTTATTTTTATTATTTTAGTTTTTCAACTGTTTGTTAATTTGGCAGCCATTGTGGCCAACTGTTGCTGTGTGAAACGACGCTTTCAAACTTTAGAAATAATGATAAAATCACCATTGTTATGTTACTTTCTTTCTTTTTTCTTCAATTTTCTCTTTCATAAATTATTTACTTATAAATAATTTATATATTAATGTTATTTTATTACAATTTTATAAATAATTAATTTTATTTATAAAAATTAATTTTACGTTAATTATTTTAAAATAATTTTATTACTTTAATTATTATTCTTATGAAATTTAGGTTTAATTAGATTTATTTATTTATTTTATTTCACATTAATATTTATTTAAATAATTTAAATTAGACCTAATGCATCTTTTCACTTTAATCTTTTATCTAATAAATTTTACATGTTACTCCCTTAGAAAATATTCTGTTAATCTAATTAGTTCTTTCATTTAAATTTATAGAGAAAAAACATTAACTTTTTCCTACATGGTAATCTTGTTGGATTTATTTATCTGTGTGGCTTTTTTGGGAAGTACTCCCTCCGTCCCAAAATATAAGAGAAAAAATTAAAAACACATTTATTAAGATAAGTAAAAAGTATGATAGTTTGATTAAGATTTTGTTGAAAAAAATTGCTTTGAGAGATGTAAAAACAATTCTAATTGGTTGTTAGTTATAGAAAAGATGAGAGAGAAAACAAATTAAATGTAACTTGTATTTAATTTTATCTTGAAAAAGATGAAAGTTATTTTTTTCTCTTATATTTTGGGACAAGAAAAATGCATTTTTTTCTCTTATATTTTGGGACGGAGGGAGTATTATCTATGTGGCTTTTTCTATATCATCACTTATTAGAATAACTTTTGCCTAAATTACATACACAAACATCTCTTTCTCTTTTCCCTTCTTCAAAACCCTAGCGACCACCTTCTTTTTCGATTGTCCAACACTTTTTCAAGCATTTTTAATTTGAAAACAGTAGAAACAATCATACAAATTTTCAGGCATTCTATGTTTATTCCACCTTCCATTCAAACTCAAACTATGGTATTTTGGATATATCCAATCTATTTGCATTTGTTTGATTAACTATTTTCATATCAATGTTGACCAATGGAGTTGTTATTCCTTTCCTATATGCATGAGTTGTGAGAAAAAGACAGTATTATTGATATTCGACGGGCAACTCGCTTTCACTATGCAAGTGAAAGCCATCGAAGATGGGTATGCGAAAGGAAAAGAATTTGTGTCGACAATGTTACAAACAGAAGGTTACTTGTTAGAGAGGGTGGGATTCCTCCCCTTGTAGATCTTTTTCTGAATTGAAATCTTTGTTTTGCTTCATTCTTTAGAAATAAATTGTCTTCATATGCATATTAATTTATTAATATCATGACCATGTTATTCTAATATCTTGACTTTGCACATTTGGCCTTTTATTCTAATGTTGAAATCTTTTGACTATATTTTATTATTAGCTAATGTTTGAATGTTAGTCAGTTTCCTCATACAAGGTTCCTTTAAGTAGTAATATTTGGGATCATTTATTGTTTGTTCATTTATATTCATTCTTGTTTTCTATTAATTCACTAAGTTCTCTGTTTTGTTCTGCAGGATGCAACGCTCCTTTGATATTTGAGAGAATCAAGACAAAAAATATCAACTTCAACTTCTATAGACTGACCTTTTTTTTCAATAGGCAAGGAATAATATAAAAGTGAGAACAAAGGGTTCTCGAACCCGCTTATAGAGTGACCTTTATATGCATGAATATAGTCATATTTGGCTTTTTGTATTCCCCTTTTCAATTTATTGTGTTTCCTAGAGTTACATGGTGTAAGTTTGGATTTTATTGTGTTTGCTAGAGTTACATCGCATTTTGCTTTCCCTTGTTTCAATTTGTTGTGTTTGTTGTAAAAATTATAGTACAAACCAAGATCGGTGCGAGTTACAGAAGAATCATTATATTTTTACACTATTAAAAATTTGCGAGGGTTTTTAACCTTCAAAAACAAAACCCCCTCCAATTTAAACAAGATACCAATTTTTTAATACATATGTTGATTCGGATTTTGACCAATTGCATGCATTGCTATCAAGCCACGTCAATAGAAGGTAACGATTTTTTTTAAAATTTGATGGAAATGACCACTTCGGCTAACATAAGTATTTTTAAGGGAATTAGTAAAAAACAAAATTATGAGGTTAGAGAGAGACTCTCTGCCCTCTCTCTAGAACTATTCATCTTCTCACTTATAATCAACATACAAAACGTTCTACGAACATTGATGGCTCATTGAAGGATTATATTGGTTCGGTGTTTTCGGCTTAAATTCCTAGTCTTAGGACTAGGGGCCTTGGCCTTGATCGAGTATTATTCTGTAAGTGGTCGTTGGTGTTCATTTCTCAGTGTACAAGATTGACTCACGTTAAAGAAAATGGAATGGAAAGTAGTTGAAAGAAGAAAGACTCGGACAGAACATAGGCTCAGGTTTTCTGTTTGGAAGGAAAGGAATGGTAAGCAGATTAAGGGAGGAGATAAAATCTCTTCTTTTTTCTTTACTGAGTTTCCTGAACATTATGAAGCAAAAGAAATGGCAAGACTGTTCAGGGAATTTGGAATTTTAGTGGAAGTGTTTATCCTGACCAAGCTAGATAAGAGGGGCAAGCGTTATGGGTTTGCATGATTCAGAGATTTGGAAGACGAAAGAATACTATCAATCCAGCTGGACAATATTCAAATTTTTGGAAGAAAGATCTTCGTAAACATTCCGAGGTTTGACAGAAGGATAATACCAGGGGTTGTGGGGAAGGAAACAAATCTAAAGAGAAGGAACGATACCTATATTGATAGAAAGAAAGCTTGGGTAGGGGTCAGACGTGATAGTTCTTATCTGGAGATGGCAAGGAAGGGTTACACCATGAATAAACACACTTCTCACCCAAATCATGGAACCAAACCCACGGAGATTAAGAATACTAAGATCAACTGGAAGGGTCGCTCATTCAAGGTTGAAGACAAAGAAATGACCCGGTTCGAGAAAGCCTACGTTGGTGTAATAAAAAAATCGGGGAACACCTACAACATCCAAGATATATTTCATAAAGAAGGTTTCTTCCAAATCAAGGTGACGCCAATGGGCATAAACATGTGCCTTCTTGTGGATAATATTGAAAATGCAATGGTTAATTTCATGCGAGAGGAAGAAGACTGGCTTTTGAATTTGTTTGAAGATATTAGAGGGTGGTCTCCTCAAGAAGTTGACAAAGAGAGGCTTACTTGGGTGAAGTGTTTCGGCATCCCTTGCCACACCTGGAAAAACGAATTTTTCAAGTATATAACTAGTAACTTTGGTGAGTTCGTGTGCTGCGACGAAGAAACAGATTCTTAGTCTAAGATGGATGTGGCGAGGATTTTGATAAAAACAAGATACACAAGTAATTTAAATGAGATTGTTGATGTTGAGATTAATGAGGCGTTATTTTGCATCAAGTTAGTGGAGGATAATCATGGCCCAAAAAGAATCATATTAAATGAATCTAAGAAGAAGATATTTGACGAGTCAAATGAATCCATGGTTGATGAAACGAAAGATGATTCGGAGGATGATAACAGGGGAGAAGAAGACTCCATTAATGATAAAAATGAAGAAAAAGTAGCGGATTCTCATGAACTAGGAGATGAAGGGAGAGTAGAGAGTACAACTAGGTCTGCGGGGATACACAACTCTCAAGACATTGGTTGTACCTAAGATATCTTGGGAAAAGCAAATAAATTGTCTCGAAAGGTGTTTTTTGGAGGGATTGGGGGGGAATGTCAGACAGCAGAAAGATCAGCCAAGGAGGAGGCTTTAATTGCTGAGGCGGAGAAAAGTATCTTGATGGGATAAGAGGAAGGTGAGGTAGCAAGTAGGAGGATAGAGAATATCGTGCATGAGTTGGCTGTGGGACCTAGCGAGGTGGAACATCCAAGATCAGAAAGCAGGTTGGTGTTAGGCTTGAAAACGAGTCCTAAAAGGCTTGATGTACTGAGGCCCACTATAGCTTCTGGGCTTGGTCTCAAAACTCAGACTCAGGAACCAAAACCTGTTTTGAGAAAAAAGAAATCTTTGATAGAAATTTATGAAAACTTGCAGATTCCCTATACCCCCTCGTTCTTTTCCACGCTGCTTCACTCCTCATATAAACAGAAAAATGTAAGACCCTCAACTGAAATGGATGAATGTACAACATCTATCTCATCTCAGAGGAGTGGAAGTGATTCGAAATTTTCAGGTGGATCTATTCTATGTGGAGGATCTATATCAGACAAGGATGTGGAAAAAGGAAATGATAGAGTGAAGAGAAGGATTGAAGATGTTCTAGCAAAGGTGTGGACAATACTAAAGAATCTGGGAATTGATGGGGAGGAGGATGATGAAGCTCTTGAAGGAATATTGAGAAGGATCTCATGAATATCACAACTTATAACATAAGAAGGTGTAACTCTTCAATTAAAAGAAGAAAAGTGAAACAATTAGTTGAGAGAGATAACATAGAGTTCTTACTCTTACAAGAAACAAAGTGCCAAGATTTGGAGGAGGGATTTGTCAGCAGCATGTGGGGCAGAGGAGATTTTTGTTGGTCAGCTTCTAGATCTACTGGTCAATCGGGAGGTATGCTTTCTATATGGAATAAAAATTCCTTTTCTTCGGTTTTCAGTTTCGTAGGAAGTGGTTATTTGGGCGTATTTGGATTTTGGAGGGGCAAACCGATTTATATTGTCAACATATACTCTTCTTGCATTCATTCTGAAAAAAGAAGATTGTGGGAGAAGTTAATTCATTTGAAGACTAGTTTGCCTAGTGGGGAGTGGATAGTGGGGGGAGGGCCGGGGGGGGGGGGGGGGGGGGGGGGTGGGGGTGTGGGGAGGGATTTTAACTCAATTAAATATAAGGAGGAAAGGAAAGGGAGAAGGGTCTACAAACACTCAGAAATGGAGGAGTTTGAAGTATTTATAGATGATATGGCATTGATAGATTTGCCTGTTATTGGGAATAAATTCACATGGTTTAAGACCAATGGATCCTGTAAAAGTAGATTGGACAGGTTTCTAATGGATGAGAGCTTATGTGAAAGGTGGAAAGCTGTGAATCAAAAAGTTGGGATGAGAGACATATCAGACCACAGGCCTGTTTCACTAATTCTAAATGATGTGAATTGGGGCCCCAAACCATTCAAAACTTTAAACGCTTGGTTTGATCACCCAAAGTTTCTTGATTTTGTTAAAGATTGCTGGAACTCAACTAGAAGTCAGGGTAGTGCAGAAAGCATTCTGATTCAAAAACTCAAGCATCTTAAAAATGGTCTGAGGAGATGGAATTTAGAGGTGTTTGGAATTATTGATCTTAAAATTAAGGAAAATGTGAAGAAAATTAATGAGGTGGAGGAATATTTAAATGAGGAAGAGGTTGATAATTCTGAAGATAAATTGAGGTTGAGGGGTGTAGCTATGGAGGTAATGTGGAATAACCTACATTGCAAGGAAAGTGTACTAAAACAAAAAGCAAGAACAAGATGGCTCAAGGAGGGAGACTACAATACTAAATATTTCCACACTATCATAAACAGAAGAAGAAGGATTAATTCACTGTCTGCAATAAATGTAGGGTTAAATGAAGATGGTGGAGTGGAGGAGGTGAAATATGAGATACAACAACATTTTGCAAAGAAATACAAATCTTCAGCTCCTTCACATAATCTGGAGATGGACATGTCTTCATTAACTAAACTCTCTGAGGAAGATAACCTGTTCCTTTCTGTCCAGTTTACATCAGAAGACATTCATGAGGCTGTAAAAGACTGTGATGGGGACAAGAGTCCCGGGCCAGATGGCTTTAATTTGAAGTTTCTTAGAAAGACTTGGGAGATTGTAGGGAAGGAGTTTATTGATTGCATAACGGAGTTCCATGAGAAAGCTTCACTGTAAAAAACTTTATGTTCTAGCTTCTTAGCACTATGCCATAATAGCATTTAGACAGCGCTTTTTTTGGCATTACACAGCGCTTAAAAGCGCTGTCTAAACTGGCGCTGCTAAAAGATTAGACAGCGCTTTGGTTAATGTAAAAAGCGTTGTCTAAATGGTGCTTTAGACAGCGCTTTTTGTTTTTTAGACTAACATTAGACAGCGCTTTTTGCCTTCTTTTTAGTATACCTTAGACAGCGCTTTTGCTTTTTTTTGGTATACCTTAGACAGCGCTTTTTGGACTAAGCGCTGTCTAAACCCTACTTTAACGCTTTTTATTCAAATTACTGAAAAAAAGCGCTGTTTGTTTTATACAGTTTATATGCACCTGTTTTTGAACCACAATTTGCACCAGGTTTTCAACCACAATTTGCACCTGTTTTTCAACCACATTTTTGCACCAAAATATCATAAATTGGAGCTTCAAACCAATATATACTCACAAATTTTGCCTATTTATATATACAATTTTCATTCAACAAAAAATTTGATTCAAATCTACATATTACTTATAGAAATGCTAAGCAAAAAGCAATGCACATCAAGATAACTCTATCTTCTACTTTGCACATATAACCTGAAACAACACAAAAAGATTGTAATTCAATTAAAATAATAATAAACAATGTCTATAGTTACAAAGTTATACATATTCAAAATTCTCATCAATAAGTAAGAGTACAATATACCTTATAAAACTCCGAGCTCAATAATGAATTGACACCAATCCTCTTTAATTTCATCCAAATGATCTGTTGAGTAATACGCACACTTGAATTCATCAAAGTACTACATAATAATATAACATAGTTTGATTTAGTTTCAACTATTTAATTATATGAGAAATATGTGTTAAATATTAAAATAACTCATAAGTTAGAAATACATACATCGGATGAAATCTCTATTCGATCCAAAAAAAGAGTTTCTCTCATAAACCTCAACATGAAATAACCGCAATCTATACTGTTACGTTGCCGAGGATACTACACATGAAAAGAAAATATGGATAAATCCTTAGTTTTATCAAGTATCATCACTAATATAATAAAAAATGTGATAATTAATATACCTTCACTCCAATCCATGTAATGTTGTTAGCTCTCCTCTTTGTTACTTGGATATCTCTTTGTGCTCGAAAAGCTTGTATAATGCTAATAAAATATAAATGAATATTTAGAACAATTCACATAAATAAATAAATAAATAGACACATGAATATTTAGAACAATCTAACTTACGTATCAATCATTTTCTTCATATCCGGGTATGTTGTCCAATCATTTCCTAACGAATCCAGATAATACACAACTTCTCTGATAGGATTAATCGCGATCAATAACCAATGTCCACTGTAAGATTAAACAAATGTTAGATGGAAACTTTCTACACGACGTCAAAATACAAAAAAATTATAATAGATGAATTTAGAATGAAAATCTAACCCAGTATTAAACGGTAAAAAGAACAACTTTTCTGTATCTTTGTCGGCCATAAAGCGGTTGAGTACATACACCATGACATCATTTGGTTTATTTATGATTAACCTTAAGTTGATACTCGCGGGACTTAAGAATGCGAATCTTTGCTCCAATCCACGTGGACGCATCAATTTGTCATACAGAAACCTTAAATAAAAACATCATTAACATTAGACTATTCATTTGAAACATAAAGTAAATAAGTTGTTCAATTAATATAACAAAGTAGATCGGATATACCTCACGTATGCATTGACAACACTGACGCCTAATTCTTCATGACGAAAAACTTGCTCAAATTCCTCATTACCAATTGATTGTTCATATTGAAGCCATAAATACCTTCCTCCATAGGTACAAGACGAATAGCTCCATTCAGAATATCTGTCATTTCTAGAAATGTCTGAAGGCACGACCTATACTTGGAAGTAGGTTTTTTTCTAGGCGCGATCTTCTTAGCAACAACCTTTTTTTGTGTGGAAACGTTGCTAATCTCTTTACCATGAAGCTATATATCATATAATTAGTTAGATGAAGTATAAGGTCACGGATTTAACATTTTCCATGCATGAATATCATATAATTGTGATGTACCTCTTTTTTTTAAACAACGGACTCGGTATGCTGCGGAATCCTCTTATCTTTTGCTTTGGATGTTGTTGGAGTCTAATTAACATTACCATGTAAAAAATGTACGTAAAATGCGCGTAAAAACTTTGAATACTCAAAGGTTCATAATGGTTTTAAGCATACCTCATATCCTACGCTAATGAGGCCTGACGACCATGCAACAAACGAACCTATTGCATCTCCCACCAATGTTGCATCCGAAACATCGTCAGGATATGGTAATAATGCATCCATCTCTAAAGCAATATCAACCGAGACTTTCAAACATCCAGTAGGGAGCGGTTTAGTGTGAAGTAATTCTCCCAAAGTGTTATACACTTTTCCCTTGCCAACCATCCGATAAGTTGGTGACGATAAGTAGAGGTGACAAGGGGAAATGCCCTAAAACCAATAATATATATGTCAATTAAATAATTTAAGCTAATAATTTAATTTCATAAAAATATATATAATTACCTCTGGAATATTCAGTTGAAAGTTACAGTTGATACTATCTTTGTCCGAAGCACTATCTCTTTCTTTTTCCTTTCTTAATTCACGAACTTCAGCTTCCAGTGCTTCCAATTTTTGCTGAAGTTCTTTATTACTAGGAGCCTTTTGTTTTTTAATATTCAAGGATGTCGGAGTGATCCCAAAACCCTTACCCCTCACCCGACCAGAATACTCACGGACATCTAATGCCCGACTAAGTATGCTCCTGGGATCATTGGCTTCATCTGGAGATAAAGACTGAGATAGAGTCTCCTGAAAATCAGATGAATATCGAATATTTGTCAAATATTTGTTAATAAAGTTTTGATTTAATTAAAGAAATAATGTTAAACTTACACATTTCTCAAATACTTGTTGAACACCTTCTTTAACAACTCCATCCTTGCCCACACGGGCTTCCTTCCACAAAACATGTGTCGGAAGAGATGTTTCAGAACTATTCTCCTTTTGTAACTACACATTAAGCCAAATAATATGATCAAATATAACTCATGATGAACAAGTATATCATTGAAATTTATAGATACTTACTATAGACTGTTCTAAGCGTCCATATCCAACACGTCCTTTTCTATATGGATAGGCGGGACTTAATGCTCTTTCCCGATTTGTTTCACTTACACTTTGAAATTATGGGGTTATTCGTTTGGCTTTAAACGTGTCCCATTCTTTTTGTGAAATCAAAGCTCCATATTTAGATGGAAGCTCTGCATCAACAAAATTACCTTCTACATCCCTAAGAAACTTGGTTGATAAAAATGTTCTAAACCCTCTTAGTAGTTTTCCGGCCAATTTGAGACAAAATGGTCTTCTATCATCATCAATGTTGAAACACCTCTAAGAAAAACATACACATTGTGCATTAGTACAAGTAATTTAAAAGACATAATTAGTTGGCATAATTAAAGACATAATTATGGTACCTTTATCTCACTCCAAATTTTTTCTTTGGCTTCCTTCAACTCTTTATTTCTCCAATCATCACAAGTAATTGGAACCTCATTCCTTACAAGTGCACCAATAAAACTTGTCAACGTATAACCGTTAGGCTCAATAAGTTGGCCTTGTGGGCTCCAATGCACATCTAATATGATGCCTCGATCTCTATCACGAATCACTTTCTTCATAACTGTTATTCCTCTTTTAATTTCCTCTTCCGCATTAGCTACGTTCTTACCTCCATCATGAATAGAATCATCATGTGGGTGATCCTCATTAGTAGCCATCTAACTTGTAATAAAGAAAACAAGGATTAACAACATTATGAAATCGAATTGAAAACTAAATGCGATAAATAGAAAACCATAAAATTAATACTAATGATGTAGAATAAAGTTGTATATCTATCCAAATCACACATCTCACAAATTGAGGGGTCATAGAGTGTTCATAAAAATTAAATTGTTTAAGTTATAACCAGACAAAAATGGTTTATATAGATGCGGATTGGTTATAACTTATACGAAGAACCTATTATACAAGTCCTAAACCGACTAGTAAGCCACATTATTTCCAGTAAAAGTCACCATACTTGCAACGAGATACATACTTGCAAGAAATACAGGAAGCTTCCACTTCTCTTACCAAGATAAGTGATGCTTTACATCCCTTTGATCTCTCTGGCTCTCTTGCCGAATGGGTGACCCGTTTGATAAGGTTCATGGCTAGGAAGGACAAGTATTTAACTTTTACCCGAGACACTTTGAATTCTGCTTAGGTGTTTCTCGCAACAACTCAGGGAGAGCTAGAGTCTTTGTGCCTTGATAATGCTTATCTAACTCAGCGTTTGACTAAGTGTATGGCCTCTAACCTTGGGGAGGTTTCACAGTCTTTTGAAAACGCCTTGCAGTACGTGGATTATTTTCCCCATTCTCTACATATCTCAAGGGAGTATATTCAGTCGAATCAAATTCTCTAAGATGGGGATACCGTCTCCTTCTTGGGGTAGCTTTGTCGGCCTTTTTTTGCTTCTTGTGTAATGTATGTACATTAGGTCCGTTGGCCTTTTTTTTTTTGCACTAACTCTTTTTTCGATGGTATCATCAATCTATCCTTCCAAAAACAAAGAATAAATTAAATTATAATTGAGTAATTGAATTTTGGCATCAGGCTGTGTACGATTTGGATGATCGATATTGACTATGCTTTGGAATCCGACATTAGTATGGTGAAGCAGCGATATATCGATCGTCCTTAAGTTACACAAATATGATCGATCAAATTTTTATATGTGATATAAGTAACTCTGATGCAAAGATGGTATATTGGATATACTGTTTCTATTTCGTCCATTCAATCACATAATAATTGTTATTCCTTTGAGTGATCCATGTTCATTTGCTTCAGAATTCGACGTTAGTATGGTGAAGTAATGTCATGTCGATCAATCATACTAAATTTTCGATCATGGTGTTTTGATGATATGAAATTGTTGCATTAGGGTTCATGACTGCACAAGAGTTGTGATGTCAAAGAGGTTTGCGATTAGGGTTGTGATGTGACGACACAAAAGTTGTGCTGCAATGTTTATGGAAAGTATCAAGTGTTGAAGCGAAAAACAACGTTGATTTTAAGTTATGCTGCATTGTGTGATAATTCGCCAAAATTTAATTTGATTAATTTAATTAACAATATTTAAATTAATAATAATAATAATAACATGTTTTTATTATTGTTCTCTTGTGGTGATCAGTTATGACCTTAGTTTTGCTTTATTTTGTTTTGGGATTTTAAAATACGACCTGCGTGTCGCGCCTCTCTTTTAATCTCTTGATGTAACTTCTTTTCTCATCTCACTCCCTCGTATGTAAAACGAATATTCTTTGATGTAATGTAATGTTATGAAGAAAGAGAAGAATACAAGATCAAATGAGGACAACCTTGGAGATCTTTCTTAAAGAAGTGTAGATCATTATTAGGTTTAGCTTAGGTTCTCTCATTGGCTTGGGAGAACAATTGCGCTAGGGCCCATAACTGTTTCATTTTGTATGTATGTTGATGCATGTGAATGCATGGTGATGCATATGAGAGACAGATTATATGATAAATAAGTTGGTGAGATCAAACTAATTGAAAACTCCCTTAAAATTGAATATTAAGTTTATCCTTTTCAAGTTTTAGAACTCATCAAGACTAGTATCGAATAATGTAGGTTTCTCCTAACGCGAGGTATACATTTTATATTGGTAAGGTGCAGTGGGATAAATGTAATATCCAATTTCTAAAATAATGGGTCAAACTTAACTAAACAAATTATAATAAGATTATATACGTTTAAAAGCAAGAGTTGGGAATGAACCATGTGATGGATTAAAATAAGGAGTTATTCACTAAACTAAAAATATTCGAGAATTATATTAGATACAATTGGAAGGAGTTCCTATCTAAATAACTGAGTTTTGTGTAATCATTTTGACGTTGACTTAAAACAAAGTGAAACATGGATCTCGATCCACTAGAAAATCTTCCGATGGGATTTTCCGAATCAAATGGTAATGGTCATTTGGTTTGAGTAAAATAGTGGGAACATATTTAATTAAAGGCCTAATTGAATATGTTGGTTTTAATTGATGCTCATAATTTCACTTTTTTTTATGTAGATTGCCATGACAACAAACATCTCTAACAACATTTTGCGATCAATCCTTGATAAGGAAAAATTGTCTTGGACAAAATTTCTAGATTGGCACCGAAGCCTGAGGATTGTCCTCAAACATGATAAAAAGTTGTATGTCTTATAGACACCTGTTTCTGAAAAGGAGCCTCCTAGTTCAGCTCCTAAGGCTGAAAGAGATGCTTATAAGAAGCGTGTCGATGATGCCAATGAATTCTGAATTGCAAAAGCAACATGAAAACATGGCAGCGTTCGATATGATCGAACACCTGAAGATGCTTTATCAAGAGCAGGCAAGACATGAGAGATTTGAAGTTTCAAAAGCCTTTTTTCAAGGCAAGCTAGCTGAGGGAGCCCTAGTAGGTCCCCATGTACTCAAGATGATTGGGTATGTGGAGAACCTTGAAAGATTGAGTTTTCCCCTAAAAAAAGAGCTTGCGACAAATTTGATCCTGCAATCGTTTCTGGAGAGCTTCAGTTAATTTGTCCTTAATTTTAACATGAATGATATGGAAAAAAGTCTTCCAGAGTTTCTAAGCATATTAAGAACTGCTGAGCAGAATCTGAAGTCAAAAGGGAAGTCCATTATGATGATCAGTAATGGAAAGAAGCAGAACAAAAGGCCCACCAAGCAGGGTGGTAAAGGGAAGGGCAAGGAAGTTGCCAGACCCAAACCTACTGATCATGCTTTGAATCTAGGCATAACAAAGAAGGGCATTTGCTTCTATTGCGGTAAGATCATACACTGGAAGAGAAACTGCCCAAAGTACCTGGAAGATAAGAAGAATGTAGTGGAGACTTCGACTTTAGGTATTTTTGTTATAGAAATAAATTTATATACTTTTACCTTATGGGTATTGGATACTGGATGTGGTTCTCACATTTGTACTAATGTCCAGGGGCTATAAAGGAGTAGAGATTTGGCAAAATGTAAAGTTGACTTACGAGTTGGTAATGGAGCAAAGGTTGTTGCTTTAGCTGTAGGAACTTATGTATTGACTTTACCTAGTGGTTTAATAATTCAGTTAGAGAACTGTTATTA
The DNA here is from genome assembly GCA_022829125.1 of Lathyrus tuberosus. Lineage (NCBI taxonomy): Eukaryota > Viridiplantae > Streptophyta > Magnoliopsida > Fabales > Fabaceae > Lathyrus > Lathyrus tuberosus. The sequence continues at coordinate 22,166,070 of JALAZF010000033.1, read as the reverse complement.
TGTACCTACAATTAGCAGGAATATTATTTTCATTTCTTGTTTAGACAAGTTTGGGTTTTCATTCATAATAAATAACAATTGTTGCTCCATTTATTTGAAGGATATATTCTATGCTAATGCACAAATGAACAATGGATTGTATGTCCTTGATCTTGAAATGAAAATTTATAATATTAATACTAAAAGGATGAAACCTAACGAGTTAAATCCAAGTTACTTTTGGCATTGTCGCTTAGGCCATATTAATGAGAGACATATCTCCTAACTCTATAAAGATGGACTCTTGGACTCTTTTGATTATGAATCATATGATACATGCAAATTTTGTTTAATTGAAAAGATGAAAAAGTCCTCATTCACAGGAAAAGGTGAAAGGGCTAATGATCTTTTGGCCCTCATACATACTGATGTATGTGGACCACTGAACATACCAGCCATAATAGGTTTTCAATACTTCATCGATTAGTTTAAAAAAAGATGCATTCTTTAAACATTACATAATATCTTATGTTGTTGTATGCGGTTGTATATTGTTGTTGTATGTTGCTATTGTTGTTCTTGAACCTTATTTTGTTGTATGTTGTTGTGTTGTCGATAGATGTTGTTGTATGTTGTTGTTGTTGATTAATGTTTTAAGAACACGAACAAAACATTGCTAAGTTACAAGAAAGAAACTTCTTGTGACTTAGCAATGTTTTATTCATTAAATTCTTAAAACATTACATAATATCTTGTGTTGTTGTATGTTGTTGTATGTTGTTGTATGAAGTTGAGTTTATTATATGCTATGTAGATTGTTTGTTTCACTAACCCTTCACTGAAAATACATTTCATTTAAATTGATGTAGAAACTTATAATCTGAAAATTAAGTTGTATTTGAAAACCAACTTATATCAATTAATATTTTCCGAATTGCATCTGTCTCATCATTCATCTCACGTTGTTTAACATATATAATGTGGGTCAATGATATGAGTTCTTCAACACATCCATATCTTCTCTTATAGTTTAATTTGAATAACAACAATTTATTGATATTATTCAAATTAAACTAGAATAAAAGGAATTGATGTGATGAAGGACCCTTAGACCATTGAACCACATTCTATTTGTTAAACAACGTGAGATGAACGATGAGACAGATGCAATTCGGAAAACAATGGCTTGTTTAAGTTGGCTTTCAAGAATAGTTTAATTTTCAGATTATATACTTCTTCATCAATTTGAATGATTCTATGTTGTTGTGAGGTTTATTGAAAGACAAGCAATCTACATATTATATAATAAACCCTGAGTACTTTCAACAACAGTTATTTATAATACCCATTATAAAATTTTATTTGCCTAAATGTATATACCACCACTGTTAGTTTTAGAAACTGTGATCATATATAGCGCGCTTTAAGGTTTTCTACAACGGTCGTAAGACCGTGATTGTAAGTCGCGCATATACAACCACGCCTTACGTAACAATGACATGTCACGTGTGATGTTATCCCTTTTCCAGCCGTTGTTGTATATATTTTTCGTAGTAGTGGTTACACGAGGGACATTGTAAATGTCATTCTTATTGAGGCACGAGGAGCACTGCACTAAAGGAGGCAACCAAGGAAGCAGGGGATTCGATATACGCAACATTGTAAAATTTGTATTATGTAGTATTTATATTAGACATTATGGATGTTGTTATCTTTTGTTACTTTGTTATTGTGATGTGGCATTTAGATATTACTGGTTGATTTATTCATATATGGAATTTTCATCATGTATATTAAGTGTATGCTTTAATTTACAAAAAAAAAAATGTTCTGATAGGTAAAGTTATAAAACAAAAAATATCAGTGTATTTCATAAAAACAAAAAAAAATCAATATTTTACTGTCAAAGAAAAATACTAAAATGCATTTATGGATCACTTTCAAGCAAAATGAGTGTGTTTTTGTCAGAACTGTTTAGGGTGAGTATATGGTTACCACGGAAGTGCATTTTCAGACCATTTAAAGATAAAATGAGTGTGTCTCAGTTTGGAATACATGGGTGAATATAGGGTTACTACGCAAGTGTATTTCCTGATCATTTTAAGGCAAAAAACGAGGATTAGGTTCATTGATGCATACAATTGGTGTGTAGTTGGTGCGTCAGAATATACATTTATGAATTTTAGGGGTCATTTTCAGATTTTCTTAGAGTGTTTCTCAACCACTTTGTGTTACAGGTAGGAATAAAAAATGCAATAATTGATCTCTTGTTCTTATCGTGCTTATTTTCATTTGTTGAAGTGGGAATCAAATTCGATGAAGTGTATTTTGTGAACCTTAAATTAATGTTTGAAGTTGCAGCTTCTCCTTAGGGTGAGAATATGTTGGATGAAACAGACATAGGGTGAGAATACGTTGGGTGAAACAGACTTTGTTAAATTTAAATCTCACATGTTAAAAAATAGGGTTAATACACCTTTTGCCCCTTGTCATATGAGCGAAATCCCAAAAACAACCCTGTAAAAAAAACACACAAATTCCCCCCTGTCATTTTAAGATTCCCTTCTTTTAGTCCTTGAGTGGATCTGGTCACTTAAAACGCTTATGTGGCAAGGACATGTTGGCATTTTTAATTTTTATTTAATTTTTTAAAATCCACGTGGCATATATATATATATATATATATATATATATAAATATTTTTTTAATTCTATTTATTTTTAGTTTTATTCTATTTATTTTTTTTTTCGTATTATTTCTATTTTTTCAAATTGTTATTTTAAAAATTATTTTAATTGGGCCAAGATTAAATAGATCCAAACTCAATGCTAGCACCAGTAGGAGCCTAATAGTTAATGAATTGATAAGTCTTGTGTAAGACTTATTTATAAACACTTGTATTTTTACATTATATTTCGATGTGAGACTTGCCTCTCTTTTTTTTTCAGAACATACAACCTTCATACTTCCACTCTACAAGAAACTCTCAGTGAGGCCAACAATGAAGCACAATTCTTTGCAACTGAATGGATGTTCAAGGTAACTCATGGCATAAAGGAAGCTTATTAGTTAAGAAAAATAAATATTCTCTTTTGTCTGAAATAGTGTGAATCAAGCTTCATTTTCTGTTGTAATTTAATCTGCATGCTTCAACATTGATATAATATTCATGACACAACATATGAACTTGGTTTCTGCCAAGATATACAAGTCTTAATTCAATCTTGGGCCTAAATGATCATCAGTATCTTAGAATAAAAAATTTTCCTTTTCTAACACAAGCAGTGAGAAATTTCCTCGTAAGTAGAGAAAGACAGGCTAAGTTTCTTAGTTTCCCCAAGTTGAAAAAGATGATATATACGAGCTTGTTTGTGCAAGATGGATTATGCAAAATCATTCAAACTTTCATATCCTTAGTAGAATTTGAATCTCGTTTCGTTCTGTATATATGAAGTAGGGACTAATGACTCAACATTTTCTGCTGGTTGTGTTAAATTTCAGGTTGCAGAGGGTGCAACAACACTCTACATAGAGCAGTTGCGTGGGATTCAGTACATTTCAGGTTGATGATGAAGAGAAGTGTAGTTGTCCCACATCGTTTGATGCAGAAAAAAATATAGTGTTTATATTAGATACTTATGTTATGGATTTCAAATGGAAAAATACTTGGGCTAAAAGAAATGGAATATGTGTTTGGCCCAAATAAAATAATTTTAAAATTATTAATTTGAAAAAAAATAGAATAAAATTAAAAATAAATAGAATTAAAAAAATATTAAAATATATATATATATATATATATATATATATATATATATATATATATATATATATATATATATATATATAGGGTTCATATCCTATGAGAATGCAATTTTTATATAAGAACATGAGAATGAATCTGAATCATTAGATTTTAAAATAAATGGTGGAGATTATGTGTTGTTTTTGTTTTTCTCTCTCTTTCATTATTGAAATAAATGATGGAGGAGAGAGAAAAAAAACTAACATATAATCTCTACCATTTATTTTAAAATCTAATGGTTCAGACTCATTCTCATGTTCTCATATAAAAATAGCATTCTTATATATATATATATATATATATATATATATATATATATATATATATATATATATATATATATATATATATATATATATATATATATGCCACGTAGATTTTAAAAAATTAAATAAAAATTAAAAATGCCAACATGTCCTTCATAAGCGTTTTAAGTGACCAGATCCACTCAATGACAAAAAGAATGGAATCTTAAAATGACAGGGGAAATCTGTGTTTTTTTTACAGGGTTGTTTTTAGGATTTCGCCCATATGGCAGGGAGCAAAAGGTGTATTAATCCTAAAAAATATTAAAATTTAAATTTGATTTATAGTTTATCATATGTTTATTTTTAATCACGAATCTATCATTTTCGAAGACATGACTGATCTGCTAATCTACTTTAAAAACCTATTTTATTTGATAATATGTAAATAAACAATTAAATTAATGTTTATATCGACTAAAAAACTAAAAGATCAACGATGCTAAATATTTATTTGTATTAATTTATCTAAGTTTACCTAATAACATAAATAATTTGTGAGACTCTATTTGCTTAAAAACAACGCATAAAACAACTCGTGACAGTGATAACTAAATTTTATTTTTATATTTTTATTCAAAGGTCAATATAATAATAATAATAATAATAATAATAATAATAATAATTATTATTATTATTATTATTATTATTATTATTATTATTATTTACTTAAATAATTCGGTATACTAGATTTAAAGAGTTTTTATAATCCTAACATTTTTAATTAAATAGGTTTATAAAAAAAATTTAAGTTTTTTCTATTTAAAAAAACTAAATCAAACTGATCCTGAATTTGTGTAGTTTTGGCCTAGGCCTTGTTAATTGATCTAATTTATTCGCACCTCTACATCATCAACTTGCTTGGAGATGCGAGAAAATGTGAACAACCAAAAGAACGAGTACTACAATAATTCCGGTAATCCAACTTAGGTATTGTGCAGAAACATTATATACAAAAGCGATGGTTCGAACCTATAACGTCTCATTTGTTAACTTTTAAAAGAGAAATTAAAACTTTCACACCACATTCCAATAGCAACAACTTTTAGGTAAAAACATGGACATAATATCCACTGTTCTTTCGCCAAACTATCAAATTCACCATTTCTAAACAAATACTTGTTGTAGGTACAAATTCAGACTGCAATAAGACCATGAAGTGTTGATCATTAACTCATCCTCTCAAGCACGATACTTTTTTCCATAAAAAATTTAGCTAAACACAGCTCATGCTCGTAACCATTAACTCTTTCAAATTTCATAACGTGAAGTGTTGATCTCAAACAATCGGGCACAACTGTAGAATTCAGAATCTCCTTATCAAATTTTAATAGTCCCTGAAGAATAACCATCAAACAAAGCACGAATTAGACTTGCAAAGGAAAAACTATCCAAAGCACGTATTAGAAGAAAAATCTAATTGACTAAATACGCACAATAAGTCACAATCACAACTCTACAAGACATTGTAGTTTGTATATGGAACTGTTATGAATAGTGCAACCAGAAGAGCATTTATGATTGAGTGCAAATTACCAACCTTGATATTTAGAGTTTTGAGCAATGGTGACCTTTGAAGTAAGCCCAACAAAACTTCACACATAATTATGCCAAGCTCCAAATGGATCAGCATTGAAAATTGAGGTAGAACTGCCACATTTGGTTGTGTGAGAACCTGGATATCATAAAGAAACTTATTTGTGTAATGCAACATATGAAAATTATGGAATACAGCTTCAATCTCCATTCAGAACAAACTTATCAATTGATGCTCGTTAACACTATTTTCTTGACCTCATTATAAGATATGAAGTTTTTAAGGTTCGGTGTCACATATATACATTCAGTGATCAAAAGGTTAATCAATATGTTGGGAAATTTAGGGAAAGTCGGGAGTGCTAATAGGCTAAACATTAAGATTTAAGAGATGTTGACGCCACATATTCACTAAAAACTTGTTATAGGAACTTAACCACTCACACTTGAATTGTAACACAATGCTTACATGAGATAAGTTGAACTTGATAGATTTGGCTGGACTGAATTGTTTGAGAAGCACAAATGTGCATAACTTTTCTTTTGGAGTTTCATCCTTTCGGTTACCTAAAAGAAGATTAGCACAAGCATTTTTAGCTATCAACGGATGTGACAGAACTAACGGTTGTGATATAGCATAACCGTTATAAGTAAATTCTTTCAAAAGACAATAAAAAAATTTGATTTCACAGCTACGCGGCTCATCAGATAACGGAAGACGGTCTTGCACTATACAAATGTTTTCAAGAAGAGGTGCTTTTACATAGACACCCTTTGCACATAACCAATCACAGTTTATTGTGATAAACTTTTTGAGGAGTGGTAGATTCAGTGTGAGATAGCCAGATGAGGAGGCACCGGTAAAAGCAATTTCATTCAACTTAGGGCCAGTTTGTTTCAGCTTTAAAAAAATGGATTTTTTCATTGTATTTTTGAAAATGGATTCTACAAAAATGTTTTTCAAAATATTACAAGTTTTTTTAAATTTGTTTTTTATAAATTAAAAAACTAATTTTGACATTTTATAACATTAATTTACATTATTGAAGACCAAAACATAGTCAAAATCACCATTAAAAAGTTGTATTTCAAAAATGATTTTCATGAAAAGTTATTTGAAATAGCTTCAAAATTAAGTGATTTTTTGAAATTTTGATATTCAAAAAAAATTTCGATAAAATGATAAAATACATAAAATAACATTTTAAGAATAACTATTCAAACCAAATTTTCATTTAAAACTTTTATGAAAAGTTTCTTTGTAAAATTTTTTTCTACAAAATTATATTACACTATAAAAATCATTTTTAAAAAAAGCCAAAACAAACGGGTCCTTAATGATTTTGAGGCATCCAAAAGAAACATCCATAGTTGGAACTTGAATATCACAATAACACATCCGAAGCACCAATTGTTCCAAGACGGTGGAGTTGAAAAGAGATTGAGATGCAAGGGCAGAGAAGGCACATTCACATTTCAATATCGAATTGATACAAAGATTTTTAATTTTCTGTGGGATCAAGACGCAAGAGATCCATGTATTTAGAAAAGATATATCATACTTGTTACTCATGATAAGAGAAAAACTTTTGACGTTTGAACCCTTAGTAAGAAGAAGTGTCTTGTTGACAAAGTTTATAAAAGGTAGAATTTCATCTGCTTTTCTATTGGGAAGATAGAGCATACGATCATCTAAATTCAGCACGGTGACTGACATCCAACGGTGCATCCATCTCCTAGATAACACGCTTTTACGCACTGCATCTTTGGTAGGGAGAAGAGAGAGAATGTGAGTTATAAGCGATTCCGGTAGCTTGTTGGTTAAATCTTCAACTTCATTTTCCTTATGCTTCTTATGAGGCTTTTCCATGTTTATTAACTAATTAACTTTCTGCATAACCAAACATTATCAAATATATCATTATGAATGCATAACCTATTCTAAAAGTAATCAAACGTTAACATGCAACTATAATCATTCTTATGAGGCTTTTCCATGTTTATTAACTAATTAACTTTCTGCATAACCAAACATTATCAAATATATCATTATGAATGCATAACCTATTCTAAAAGTAATCAAACGTTAACATGCAACTATAATCATTCTTATGAGGCTTTTCCATGTTTATTAACTAATTAACTTTCTGCATAACCAAACATTATCAAATATATCATTATGAATGCATAACCTATTCTAAAAGTAATCAAACGTTAACATGCAACTATAATCATTCTTATGAGGCTTTTCCATGTTTATTAACTAATTAACTTTCTGCATAACCAAACATTATCAAATATATCATTATGAATGCATAACCTATTCTAAAAGTAATCAAACGTTAACATGCAACTATAATCATTCTTATGAGGCTTTTCCATGTTTATTAACTAATTAACTTTCTGCATAACCAAACATTATCAAATATATCACTATGAATGCATAACCTATTCTAAAAGTAATCAAACGTTAACATGCAACTATAATCAACATAGACTGGTATTTTACCCTTTCAAACTCTTTATTGTTGCATAATATATAGAAATAGAAATCAAAAGAAGCGAAGAAAAGGCTCACCAGAAATTAGGGATTTGACGATTAGGGTTTCGGTTTCATGCAGAAAGAACAAGTGTATGGGTTATTTATATGTTCATATGGAGGGATGAAAAGGGTTATAGGTCCTCATGTTCGTACTCTCGCGCTTGAGCAACGTTTGTACAAATACTCTCATACCAATTAGTAACTCGCAAGAGTTTCCTAGCACTCCTCTACAACTCTACCCTCGTACCGACATAAATAAAAAATATTAATTAATTTTAAATAATCCAAAAAATATTAAAAAAATTAAACATAATTAAATGTATTTGAATGCTCTTTTATAAAAACCATTTGATTGGATTTAGATATTGAATTGATTTTTTTAAAACCCATACAATCTAAGCTAAATTACATTTATACAATTTTATATTTTAGTTTTTTATTAATATGATATGTAGAGTTAATTTATTATTAACTTGGTCTAATTTATTTATTTTTATTATTTTAGTTTTTCAACTGTTTGTTAATTTGGAAGCCATTGTGGCCAACTATTGCTGTGTGAAACAACGTTTTTCAAACTTAAGAAATAATAAATTAATAATAGAGAAATGCTCTCATGACACCAAATTATACATTTTACACCATAATCTATACTATGAATACATACTTATCAGTTTTTAATATTTTTTATTCCACTTTGATATCCGTGCAACACTAAACTAGCTATAAGCATACGGTGTAAGTTGAATACGGTGTAGCAAATCAGTGTTAAAGTAGCATAGCTCTTAATAATAATACCAACATTGTTATTTTGCTTTCATTCTTTTTTCTTCAATTTTTTTATTTAATAATTTGTTTACTTAAAAATAATTTATATATTAATTTTATTGTATTACAATTTTATAAATAATCAACTTCATTTATAAAATTAATTTTACTTTAATATTAACATAACAAATACACACGAACTATGTATATATTGTTTGATATATATGCATCCCATAGATTGTTGGAGGTACGATTTGTTGGTAGATTTGAAGTAGATTTTTAATTTGGTGTTTAGAGAATATTTATATACATGAGATGTGAGGTAATAAATATTTATATACATTAGATTTGAGGTAATATTCTTCAACAAAGGCTATGAGATGTGGTGGCAATGAACCGAACCAACTCGAAAATAGTTCGGAATTCAGTTTGACAGTTAATTCGTTGAACTTGGTTCATGAACTTAATGAGTTGAATATGAGCGAAAAACTAAGTTCGTTAACTAAATGAGTTGAACTTGAACTATACATAGTTCGACTCGTTAGGTTCATGAGTCAACTCGATTATATATGAGAATGATTATATAGTCTTTAAGAGTAAGTTTAAAGATTTAATATAAATTTTAACCTTATATTTTATTTTAATCTAACGGTGTTAATTAATAATTTATATTCTCAAGTGAGCAAAATATTTCTATAAATAATTATACAAATAAAATTAGCATCATATAAGTTAATTAATTTTTGAATTAGTATATTTTTTAGACAAAGTTAAATTTCAATCTAATAATTTTTATTTTATTTCAATACTTTTTTTAAAAAATAATATTAATTTAAAATGTCAAATATATAAAAAAAATAGATTTAGAAAAATGGCTTTTAAGACCGTGAAGCAAGCGAGATGAACCTAATGAGTCGAACCGAATTGCTCGTGAACTTATAACGAGTCGAGTTTGAGCTTAAAAAAAATATTTGTATCAAACTCGAACCGAGATTTGAGCTGAACTAATTCTTAACGAGTCGAGCTGAGCTGAGACGAGTTCGACTCGACTCGACTCATTTCCAGCCCTACGTGTGGTTATGGAATAATGGGTATGATTACGATGTTAGTGTTTTATTTTTTTTAATAGGCAAGTGGAATTAAACCAGCACAAGGGGTGCTGAAACCCTTTACAAAGAATGGCAGGTTAGAAACAACCTTCAAAACAAGAAAAAGGGTCAAAGAACAAAAAACAAACCCCAACAAAAATCTACAACACCCTGAGAAGAATGAAAGCAGTCTGCAGAGGAAAATCAAAACCAGGACAGCGTCTGCCAACAAAGCACAACTCTACGACTACCTGTTGAAACATATAAGGGGGAGTGAATTCCACACGTAGAAGTCGTAAATGTCCGCTAACTTACCGCACATACGTATCCAGTTCCACAATCTAAGGGTGATAGTCGTCATACAATCCAAGAAGCTAAAGTCTTCTTGTTTAAAAATGATAGCATTCCTCATCAACCAAAGGGTCCAAACAGCAGCTAGCCAAATAACGCCTAGAATCGTCCTTTGCGTTTTAGTCTTCACCTTTTCACAATTATGGAAATAATACACAAACTCGACCAGTGATAACTCCATATCAGATCCGATCCATTCGTAAACCTTCTTCCACATTCTTGCCATGAGCGAGCATTGGCCAAAAAGGTGCAATAAAGTTTCCTCCTCAGAATTACAAAGCACGCAATGCAAGTCCCTGATGTCCGTTAAAATGAGCCTATGGAACAAAAGATCTTTGGTAGGAATTCTACCTAACAGAAGCCTCCACCCAAAGAAAGCCACATTATGAGAGATCTTCACCTCCCACAAATGATTAACAGCTTTGATTGTACTAACAGGGAGAGATCTGGCAGAATGATTATTAAAAAGGAATGAGTAGCAGGAGTTAACAGAAAAAACATCACCTGAGCCGACCTGCCAAACAAAGTTGTCTTCTCTATTCTGAACCAGAGCACGATCTTGAAACAATTGCGTAAAATCATTCCAAGCTTTAGCATGAATCAGACTTACATTGTCAACTAAGTCGTCAAGCTTCCATCTCCATCCACTTATTTCCCAAACACCGGCTTCCTCAATAGCGTTGTTCTTGGCCTTCGCGCGGAGATAGATTTCTGGAAAAGCATCCTTCAAAGATTGGTTGCCAAGCCAATTAGAATGCCAAAAGGCGGTGTGCCTCCCATTATGAACTTCGCTAAAGACAGCTCCCGCGAAGCTAATGACCTCTTCCTTTGACCCCAAGTTCGACATGACTAAATCCCCCCACCATATTGAATCCCTATTGGATAAGACCTCTGCATTTCCATTATGCAGTTTTAACTCGTAGTTCTCGTATCTATGCCTTAAAAAGTTGCTCCAAACCGCGTCTTTATCCTTCATCAACCTCCATTTCCACTTAAACAACAGTGTCGTATTGAGAACTTCAATATCCCTTACTCCCAGACCTCTTTCCTCCCGCGGTTTGCATACAATAGGCCAACTCACCCAATGAGTCGAACGTTTGTTCTCACAGCCGTTCCACAGAAAGTTGCTTTGTATGCGTCTAATATCCGCAATCACTTTTGAAGGAGCTTTGTAAAACGACAACGTGTAAATAGGTATGGCATTCAACATAGAGTTTATCATCACCACTCGACCTGTGTACGAAAGATTCCTACCCTTCCAAGTAGCCAACCTACTTTTCATATTGCTGACAAGCTCTTTCCACATTATTAGCTTCCTTGGATTGTCCCCCACCTTGACACCAAGGAACTTGAAAGGAAAATTATCCGTGTTACACGAAAGAAAATCCGAAGCAGCCTCAAGAAACTAATCTCCAACGTTTAGCCCATATAGTTTACTCTTGTGAAAATTAATTTTCAGCCCTGACATCAGTCCAAATCCCCTTAGAATTGCTTTCAAACTCCAAATGTTACTGCCACTACCTTCAACCATAATAATGGCGTCGTCTGCGAATTGTAAAATATTAACCTCCTCCTCTTCACAATATTTGAAACCTCTCAACTCTCCCATATCCACAACCTTCTTAACCAAAGTCGTTAGCGCTTCCGTGACCAAGACAAACAAAAAGGGGGATAACGGGTCTCCTAGACGGAGACCTCTCTCGACCTTAGTGTTTTATATTTTGGCCTAATGACAATTTACAAGTGAGTGTTTGAGAATCTACAAGTTTCATCTTTTTTCTCTAACTTTATAGACTTTAAATTCATCATTCTTATCTAGAAATGGATTATCCAAAGGATATTCCCTTGCTTGTTACTTCTCTCCTTCCTCTTCGACATACCAAAGCAAGAAAAGGAAACATGACTATTAGAATCTAACATCCCCTCAAATCCCATCCATCTCTTGATACCCATCAAAACATTCACAACATAAACGCAACTCAGAAATAAATAAGACGATCATTCTTCAGAGCTTATGCATAAAACGCAATTAGGATGGAGACAACTAAGGAAATGCCTCTCTTCAACAATTGGTCTTTTGTAGCTAACAACATGTTCAAGAAAAGTCTCCACAGGAAAATCTGAATTTTTGAAGGAATCTTTGGACTCTACAACTCCTTCAATGCAGCTACTAAGTCATCTTCGATAACGAAAGGCTGATTGATCTGAAAAATCAATTCAAAACAGGAACTGACAGAAAAGGTACTTGGGATTTTTGAATCCAATTCAAAACTATCTTCAACAGAGGTAACAATCTCCCGATTCTACAGCAAAGTATCTAACTCCTTATGCTCCCTATACATCACCGATCCTGAATTTGTGTAGTTTAGGCCATATGACTTTTTGATTGGTCTAATTTATTCGCACCCTGTAACACCCACTTTCAGATCTCCGTATGCGTATTGCCCTACCCAATACGCGTACTGACCTGCCCCATACGCGTACCATTACGCATTTCAGCAGAGGGCCGTGAAAAATGGGTTCCATACGCGTACTGCCCTACCCAATACGCGTATTGCCTTGCCCATTACGCGTATGGCCTTGCCCAATACGCGTATGGGCAGCGAACACCCAGAATTTTCTGGTTTCACACCAGTCCAATTTCTGCTCAATTTTAACACCCAAATCTGCAATACCAGAATCACATAGCAGCAGCAACACATTGTTTTACACATATTATGATAGAATGGATCAATTTACACACTTTCCATCACAATTTCGAACATTCAACAACAATTCCTCAACAACATAATTATACATACAATTCCTATGAGGAGAAAGAATCCTCACTACCCTCTAATGTTATCAACACATATATTGAAATCCATTCTCCCCCTTACCTCGAATTATCGATTCAATTCTGATGAAAATTGATGATGCCAAACTTAGTTCTTCCTCTCCAACTTTCTCTTGGTGAACAAATGTGGTTTTCTTCCCAATTTTCTAACCCTCCCCCTTTTTTCTTATTTTACTACAACTAATTATATTATTACTAAAAATTCTTCTTTTATTTACTAATAACCATATTAATAGTAATAATAATAATGCTAATAACAATAATAAGAATAATAATAATAATAATATTGGACATAAAAATAATAATACTCCTCTTTCTACTATTATTAAATATGTCCCCACATTATTTATTAATACCTTATCATTATTCCCACATCTCTATTTCCCCGTTCGGTTAAGGACCCTACCCTCTAAATAAGGCCAAACAAAAGAAATAACACACGATGATTAAATAAATTAAAATGGGGTGTTACAACCCTCCTCCACTTAAAATATTTTCGTCCTCGAAAATGTACCTGATGGAAACAACTCTGGATACGACTCTCGCATCTTGCTTTCCAATTTCCAGGTCACACTTCCTCCAGCAGCTCCTCCCCAAGCCACTCTCACGAGGGGAATCTCTTTTCCTCTAAGTTGTTTCATCTTGCGATCCTCGATCCTTATCGGCATTGCCTCCACAGTAAGATTATCTCGAATCTGTACCTCATCCCTTTGGATAACATGAGATGGATCCGACACATACTTCCGAAGTTGCGATACATGAAATACGTCATGCAAGTTCGAAAATTCTGGCGGTAACGCCACCCTGTAAGCAACTGGACCCACTCTTTGCAAGATCTGATACGATCCAATGAGTTTAGGATCCAACTTCTCCGATTTCAATGCACGTCCAACACCTGTCACAGGGTTGACTCTCAAGAATACATGGTCACCTTCGCTGAATTCCAAATCTTTCTTCCGATTATCGTGGTAACTTTTCTGTCTACTCTGAGACACTTTCATCTTTTCACGGATCATCTGAATTGTCTCAGTAGTTTGTTGCACAATTTCAGGCCCAAGCACAACATTCTCACCAGTTTCATACCAACACAGAGGCGTTCTACACCTCCTACCATACAAAGCCTCAAAAGGCGCCATACCAATACTAGAATGGTGACTATTGTTATACGTGAACTCAATCAATGGCAAATAAGTATCCCACGCACCACCTTTCTCCAACACACAGGTTCTCAACAAATCCTCTAACGACTGAATGGTCCTCTCCGACTGACCATCGATCTGTGGATGATAAGCCGAACTCAACTTCAGTTTAGAACCTAAAGCTTCCTGCAAACTCTTCCAAAATTCCGAAGTGAACCTCGGATCTCTATCCAACACTATACTCGACGGAACACCATGCAGTTTCACAATTATTCTGATATAAATCTCCGCCAGCTTTGTCAACGGAAAACTGATATTAATTGGTATAAAATGTGCGGATTTCGTAAGCCGATCCTGTAACGCCCCGTTTTGTCTTATTTATTTAATCGAGTCGATTTAATTAGTTTCGTTTTTAAATTATTTTATTCTTGACTTTTATTTGACAATATAATATTTTTCATCGTTGTTTATGTTTTATCGCATTTTAAGAGCGTTTGGGAGATATTTGAGCTGAGGGGTATTTTGGTCTTTTGCTTGGGTAAGTTTTATGTTTTTATATAAATAGAAAGAAAAGAGAGAAAAGATAGTAAGAAAAAAAAAGAAAGAAGAGAAAGAGAAGGGAAGAGAAAAGAGAGGAAAGAAAAGGGAGAAGAGGAAAAGTGGAAAAATCGACATAACTCCGTTTCAGGCGCGAATAATCGGGTAAGGGTGAGAAGTTTCAATTATATCTTGCTTGTGTATGTATATGTGTATGTTTTCTAGGATTATCACAAAGGAGCTATATTGAAAAGGTACTTAAAAGGTTTGGCATGCAAGAATGTAAATCAGGAAATACTCTAATTGCTAAGGGAGATAAATTCAGTCCCAGTCAGTGCCCAAAAGAAAACTTAGAAATTCAAGAAATGCAAACGATTCCTTATGCGTCAGCAGTAAGGAGTCTGATGTATGCCCAAGTGTGCACGCGCCCGGATATTGCGTTCGTAGTTGGGATGTTAGGAAGATATTTAGGCAATCCAGGAATGGGTCATTGGAAAGCAGCCAAAAAGGTTATGAGGTATTTAAAGAGAACAAAAGACTATATGCTCACATATAGGAGGCCAGACCAGTTAGAGATCGCTAGATACTTTGACTCAGATTTTACTGTATGCCAAGACAGTAAAAGTTCCACTTCAGGCTATATTTACATGTTGGCTGGTGGTGCAATTTCTTGGCGTAGTGCTAAGCAAACTCTTACGGCTTCATCCACAATGGCAGCAGAGTTTATAGCATGTTATGAGCTAGGCATCCAACCATGGGATTTGGCTGAAAAATCTTGTCACTGGGCTGTGAATAGTGGAAGAAATCGAAAGGCCACTTAAGTTATACTGTGACAACAAATCAGCCGTCCTGTATTCCAACAATAATAGGAACTCGACTAAGTCAAAACATATTGATATCAAGTTCCTAGTCGTTAAGGAAATGGTACAAAGTGGACAGATTTCCATAGAACACTTGGGGACAAACTCCATGATAGCATATCCTCTTACAAAAGGTCTTCCACCCAAGTTCTTTCATGAGCACACTGCTCGCATGAGTGTTTTATCGTTAGAGGAGTATTTGGTTTAGTGGGAGTTAGTCGTTTGTGAATATTATGTTCTGTGTTTGGCATTATGTATGCATACTATGCTTTTGGATATTTTCTAATTAATAAAATTTGATATTCAGTAGTTTACATTTTGTACAATACAGTTATTGAATGATCTCAATAAAGTAAAGTAGAACTAGTTGAAAATCGACATATAAAAACCAACTTCATGTGATTTTCACGCTACACATTTCATGATGGATCTATGTCATTTAGTTATGTCACTATCGATGATCATTGATGGGTTTAGTTATGATTGATATAATGAAAATCACCTTGATTTTGTATATTGGCATGACTAATAGACAAGATACTTTGGATATACTTAAAGAATATAATGGCAAATTTTGAGCTCATAAAATCTAAAATGAATTTCATTCCGACCCTTAGACTATTTTAAAAATTTTAAACTTTCACGCCACATTCCAATAGCAAACAACTTTTAGGTAAAAACATGAACATAATATCCACTGTTCTTTAGCCAAACTATCATAATCACCATTTCTAAACAATTACTTGTAGGTAGAAATTCAGACTGCAATAAGACCATGCCACTTGCTTATGTAGCCAAAATAATATACAGCCAGCAAAAAAAACATTGTTAATTTATACTACTTGTCTTTGTAACCTAATTATAGGAAAATTCAACAATAGTAAAAGAGAAACCTTTCTTAAATGAGAAAAGTTTTTCCTTAAATTCTACCATGATCTTTGATTTGCCTAGTGCCTGATTAGCAAGGACGAAACTCATCCTCTCAAGCACAATACTTTTTTCCATAAAAAATTTAGCTAAACACAGCTCATACTCGTAACCATTAATTCTTTCAAATTTCACAACTTGAAGTGTTGATCTCAAACAATCGGGCACAACTGTAGAATTCAGAATCTCCTGATCAAATTTTAATAGTCCCTGAAGAATAACCATCAAACAAAGCACAAATTAGGCTTGCAAAGGAAAAACTATCCCAGAGTATTAGAAGAAAAATCGCTAATTGACTAAATACACACAATAAGTCACAATCACAACTCTACAAGACATTGTAGTTTGTATATGGAACTATTATGAATATAGTGCAACCAGAAGAGTATTTATGATTGAGTGCAAATTACCAACCTTGATATTTAGAGTTTTGAGCAACGGTGACCTTTGAAGTAAGCCCAACAAAACTTCACATATAATTATGCCAAGCTCCAAATGGAGCAGCATTGAAAATTGAGGTAGAACTGCCACATTTGCTTGTGTGAGAACCTGAATGCAACATATGAAAATTATGGAATACAGCTTCAATTTCCATTCAGAACAAACTTATCAAAAAATAGACATCTTCATGCTTAAAATTTACACCAACACATGTTTTTATATAAAAAAAAATGTTTTTATAAAATATAATCAACTTTAGAGTCAAATCACTATACTCTTGTTTCTACTCTAAATTAAGAATTTAATAATTCGTGTAGGAAAAAAATCCGCAAGTTATCAATTGATGCTCGTTAACACTATTTTCTTGACCTCATTATAAGATATGAAGTTTTTAAGGTTCGGTGTCACATATATACATTCAGTGATCAAAAGGTTAATCAATATGTTGGGAAATTTAGGGAAAGTCGGGAGTGCTAATAGGCTAAACATTAAGATTTAAGAGATTTTGACGCCACAAATTCACTAAAAACTTGTTATAGGAACTTAACCACTCACACTTGAATTGTAACACAATGCTTACATGAGATAAGTTGAACTTGATAGATTTGGCTTGACTGAATTGTTTGAGAAGCACAAATGTGCATAACTTTTCTTTTGGAGTTTCATCCTTTCGGTTACCTAAAAGAAGATTAGCACAAGCATTCTTAGCTATCAACGGATGTGACAGAACTAACGGTTGTGATATAGCATAACCGTTATAAGTAAATTCTTTCAAAAGACAATTAAAAAATTTGATTTCACAGCTACGCGGCTCATCAGATAGCGGAAGACGGTCTTGCACTATACAAATGTTTTCAAGAAGAGGTGCTTTTACATAGACACCCTTTGCACATTGTTGAAATATTAAACTTGATTTGGGCCTAAACATATTGTTTGGATTTTTGGGCTTAACTACTTTAGGTTTAGGTAATTTTGAGTCATATTTCTAGAAAACTCTTGTAGTGTGTGGAGTGTCTAGATATTCCTTAGAGTTGTAATATTTTCTAGAATGCTCTTGAAATTCCTAGAGTCGAGAACTCTCTAGAATTAGTGTGTCTAGAGTTCTCCTTAGAGTACTATAAATAGAGATGTAATTCTACACTTTTGTATCAAGCAAAAATACAAATTCTCTCTTCCATAAAGAATTGTCCTACCTATCAATTTTCTCTTTAAGCCTCCAATATTCTCACACACCTTCTCTAAACACAAAAAGGTCTTATTTCAACAAAGTGGCATCAGAGCTTGAAGGTCCTCAAAAGATGGCGAATGGAGGTTTCCCTTTTCAAATGCCAATGCTCACAAAGAACAACTATGACAATTGGAGTATCAAGATGAAGGCGCTACTAGGAGCTCAAGATGTGTGGGATATCGTTGAGAAAGGCTTCAAGGAGCAAGATGAAGCCTCGCTAAGCCAAGGTGTAAAGGAGACATTGAAGGAGTCAAGAAAGAGAGACAAGAAATCTCTCTTCCTTATTTATCAATCGGTGGATGAAGATACGTTTGAGAAGATCTCCAATGCAACGACGGCCAAAGAAGCATGGGACAAGCTTCAAACTTGTAACAAAGGAGTGGAACAGGTGAAAACGATTCGTATTCAAACTCTCAGAGGTGAGTTTGAACGTTTATTTATGGAAGAGTCTGAGTCAATTTCAGATTATTTTTCTCGAGTATTGTCCGTAGTCAATCAACTTAAAAGAAATGGTGAAGATGTTGATGAGGTGAAAGTCATGGAGAAAATACTTCGCACTTTAAATTCAAGTTTTGACTTCATTGTTACCAACATTGAAGAAAACAAGGATTTAAAGACCATGACTATTGAGCAACTCATGGGTTCCTTACAAGCATACGAAGAAAAACAAAAGAGAAAAATTAAACAAAAGGAGGCTATGGAGCAACTACTACAACTCAACG
This sequence comes from Lathyrus tuberosus, assembly GCA_022829125.1. Classification (NCBI taxonomy): domain Eukaryota; kingdom Viridiplantae; phylum Streptophyta; class Magnoliopsida; order Fabales; family Fabaceae; genus Lathyrus; species Lathyrus tuberosus. The sequence continues at coordinate 22,147,009 of JALAZF010000033.1, read as the reverse complement.
CAAAGGAAAAAAAACTATGTGAATTACAAAAGCCAAAGAGGACGAGGTCGTGGCCAAGATCGTGGACGTGGACGAGGACATGGAGGAGAAGGAAGAGGTAGTTACAACAACTACTCCAACAACTTCAACAATGGAGAAAGAAGTTGGAATTCACAAGCAACAAGAGGTCATGGAAGAGGAAATTCATGGTCCAAGTGCGACAAGTCACAAATCAGGTGCTTCAACTGTAACAAGATCGGTCACTACGCATCTGAGTGTAGATTCTCAAAGAAGGTTGTGGAGAAAGCTAACTTTGTAGAAGAAAAAGGTGGAGAAGAAGAAACTCTGCTGCTCGCGTGCCAAAGCCAAGTTGAAGAGAAAAGAAACAAGTGGTACCTCGACATTGGCGCAAGCAACCACATGTGCGGCGATCGAAGCATGTTCGTAGAGATCAATGAAGCGACAACTGGCGACGTCTCATTTGGAGATGAATCAAAGATACCAGTCAAAGGCAAAGGTAAAATTCTCATACGCTTGAAGAATGGGAGTCATCAATTCATATCCAATGTCTACTATGTTCCTAACATGAAGAATAATATTTTGAGCTTAGGACAACTATTATAGAAAGGCTATGACATCCACTTGAAAGAACATAGTCTCTTCTTAAGAGATTGTAGGCATAACTTGATTGCTAAGGTGCCTATGTCAAAGAATAGAATGTTCCTCTTGAACATTAAAAATGATGTGGCAAAGTGTCTCAAGGCTTGCTATACTGACTCTTCGTGGCTATGGCATCTACGATTTGGACACCTTAACTTCGGTAGTCTAGAATGTTTATCAAAGAAGGAGATGATGAGAGGCTTACCTAGTATAAACCACCCAGACCAACTATGTGAAGGATGTCTAATTGGGAAGCAATTCCGAAAAAGCTTTCCAAAGGAATCAACGTCAAGAGCGACAAAACCGCTAGAGCTCATACACACCGATGTCTGTGGACCAATCAATCCAAACTCATTTGGTAAGAATAAATACTTTCTCCTCTTTATTGATGATTATTCTAGAAAAATGTGGGTTTATTTCTTGAAGGAGAAGTCGGAAGTGTTTGAAAACTTTAAGAAGTTCAAAGCCCTTGTGGAGAAAGAAAGTGGTCTTTCCATTAAGGCCATGAGATCTGACCGAGGAGGAGAGTTTACTTCAAATGAGTTCAACAAATATTGTGAAGACCATGGAATCCGCCGCCCACTAATAGTGCCAAGATCGCCACAACAAAATGGAGTAGCGGAGAGAAATAACCGAACCATACTTAATATGGTGCAAAGCATGCTTAAGAGTAAGAGGATGCCGAAAGAGTTTTGGGCCGAGGCAGTGGCATGTGCGGTATACCTGACAAACCGTTCCCCAACAAGAAGTGTGCATGCGAAGACACCACAAGAAGCATGGAGTGGAAGGAAGCCAGGGATCTCTCACCTCAAAGTGTTTGGAAGCATTGCCTATACACACGTTCCAGATGAAAGGAGAACAAAGCTCGATGATAAAAGCGAGAAGTACGTGTTTTTGGGTTATGACTCAAGCTCCAAAGGGTATAAGCTCTACAATCCAAATAGTGGAAAGATCGTCATAAGTCGTGACGTGGAGTTTGACGAAGAAGATTGTTGGGATTGGAGTATTCAAGAAGACAGGTACGATTTTCTTCCTTACTTTGAAGAAGAAGAAAATGAAATGCAACAACCAATGATAGAGGAACATATTACACCACCTGCCTCACCGACACCAAGGTTGGATGAAATAAGCTCAAGTGAGAGGACACCTCGACTAAGGAGCATTGAAGAGATTTATGAGGTAACTGAAAACCAAAACGACGTTAACCTCTTTTGTCTTTTTGGCGATTGCGAGCCTCTAAGCTATCAAGAAGTTGTTCAAAACGTAAACTGGAGAGATGCCATGGATGAAGAAATAAAGTCAATCACGAAGAATGATACGTGGGAACTTACTACACTTCCGCGAGGACGCAAAGAAACTATAATAAGATGGGTGTACAAGGTAAAGTTGAAGTATGTGATGTCTCGAGATCACGTTGCCAATATTTTCACCAAGCCACACAAGTTGGAAACTTTCGTGAAACTAAGGAGTATGCTTGGAGTCACAAATCAAGTTTAAGGGGGGATGTTGAAATATTAAACTTGATTTGGGCCTAAACATATTGTTTGGATTTTTGGGCTTAACTACTTTAGGTTTAGGTAATTTTGAGTCATATTTCTAGAAAACTCTTGTAGTGTGTGGAGTGTCTAGATATTCCTTAGAGTTGTAATATTTTTTAGAATGCTCTTGAAATTCCTAGAGTCGAGAACTCTCTAGAATTAGTGTGTCTAGAGTTCTCCTTAGAGTACTATAAATAGAGATGTAATTCTATACTTTTGTATCAAGCAAAAATACAAATTCTCTCTTCCATAAAGAATTGTCCTACCTATCAATTTTCCCTTTAAGCCTCCAATATTCTCACACACCTTCTCTAAACACAAAAAGGTCTTATTTCAACACACATAACCAATCACAGTTTCTTGTGATAAACATTTTGAGGAGTGGTAGATTCAGTCTGAGATAGCCAAATGAAGAGCCACCGGTAAAAGCAATTCCAATCAACTTAATGATTTTGAGGCATCCAAAAGAAACATCCATAGCTGGAACTTGAATATCACAATAACACATCTGAAGCACCAATTGTTCTAAGACGGTGGAGTTGAAAAGAGATTGAGATGCAAGGGCAGAGAAGGCACATTCACATTCCAATATCGAATAGATACAAAGATTTTTAATTTTCTGTGGGATCAAGATGCAAGAGATCCATGTATTTAGAAGAGATATATCATACTTGTTACTCATGATAAGATAAAAACTTTCGACGTTTGAACGCTTAGTAAGAAGAAGTGTCTTGTTGACAAAGTTTATAAAGGGTTTAATTCCATCTGCTTCTCTATTGGGAAGATAGAACAGACGATCATCGAAGTTCAGCTTGGTGATGGACATCCAACAGTGCATCCATCTCCTAGATAACACGCTTGTACGCACTGCATCTTTGGTATGGAGAAAAGAGAGAATGTGACTTATAAGCGATTCCGGTAGCTTGTCGGTTAAACCTTCAACTTCATTTTCCTTATGCTTCTTATGGGGCTTTTCCATGTTTATTAACTAATTTTCTGCATAACCAAACATGATGAAGATGAGACACAATGTAAATATTATTATGAAGAAATTGAAAATAGCTGAACTTGAACATTGCAGAGAAAATGACGCAATGGTAGTAGAAAGTTAAAGAATAAAAATAGAAATCAAAAGAAGCTAAGAAAAGGCTCACCAGAAGTTAGGGATTTGACTATTAGGGTTTCGGTTTCGGTTATTTATAGGATCACTAGTCGAAGACCCGTGCGTCCGCACGGATAAGTTCATTCATATCTTAGATCATTCGATAAGGCTTGATCGTTGTTAATATATAATTGTTTTTAAAAAATCATTAATAACTGCAAATATTTAAAATAAATATGTTAGAAATCACCAACATAATAAATTCAATATGCTTAATAACTATAAATATTTACAAATATCATTGAGCAGCTATAAATATTTACAAATACTTTGTTGATTAAAATTAAAAAAAAAAGTATTGTGGTGATAATGTCCCGTGAAAATAATGAACTTCAGCGATAAAAGTTATAAGAGTTGGTATATAATAAAAACTTTATTGCGATATACATATACAAAACTTTATTTATTCTAAATGAAGAATATATAATAAAAAAATTTAATATGAAAATTTTTCAACTATAAATTTGCAATATGGTTACACAAAATATAATTTATTTTTGATAAAGGATATCAATGATCCAAAATAAGAAAAAATAATTAAATGAAAATATAGAATTGTTTCAACCAATTCTTATAATGTTCCACGTATTCATTGTGCTTATCAATAGATATTAAGGCCAAAGGCAAATTTTTATAATAAATTTTTGTAATTATTAATAATAATAAAAATTATAAAAATAATTTTTTATAATATAAAACTTAATTTTTTAAGTTTTTAAAACTATATAAACAATCATTAAATTATTATATTTAATCTCATTTAATACTTCATTTTCAACGACCAAAAAATCAATAAAATTATTTGAGATATTATTGATTTTAAATAAAAATTTATTACTTTTAATTTTAAAAAATTTCTTTCAATAGTTAACATTCTTTTATATACAATTAGATATTTTTTAAATAATCAAATTGTTTATATAATAAAAATTAATCAGTAAATAAAAGTTTAAATATAAAAATGTGTTTCTCTTAATGTTTCGTATTTTAAAAATTATATTAATTAATGTATCATTTTGATAGGTGAAATTATTAACACATCAATAACACAAATAATGGGTATAAGTAGTTCATTCATATCTTAGATCATTCGATAAGGCTTGATCGTTGCTAATATATAATTGTTTTTATAAAATCATTAATAACTGCAAATATTTAAAATAAATATGTTAGAAATCACCAACATAATAAATTCAATATGCTTAATAACTATAAATATTTACAAATATTATTGAACAACTATAAATATTTACAAATACTTTGTTGATTAAAATTAAAAAAAAAAAAAGTATTGTGGTGATAGTGTCCCGTGAAAATAATGAACTTCAGCGATAAAAGGTATAAGAGTTGGTATATAATAAAAACTTTATTGTGATATACATATACAAAACTTTATTTATTCTAAATGAAGAATATATAATAAAAAAATTTAATATGAAAATTTTTCAACTATAAATTTGCAATATGGTTACACAAAATATAATTTATTTTTGATAAAGGATATCAATGATCCAAAATAAGAAAAAATAATTAAATGAAAATATAGAATTGTTTCAACCAATTTTTATAATGTTCCACGTATTCATTGTGCTTATCAATAGATATTAAGGCTAAAGGCAATGGTAGTAGAAAGTGACGCAATGGTAGTAGAAAGTTAAAGAATAAAAATAGAAATCAAAAGAAGCTAAGAAAAGGCTCACCAGAAGTTAGGGATTTGACTATTAGGGTTTCGGTTTCGGTTATTTATAGGATCATGTGGAGGGATGATAAGGGTTATAGGTCCTCATACCGACATAAATAAAAATTATTAATTAATTTTAAAAAATCCAAAAAATATTAAAAAAATTAAATATTATTAAATGTATTTGAATGCTCTATTATAAAAATCACTCGATTGGATTTAGATTTTGAATTGATTTTTTAAAATCCATACAATCTAAGCTAAATTACATTTATACAATTTTATATTTATTTATTTTTTATTAAAATGATATGTAGTGTTAATTTATTATTAACTTGATCTAATTTAGTTATTTTTATTATTTTAGTTTTTCAACTGTTTGTTAATTTGGCAGCCATTGTGGCCAACTGTTGCTGTGTGAAACGACGCTTTCAAACTTTAGAAATAATGATAAAATCACCATTGTTATGTTACTTTCTTTCTTTTTTCTTCAATTTTCTCTTTCATAAATTATTTACTTATAAATAATTTATGTATTAATGTTATTTTATTACAATTTTATAAATAATTAATTTTATTTATAAAAATTAATTTTACTTTAATTATTTTAAAATAATTTTATTACTTTAATTATTATTCTTATGAAATTTAGGTTTAATTAGATTTATTTATTTATTTTATTTCACATTAATATTTATTTAAATAATTTAAATTAGACCTAATGCATCTTTTCACTTTAATCTTTTATCTAATAAATTTTACATGTTACTCCCTTAGAAAATATTCTGTTAATCTAATTAGTTCTTTCATTTAAATTTATAGAGAAAAAACATTAACTTTTTCCTACATGGTAATCTTGTTGGATTTATTTATCTGTGTGGCTTTTTTGGGAAGTACTCCCTCCGTCCCAAAATATAAGAGAAAAAATTAAAAACACATTTATTAAGATAAGTAAAAAGTATGATAGTTTGATTAAGATTTTGTTGAAAAAAATTGCTTTAGAGATGTAAAAACAATTTTAATTGGTTGTTAGTTATAGAAAAGATGAGAGAGAAAACAAATTAAATGTAACTTGTATTTAATTTTATCTTGAAAAACATAAAAGTTATTTTTTTCTCTTATATTTTGGGACAAGAAAAATGCATTTTTTTCTCTTATATTTTGGGACGGAGGGAGTATTATCTATGTGGCTTTTTCTATATCATCACTTATTAGAATAACTTTTGCCTAAATTACATACACAAACATCTCTTTCTCTTTTCCCTTCTTCAAAACCCTAGCGACCACCTTCTTTTTCGATTGTCCAACACTTTTTCAAGCATTTTTAATTTGAAAACAGTAGAAACAATCATACAAATTTTCAGGCATTCTATGTTTATTCCACCTTCCATTCAAACTCAAACTATGGTATTTTGGATATATCCAATCTATTTGCATTTGTTTGATTAACTATTTTCATATCAATGTTGACCAATGGAGTTGTTATTCCTTTCCTATATGCATGAGTTGTGAGAAAAAGACAGTATTATTGATATTCGACGGGCAACTCGCTTTCACTATGCAAGTGAAAGCCATCGAAGATGGGTATGCGAAAGGAAAAGAATTTGTGTCGACAATGTTACAAACAGAAGGTTACTTGTTAGAGAGGGTGGGATTCCTCCCCTTGTAGATCTTTTTCTGAATTGAAATCTTTGTTTTGCTTCATTCTTTAGAAATAAATTGTCTTCATATGCATATTAATTTATTAATATCATGACCATGTTATTCTAATATCTTGACTTTGTACATTTGGCCTTTTATTCTAATGTTGAAATCTTTTGACTATATTTTATTATTAGCTAATGTTTGAATGTTAGTCAGTTTCCTCATACAAGGTTCCTTTAAGTAGTAATATTTGGGATCATTTATTGTTTGTTCATTTATATTCATTCTTGTTTTCTATTAATTCACTAAGTTCTCTGTTTTGTTCTGCAGGATGAGACGCTCCTTTGATATTTGAGAGAATCAAGACAAAAAATATCAACTTCAACTTCTATAGACTGACCTTTTTTTTCAATAGGCAAGGAATAATATAAAAGTGAGAACAAAGGGTTCTCGAACCCGCTTATAGAGTGACCTTTATATGCATGAATATAGTCATATTTGGCTTTTTGTATTCCCCTTTTCAATTTATTGTGTTTCCTAGAGTTACATGGTGTAAGTTTGGATTTTATTGTGTTTGCTAGAGTTACATCGCATTTTGCTTTCCCTTGTTTCAATTTGTTGTGTTTGTTGTAAAAATTATAGTACAAACCAAGATTGGTGCGAGTTACAGAAGAATCATTATATTTTTACACTATTAAAAATTTGCGAGGGTTTTTAACCTTCAAAAACAAAAGCCCCTCCAATTTAAACAAGATACCAATTTTTTAATACATATGTTGATTTGGATTTTGACCAATTGCATGCATTGCTATCAAGCCACGTCAATAGAAGGTAACGATTTTTTTTAAAATTTGATGGAAATGACCACTTCGGCTAACATAAGTATTTTTAAGGGAATTAGTAAAAAACAAAATTATGAGGTTAGAGAGAGACTCTCTGCCCTCTCTCTAGAACTATTCATCTTCTCACTTATAATCAACATACAAAACGTTCTACGAACATTGATGGCTCATTGAAGGATTATATTGGTTCGGTGTTTTCGGCTTAAATTCCTAGTCTTAGGACTAGGGGCCTTGGCCTTGATCGAGTATTATTCTGTAAGTGGTCGTTGGTGTTCATTTCTCAGTGTACAAGATTGACTCACGTTAAAGAAAATGGAATGGAAAGTAGTTGAAAGAAGAAAGACTCGGACAGAACATAGGCTCAGGTTTTCTGTTTGGAAGGAAAGGAATGGTAAGCAGATTGAGGGAGGAGATAAAATCTCTTCTTTTTTCTTTACTGAGTTTCCTGAACATTATGAAGCAAAAGAAATGGCAAGACTGTTCAGAGAATTTGGAATTTTAGTGGAAGTGTTTATCCTGACCAAGCTAGATAAGAGGGGCAAGCGTTATGGGTTTGCATGATTCAGAGATGTGGAAGACGAAAGAATACTATCAATCCAGCTGGACAATATTCAAATTTTTGGAAGAAAGATCTTCGTAAACATTCCGAGGTTTGACAGAAGGATAATACCAGGGGTTGTGGGGAAGGAAACAAATCTAAAGAGAAGGAACGATACCTATATTGATAGAAAGAAAGCTTGGGTAGGGGTCAGACGTGATAGTTCTTATCTGGAGATGGCAAGGAAGGGTTACACCATGAATAAACACACTTCTCACCCAAATCATGGAACCAAACCCACGGAGATTAAGAATACTAAGATCAACTGGAAGGGTCGCTCATTCAAGGTTGAAGACAAAGAAATGACCCGGTTCGAGAAAGCCTACGTTGGTGTAATCAAAAAATCGGGGAACACCTACAACATCCAAGATATATTTCATAAAGAAGGTTTCTTCCAAATCAAGGTGACGCCAATGGGCGTAAACATGTGCCTTCTTGAGGATAATATTGAAAATGCAATGGTTAATTTGATGCGAGAGGAAGAAGACTGGCTTTTGAATTTGTTTGAAGATATTAGAGGGTGGTCTCCTCAAGAAGTTGACAAAGAGAGGCTTACTTGGGTGAAGTGTTTCGGCATCCCTTGCCACACCTGGATAAACGAATTTTTCAAGTATATAACTAGTAACTTTGGTGAGTTCGTGTGCTGCGACGAAGAAACAGATTCTTAGTCTAAGATGGATGTGGCGAGGATTTTGATAAAAACAAGATACACAAGTAATTTAAATGAGATTGTTGATGTTGAGATTAATGAGGCGTTATTTTGCATCAAGTTAGTGGAGGATAATCATGGCCCAAAAAGAATCATATTAAATGAATCTAAGAAGAAGATATTTGACGAGTCAAATGAATCCATGGTTGATGAAACGAAAGATGATTCGGAGGATGATAACAGGGGAGAAGAAGACTCCATTAATGATAAAAATGAAGAAAAAGTAGCGGATTCTCATGAACTAGGAGATGAAGGGAGAGTAGAGAGTACAACTAGGTCTGCGGGGATACACAACTCTCAAGACATTGGTTGTACCCAAGATATCTTGGGAAAAGCAAATAAATTGTCTCGAAAGGTGTTTTTTGGAGGGATTGGGGGGGAATGTCAGACAGCAGAAAGATCAGCCAAGGAGGAGGCTTTAATTGCTGAGGCGGAGAAAAGTATCTTGATGGGACAAGAGGAAGGTGAGGTAGCAAGTAGGAGGATAGAGAATATCGTGCATGAGTTGGCTGTGGGACCTAGCGAGGTGGAACATCCAAGATCAGAAAGCAGGTTGGTGTTAGGCTTGAAAACGAGTCCTAAAAGGCTTGATGTACTGAGGCCCACTATAGCTTCTGGGCTTGGTCTCAAAACTCAGACTCAGGAACCAAAACCTGTTTTGAGAAAAAAGAAATCTTTGATAGAAATTTATGAAAACTTGCAGATTCCCTATACCCCCTCGTTCTTTTCCACGCTGCTTCACTCCTCATATAAACAGAAAAATGTAAGACCCTCAACTGAAATGGATGAATGTACAACATCTATCTCATCTCAGAGGAGTGGAAGTGATTCGAAATTTTCAGGTGGATCTATTCTATGTGGAGGATCTATATCAGACAAGGATGTGGAAAAAGGAAATGATAGAGTGAAGAGAAGGATTGAAGATGTTCTAGCAAAGGTGTGGATAATACTAAAGAATCTGGGAATTGATGGGGAGGAGGATGATGAAGCTCTTGAAGGAATATTGAGAAGGATCTCATGAATATCACAACTTATAACATAAGAAGGTGTAACTCTTCAATTAAAAGAAGAAAAGTGAAACAATTAGTTGAGAGAGATAACATAGAGTTCTTACTCTTACAAGAAACAAAGTGCCAAGATTTGGAGGAGGGATTTGTCAGCAGCATGTGGGGCAGAGGAGATTTTTGTTGGTCAGCTTCTAGATCTACTGGTCAATCGGGAGGTATGCTTTCTATATGGAATAAAAATTCCTTTTCTTCGGTTTTCAGTTTCGTAGGAAGTGGTTATTTGGGCGTATTTGGATTTTGGAGGGGCAAACCGATTTATATTGTCAACATATACTCTTCTTGCATTCATTCTGAAAAAAGAAGATTGTGGGAGAAGTTAATTCATTTGAAGACTAGTTTGCCTAGTGGGGAGTGGATAGTGGGGGGAGGGCCGGGGGGGGGGGGGGTGGGGGGGGTGGGGAGGGATTTTAACTCAATTAAATATAAGGAGGAAAGGAAAGGGAGAAGGGTCTACAAACACTCAGAAATGGAGGAGTTTGAAGTATTTATAGATGATATGGCATTGATAGATTTGCCTGTTATTGGGAATAAATTCACATGGTTTAAGACCAATGGATCCTGTAAAAGTAGATTGGACAGGTTTCTAATGGATGAGAGCTTATGTGAAAGGTGGAAAGCTGTGAATCAAAAAGTTGGGATGAGAGACATATCAGACCACATGCCTGTTTCACTAATTCTAAATGATGTGAATTGGGGCCCCAAACCATTCAAAACTTTAAACGCTTGGTTTGATCACCCAAAGTTTTTTGATTTTGTTAAATATTGCTGGAACTCAACTAGAAGTCAGGGTAGTGCAGAAAGCATTCTGATTCAGAAACTCAAGCATCTTAAAAATGGTCTGAGGAGATGGAATTTAGAGGTGTTTGGAATTATTGATCTTAAAATTGAGGAAAATGTGAAGAAAATTAATGAGGTGGAGGAATATTTAAATGAGGAGGAGGTTGATAATTCTGAAGATAAATTGAGGTTGAGGGGTGTAGCTATGGAGGTAATGTGGAATAACCTACATTACAAGGAAAGTGTACTAAAACAAAAAGCAAGAACAAGATGGATCAAGGAGGGAGACTACAATACTAAATATTTCCACACTATCATAAACAGAAGAAGAAGGATTAATTCACTGTCTGCAATAAATGTAGGGTTAAATGAAGATGGTGGAGTGGAGGAGGTGAAATATGAGATACAACAACATTTTGCAAAGAAATACAAATCTTCAGCTCCTTCACATAATCTGGAGATGGACATGTCTTCATTAACTAAACTCTCTGAGGAAGATAACCTGTTCCTTTCTATCCAGTTTACATCAGAAGACATTCATGAGGCTGTAAAAGACTGTGATGGGGACAAGAGTCCCGGGCCAGATGGCTTTAATTTGAAGTTTCTTAGAAAGACTTGGGAGATTGTAGGGAAGGAGTTTATTGATTGCATAACGGAGTTCCATGAGAAAGCTTCACTGTAAAAAACTTTATGTTCTAGCTTCTTAGCACTATGCCATAATAGCATTTAGACAGCGCTTTTTTTGGCATTACACAGCGCTTAAAAGCGCTGTCTAAACTGGCGCTGCTAAAAGATTAGACAGCGCTTTGGTTAATGTAAAAAGCGTTGTCTAAATGGTGCTTTAGACAACGCTTTTTGTTTTTTAGACTAACATTAGACAACGCTTTTTGCCTTCTTTTTAGTATACCTTAGACAGCGCTTTTGCTTTTTTTTTGTATACCTTAGACAGCGCTTTTTGGACTAAGCGCTGTCTAAACCCTACTTTAACGCTTTTTATTCAAATTACTGAAAAAAAGCGCTGTTTGTTTTATACAGTTTATATGCACCTGTTTTTGAACCACAATTTGCACCAGGTTTTCAACCACAATTTGCACCTGTTTTTCAACCACATTTTTGCACCAAAATATCATAAATTGGAGCTTCAAACCAATATATACTCATAAATTTTTCCTATTTATATATACAATTTTCATTCAACAAAAAATTTGATTCAAATCTACATATTACTTATAGAAATGCTAAGCAAAAAGCAATGCACATCAAGATAACTCTATCTTCTACTTTGCACATATAACCTGAAACAACACAAAAAGATTGTAATTCAATTAAAATAATAATAAACAATGTCTATAGTTACAAAGTTATACATACTCAAAATTCTCATCAATAAGTAAGAGTACAATATACCTTATAAAACTCCGAGCTCAATAATGAATTGACACCAATCCTCTTTAATTTCATCCAAATGATCTGTTGAGTAATACGCACACTTGAATTCATCAAAGTACTACATAATAATATAACATAGTTTGATTTAGTTTCAACTATTTAATTATATGAGAAATATGTGTTAAATATTAAAATAACTCATAAGTTAGAAATACATACATCGGATGGAATCTCTATTCGATCCAAAAAAAGAGTTTCTCTCATAAACCTCAACATGAAATAACCGCAATCTATACTGTTACGTTGCCGAGGATACTACACATGAAAAGAAACTATGGATAAATCCTTAGTTTTATCAAGTATCATCACTAATATAATAAAAAATGTGATAATTAATATACCTTCACTCCAATCCATGTAATGTTGTTGGCTCTCCTCTTTGTTACTTGGATATCTCTTTGTGCTCGAAAAGCTTGTATAATGCTAATAAAATATAAATGAATATTTAGAACAATTCACATAAATAAATAAATAAATAGACACATGAATATTTAGAACAATCTAACTTACGTATCAATCATTTTCTTCATATCCGGGTATGTTGTCCAATCATTTCCTAACGAATCCAGATAATACACAACTTCTCTGATAGGATTAATCGCGATCAATAACCAATGTCCACTGTAAGATTAAACAAATGTTAGATGGAAACTTTCTACACGACGTCAAAATACAAAAAAAATATAATAGATGAATTTAGAATGAAAATCTAACCCAGTATTAAATGGTAAAAAGAACAACTTTTCTGTATCTTTGTCGGCCATAAAGCGGTTGAGTACATACACCATGACATCATTTGGTTTATTTATGATTAACCTTAAGTTGATACTCGCGGGACTTAAGAATGCGAATCTTTGCTCCAATCCACGTGGACGCATCAATTTGTCATACAGAAACCTTAAATAAAAACATCATTAACATTAGACTATTCATTTGAAACATAAAGTAAATAAGTTGTTCAATTAATATAACAAAGTAGATCGGATATACCTCACGTATGCATTGACAACACTGACGCCTAATTCTTCATGACGAAAAACTTGCTCAAATTCCTCATTACCAATTGATTGTTCATATTGAAAGCCATAAATACCTTCCTCCATAGGTACAAGACGAATACCTCCATTCAGAATATCTGTCATTTCTAGAAATGTCTGAAGGCACGACCTATACTTGGAAGTAGGTTTTTTTCTAGGCGCGATCTTCTTAGCAACAACCTTTTTTTGTGTGGAAACGTTGCTAATCTCTTTACCATGAAGCTATATATCATATAATTAGTTAGATGAAGTATAAGGTCACGAATTTAACATTTTCCATGCATGAATATCATATAATTGTGATGTACCTCTTTTTTTGAAACAACGGACTCGGTATGCTGCGGAATCCTCTTATCTTTTGCTTTGGATGTTGTTGGAGTCTAATTAACATTACCATGTAAAAAATGTACGTAAAATGTGCGTAAAAACTTTGAATACTCAAAGGTTCATAATGGTTTTAAGCATACCTCATATCCTACGCTAATGAGGCCTGACGACCATGCAACAAACGAACCTATTGCATCTCCCACCAATGTTGCATCCGAAACATCGTCAGGATATGGTAATAATGCATCCATCTCTAAAGCAATATCAACCGAGACTTTCAAACATCCAGTAGGGAGCGGTTTAGTGTGAAGTAATTCTCCCAAAGTGTTATACACTTTTCCCTTGCCAACCATCCGATAAGTTGGTGAGGATAAGTAGAGGTGACAAGGGGAAATGCCCTAAAACCAATAATATATATGTCAATTAAATAATTTAAGCTAATAATTTAATTTCATAAAAATATATATAATTACCTCTGGAATATTCAGTTGAAAGTTACAGTTGATACTATCTTTGTCCGAAGCACTATCTCTTTCTTTTTCCTTTCTTAATTCACGAACTTCAGCTTCCAGTGCTTCCAATTTTTGCTGAAGTTCTTTATTACTAGGAGCCTTTTGTTTTTTAATATTCAAGGATGTCGGAGTGATCCCAAAACCCTTACCCCTCACCCGACCAGAATACTCACGGACATCTAATGCCCGACTAAGTATGCTCCTGGGATCATTGGCTTCATCTAGAGATAAAGACTGAGATAGAGTCTCCTGAAAATCAGATGAATATCGAATATTTGTCAAATATTTGTTAATAAAGTTTTGATTTAATTAAAGAAATAATGTTAAACTTACACATTTCTCAAATACTTGTTGAACACCTTCTTTAACAACTCCATCCTTGCCCGCACGGGCTTCCTTCCACAAAACATGTGTCGGAAGAGATGTTTCAGAACTATTCTCCTTTTGTAACTACACATTAAGCCAAATAATATGATCAAATATAACTCATGATGAACAAGTATATCATTGAAATTTATAGATACTTACTATAGACTGTTCTAAGCATCCATATCCAACACGTCCTTTTCTATATGGATAGGCGGGACTTAATGCTCTTTCCCGATTTATTTCACTTACACTATGAAATTATGGGGTTATTCGTTTGGCTTTAAACGTGTCCCATTCTTTTTGTGAAATCAAAGCTCCATATTTAGATGGAAGCTCTGCATCAACAAAATTACCTTCTGCATCCCTAAGAAACTTGGTTGATAAAAATGTTCTAAACCCTCTTAGTAGTTTTCCGGCCAATTTGAGACAAAAAGGTCTTCTATCATCATCAATGTTGAAACACCTCTAAGAAAAACATACACATTGTGCATTAGTACAAGTAATTTAAAAGACATAATTAGTTGGCATAATTAAAGACATAATTATGGTACCTTTATCTCACTCCAAATTTTTTCTTTGGCTTCCTTCAACTCTTTATTTCTCCAATCATCACAAGTAATTGGAACCTCATTCCTTACAAGTGCACCAATAAAACTTGTCAACGTATAACCGTTAGGCTCAATAAGTTGGCCTTGTGGGCTCCAATGCACATCTAATATGATGCCTCGATCTCTATCACGAATCACTTTCTTCATAACTGTTATTCCTCTTTTAATTTCCTCTTCTGCATTAGCTACGTTCTTACCTCCATCATGAATAGAATCATCATGTGGGTGATCCTCATTAGTAGCCATCTAACTTGTAATAAAGAAAACAAGGATTAACAACATTATGAAATCGAATTGAAAACTAAATGCGATAAATAGAAAACCATAAAATTAATACTAATGATGTAGAATAAAGTTGTATATCTATCCAAATCACACATCTCACAAATTGAGGGGTCATAGAGTGTTCATAAAAATTAAATTGTTTAAGTTATAACCAGACAAAAATGGTTTATATAGATGCGGATTGGTTATAACTTATACGAAGAACCTATTATACAAGTCCTAAACCGACTAGTAAGCCACATTATTTTCAGTAAAAGTCACCATAATATCTGTGACACTTGTATTTGTGTGTCTGTCAAGAAGTATGCAGGGGAAAATGATATATGCACAAACTTCATACTCACAAATTATTGACCTACTTGGGCGTTTCGGAATAAATTTTAATCGAACAGATATGATCTCATAATTATTTAAGTACTGTTCCTTATTTGCTAGTACCTTATAAAGGTGGCGTGGATAGTAGGAATGGTACCAGAGTTGGAGAAAAGCCTATCATGAATGACAACGTCAAAATATTGAAACATAATGCTTAGGCCAGCCATAAATCCAAGTCAAATAAAAACGCTACAAGCATAAACTTGAGTACAACCAGTTACACTGTTTTACAAGAAAAGAAGAACCACTATTTCTATCCTTAACCATAACAGAAAAGAAGAAAACATACCTAAACGGTGGAGAACGGTGGAGTACGGTGGAGGACGGTGGAGGACAATGGAGGAAGGAAGAAGGCGAGACTGTAACCGAGACGGTGGAGGAGGGTGGACGACGGTAGCGAGAGCTGTTCTTCGTTCGTTCTCGTCGTTCGCACTTCGCAGCAGAGAGGGAAAGAATAGAGAGGGAAAAATAGAAAACTGATACTATTCCATTTTTTATTTTAATTAATAAGGCCTTAGACAGCGCTTTTGAGAAAAAGCGCTGGCTAATATAGGCCTTTAGCAGCGCTTTTGAAAAGCGCTGGCTAATGTTGTCCTTTACCAGCGCTTTACAAAAAGCGTTGTCTAAGGTAGGCCCTTTAGACAGCGCTTTAACTCCTTTTCGTGTACAGTTTCCGTGTTTTATTTTTTATTTAACTTATAGCAGCGCTTTTTCATAAAAGCGCTGTCTAAGGTGCGCTAGTAAAAGTCATTTTTGGCGTAGTGTAGTTCTTATTCCCAAAGTTGAAAATCCACAAAACTTAAAGGAGTTTAGACCAATTGCTCTTATTGGTTGTCCACATAAGATAATTTCAAAGATTCTGGTAGGGAGGTTGAGAGCTGTCATCCACAAATTGGTTTCTCCATCACAAACCGCGTTTATTCCTGGAAGACAACTATTGGATGGTGTGTTAGTTGCTAATGAAGTTATGGATTATGTCACAAAGAAGAAGAAAAAAGGATATATGTTCAAGATTGATTTTGCCCAGGCCTATGATTATGCGGACTGGAGTTTTCTCTTTAAAGTGTTCAAAGCTATGAATTTTTGTACTATTTGGCAAGAGTGGATGAGGTGCCTGATCTGCAACAGCTTTGGATCTGTCTTAGTGAATGGCAGTTCCTCTAAAGATTTTAGGATCTCTAGGAGTCTTAAACAGGGAGATCCTTTATCCCCATTCTTATTTATGCTTACAACTGAATGTATGTCTCAGTTATTTAAGAAAGCTAAGTAACAAGGTTTGTTGACAGGCATTAAGATTGAAAATGTGACAAGTATTTCTCTTCTTCAGTTTGCTGATGATACCCTAGTATTATGTGATGAGGCTTAGACAAATATCTGGGCAATAAAGTCTATATTAAGAGGTTTTGAGGTGTTGTCTGGCTTGAAAGTGAACTACAACAAAAGTGTGCTCATGGGATTTGGGGTGGAGAGATACCAGACAGAAGCTACTGCCTCTTTCTTGAACTGCAAATCAGGCCAATTTCCCTTCAAGTTCTTGGGTCTGGTGGGGGGGGGGGGGGGAACACAAATCCTATTCCTTCTGGTATCCGGTGCTAGCATCTATAAAAAATCGTTTGGCAAGTTGGAGGGGCAGGATGTTGTCTATAGGGGGCAGGGTAACTTTAATCAACTATGTGTTAACAAATCTACCTATTCACTTTCTTTCTTTCTTCCTTGCTCCAACAAGACTTGTAAAGGAAATACAATCTATACAAAGGAGATTCCTATGGTCAGGTGGAGGGGACAAAAGCTGTGTGTCGTGGGTGAAATGGTCCTTGGATGGTAAGATTCTAGAGGCATTAGAGATCATGTGGAGGATCAAGGCTCCTTTCAAAGTTCTGATTTTTGGCTGGAGATTACTTCTAGATAGAATGCATACTAGAGAAAATTTGAGTAGGAGAGGTGTGATAACGGGTCCACACCAATTATCGTGTGTATTCTGCTTCAAGGAATTGGAAGAAAACAACCATGTTTTCCTTAGTTGTGAGAAAATTAAGATAATGTGGAAGGCTTTAGAAAACTGGTTGGGGATTCTATTACCAAGGGGTTTAAACATAGCTGAAATGCTCATTAACTGGTCCAAGTCAATTGATTTTGGTTTAACTCTTGCATATGTTTGGCTGATCTCTTGCTGGTGTGTGTGGAATACAAGGAATCAGGTGATATTTAATGACGCCATTCCAAATCCATCGTCTATTTTAGAGCTGATTAGGCTGGTTTCTTGGAAATGGAAGAAGAAGAAGTCCAAGGAAGTGTTAGGGGGAAGTTTCTATGATTGGTTTAAGCTACCCTTGGATATTACCAACCATCCTTGTTATCAGGCGCGTGGATGAAGGTTTTGGCCGGATTTCTTACAATTGAAATTAAAGGTTTAGTCATGGGAGGGTAGTATTTTATATTTATCTCTATGTATATATTTCCTGATTTGGTTGGTTGAGTTTCAGATTTTGAAACTTCATACATTTCTATCATCAATTATTGGCAGTATTTGTGTAACTGGGGCCTGTGGTCTTTTTTCTTGACCTTATGAAATATATTTGAGTATTAAAAAAAACATGTAAAAAATTTTAGACATGGGATTGAAGTGAAACATTAAACTCCACATGAAGAGCTTGAAGCGATAAGAGGAAAAAACTGAGAATCATCTGAAGATGGAAAAGAAATACTATCAGACACTAAGGCTCCCCTCCAAAGGTATTGGTGACACAATTTCCTGAAAAAGGTATCATAAGACCATCATGCAAAGCCTCTTCCTTCCTAGAAGAAAAAAAAATCAAGACACCATAAAATAAAGAAGATGTCAAAACCAGAGGAGCCAAGCTTTTGGTCTCAATATCAAAATTAAAATGCAACATTTTAACCATATTGGGGTGAAATAGCAAGGATGGGGTTGCAGACCAGCAAAAATCAAAGGGATCGAATGACCCATACAGCCCAAAAATAATGGATTTCTAAGGCTACCTCCAATCTCATTGGTTTAGGGGAAGAAAAATTAAAATTCAAATAACTAGGCTAGAAGAAAGGAACCCATTTGATTTTGTAGGTGGTGCGGTTTACTATTTTCTAAACTTCTTCATCCACACTTTTAGACGTGACTAACAACTGGGGAGGAGATTTTGTCCAACCACCGCCTAATTATACCGGCCACCCCCTGTAATAGTGCTTTTACCGTAATATCCTATGTGATTTTTATGCTTTTAAAAATATTGTGTTTCCTCAATTTTCAGGAAATTTCTAAGTATTTATCAAATTTGTGGAAAATTTCATGAGTTTTTACCAAATTTTGGGAGAATCTATTTGTTCTTACCGGATTTAGAAAAAAAAATGATGTAAAATTATATATTTCATACCAGTTTTTTAAAAAATACTATCGTTTTTTTGGGGGATCTATGAGTTTTATCAGATTTTTGGAGGATTTATGAGTTTTTACCTAATATTTGGGGAATTTCATAAATTTTTATCAGATTAAAAAAAAACGATAGTGTTAACTTCATTTTCTTAAACTATCGGATATGAAATACTGAGTTTTTAAAAAATTCATGTTATTACAGAACATATCGCATTTATAAAAAATTCCAGTAATGTTAGCTTCGCCTTTTATAAGCATGTTCAATATGAACGACCATTTTTTTTAAATGTATTATCAATTTTTTTTTTTCTTTTTTTAGCCAATGTTGTTTTGATCAAACACCTACAAAAGTGAATGACGGAAAATTAAAAAACAACATTAGGAAAAATTAAACAAGGGTAAGTCATTAGTTTCCTTGTATGAATGGTATAAAATGCCTCACAAATTGCTGTTGGATTAACATAGAGGAAGTTTTAGTGGAGAGGATCTTCAAACCATTATTGGTTCTTGTGGTTTTGGTTTGTATTAAAACTTTCTTCTTGCTGCATAATTGCAGGCATTTTTGTATGCTGGTCTACTCTTTAGACCTAATTAATATATTTTATTTGATTATTAAAAAAAACAGTTGGAGCAATTGATTATTCTCAAAAAAGTGAACAACTAGCATATTGAATATACTTTGCTATGGATCTCATTTTATCCATCTTCCTTATTAAGATTCAGGCAACAAGTTAACTTATTAACAAGCCAAACTAGAAGGCATAATTTTAAATAGTGATGTCAATTATTGTAATTTTATAATTTCCATAAAAGATAAAATGAAACCTCCGAATCATTATACTATTTCTCCATCATAGAAAAGTCTCAATTTGTTATGTTAATATTAATTAAAAAATGTTTGATATATATGCCTCCCATAGATTGTTGGAGGTACGATTTGTTATTAGATTTGAAGTAGATTTTTAATTTGGTGTTTAGAGAATACTTATATACATGAGATTTGGAGTAATAAATATTTATATACATTAGATTTGAGGTAATATTCTTCAACAAGGGCTATGGCGCGTGGTTAGGGAATAATGGATATGATAATTATGTTAGTGTTTTATATTTTGGCCTAATGAGAAGGAAGATTTGAGGGACTTACTACATTCTATTATTATTAAGAAGGAAGAGGATGTCTTCAGATGGGAGCCAGGCAACGCAGGTGGAACTGTGTCGGGTTTTTCTGTACAATCTTGTTACGATTTGTTGTGGGTTCTTAGAGAAGAAACGCCAGAGGAAATTGAAGGTTTGACTGTCATGAAAAAGGTTTGGAATTCGAAGCTTCCTTTGAAGGTTAAGGTGTTTAAGTGGCGTGTGGCAAAGAATAGGTTACCAACCAAGGAGCAATTAGATAGGCTAGGTATAATGTTTGCTGAGAACGAGGTAGTATGTGAGGTATGTGGCTGCGAGTCCGAAACTTTGAATCACGTCTTATTCGAATGTACTAAAGCAATTGAAGTTTGGAAGGGAATGGAGAGATGGCTGGGAATAACAAGCAGCGGCTTTGGCAGTTGGAACGACTTCGCTGGTTCGTACCATGAGTCGATTTTGAAAAAGTCTGGAGGTCAAGCATGTATTTTCTTTTGGTGTACTGCTGTTTGGTTCCTTTGGCATAGCAGGAATGTTCTGTGTTTTGAGTCAAAATCTATGGCTGTATTGGACATTTTAAATAGTATTAAGTTTTTTAGCTGGAAGTGGAGTGTTAATTATAGATGCTATAAGGTCATCCCCTTATATGATTGGTACACAGTCCCTATATTGTGTTGTAAAGGGTTCTAGAGTCTTTGTTTTGTGAGAGTTTCTGCACCCCTTGTGCAGGTTGTTATATTAATATTGCCTTCAGAAAAAAATATTTTGGCCTAATGACAATTTACAATTGAGTGTTTGAGAATCTACAAGTTTATCTTTTTTCTCTCACTTACTTTATAGACTTTAATTTCCTTCTTCTTATTTAGATATATGATTCTTGTATAGGAAAGTTTGTGCAATAAATAAAATAAAATAAACTATTACTAATAAATAAATAAATTATTCGATCCATTTTAGTCGTATAATGCATGATTTAAATGATTATGATTATTGTTTTAACTTAATTTATGCAGTTTTTTTTTCAAGTATTAATTATAAATCTTAGTTGGATGAAAGTTAATTTTAAATGGAGAGTATGAAGAAAGAGGGAAGAGTTAATACAAAATGTCAGTAAAAATCTTTTTGATAATAATCAAAAGTTTTATTGACCTTGTATTGACCTTTTTGATAAACTTTTTGATGAAAAATGAAATCATTTTATTGGTTTCTTTAATAGGTAATGAAATCATTTTATTTGTTTGTTAAAGTTATAACAATTGGATAGGATATGTTTTCTTTAATAGGTAATGGAATAACATAAAGAGTATAAGGAATACTCAAACCCTATATATAACAAGAGAATTAAACCAATCATAAAATACACAAGAGTATGGCAAACTAGAATTTAGAAAGATCCATCTCCACAAGTGATATTTAATAGAATTGATAGTATCATCAATCGAAAAAGACTTACCTCTAAAAATATGATTATTTCTACATATTCAAATAAACCACACAGTTGTTGCCCAAAGGAAATTCACGTGCTTGTTACTTATCTCCTTCCTCATCAATATACCAAAGCAAGAAAAGGAAACATGACTCTTAGAATCTAACATCACCTCAAAGCCCGTCCACCTCCCGAGACCCTTCCAAACATTCACAGCATAAACGCCACTTATAAATAAATGAGACGAGGATTCTTCAGAGCTTATACATAAAATGCAAATAGGACCGAGACAACAAAGGAAAATGCCTCTCTTCAACAATTGGTCTTTTGTAGCTAACATGTTCAAGAAAAGTCTCCAGAGGAAAATTTGAATTTTTTGAAGGGATCTTTGAACTCCACAGCTCCTTCAATGCAGCTACTAAGTCATCTTCGATAACACAAGGCTGATTGATTTGAAAAATCATCTCAAAACAGCAACTGACAGAAAAGCTACTTGAGACTTTTAAATCCCATTTAAAACTATCTTCAACAGAGGCAACAGGCGGCCGATTCTACAACAAAGTATCTAACTACTCCTGCTCCCTATACATCACCGAACCAGTAGATAAAGAAGGAAAATGAATAACCCATCTCTATTATGGTCTGCACCAAAACCCCATCTCAGCCACACTCTTTTTCGGACAAGGAGAGAAAAGAGAAAGGTTGGGAAAAACCTTCCTCAATGAATGATTATACAACCACTTGCAATGCCAAAATGAAATTCCCCTTCCGTCACCCAAAGAATAGTTCAGACTGTCAACAAAAAGATTTGAGTAAATTACCTTGTAGCTCAATGAGGAAATATCTCTCAACCAAGTAGAATCAGAATTTTTACGTCTAGCCCCGTTATAGCTCGTCACCGCCAAAGCCAAACTTGATGATGAATACCTATTGTATGGTGAATCTTCATACATGCCAAGTGTATCAGAAAGAAAAAAGAATTAATGTAGATATATAAAATCATCTAGAAAACATGATTCTTGAAATCAAATGAGAGTTTTTTCAATGTGCTCATGTATACAAAAATTTGTATTGTGATAATCAATAGATGTTGTATTTTGGGTGCACTAACTTCAAGCAGTTATTTTCAGTGTTAATATTGTTCAACTTGAAGGCAAGAAATGATTGGACTTATAAAAGTTTTAGTGAATTGTTTGAGTTGTTATGTGAAATGCTCCCTGAAGATAAAACATTGTTGAATTGTAACTACTATGCAAAAAAGATATTGTGTCTGATAGGTATGATAGGTATGGAGCACAAGAAAATACATTCATATAATGCTCTAATAATTGCTTATTACACTGAAACGAGTTTGAAGAGTTGAATAGTTTCCTCACATGTGGGATATCGTGCTACAAAGGGAAGGATGGTGATTTATATTGTGATGACTGCACAAAGCGTCCTCTTGCAAACCTATAATGGTATCTTCCAATAATTTCATAATTCAAAATATTATTCAATAATTAAAATGATACAAAGAATGTTAGGTGGCATGCAAGAGATATTGTGATGGAAAACTTTGTCATCTCACTGATTCTTTACAATGGAAGAAAATTGATGCTTTGTATCCTTATTTTTGAAACGAGTAAAGAAACCTTAAGCTTGGACTTGCTAAAGATGAAATGAATACATCTAGAAACTTAAGTAATAATCGTACTTCATGGGTTGTTATCTATGATGATTTTGGGCCTACAGCACCTAGGTAATGACATACATGTTTATCTAAAACCCTTGATTGAAGACATGACGATGATTTAGTAAGAAGGAGTTGATGTGTTTGACAGCTATTCCCGTGATAATTTCAAAATGCATATAATGTTATTTTTCACTGTCAATTATTTCATGGCATAAGGGACCTTGTGTGGATATAGTGTTAAGGGATATAAAGTGTTCCTTATATATATATATATATATATATATATATATATATATATATATATATATATATATATATATATATATATATATATATATATATATATATGTGTGTGTGTGTGTGTGTGTGTGTGTATATATATATATATTATGAGATATTAGATCGAACTCTAGTTTAGCATGCCGTCAAAATCTGCTCACATGCTGTTGTCGAAGACCTACTTGCTGTAGTCGAAGTATGTTCTAGTGTGTAGCTGTCGGATTAAGCCTTGTGTTAAGGATCCAATTGTTTAAGTTAGCTTTACCCTAAGTTAGCTTGTAATGGGTAATTGTTAAAAGCCCATTAGTTTAGTATGTTAGGTTTTATTATAAATAACATACTAGTCTCTTATCTGGTGGTGTGACAAAACCTAATTAGGGTGAGAGAGTTATTTTTTATTCTTAAGTACTTGTAATCTATTTTATAGATAAAGTAAAGAATAGCAGTTATAACCAATCATTGTTGTTTTTCTTTGTTTTTTCCTTTGTTAACCCTAACCCTTATGTGTTTCTTGCCTATGAAAAACCCGAGTATACTTTGTTCTAAGGCATCGTTTTTCACAACAAATTGGTGTGGTGAGTATGGAGAAGATGCCTTCAACAAAGTAGGGGATTGAAAAGTTCACCGGAGTGAACGACTTCGATCTGTGGAGCTTGAAGATGAAAGCCCTACTGGTTCAGCAGGATTGTTTGGAAGCGTTGAAGGGAAAGGTAGTCATGGACGCTGCATTAACGGAAAAAGAAAAGACGATCATGATAGAGAAATCCCACAACGCTATATTATTGAGCCTTGGTGATAAGGTTCTTCAACAAGTATCAAAAGAGACTACGACATCGGGGTTATGGTTGAAACTTGAAAGTTTGTACATGACCAAATCTATGGTGAATCGACTCTACCTGAAGC
The DNA here is from genome assembly GCA_022829125.1 of Lathyrus tuberosus. Lineage (NCBI taxonomy): Eukaryota > Viridiplantae > Streptophyta > Magnoliopsida > Fabales > Fabaceae > Lathyrus > Lathyrus tuberosus. The sequence continues at coordinate 22,122,585 of JALAZF010000033.1, read as the reverse complement.
AAGCTTTGTATTCATTCAAGATGAGTAAAGACAAAGTGTTGGCTGAGTAGTTGGATATGTTCAACAAACTGATCCTTGATCTTGAAAATATTGATGTGAAGATTGATGATGAAGATCAAGCACTATTGCTGTTGTGTGCTTTGCCCAGAACACATGCTCACTTCAAAGAAACTCTCCTGTATGGAAGGGAGTCCCTGAGCTTTGAAGAAGTTCAATCAGCCTTGTATACTAAGGACTTGAACGAACTAAAGGAGCTTAAACCTTCAAATCATCTGATGTTCTTGTGGTTTCAAGAAGAAATGGCAACGCAACCATTGTTCAAGATGACTTCGAATCATCTGATGTTCTTGTGGTTTCAAGCGGCGACTCAAGAAATGAGTGGATTATGGATTCAGGTTGCACTTGGCACATGACTCTAAACAGAGAGTTGTTCGAGGAGCGATGTGATCAAGATGGTGGATCAGTGCTGCTGGGAAATAACAAAGCTTGCAAGATTATATATATTGGGTTTGTGAGATTCAAGCTCCATGATGAGTCAATAAGGTTATTAACTGAAGTCAGGTATGTACCTAATTTGAAGAGAAATTTAATTTCTCTTGGGGAATTTGACAAGAAGGGATATGTTTTTCAAGGAGAGAAAATATCCTAAGAGTCATGAAGGGGTCGAAGGAAGTCTTGGGAGGCGTGAAGAAACAAGGCTTGTACACCCTTGAGGATGAAGTTGTAAGTGGTTCGACAAATGTTGCATCCACGAAACCTTTGTCGAAGACAGAAAATTGGCACATGAGATTGGGCCATGTCAGTGAAAAGGGTCTGGTCGAATTAGGGAAACAAAATCAGCTTGGAGGAGATAAAGTCGAAAAGATGAAATTTTGTGAACCTTGTGTACTTGGAAAATTTTACAGAGTGAAGTTTAACAAAGGCAAACAAAGAACTCATGGATCCCTTGATTACATCCATGCTGATCTTTGGGAGCCTGCAAGGTGTCCATCAAATTTAGGAGCAAGGTATTTTTTATCCATAGTCGATGATTATTCAAGAAAGTTATGGGTATTCATCCAGAAGACTAAGGATTAAACTTTTGAGAATTTCAAAGGTTGGAAGACTCTGGTCGGAAATCAGACTGACAGAAAGGTCAAGAGGTTGAGAATCGACAATGGCCTTAAGTTTTGCAATGAGGCGTTCGACAACTTTTGTGCTGCCTCAGGTATTGCAAGGCACAAAAATACTATCGGTACTCCACAATAAAATGGTTTGGCAGAAAGGTTTAATCGAACTATTTTGGAAAGAGTTAGATGCATGTTAAATAGTGCTGGATTAAAGAAGGTGTTTTGGGCTGAGGCTGTTTCGACAACAACATATTTGATAAACAAATATCCTTCGATTGCGTTAGATATGAAGACACCTGAAGAAGTTTGGACGGGACATTCACCTAGTCTCGACAGACTGAGAGTATTTGGTTGTGTGTCCTATGCTCACATTAGGCAAGACAAGGTCAAACCTAGAGCTCTGAAGTGCATGTTCATGGGATACCCTGAAGGAGTCAAAGCTTATAGGTTATGGTTTCTAGAGCCAGGTCACAAGAGGTGTATCACCAGTCGAGATGTAGTTTTTAATGAAGCTGAGATGACTTTCGAGAAAACTCTTGATGATGACGAAGAGCTGGAACAGGGAGAGATTCTTGTGGAGGTGGAGCATGTTGATGCTGAATTGCGTACCCTATATGATGTCGAAGAAGAAGGTGAAGTTGCTGTCGAAGATGAGGAGACTAATAATGACTACTTGCTAGCAAGAGATAGGTCGAGGAGAGTCATCAAGCTACCTCAGAGACTTGGGCATGCAGATCTTATAGCTTATGCCTTAATCTCTGCAAGTGAGGTTCTCGACCAAGAACCTAGAGACTATGAGGAAGTTATGAGGAGTCGAAAGAAGACTGAATGGCTGAAGGCCATGTGTAGCGTGAGTTTTATGTGTGGTTGCGAAGCACTATCGCTTTGGGTTACTACAGCTCGATTCATTTTTTATCCTATTGAAGCTGATGAAGGAAGGGAAATAGATGTCTCCAATTAACCCTGTTTGCATACTGAGGTTAAACAGATGACTGTTGGTTTACAGTTGCTACAAAGATTGTGGGTCTCTCTTAGGTTATTTTGTTGAAAATGGATTGCCTGGACTATTTGTGAGGTTTTTGGGTAAGGTGTTAGGACTTGGTGCTTTTGGGTTGACATATGGGGATACTGGATTTGGGTTTTTGATTAGTATGCTCGCTAAGATTTTTGTAATCTTATGCCTACGTATTCCCATGAAACAGGGAAATCAGAGCGATCGTAGTTCCTCCTATTCTATGGGAGGAAAAAGGTTGTTTTGGCATCTTGTTCAAAGCCCAAGACGTGAAGCTAAATGGTTTGTTTGTATCTTGTTCAAAGCCCTAGATGTGAAGCTAAAAGGTTTCTAGAGAGAATTTGTCATCTCTAAAGAGAGACATCTCGTCTGTTTATCACCACTGTTGGGTGACTGATTATAAAGGATAATTACTTTAACTGGGGTATGTGAATCCAGCAATGCCATAATTTCCTTTATAGGGGATTTTCAACCTGAAGGAGAAGACTTTAACTCAGTGTAGACCAATGCTATCTTTCCTTAGGAATTTCTCATGCTAAAAGAGGGATAGTGATGTGGATGTAAATAATCCAGAGGCTTGCCGCTTATAACGATTAGGTGAAGGAAAAGGAGTTGTTGATGTTTGTATCATATGAACAAGGCACAACTTTGATGCTAAAAGGTTGATTGACTCAACTGGGGTTTCCTTATACAAAGCCTAAGAGGAGGCTATTCACCCAACAAGAGGGTGTTTTTATGTGTCTCGTACGAAGCCCGAGATAGAGGCTAAGAAGGGTTGACTCAACAAGAGAGTTTTTGTATCTCGTACGAAGCCCGAGATGGAGGCTGAAAGGTTGATTGACTCAACAAGTGAATCTTTTATACTCAATAAGAGAGTAATTTTGTATCTCGTACGAAGCTCGAGATGGAGGCTGAAAGGGTTTGACTCAACAAGAGAGTCTTTTATACTCAACAAGAGAGTTTTTGTATCTCGTACGAAGCCCGAGATGGAGGCTGAAAGGGTTTGACTCAACAAGAGAGTCTTTTATACTCAACAAGAGAGTTTTCGTATCTCGTACGAAGCCCGAGATGGAGGCTGAAAAGAGATTTGACTCAACAAGAGAGTCTGAAAAGGTTAGCTTCACTGGGGAGAATCATTTGTACAAATTCCAAGAGGAGGCTATTGGTGCTGGTAACTATTTCAGTTGAGTGACAGGTCCAATATATTGGATAAAGAGAAAATCAGTTCTTATATGGGTAATGTTGCGCTTAGGGATTACTCCGAGGATCAGGGTTATTTCCTGTTCTTTAAGGAAATGGGAAATCCAAAGGGTATTGAGACTGTCCAAGTCTACGGGTGTTTTGAGAAATCGATTCTCAGATAGTGAATGATCTTTGTATGATGCCCAAGAGAAGGCTGGTATGTTAAGGGATGAAGGTCAACCCATTAACAGGTCTGTCACTTGACTCAGAAAGACAGCTCTAGCAAATTGATGACTAGGTTCTGTTCCTATACCTGTAGAGGTCTCTGGGTCCTTGTACTAAGCCCAAGAGGAGGCATGAGAGCTTTTAAGAAGCTGAAGGGTCCTTGTACAACGCCCAAGAGGAGGCGGGGATTCTTTTAAGAAGCCTGTGGGTCCCCAAACCCCGAGAAGTTCAAGACATGTTATTCACTGAGAATAGATCAAGCCAGGAAAGTCTGAGAATTTGGAAGAAACTCAAGGGATGCCATTGACGGAGAAAAGATCATCTCTGGGGAGTTAGAGTTTCTTTGACAATGTCTAAGGGTGACAGTCTGAGAAAGGGTTCACCGAGAATGCTGCCTTTCACGTCTCCATATTGTTTAACCCCAAGAGGAGGGAAGACTGTGTCTGGTAATCCTATGGGGATCTAGTTTTGTTTGTATTTAAGAGTGACCAGCAGAGCTTTACCTAGTGCTAGACGTAGTTGCCGGGAAAAACTCTAAATAACTATACTAGTCTTACACAGTTGATATTTGACAAGTATATAAAAGTTTGTGAAAGAAGACTTACAGTGAGCAGCCCCACAATACAGTTATATATATATATATATATATGAAAGCGAATAAAGAAAGCGGGTAAACACTTACTCGGTTGTAGAGCTTCCATGCTGTTTGGTTAGTTGGTCAATAAAGAAAGCTTTGATAACAATAAAATATTCAAAATTAAAGGAGAAAGTACTTTGAAAAGATTGTTGGGGATTACAGCTCAAGGAGAGGCCCAAGGTTTTATCAGTGATGGCACTGTTGTTTTGAATTTGTACAGAGGGACTTATACAAGTGACTGAGGCCCAAAAGGTTTTCTGTACAAAGGGATGGGTCTTACACTCTCTCAAGAGGCCCAAAGGTGTTTAAAGAAAAAGAATAGGGCTTATAACACGAGGGTAGGCCCAGATGATTTGTTTTTGAATTGGCGATCGCGCCGTGATTTTCTTTTAATGCAGAGGGACTTATACAATATCTGAGGCCCAAAATTGTTTTGGTTAAAAGGGGATTGGGTCTTACACTCTATTAGAGGCCCAAAAGGTGTATTTTTGTACAAGTGATGGGGCTTACAACTCAAGGAGAGGCCCAAGGTTTTATTTTGAACTGGCGACGATCGCGTCGAACTTTTGAAATACAACGGGACTTATAAACAATTGAGGCCCAAAAAAGGTCTGTATTTACAAAGGATTGGGTCTTACACTCTATTAGAGTCCCAAAAGGTTTGAAAAAGTTTGATGAGGGTTGAATTAATCAAAAACCCTAATTTCACTACAAGAAAAAAGGAGATTAACGACACTTGAGTTGCGACAGTTATCACAAAACCGTCCTTATTCCTGGATTGCGACGGTTGTCACGACAGTTAGGGTCAACTGTCGCAGATTTTTTGCCACAGTTATCAAAAAACCGTCATTATTCCTGGATTGCGACGGTTGTCATGACAGTTAGGGTCAACTGTCGCAGATTTTTTGCGACAGTTATCAAAAAACCGTCATTATTCCTGGATTGCGACGGTTGTCACGACAGTTAGGGTCAACTGTCGCAGATTTTTTGCGACAGTTATCAAAAAACCGTCATTATTCCTGGATTGCGACGGTTGTAACACCCCAATTCCCATCGCGAATAAATAACACTTAATAAAATCAGAGTAACTAAAAATTTATTTTTTCCGACAGGAAACAGGGATGTCACACTTAAATGAACAAAATACAATCCCGGCTCAACATTTTTGATACATAACACAAAGGGAAACTTTTCCTTACAAAAGGATGGTCAATTATGGAATAAAGCGGAAAGATCCATAACCGACTTGTTTTACAAAATAAACTGTTTTAGAACCTCTACTATATACAAAAGTACTACCAAATATATTTAACAATTATATACATATAAACATAATCGTTCCCCGACTCCCGTGCTACGTATCAGAGCAGACACCAAAACCGACAACGGAACGGAGGACTACTCTTCACAAAAGCCTCCACGCCTCTAAAGCTGACAATCTGCACTATGCCATAAAAAGCATATTCCAGCAGAAGGGTGAGAAATATTATCATAATAACGTTGCATATAATTATATAGACATCAACGTATAATACACATATACCACATTCTCACCACGACTTATCACGATGCACGTATCTATACACATAACATCAACATATTCCATAAGTCATTTACACGGCATAACAATCCGTAATTTAACACATCTAATATCATAGGCATAACCATTCATGCTCAAATACATGTATCCCCAATACATATCGATGCATTTAACATAAACACATATATTCATGTTCATTCACCGATGCATCATTACAAACATACAATTATCATCATTTCACATAAACATACATATTATGTTTATTTTCCAATGCACACCTGCACGATTCTGTTCATTCCACATCAACATATACATATATATATATGTTCATTCATCAATGCATAACTACAATGATGACAAATGCAACTCATAGAGACCGACTCTCGACTCTATGCAGATGCAATGCGGTACCGACTCATTTCATCTCAAGTTCAATTGAAGAACTTATTGGAACCATCGCTTGTTACTTAACGTAACTCCCCGTCGGGCATACGATGTTCACCCATTGCTACCACCTCTCAAAAGGCTTACAATGTTTATGGATTGCTTTCGGTCCTCTTTGTATAAGGCTCACAATCCGATCGCTTTCGGTCCTCTTTGTATAAGGCTCACGATCGTTTGTAATCATCGCTCCCACCTCTCAAAAGGCTTACGACGTTACAACGGGTTCATCTTAGAACCCCACAATGCAAGAATGCACATCATGATGCTTCACATACAACATGACTCATGACACTCTTGACATGCATACATATTCACAACCATGTGAACCATTTCAACATCAATAATCATGCATTGAAAATCAATTCAAACAATGCATTCATCATTAACCACAAATCACAACAACAAGCATATTATCATATGCATTCACACCAATTCACATTAATTACACCAAATGGCAACGAGCATCGCTTTACCACCCAAACGGCAACGAACTCTTTCACAATTAACATGCATTTACATTTAATTTAAACAATGCATTTCATGATGTTTGACATACAATGACTCATGACATTAACATTGTATACTCACACACATCACATGCATCTTCACACATATATGCAACCATAATCATGCATATATATAATCAAATACCACACATTGCATATTCTTGCCCTTAGGCCACAAATCAACAACCACAACAATCATCACATATTCACATTTAACATGCATTATCACTTAATTCAAATAATGCATACATTCACTCAAGATCCACAATTCACAAAGCATTCTCAAATCAAGGGTTCGCTCTACAAACATATCCACAACACATTCATATCATTCATAATTAACATACTTAACATTTTCTACAAAATCACTATTCACAAACAGTCGGAAAAGTCGGCCAAAAGTCGGCTAAAAATATAATTTCTTATCACCATCAATTAGTACATATCAATACCTTCAATTCGATATAAAGAACTCTCAAATCCGATAAACAACGAACAAGTTATGAATATTTCAAACTAACGCAAAAACATAAACCGGACGCCCGACACTACGAAACGGTTCGTAAAAACTGTACCGATTGGACCAAGTTCAGACCCCAAAACTATTTTTCCTAGAAAGAACATCTCGTTAGTTTCCCAATGCTTCGAACGGGGATCAAAACCGACTTACGGTTCAAGAGATATGAATTTCCAAAGTTTCCCCGACAAACCAGAATTTCTGCTTCAGCACAGTAGGTATCGATACATAGGCTTTATGTATCGATACATAAAGACCTCATGTATCGATCCCTAACTCGCATGTATCGATCCCTGCTGTAGTAAAAATTCCATTTTTCCCAATTTTCACAGTAGGGATCGATCCCTGGGATTATGTATCGATCCCTAACCCTGTTTTTCACAAAAAACCAGATTTTTCAAATTACAACTTTGCTGTCCTTTTCCCGAATCCCCGAAAACTCGACTAAATCGAACATTTTCACCGAAACAAACATATACGCGCAACCACCAAATACATAAGAACAATTTAGAACACATAAACGAAATTTCTACGACGTTCGATTTTTCGATTAAATTTCAACCTTTCAAAAACCAGAATTTTTAAACTTCACCAAATCGAATAAAAAGCACGACATACGACGACCTAACCTTCCTCGATACAACTACGTAATTTATTTCGAATTCTAACCGTGAAAACATCGTTTTCTATCAATTTCCTATAATTCGACCTAAACGGAAACAACAACGGAAACATACCGAAAACTAACCGAAACATAACCAAACTTAATGAAACTTCAAACAGCAGCTCACATACATATAACCAACCAACACATGTATTTATACAACTTTCCGACCGTAGAAACATCGGTTTCTATCGATTTCGTCCAATACGACATAAACGGAAACATATGGAAAACCAACCAAAACATTCACACAAAACACATACATAATCATACACAAAGTTATAATAACAATATTTCACACCCTTACCCGATTTCTCGATTCTTGGAAGCTTGATCTTGATGATTTGTAGCTTTCCTTCTTTTTCTCTTCTCTTTTTCTCTCTTGCTCTCTAAATTCTGTTTTTCCCTCTTTCTCACCTCTAACTTTCTATTTTAATAAAACAAATATCTAGCCACCCAAAAAGACCAAAATACCCTTACACTCAAATATCTCGCAAACGCTCTCAAAACGCGATAAAACATAATCACGATGAAAAATAATATATTCTCAAATAAAAGTCAAGAATAAAATAATATAATAATAAAAATAATTAAATCGACTTGACTAAATAAATAAGACAAAATCGGGGCGTTACAACTCTCCCCCACTTAGACATTTTCGTCCTCGAAAATATACCAAGCACGAACAACCCCGGATACGGCTCTAGTATCCGACCAACCCACTATCATGCCAACAAAAGGCACACCACGGATAACACAAACTGACAAACCACCTTGCTAACAGCAGATACAACAACACGACACGACAACGACGACAACAACCACGACAAGATGCAAAGCCCATACAATGCACTTGACGACCAACTCACAACTCAAGGAATACACAAAACACAACTCACAGGTTCACTCTTGAACCCAAAACACAACAGGATCGTTACCATCACCATAGGTAACACTCCCCTAATCCCCCATCATAGGAATTAGCTACACACACTCGAACCATCACCATGGAAACGAGGCAACAACACAATCAAGAATACAAGTTCCACGACACAACATCAATTAAACAACCTCCACACAACCATAATACTAACATCCTTGTCACACAGTCATACCACAACAATGCTACGATTCACCAATCGAACATATAACCGAAACATCCATCTACATAGTAGCCCATGGATAACACTTAAACCTTTCACTTATCACTTCCATTTTGAAACGTCCAATGGTCTCATCAGTCCTACATATTCCCAATGTTCCACCTACGAAATCTTACAAGTCACACACACATATATGAATTGTGCCACATCACGCTTCCGATGCGCACTCTGATTACCCGAAACCATCAAAACTACCAATCTCACGACCAAGGTCTAACTCTTTCTCATAATCACCAAAAATCATTGTTCGCCTTTAATATACCCAACCTCGCACTCTACTGTGTTATCTCACACACCAGACACCAGTCTCTGAACTGCTCAAATAATTCTCATCCATCCGAACAGACATGCATAACAACTTTCGACTTAACTCATCAGGCACGACATTAACCTCACCAATGGGATAATTCCAACTAAAGTCATAACTCATCACAAATTCCAACCATCTTCTCTGTCTCATACCATATTCCTTCTGACCAAACAGGTACTCAATATTCTTGTGATTACTAAACACTTCGAACCCAAAACCATAAAGATAATACCTCCAAATTTTCCAACACAATACAACCGTAACCAATTCCAAATCCTGAATAGTATAGATCCTTCTATGAATCCTCAAAGGTCGTAAAGTATAAGCCACAAATTTACTTTCTTGCACTAACACACTGCCTAAACTTATCAAAACACATCCTCATACCTCACAAACGGTTGAACAGGATCACACAGACTCAAAACTGCAGCCGTAGACAAATTCTACTTCAGCTTTCTGAAACTTTCCTCACAATGAACATCCAAAACAAACGACTCATCCTTGGCAAGCCAACTGAAATAACAGAAGTACGAACTTAGCAATGTCTTCCATAACCTTTCGTAACAACCAACTGAGCCCAAAAGTTTCTAATCTCCTTAACCAACTTCGGAACCTCTCATTGTAAAACCAGATCTACTTCCGAGTTTATAACAGATTCGAACATCCTCAATTAAAACCACTACAACTTATCCAATTAAATATGGAAGATACGATTCATATACTTCACAAACATTACGGACACATTACTAGCACCAAGCAACATCACCGTACTTTGCAATGTCCAACCAAATTCCAAAAGATATAAATTCTTAAAGCTTTTGCAAAACCTTGCACTGGGTAACTGGCTACTCACACACACAAGCTTAACCGAGTAATTACCAGTCTATTCCGATGATAACAACATAACTAGTCACATCAAATCGATCAAAGCCTTAACTCACACAATTCACCATTCTTATCAAACATTTCAAACAATTGCAATTTCACTAAAACTCAACCAAACCATTCCAATTATCTATTCCCGAAAGTGAACACTTATTCTCAATCGTCACCTTATCCGCTGTTAGTAATCCATACACAATTTCTCCTCTTAACAATCCAAACTCTATAAATCCCAACATGTAGCAACAATCAACCAAAAAGAACTCTTAAATAATACATCCACACTTAAGGTTTTCTCAAAATTTCCATTAATGCTCTAAAATTCCAAAAACTCCAACCCTCTTCGGAACTCTAAGTTTCGCTTCCCATAGTCTCAATACCATTATACTTGTTATTCCATTATATCATCCTTCCTTTTGTTACCGACAATACTGGAGCTCTCCAAGACGACACACTTGGCCTCACAATTCTCCTTTCCAGTAAATCTTCCAACTGCTCTATCAGTTCGGGTACCTCTAACGCTAACATCCAATATTCCATCTGGGAATACATCTTAAAATCACGCACAACCGGTAGCTCATCACTGTGTCCTCCCTGCCAATTTCTAGAAAACTATCATCACAAACATAACAACATCTTAGTTTCACTTCCTAAAAGTTCTCCTGCTTACTTAGCAGATCCAAACCTGAAATCCTTACCTTTGTCCAATTTGAGTTCACACTTTTCTCTCTGAGAACAACCATTAACGATGCCCAATCATTCTCTCTCAAAACTTCCCAACTGGACCAACATACCAAAACCTCTAATCCATTTTATCTTCCGATATTAGCATCTTCATCGACTCATCAAAACAATCTGTAATCGTTTCCTTAAATTCCAAACACTCATTTCACACGCTATCAAAGCCGGAAAGACACGTCTATTCCATCCAACATAATTTTCGTCTGTTATCAACAAGAGATTAAGGGTGATCAATTCCTCAATTTGTCAATAGACAGCCGACAATCATGATGGGGCATAAACCGTCTTTACCAAACTATAATAATATTTCTTACATCCTGTACACAAAACTACCTAAGGCACAAATCCTTAGTTGACATAAACCTTACCTCCGCATCCCCTTCGTAACTGAAAACAACACTGTCCGAACAACACTTACAATCTTGCAATTCACAATACACTGAGCCAACGCTCCACACCTGAAGCAACATGGAGAAGTACCAACTTCTCCCCCACTTATCTCAAACTCAATCCTGAAAACAAAGGATTAGAAAAACCAGAAAGTACTGACAGTGTTCCACACACCTATCACGTACTAAGGGATAAACAACAACGACAGTATTCAACTGTCACACCAACTGACTCAACAACTTGGCCGGACGGACCGACCTGCTCTGATACCACTTTGTAACACCCCAATTTTCATCGCGAATAAATAACACTTAATAAAATCAGAGTAACTAAAAATTTATTTTTTCCGACAGGAAACAGGGATGTCACACTTAAATGAACAAAATACAATCCCGGCTCAACATTTTTGATACATAACACAAAGGGAAACTTTTCCTTACAAAAGGATGGTCAATTATGGAATAAAGCGGAAAGATCCATAACCGACTTGTTTTACAAAATAAACTGTTTTAGAACCTCTACTATATACAAAAGTACTACCAAATATATTTAACAATTATATACATATAAACATAATCGTTCCCCGACTCCCGTGCTACGTATCAGAGCAGACACCAAGACCGACAACGGAACGGAGGACTACTCTTCACAAAAGCCTCCACGCCTCTAAAGCTGACAATCTGCACTATGCCATAAAAAGCATATTCCAGCAGAAGGGTGAGAAATATTATCATAATAACGTTGCATATAATTATATAGACATCAACGTATAATACACATATACCACATTCTCACCACGACTTATCACGATGCACGTATCTATACACATAACATCAACATATTCCATAAGTCATTTACACGGCATAACAATCCGTAATTTAACACATCTAATATCATAGGCATAACCATTCATGCTCAAATACATGTATCCCCAATACATATCGATGCATTTAACATAAACACATATATTCATGTTCATTCACCGATGCATCATTACAAACATACAATTATCATCATTTCACATAAACATACATATTATGTTTATCTTCCAATGCACACCTGCACGATTCTGTTCATTCCACATCAACATATACATATATATATATATATGTTCATTCATCAATGCATAACTACAATGATGACAAATGCAACTCATAGAGACCGACTCTCGACTCTATGCAGATGCAATGCGGTACCGACTCATTTCATCTCAAGTTCAATTGAAGAACTTATTGGAACCATCGCTTGTTACTTAACGTAACTCCCCGTCGGGCATACGATGTTCACCCATTGCTACCACCTCTCAAAAGGCTTACAATGTTTATGGATTGCTTTCGGTCCTCTTTGTATAAGGCTCACAATCCGATCGCTTTCGGTCCTCTTTGTATAAGGCTCACGATCGTTTGTAATCATCGCTCCCACCTCTCAAAAGGCTTACGACGTTACAACGGGTTCATCTTAGAACCCCACAATGCAAGAATGCACATCATGATGCTTCACATACAACATGACTCATGACACTCTTGACATGCATACATATTCACAACCATGTGAACCATTTCAACATCAATAATCATGCATTGAAAATCAATTCAAACAATGCATTCATCATTAACCACAAATCACAACAACAAGCATATTATCATATGCATTCACACCAATTCACATTAATTACACCAAATGGCAACGAGCATCGCTTTACCACCCAAACGGCAACGAACTCTTTCACAATTAACATGCATTTACATTTAATTTAAACAATGCATTTCATGATGTTTGGCATACAATGACTCATGACATTAACATTGTATACTCACACACATCACATGCATCTTCACACATATATGCAACCATAATCATGCATATATATAATCAAATACCACACATTGCATATTCTTGCCCTTAGGCCACAAATCAACAACCACAACAATCATCACATATTCACATTTAACATGCATTATCACTTAATTCAAATAATGCATACATTCACTCAAGATCCACAATTCACAAAGCATTCTCAAATCAAGGGTTCGCTCTACAAACATATCCACAACACATTCATATCATTCATAATTAACATACTTAACATTTTCTACAAAATCACTATTCACAAACAGTCGGAAAAGTCGGCCAAAAGTCGGCTAAAAATATAATTTCTTATCACCATCAATTAGTACATATCAATACCTTCAATTCGATATAAAGAACTCTCAAATCCGATAAACAACGAACAAGTTATGAATATTTCAAACTAACGCAAAAACATAAACCGGACGCCCGACACTACGAAACGGTTCGTAAAAACTGTACCGATTGGACCAAGTTCAGACCCCAAAACTATTTTTCCTAGAAAGAACATCTCGTTAGTTTCCCAATGCTTCGAACGGGGATCAAAACCGACTTACGGTTCAAGAGATATGAATTTCCGAAGTTTCCCCGACAAACCAGAATTTCTGCTTCAGCACAGTAGGTATCGATACATAGGCTTTATGTATCGATACATAAAGACCTCATGTATCGATCCCTAACTCGCATGTATCGATCCCTGCTGTAGTAAAAATTCCATTTTTCCCAATTTTCACAGTAGGGATCGATCCCTGGGATTATGTATCGATCCCTAACCCTGTTTTTCACAAAAAACCAGATTTTTCAAATTACAACTTTGCTGTCCTTTTCCCGAATCCCCGAAAACTCGACTAAATCAAACATTTTCACCGAAACAAACATATACGCGCAACCACCAAATACATAAGAACAATTTAGAACACATAAACGAAATTTCTACGACGTTCGATTTTTCGATTAAATTTCAACCTTTCAAAAACCAGAATTTTTAAACTTCACCAAATCGAATAAAAAGCACGACATACGACGACCTAACCTTCCTCGATACAACTACGTAATTTATTTCGAATTCTAACCGTGAAAACATCGTTTTCTATCAATTTCCTATAATTCGACCTAAACGGAAACAACAACGGAAACATACCGAAAACTAACCGAAACATAACCAAACTTAATGAAACTTCAAACAGCAGCTCACATACATATAACCAACCAACACATGTATTTATACAACTTTCCGACCGTAGAAACATCGGTTTCTATCGATTTCGTCCAATACGACATAAACGGAAACATATGGAAAACCAACCAAAACATTCACACAAAACACATACATAATCATACACAAAGTTATAATAACAATATTTCACACCCTTACCCGATTTCTCGATTCTTGGAAGCTTGATCTTGATGATTTGTAGCTTTCCTTCTTTTTCTCTTCTCTTTTTCTCTCTTGCTCTCAAAATTCTGTTTTTCCCTCTTTCTCACCTCTAACTTTCTATTTTAATAAAACAAATATCTAGCCACTCAAAAAGACCAAAATACCCTTACACTCAAATATCTCGCAAACGCTCTCAAAACGCGATAAAACATAATCACGATGAAAAATAATATATTCTCAAATAAAAGTCAAGAATAAAATAATATAATAATAAAAATAATTAAATCGACTTGACTAAATAAATAAGACAAAATCGGGGCGTTACAACGGTTGTCACGACATATAAATTAAAACCCAAAATATTAATCCTAATAACTAATTAAGTGAATAACGAGTGTAAATTTTCTTAAGTGAATATTGTGTAAATGAATTTATCTAAACACATTAACAAACCACAAATGAATTACATATACTATTACTATTATTTATTATTTTGTTTTTTATTTACAAATATTTGTCATTTTCTAGGAGAATATATATATATATATATATATATTTAAATTTATATGTATCATTTTCTCATTTTATTATTATACATATTAATAACTAATAATAACAATAATAATTTATTATTATTACTATTTCAGCAGAAAGGTCTCGTTGCAAAAACACATCACGCTGCCGCTGGGCTAATTGATGACTACTTTGTTGATGTGGAACTTATATTATATGTTGAATAATTATCATAAACATGTGGAACATATACTATTCAAAATTGAGCGGACTCTCCAATATTTCTATCCCTCTTCCTTATATCACTCGAAACCCTATTTCCCTCTCAAATGTTTCGATGGTGAATCATATGATTTCAATCTCCTAATCAGAAATTGGTCCCTCCAAATTTCATATGAGCCTCCATTCATCTTTATCAACTCAAACCTTCACCGGGAATTTCGTTTTGCTCTCCTGACCTCCACGAGCTTTCCAACTCAAACCTTCCCGACCTGTCGCAAACCATAAGAGAGTTTTGTTTGCCGTCACCGGGACTCGGATTGTGAACCACCACAATGTGTATCCTATTGCTCACTCTTTCCTGCCCTAATCTAATCCCTTTTCTCCCCAAATATCCCAAACATATGCGTCCCCTTTTACCCAATCTACTAAATCTTCCAAATCTGAAGCCACTGTTGCAATTATTTCTTCAAGCAATTTTCCTTTCCAAACAGGTAATGTGTTATACTCTTTATTGTAATCCTTGGTGTTGAATCTTTCTCATTCACTTTTCTTGTTAAAATCGATTATGGACACCTGAGAAGTTGGCATGTTGCTTATTGTAGAATTTATTATTCCTCACTTTGTGGTTGTATTCAACAACTTCAACTTTAAACCAACTCTAGCGTCTCAAACTATTCACATTCAAATTTGTTTGCTCTGTATTTTGATAATATTTTATATCAAACCCTTGTTTTTTTTAGTGAAATTTTGGTTAATAGTTTATTTTTTCTGTTTAGAAGGATCCTAAGTTTTTGAGGAA
Organism: Lathyrus tuberosus; assembly: GCA_022829125.1. NCBI lineage: Eukaryota > Viridiplantae > Streptophyta > Magnoliopsida > Fabales > Fabaceae > Lathyrus > Lathyrus tuberosus. The sequence continues at coordinate 22,106,503 of JALAZF010000033.1, read as the reverse complement.
CCAAAGGTACACAAGGAAGCACCACATGAAAAATAGCAAAACTAAAAGCATATGTCTTATAGCATTTTTTCTGGTTTTTGTCTGAACAAGTGAAGAAGGATTTGAATGAAGATTTTTCCGACTCGAGAGAGTGCATACATAACTGAAGACAGAAATGTTAGGCTTCAGTTAGAAACATTATTCTCTTTTTAATACCATGATAATAAAAAATCATATTCATTAAGGTTGTTTTGTAAACAACGTCATCCTATATAAGTTGTTTGTTACATACATTGCAGGTGTTTGTTGTGAAAGCAACTTGACAGAAATGGAAATCAAGAAACTGGTAATTTTTTGTAGAGGTTTGATTTTGAACATGACTTTGTAAACTTAGTAGAATTAATGAAAGAATAGTTAAGCTACATGACAAAATTGTTAATTGATTTTGATTTTGATCACAGTTGAAAACATTATTATAGTACTAGTTAAGCTACATGACAAAATTGTTAATTGAAAAAAGTACAAATGAAACATGAACCTCTTCAGATATTAAAGTTTTTGCTTTTACTTGTTTATTTCATAGAAATATAGTTATGAGTTGGTACCTAAAGAAATGTAACTAGATATAGTCCATATATTTATTTGGTATTGTTTATAGTGTTGTATAATATTGTGTTTTATTATGCAGTTTGTTACACCACCATAGAACTTGGCCATGGATGGGCCATTATGTATATCACCTGCATGTGTTTCTTTGAAGAAATGGAATCATGTAAAAATATTTTAGAGAAGGTTGGGCTAACAGGTTATTAGGTAGAACTGGATTCTTTTGACTTTAATTGTAACTACTGTCAAATATTAATAAACTTGGAATTTGTTATACTCTAACATTAAAATTACTTTCATTTAAATTATGCCCGTGTAGATTCGTTCCGGATTGGCATCTTTTGTGTATGGACTCTAAGATATTGGCATTTGTAAGGAACTTGGCGACAGGTATGTTAGAGCTTCTTAGGTAAAACATTGGAATACCTTTAGGCTTAACTAATAGCTTTTACACTAACATACTTCCAAATATAATACACTCTTGTTATCCATGAAGCAACGTTTCACTTTTAATTGTTTTTGAAATTATGCATTGATATAATGTTTAGACTTTTTATTTTCTGATTGTTGAAACATTCCATCTACAGCTCAAGGCGTTGGTTTGATTCCATGATATTGATGCATTGGATAAAATGGTTGATTATGCCTTAAAAGGACTATAACCTCTCACATCTCTTTCTTTATTCGCTGATGTCATTGCACTGTGTTCAGGTAATCTCTCAATCATGAATTCACACTATCATAAATTTACTAATTTCTCCCCTTTAAAAAGAAAACTAAATGCGAAACTAAAGTTACCATATATGTATTGACTTTGTAGAACTTTTTCTTTGTTCTTTAAAAAAAAACTTTTTTTTATACCGTGAGAGTTATTTCCGACTAATATGGGCACCTGAACCATAATGACGAGGTTTGATATTATTGAGTTGAGTTACCCTGCTCTTTATCTAACACCAATTGAGTTACTCTGATATTGTAGTTCAATTGAAAAGCTATAAATGTAGGGTTAGACCCTAAGTATATATATAGTTATTTTAGGATTAAAGAGTGGTTTGTACCCAAATGTCTTTAGTGGCAACGTGAATCCAAACATTAATTAGTCCTTGTTTAGTGGCATGAATCATGATAGTTGATGCTGCTTATTCACTTATGAATTGTGATTTTCTTTAAAACTTTCCTGAATGTGATTTTCCCCTTTTAGATTATCAACTGACCCAAGCTTTGCAAGAAAAGTTGGTGGTGTACTAGTTAAACTAGTTATTGATTCAGAAAAGAAGTTAAATGGTAGGAAATACTATCTAACCTGGACCTGGTAACTAATCTCTCACTTTTGCTCACTTTATCTATTTATTTTTATAAGTACTCTATTCAAACCTTACCATTTTTTCTTATTCTGAAGAAGATCAAAGAAAACACATATAGGTGTTTTTAGTTTTACGTTAAGCAAGAGTTATTACTTATGGGTTTTACGTAAACAAATAATTGTTTATTGATTCTCCTTTGTCTCACCATTATATTATTAATTTTTAGTTTTTGATGAACCTCTTTTTGTATTGCAGGATTTCTCTTCTTTTGTTAGGATCAAATTTTTCAATAAAGCTCAGAAGTTGTTGACTTTATAAATGATGCAATTGTATCAATGGATGCTTTTGTTAGTGGCTAGGAACTAGGAGCTTTATTCTTCTCTTGCTAAATTTTTATATTAATCTTTTTTTTTGTAAAAATTGTAAGTTTCTTCTCTGTAGCCCTTTTTTCCGCAACTTTTTGATTTTATTTCTCTTCTGTAGTTTCTTTGGGTGGGGGAACTTGCCATTCTTTCAGTTCTGAATTTTTTTGTCCATTACATGTTTCAGTAAGCAATTTGAAAATGTTGTAGTTACACTCTAGTGATTGTATTGTATGGATTTGGAATCACTTAAATATAGTCATATTATAGTATGTTTGGAGGCTGTTATGCTATTTTATTTTAAATGGTTTTGTTCTAGTAGGCACCTTAATGTTAATGAGGAAGCCTTGAGATGGTATCTTCTACTTGAATTGGGTAGGGCGGTTTATAGACGGTATCTTCTACGTGAAAAATTGAGTGCAAATTTTTTTTTAAATATTTGCAACTTGCGGCGGTTCAAACCGCCATAATATACCTTAGATTTAAAAAAAAAATATATATATATTTGCAACTTACCGCGGTTCAAACCGCCACAATATACCTTCGCAATCAACAATTCATTAAGCAAATTAAGATGGTTGAAAACCGTCACAATATGGAGATTACGTCAGTTAGCTACCCGTCGTGAAAATAAAGACGGTTTGTACCACAGTTTTCACAACCGTCGCAATACGGCCTCGCGACGCACGTTTCTGCGATAGTACTGAAACCGTCGTAACTTACTAATTGCGACGGTTCTAACCGTCGTAATCTGCCAAAATGAACCGTCGCAATTTGCCAATTTTCTTGTAGTGTTTGTTTTCAAAATATATTTTAATTGAATAAAAAAAATTCAATTAAAATGACCAAAATTGTTTAACATGTGGAAAACAAATTGTGATCTTGGATTAATGTTTCAAAAATCAGGTTTTGATCTACAAAATGATTGGAAATCACTAAAATTTGAAAAATCAAGGAGAAAATATTTTAAATGTAAAAAACAATTAAAATATTAATTCTTTACAAAAATATCAAGTATATAAAATAAATAATATTTTTGGGATTTTTTGGGAAAATAAAATATTTTAATATTTTTGTGAATTATTAAAAAAAAATCAACTCAAAATCATTAAAACTCAGAGAGAAATTAATTTTTGAATCAATTAAATAAAATTACAAAATTCAAATATTTGAATTTTCAAAAAGGGCGCTAAGAACAAGGGCAAGAACACGTGTCACCCTCTGTTTCTGCAGATTTGCGTTTTCTATCCAATCTCACTGAATACTTGATTATATCATGCAATCTACATATCAATCTACTCGTTTTCACCTCACGATCATGTTTATGGTCTTTAATTTCATTTATTTTAAGCATGGAATAAGAAATCAAAGAGAAACCTCAAGAACCCTAAAATTTACATGAAGGTTCAGAAATTCCATACACGATCCAAACAAAACAATTGATTGAGGGAAAACACTCCATGCATGATCATGAACATATGGCCAAATTATTGTGCAGCAAAAAATGCATGGATTAAAGAGTTAGAAGAGCTCATGCTTACCACTTGCAGCTGGTGATCGTGTTTTGTGTTGGAGGTGTTACAGCTTGGTTCCAAGGATATGGACAGCTTCCCTAGGTGCTATGGAGTATGTCTGGATGCTTGGAGTGGATTGAATTGAGCTGGAACTTGATTTGGCACCTCAACTGCAAATCTGTCAAAGGCTTGTGCAGATGGCTGGTGATTTTGTGATTTGGGTGTTCCAGATGTTATGTGAGTGCTTGGATCACTTCTATATGATGTTTATGAGGTGTGTGTGTGTGTTTGGTTTGGTTGGAATTGCTCTCAAACCTAAAACCCGATAGTGACTTACTTTGGAAGGCAATTTTGGAAGTGAGAAGGAGATTTTGAGGAAAGCATCTGTTTGATGGCTTTGGTGTACTCAAATTGAACACAAATGAGTTCTATTTATAGTATAGCAAGTTTGTTTTGCAAGGACTAGTGAATGGCAACTGCTGCATAGGTTTGGCCAATGTTGAGCAATGAGAATCCAAGTCTCCTCTAGCCATTGACTAGAGGTTAGGGCACAGGCTGCTGCTTCCCTTGGTCTTGGATAAGTCTTGACTGAATTCAGTTGGAAATGGCTCAGTCCATGCCACCTTGGTGCATCCATTAAATTCTCCAATCCAAAATTGGAGTATTGTCCCTCTTTTAGGCATTTCTAGGTTTGGCATGCTACTTTTGGTTCCAAAGACTTGGGAGGCTTGGTCCCCCCTTCAGGTGTTCAGATAGATAAGTGTGCTTGTTATTTGTATAAATTTGGCAAATCGAGCAAAATGCACAAATCTGCCTTGCTTTTGGCAGTTTTCAGCAAGGCATGTTGCCATTATCATAACTCATGGCTCAAGTTGAATTTGATGGAGTTCTTGGCCATTTTGGAAAGCCCTCATATGATACAACAACTGTTTGATCATAGTTGGTTTTGACAACTTTGGGATCCAAGTGAAAAATCCCCCTACATTTATAAAAAAATGAAGGCAGATTCTGACTTAGTGAAAATTTCACTAAGTGTTGGAAAAAAGTGACATTTTCACTTTTTGTGATTTTGATCATTCCATAACTTAAAATCCATGAGGAACTGGAATGAGTTGTGTTTGAAGCTTTTATAGAGGGCCATGAGAGCTACAAATCCAGCTTTGGATGGGGAAAAATGGTCTTGTGGTTCAGGAGTTATGATCCGCCAAAGTTGGTACCCTAGCCACTTTGTTCCATAACTTAGAAAAATTTCTAAGTTTTTATGGTTACCCCTTTTACAAGTTATCCCACTTTTCTTGATTTTTCTTGATGACTGATGATTCCAATCACACATTAACATCATTTTAGGGTTAAAGAACCATAATTGTGAAAAATCTCAAAAAGTCAAAGTTGTCTTTTGTGCACAGTTGACTTTTTATCAGATGAATTCCAAACTGTGCAATCCTCTATAAATCAAGTCCTTGACCTAAATCAAACTTGATGGATTGGTTTCATAGGTGTCATAGGGTGTATTGGATCATTTCCCAAGGTTTGGGAGCATGCCTGGGTCAAAAGTCAAAGATACAGTTGACTTTTTCTGCGAAACCCTAACTGTAGTTCTGATGAACTTGAAACTTGTTGATCAAGCTTCTTGGATCAATCCATTGCTGCAAATGTATCAATGTGGTGTATTAGAGACCCTCAAATCATCCTTTGAGGTCTTGGCTCATGATTTGTCCCAAAAGTCAACTTAGGGGTGAATTAGGTCAAGAAACCCTAATTCCTGATTTTTAGTGAATGAATCCCCTGAGGCTAAATTGACTTGATGATTGGGTCCATGAGGTTCCATGGAGTATTTTAGGTTATTCTTTGAAGCATTGGCTCATGCCCAGAGGAAAATTCCCATCTGGAGGCCCTGGTCGACCAAAACCCTAATTTGGTGACACTGGTGATCTTGAGGCTTAATCCACCTAGCAGGGAGCAACTTTGTGCTTAATCCTTGAAGTGGGAGTCCTCTTGATCCATTGTGGATGTTTGAGAGGTTAGAAAAGTTGAAGATCATGTCAAATCTTGATTGATCCTTTGTCTAAGGCTCAGAGAGGGCTTGAAACCCTAATTTTTTATAGTAGTGAATGCACACCCATCTTTGGGGTGACTGATGAGTATGAAAGGTCATCCATATTGTGATGATTATTTACCCAATGATGGGAAATCTTAGTGGTCAAAATTTGGGGTGTGATAAATGCCCCTATTTAATCTTCTTGGACCCGAAGTTGTGAATGGCGAAGGTATTCGGGCATTCGAGGTGCAAGAGGATTAAATATCGGAATACCCGAAATTTTGATGGTGGTTATGAATGGAAGTTAGCGCATCCTTCTGCTTTTGCTAAGCAATGATGCTTATAAAAGGTAAACTTCCCCTCGATCCTGGTTTTCTACTAAGGAATTGGTCTAAGTTTCTAAAGTAAACTTCACCTCGATCCTGGTTTCCTACCAAGGAACTGGTCTCAGTTTCTAAAATAAACTTCCCCTCGGTCCTGGTTTCCTCCCAAGGAACATGTCTCAGTTTCTTAAATAAACTTCCCCTCGATCCTGGTTTCCTACCAAGGAACTGGTCTAAGTTTCTGAAATAAACTTCCCCTCGATCCCGGTTTCCTACCAAGGAACTGCTCTTAGTTTCTTTTATCAATAAACTTTATTGACAAGAGACGCTATGTGTAGCGATTTTCCTCAAACTTCTCGCCGAATTTTCCTAGGGAGATGCCATTTGATAGAAAAAAATTGATGTCAGACTTGCTGGGGAACCCAGCCGTCCGAGTTGTAGAGGTGTACAAACTTCTCTGTTGGAGACGCCATTTGCTGACTCTACTGGGGAAATCAAGTCTCTTGAGAGGTTGTTTTCTGCTTGGGGATATTACATCATACTTTTCTCGAAGATCTTCTCGGAGAAATGCCATATGACGTAATCCGATTTTGAGGTGCTGATGACCTTTTTGTCAGCGGATTTTCGGAGAAAAACTGCCGTACTGCAGAATCTCTGATTAAGAGGCTTTCTCTAGGGATTTTCCTTAATCCAGGAAAGCGAAGATATCATCTTCGATGGAGAAGAGTGATGTTTGTCGAAGGTTCTCTGGTTCTTCATAGGTTCAAGTTATCAAAGTGGTCCAGGGCCCACTCCATTCCAGAAATAAACTGGAGGAGAGATTGTTCAGACGCAACATTTCCTGGCGAGGAAAGAACTGATAACTCGATTGAGAGGACTATTATCACAAGGGGATAAGACCGACTAGAGTGATAGTGATGCAATATGAATGTAAATCAATAATGCATGACGTATGTATGTTTATGCTGACAAAACTAATACGACATACAAACTGACGGATAAACACGACTGGATACTCGGCCACTGCGGGGGACGAAGAGGTATCGCTGGTCCAAAAGTAGCAATTCTGCCTTGCTTAGGAGAGATAGTCCCTGTAGGGGGACACCGTTGGTCGGGCTTAGGAGGTAAGACCTCTGCCGAGGATGTCAGACGGAGCATTCACATCTAACATAACTGATCCTTCATTCAGACGCACTGGTTTAGAAGGAGTACTTTAATTCTGCACTTTGAAGCTCACTTACTTCTGGAGAAGCGATTGATGTTCTTTCGATGTTCAATAGTCAAAAGAATTTTCATCCTTATTTTAAAAGCAAAAAAATGTTGACAAGTAAATTCGTTTTTGTTTTAGTTCAAGAATCGTTAATCATGTTAAAATGTCGTTCTGTAAAGCTAAAACAAATAAGAACTGCAAATAAAAGCACAAGGGCTCAAATTTTATTGATAGGATGGAAATCAGCCAAGCGCGTGATTCCATGGAGTATATACAAAGTGAGAAAATGGTAATTTAAGGGAAAGGGCTACATTGAAACATGAAGACCACTATCCTTCTACCAACTTTGAATTCGGGACATCCTGAGCTTCTGTCAAAGATGACCGTGACTGGAGTTTTCCTGATGGATGGCATGACTACTGCTGGGGGATTTTCCCCTGTCAGACGTAGTTACTTGCCAGTATCCCTAATTTTTGCCTGGATTTTACTTTTAGATTTCCAATCCACCGGGATGATTTTTTTTTGTCTCTAATTTTTGCCTGGACCGCCCTTTCGGGTTTTCAATCCACCGAGACGTTTTTTTTCTTAGTTTAGGCGAAGTATTTCTTGACTATGTCAACATTCGTGGGGTAGGTAAATTCCTCTCCATCCATGGTTGCAAGTCTCAAGGCGCCGCCTGAGAAAGCTTTCGTGACCACATAGGGGCCGTCATAATTCGGAGTCCATTTACCCCGGGAATCAGTGAGAAATGATTTTATCTTCTTGAGCACGAGGCCTCTTTTCCTGAAGAAGCGAGGTAGAACCTTTTTGTCAAATGCCTTCTTCATTCTTTGCTGATACAACTGACCATGGCATAGTGCCGTTATTCTCTTTTCTTCGATCAGATTTAGTCCGTCGTGTCGACTTTGACACCATTCAGCTTCTGTAAGCTTAGCTTACATCAATACCCGGATTGATGGGATCTCTACTTCTACGGGGAGCACTGCTTCCATGCCATATACTAGAGAGAAAGGGGTTGCCCCTATTGAAGTGCAGACAGATGTGCGATAACCGTGAAGAGCAAAGGGTAGCATCTCGTGCCAGTCTTTGTAGGTTACAACCATCTTCTGAACAATCCTCTTGATGTTCTTGTTAGCCGCTTCTAACGCTCTGTTCATCTTGGGTCAGTAGGGAGATGAGTTATGGTGTTCGATCTTGAACTCTGCGCACAACTCTTTCATCATCTTATTATTCAAGTTAGATCCATTATCAGTAATGATCTGGCTTGGAACACCATAACGGCAGATGAGATTATTTTGGATAAATCGGACCACCGCTTGTCGGGTTACATTGGCGTATGATGCTGCTTCGACCCACTTGGTGAAGTAATCAATGGCTACCAGGATGAACCGATGTCTGTTCGAAGCCTTGGGTTCAATCATGCCAATCATGTCGATTCCCCATATGGAAAAAGGCCATGGGGAAGAAAGAACTTTGAGATGCGTTGGCGGTACATGGATTTTGTCGGAGTATATCTGACACTTGTGACACTTCCTCATATACTTGTAGCAGTCGGATTCCATGGTCAACCAGTAGTACCCTGCTCTCAGAATTTTTCTTGCCATTGTGTGTCCGTTGGCATAAGTGCCAAAGGATCCTTCATGAATTTCTTTCATTAGCATGTCTGCTTCTGGTTTGTCTATACATCGGAGCAAGAGCATGTCGAAATTCCTCTTATAGAGTGTATCTCCGCTCAGGAAGAAGATGCCTGCTAGTCTTCTGAGGGTTTTTCTATCCTTTCTGGATGCCTCAGGTGGGTATTCTTGTTTCTGAAGGAAGCATTTGATATCGTGATACCAAGGTTTATTGTCTATGACTGCTTCAATCGTGAAGATGTAAGCGGGCCTTTCAAGGCGCATTATGTCGATCTTAGGTAGGTCGTTCCATTGACCTACACTAATCATAGAAGAGAGAGTGGCTAACGCATCAGCCATATGATTCTCTTCACGAGGCATATGATGAAACTCGATTTTGTTGAAGAAGGGTGGCAACCTTCTTGCATAATCTTTGTAGGGGCTCAGTCCTGATTGGTATGTGTTCCAATCTCCTTTGATCTGATTGATAACCAGGGCTGAGTCACCATATACATCCAAGTCCTTGATCCTTAAGTCGATCGCTTCTTCGAGACCCATAATACAAGCTTCGTATTCGGCCTCGTTGTTTGTACACGTGAACGTAAGTCTGGCGGTGAAAGGAATGTGGGTACCTAGAGGTGTTATGATGATTGCCCCAATTCCGTTTCCGTAATGATTGACAGCTCCGTCAAAGATAAGTCCCCAATGGGAACCTGGTTCTGGCCCTTCACTGGGTAGCGTTTCACCGCAATCTTTCATCCTAAAATACATGACATCTTCGTCTGGGAAGTCAAACCCGATTGATTCCTGATCGTCAATCGGTTGATGAGCCAAATGGTCAGCTAAAATACTCCCTTTGACGGCATTCTGAGCGTGGTATTCGATGTCGTATTCTGATAACAACATCTGCCAACGGGCAATCCTTCCTGTGAGAGCAGGTTTTTCAAAGACATACTTGATTGGATCCATTTCGGAGATTAACCATGTGGTGTGACGAATCATGTACTGGCGAAGACGTTTGGCTGCCCAAGCCAAAGCGCAACAAGTTTTTTCAAGCATAGTGTACCGAGTCTCGCAGTCGGTGAATTTCTTGCTTAGATAGTAGATGGCAGACTCTTTCCTTTTTGTTTCATCTTGTTGGCCAAGTACACAGCCCATGGAGTCTCCCAAGACTGTTAAGTAGATGATCAGTGGTCTTTCTTCCACTGGAGGTGATAGAATCAGTGGGTTCAATAGATATTCCTAGATACTGTCGAAGGCGGTTTGACAGTCTTCTGTCCAAAAGCAGTCCTGATTCTTTTTGAGTAATTTGAAGATCGGCGCGCATGTCGTGGTCATAAGGAATATGAATCTGGAAATTTAGTTCAAACGTCCCAAGAATCCTCTGACTTGTTTTTCAGTTTTCGGAGAAGGCGTTTCTTGAATGGCCTTGACCTTGTCAGGATCAACCTCAATTCCTTGCTGACTGACGATGAACCCTAAGAGTTTCCCTGAACGGACACCGAAAGTGCACTTGTTGGGATTTAAGCGGAGTTTGTACTTTCTCAACCGCTCAAATAGTTTTGACAGGTGTGTCACATGCTCCTCCTCTATTTTAGATTTGGCAATCATATCATCGACATATACCTCGATTTCCTTGTGTATCATGCCATGAAACAGAGTAGTCATGGCCCTTTGATAGGTTGCCCCGACATTCTTCAAACTGAACGGCATTACCTTGTAACAAAAGGCACCCCATGGGGTAATGAACGAAGTTTTCTCCATGTCTTTCGGCGCCATTTTGATTTGATTATAGCCCGAGAATCCATCCATGAAGGAGAAAACTTTGAATTTTGCTGTACTATCTACCAGCATGTCGATGTGTGGTAAAGGAAAATCGTCCTTTAGACTAGCCTTGTTTAGATCTCTTTAATCCACACACATTCTGACTTTTCCGTCCTTTTTTGGAACGGGTATGATGTTGGCTAACCATTGAGGATATTCTTACGTGGCGAGGAAACCCGCGTCAATCTGTTTCTGTACTTCCTCTTTGATTTTGATGGCCATGTCCGGGTGATTCTGTCTCAACCTTTGTTTTACTGGCGGACATTCTGATTTTAATGGTAAATGATGTTCCACGATGCTGGTATCCAACCCTGGCATGTCCTGGTAGGACCAAGCAAACACATATGGAAATTCTCTGAGAAGCTTTGTCAGACTCTCTTTGGCAGTTGGATTGAGTAGTGCCCTAATGCTGATTTCTTTTCTCTCTTCCCCTGAACCCACGTTGATCGTTTCCAACGGCTCTTTGTGAGGTTCAATGGACCTTTCCTCTTGTCTAAGTAGTCGGGAGATCTCTTCTGGAATTTCGTCGTCAACTTCTTCTTCAGCCCCAAATGTCGGGAACTCAAAGTTGGGAGAAGGCATTGGATCGTATGTTTCAATGGGGTTAAAAACAAGCAATCTGCATGACGTGATGATTTGTGTTTAGAAGAGATAGAGAGAAAATGCAAGTGTGTGTTGTGTATTTTTTTTTGGAAAACTGCTTGTTTTTATTATTGAGTTGTCTTTTAGGATTACCATTTTCTGAGAAAAGCGAAAAGAGAAAACAGCAATTAATGAGGAAATTACAGAACAACGTTATTTTATTTATGATTTTGTCGATTCTTGAAACTACAACCCTATAAAACAAAACTCAGTCACTTTGGGCGGAGCGAAGAGGGATATTTACAGAAAGCGAACCCTAACAAAACATCTGTTTCACCTGGGCAGGATGAAAGGTTAAAGATGACAATTACTTTGACTTATGAACAATCTTCGGAACATCGACAACAACCCATTGGCGGCTAACTCCTCGGTGAATCACAAAGTCTGGTACTTTCCTTGATTTGTCTTCAGAAATAACACTAATTTCTGGTGGAGTAGGATCATTGGAATCTGTCTCCCAAGAAGAGTTGTCGTAGGAGGATTCCTCAGTTGTATTTTGCATAGTATTTGTGCTCTCAGGTGGATCTCCCCATCCAGTTAGATGAATGTCTTCGAGCCTGATGCGAGAGCTTTCAGGAGCGGTGTATTTGACCATGAAGTTGTATTTACCACTCGGTTGTCCCAAGGTGTCCCATACTTCTTTGGAACTGGATGAGTCATCTCTCTCGATGATGTTGACCTCAGGAAAAGCGTAGTTGATGAATTCTAGTCCGACAAGCTTTGCCAATTCATCTTCGTACTGGATATTTTCTAAATGACCTGAGTAATGATCCCATGACATGGTGGGGACACATGTATTCTGTTCAATGATGCTCAGTTGATCTTCATTGTTCGGCTGATTTTCTTGCCCCGAGTTTCCTGGGTACGGCTGCCAGATAGGCAGGCCATCCATCGGGCCATAATAGTCATGGTCAAAGTTATATTTCATCGGAGTGTCTTCCGCTAATGAATTTGGCGGAGCACGGCATCCTTCCGGATCACAATCTCCATACATTATTTCGACGTCTGACCTTGGTATAAATCTCGAACTCTGTGCGGGATAGCAAAATGGCGTATGCACTTCTTCCTGAGACATATAACCGTCCTCGTTAAGATAGGACTTCCATTCCTCATCCGTATCGGAGGGATCCTCCTCGTTGATAGTATGGACTGTTTGAGGCACTGGGTCAAGGAAACCTCCACTGTGGAAGAAGTCCTCAATGGGATGAAGACTTTCATTGCTAGCAGCAGTCTGGGTGCAGGTTGAAGAGAAACCAAGACCCTTGTTTGTTTTATTATCTGTAGGAATGACAAGCTGTCCCTATCCCTTCGTATTTTTACTTTCAACTGCCTCAAGGGTGTCCTTATATGAGAAAATAGAGGTTCCTTTCTCTGATTGATTCTCATTGCTCACTGAAAGTGCTTGGAACTGAGTTCCAACAACCTCCTCGGGTTCTACACAAGTAGATAATGACAAGTTACTCACGAGCAAGGCTTGTTCTCCACAGACCGTGACAAGTTGATAGTTCTTGACAAACTTCAGTTTCTGGTGCAGCGTCGAAGTGACTGCCCCAGCCTGATGTGTCCAAGGTCTTCCTAATAAACAGCTGTATGCTGCCCGGACTTCCATGACTTGGAAAGTGATTATGAAAGTGTGAGGACCGATAGTTATGAGAAGGTCGACTTCGCCAATAACTGCTTTCCGAGATCCGTCAAAGGCTTTGACGATGACCTCACTGCCCCTCATCGGGGATCCTTTGAATGATAGTCGCATTAAAGTGGACTTCGGCATAACGTTGATGGCCGATCCTGTGTCTACCAGTACGCTGGCTAAAGCATCGTCCTGGCAGTTAACTGTGATATTGAGCGCCATGTTGTGACTTTTGCCCCCCTCTGGCAAATCCTCATCACTGAATCCTAAGTTGTTGCAGGAAGTGATGTTAGAAATGATGCTATCGAACTGTCGTATTGACACATCCTGTTCCACAAAGGCTTTCTCTAAGACTTTTTGTAGAGCCTCTCTTTGGGCTTCGGAACTGAGTAAAAGTGATAGCACTGAGATCTTTGAAGGAGTTTGTAACAGCTGATCAACAATGTTGTATTCACTCATTTGGATGAGCCTTAGCATCTCATCATTGTTTTTTGAAAGGTCGGGATTACTTGATTGACCGACTGGTGGATCAGGAGCTTCTGTCGGAAGTTCCTTTTCTTTGTTAGGTTCTCCAACTCCTTGGTTGAATATTCGACCGCTCCGTGTTACTCGACTGATGTCTGTAATATTCACGACGGAGGGTAATGGAATTTACTTTCCATTCTCAACTGTTGTTGCACCATATTTGTAAGGGATCGCCTTAGCTGATTCATACGGTAATGGTCCCGGCAGATAGATAACTACAGGAGCCTTTTGATTTTTCTGACTGTCGTAAGTAACTTCAATCATTTCCTGGCTAAGAAACTTTGATTCGTCTAGTAGAGGGATGATGGTACAAACATCCTTGTTCCTCTCAGGGTCAGAGATTACAACCACGTCTCTGATCTAATCAACGAAGTAGTTCAGCGTCCAGTCAACGGACCCCGAAGCTAGGTATGGGTGAATCTCCTTGCGGTCCAACTGACCTTGAAGGGCTGCTTGCACGAGGTAACATCCTTGGTTATTTTCCAAACATACCCTACAACGTTCATAGTTATGTGGTGGCACCTGCCCCCGCCCGCTTTGAATGCAGTGCAACCTTACCAGGTTTGTTTCCATAGATCGGACATCCTGACTTTGACACCGAGTAGGGTTCCCATTAAGCACACTGATTTATTACGTGTCTTCATCCAGATAGATTGGAAGCCACCAGTGGTTTAACAAGTGTTGCAAAGTTCTTTGAACGAGAGCGCACCCTTGGTTACCCTCACAACATCCTTTACAGTTCTGATAATTATGTGAAGTGAGAAAACCAAGTTGGACTTGCCTGGAATGTAACTCCACCAAGCTGGTATTCATCAGATGAATATCAAAGATTTGAATCAAGTTGATATGATAAGGATTTCTATCATGGTAGTCCTAGATCCACCCAAGATCCATCTGACGCTGGAGGGCCTCTTGTACAAAAGAGCATCCATGTTTGTTTACCGAGTAAGTCATACAGGAATTATAATCGTGCTATGGTAGATTATGATACTGGCTTTGCCTTGAATGCATTGCCACCAAGTTGACATTCATTGCACGGATGTCGTGGTTCTGAATGACGTTGGAATTCGTATAGGTCATGTTGACTCCACGAACTCGATGCTCTTGGATCCATCCGAGATCCAATTGTTCCTGTAGAGCTGATTGCACCACAGGACACCCTTGATTGTTTTTAGAGCAGACATCACACTGGTGATAATTATGAGGTGGCACATGGCCATATCCACTCTGTCTACAATGTATCTTGACCAAGTTGGCCCTTAACAAGAGTACATCGTGAATTTGATAGGTGTTGTTGGACTCTCCCTCTATCAAATTGACTGCAGCTTTCTCGTGTTTGAGGCAGCGGGTTTGTGAGAACATTAGGATTCGTATCTTTGAAAGATAAGACCCCGCTCCTAACAAGCTTTTGTACGTCGGATTTGAAACTGAGACAGTTTTATATGTTATGCCCTGGTCCTCCTTGATGGTAAGGACAAGTCTGATCCGCTTTGAACCAAAAAGGCGGATTTTCCGGTACTGTAAGAGGAGACTTGGTTTGGACATGCCCCTTGACCAGTAATAACGGAAGCAACTCTGCGTACAACATGGGTATATGGTCATACCCTGGTGGTCATGTAGTACAGCTGTTGTTTTACTGAGGACGAGTCTGCTGAAGAGACTGTTGTGTTCTTTGTTGATATTGCTGTTGATTAGGTTGGCTCCGTACAACCTGAGGTTAATACGTAGGAACAGACGCAGGGTTGATAGCAGGATTTACAGCTGCTACTGGTTGATAACGTTGCCTTTGCTTTCCAAGAGAGATATTCCCAATATCCTGCTCTTTTTTCTTAGGGAGAGCACTACCGTATCGTTTTTTACTACTCGATGATCCAACGCCTTTAACTAGACGTCCTTCTCGGACTGCTTCCTCAAGACGAACTTCCATGCCCACCATCTCGGTGAAGTCACTGGGCGTACTGGCAACCATTCTATCGTAGTAAAATAAGCTCAAGGTCTTTAAGAAGATCTTTGTCATCTCTTTTTCCTCAAGAGGTGGACAAATCTGGGCGACAATTTCACGCCATCCCTGAGCGTATTCTTTAAAGGTTTCCTTGTCCTTTTGTGACATTGATCTGAGTTGATCTCTGTCCAGTGCCATGTCTAAATTGTATTTATATTGTTGAAAGAAGGCAGCACCAAGATCTCTGAACGTGCCGATCGTGGGGCGGTTTAAACCCATGTACCATTTTAATGCGGCACCAGTTAAACTATCCTGAAAGTAGTGAATGAGCAGATCCTGATTCTTTGTCTGAGCTGACATTCGCCGAGCATACATCACCAAGTGGCTCTGAGGGAAGAGTTACCCTTGTACTTTTCAAAGTCGGGTACCTGGAATTTGTGCGGGAATTTCACATTGGGGACCAAGCAAAGGTCTGCGGCGTCCTTTCCAAATAAATCCTGGCCACGAATGGCATGCAGTTCCTTCTGCATCTCCAGGAACTGTTCCTGGAACTCATTCATTCTGTCGAACATGCTGTCATTTCCACCAGAAGGTATCTTGGAGAATCTGTCCTTCCGGGACAGTGTGTACCACAGGTGGTGGTATAGTCAATATGGCCGAGACTCTCGGTGCCTCCCGAAGTTTGTAACCTTCAGGAGTTGCTGTCATGCCCAGGGCATCTTCGCTTTCCCGAAGTTTGTAACCTTCAGGCCCAGCGGTTCTTGCTACGGTTCCCTGATCCTCATCGATCGGCGGAACATATCCTTCTGGGATATAGTTAATAGGCATGCCCCAAAGAAGATCTTTCGGCATTTTGTACCTAGGATCGGACTTCTCCACTATGGGCGTAGATGTGATCTCCGAGATCACAGTCCTTTGTTGTTGCATTTGAGCTTCTGCTAGAGCTTGCATGTCGTTATGAAGCTTTCTCAGATCCTCTTTCAGAGTGTCGATCTCTTCTCTCAACTCTCTGTTCTCTTCCTCGAGATCATCCATCTTTTTCTGACGATTGGCCCGAGTATTGTATGAATGAGACAGTTTGACTCTAGAATCGAGACACAAACGTGAGATTCGTAAGTAAAAAGAATGCGTTTATGAGAATGATGAATGCAATGATTATTAATTATTTTTGTTTATTCAAAGTAAACTTCAACAATTAGATTGCAAATATCGAACAGTGGGGGGAACCCCGTTTTATTGAATTCAAAGAATTGCAGAAATGGAAATACAGTAGATTACAAAGTGCTGAAAAAGGAAACCTAAACTAATGGATCCTGAGTCCTCTCGGAGGAGAGCTCAAGTGCTGGTTCTGGTACTTTCCTTTTCTTTGACTGGGGCTCTTGGGCCATTGTCGGGTTGTCATTCCTTTGCCAAGTGAAAGGAGCTGGCAAATTCCTTTGGTCATCCTGATTTTCTACAGCATGTTTCTCTAAAATCTCAATCAGAGCATCTTTTTCTTTTAATAGCTGCTGTATTTTCTTACATTCCATATTGAGAATACGGTACTTGTTCCTCCAAGACCTCTTCTCATGCTGAACTTTGCTGAGAGTAACCTGAAGCTTTTCCATCTCAGACATGAAATAAAGGGCAGAGTCCCTCAATGGAAGAACTTCCTGGCGAGGGTAAGGCATCCTCAGCTTGAGAGCTCTAGTTTGTACCCAGTGGAGATAAGGCTCCATCGAGACACAGTCTGGTTTTCCTAGAGACTCTCGTCCTTTCCTATGAGCGTGTTTCCAGGCGTGCACTATTTCCGTATTTAGTGCCCTGTCATTTTCTCCTTCCTTGAGGAAAAGACCTTCCAGATGAGCATTCCTCGGGACATGCCTCATCGGGTATCCAAATTGACGACGAACTAACACCGGATGAAAGTTGATTCCTCCCTTAGTTCCTATAAGGGGTACATTTGGGAAATTTCCACAACAGTCAATGATTCTGATCCCGTCGTAGATTCGATTGTACCAATCGATGTAGGAGTTGGTAAGAGACATGATTCTTTGCGACCAACGTAAAGTATTCTTTTGATCCCAAAATGCAGCAGATTTGGGCAAATAGGAAGTGAACCATTTGTAAAGCCAGGGCACACAGCACGTGATCATTCCTCCGATGTATAGATTCCTTAAGTGTACCGAATGATACGCATCTGCGAGTAAGGTCGGTATAGGGTTTCCAATCAGGAAAATCTTAATGGCGTTGATATCTACGAAGTTATCAATGTTGGGAAACTAAAATAACCCGTAGGTGAGCAAAACAAAGATGCTCTCGAAAGCAGCCATGTTCCCTATACTAGCAAAGTACAGGGCTTTCTTTGTCAAGAACAGGGCTGGAAAACCTTGGATGCCACCCTTAGTGGTCATGTGAGTTCTGACTTCTGACTCGTCCAAATAAATTGCTCTTGCAATGGTCTGATCCTTTGGAATTTCTTCCAGTCCAGAAAAGGGAGCTTGATCACTAATATGTAAATTAGTCAGGTGAGAATACTCCTCCAGCGTTGGTGCTAGCTAATAATCCGAGAATGTGAAACAATGATAGACCGGATCGTAGAACTGGATTAACGTGGACATGATTCTTTCAATTTCGTGGACCCTTAACAAGGACAACAGTCCTCCATAATTGGCTCTGAATGCCTCGTGGTTGGTGATCATTCTCGCCAAACCTCTTAAATCCTATAACTTTGGAACCTTGAAGGGGTACTTATGAGTTTTCCTTCTACCGAAATCCATTAGCGCAATCTCCTTTCTCTCTGACATTTTCAATCATTGTCTTAGTTTAATTTGAAAAAGAGAGACTAGAAGAGAAGATTTTCTTTGTTTTAATGTTTTTTAAATGAATGTATGAATGTAGCACACAAAAACATAAAAAAAAACATGGGGTCAAAGGGTCGGTGTCATGAAGTCAAGGCTCTACCCCCCCCCCAAAGGTTTATACTGGTATTTTTTGTACCTGTCCGCAAAATCATTGACCCGTCTGGGATAACAACAGCAAGCAGATCGCCAACGAGCTGACGTATCCTGGAGTGATCTCAGATGAGGGTAGTATCACGTGACAACTATTTCCGATAGCTTCCGCACTACAAAATGGCTTAAGTCCGCTAAAAACCTCAGCTACTCAGATAACCCAGTCGACCACACTACTTTCAACAACCGAAGTCGTATAGGCAATGTATTTGCAAAGGGAGTCTCCACTGAGTTTGATGGTCGATCGGGGGCTCTTAACTGGAATTCACTCCCAGTAAGATTACCCGCATTGCCATCACCTATCTTAGGTGTATACTCAATCTTTCCACACGTGGCATCACACACATTCCCATTAGCAGAAAAATAAACACATATATCAATTAGGAAAAGCAGTATATATTTGTCTTAATCATCCTAGACCTCTAGTCTTATGATCCTATACAGACAATGACTCCCAGGCAGAGTTCCATTTCTGTGAAATCAGGGGTTTCTACCTAAAAGATGGGAAGAGAACAAGACCTCGAACCATCCCCAGCAGAGTCGCCATTTTTCTGTAGCGCGAGTTTTATGTGTGGTTGCGAAGCACTATCGCTTTGGGGTACTACAGCTCAATTCATTTTTTATCCTATTGAAGCTGATGAAGGAAGGGAAATAGATGTCTCCAATTAACCCTGCTTGCATACTGAGTTTAAACAGATGACTGTTGGTTTACAGATGCTACAAAGATTGTGGGTCTCTCTTAGGTTATTTTGTTGAAAATGGATTGCCTGGACTATTTGTGAGGTTTTTGGGTAAGGTGTTAGGACTTGGTGCTTTTGGGTTGATATATGGGGATACTGGATTTGGGTTTTTTATTAGTATGCTCGCTAAGATTTTTGTAATCTTATGCCTATGTATTCCCGTGAAACAGGGAAATCAGAGCGATCGTAGTTCCTCCTATTCTATGGGAGGAAAAAGGTTATTTTGGTGTCTTGTTCAAAGCCCAAGACGTGAGGCCAAATGGTTTGTTTGTATCTTGTTCAAAGCCCTAGATGTGAAGCTAAAAGGTTTCGAGAGAGAATTTGTCATCTGTAAAGAGAGACATCTCGTCTGTTTATCACCACTGTTGGGTGACTGATTATAAAGGAGAATTACTTTAACTGGGGTATGTGAATCCAGCAATGCCATAATTTCCTTTATAGGGGATTTTCAACCTGAAGGAGAAGACTTTAACTCAGTGTAGAGCAATGCTATCTTTCCTTAGGAATTTCTCATGCTAAAAGAGGGACAGTGACGTGGATGTAAATAATCCAGAGGCTTGCCGCTTACAGCGATTAGATGAAGGAAAAGGAGTTGTTGATGTTTGTATGCTATGAACAAGGCACAACTTTGATGCTAAAAGGTTGATTGACTCAACTGGGGTTTCCTTATACAAAGCCTAAGAGGAGGCTATTGACCCAACAAGAGGGTGTTTTTATGTGTCTCGTATGAAGCCCGAGATAGAGGCTAAGAAGGGTTGACTCAACAAGATAGTTTTTGTATCTCGTACGAAGCCCGAGATGGAGGCTGAAAGGTTGATTGACTCAACTAGAGTGTATTTTATACTCAACAAGAGAGTGATTTTGTATCTCGTACGAAGCCCGAGATAGAGGCTGAAAGGATTTGACTCAACAAGAGAGTCTTTTATACTTAACAAGAGAGTTTTTGTATCTCGTACGAAGCCCGAGATGGTGGCTGAAAGGGTCTGACTCAGTAAGAGAGTCTTTTATACTCAACAAGATAGTTTTTGTATCTCGTACGAAGCCCGAGATGGAGGCTGAAAGGAGATTTGACTCAACAAGAGAGTCTGAAAAGGTAGCTCCGCTGGGGAGAATCATTTGTATAAAGCCCAAGATGAGGCTATTGGTGCTGGTAACTGTTTTAGTTGAGTGATAGGTCTAGTATATTGGATAAAGAGAAAATCAGTTCTTATATGGGTAATGTTGCGCTTAGGGATTACTCCCGGGATTAGGGTTATTTCCTGTTCTTTAAGGAAATGGGAAATCCAAAGGGTATTGAGACTGTCCAAGTCTACGAGTGTTTTGAGAAATCGATTCTCAGATATTGAATGATCTTTGTATGATGCCCAAGAGAAGGCTGGTATGTTAAGGGATGAAGGTCAACCCATTAACAAGTCTGACACTTGACTCAGAAAGACAGCTCTAGCAAATTGATGACTAGGTTTTGTTCCTATACCTGTAGAGGTCTCTGGGTCCTTGTACTAAGCCCAAGAGGAGGCATGAGAGCTTTTAAGAAGCCGAAGGGTCCTTGTATAATGCCCAAGAGGAGGCGGGGATGCTTTTAAGAAGCCTGTGGGTCCCCAAACCCCGAGAAGTTCAAGACATGCTATTCACTAAGAATAGATCAAGCCAGGAAAGTCCGAGAATTTGGAAGAAACTCAAGAGATGCCATTGACGGAGAAAAGATCATCTCTGGGGAGTTAGAGTTTCTTTGACAATGTCTAAGGGTGACAGTCTGAGAAAGGGTTCACCGAGAATGCTGCCTTTCATGTCTCCATATTGTTTAACCCCAAGAGGAGGGAAGACTGTGTCTGGTAATCCTATGGGGATCTAGTTTTGTTTGTATTTAAGAGTGACCAACAGGGCTTTACCTAGTGCTAGACGTAGTTGCCGGGGAAAACTCTAAATAACTATACTAGTATTACACAGTGTATATTTGACAAGTATATAAAAGTTTGTGAAAGAAGACTAACAGTGAGCAGCCCCACAATATAGTTATACATATATGAAAGCGAATAAAGAAAACGGGTAAACACTTACTCGGTTGTAGAGCTTCCATGCTGTTTAGTTAGTTGTTCAACAAAGAAAGCTTTGATAACAATAAAATATTCAAAATTAAAGGAGAAAGTGCTTTGAAAAGATTGTTGGGGCTTACAGCTTAAGGAGAGGCCCAAGGTTTTATCAGTGATGACACTGTTGTTTTGAATTTGTACAGAGGGACTTATACAAGTGACTGAGGCCCAAAAGGTTTTCTGTACAAAGGGATGTGTCTTACACTCTCTCAAGAGGCCCAAAGGTGTTTAAAGAAAAAGAATGAGGCTTATAACACGAGGGAAGGCCCAGATGATTTGTTTTTGAATTGGCGATCGAGCCGAGATTTTATTTTAACGCAGAGGGACTTATACAATATCTGAGGCCCAAAATTGTTTTGGTTAAAAGGGGATTGGGTCTTACACTCTATTAGAGGCCCAAAAGGTGTATTTTTGTACAAGTGATGGGGCTTACAGCTCAAGGAGAGGCCCAAGGTTTTATTTTGAACTGGCGACGATCGCGCCGAACTTTTGAAATACAACGAGACTTATACAATATTTGAGGCCCAAAAAAGGTTTGTATTTATAAAGGATTGGGTCTTACACTCTATTAGAGGCCCAAAAGGTTTGAAAAAGTTTGATGAGGGTTGAATTAATCAAAAACCCTAATTTGTTTTCAAAATATATTTTAATTGAATAAAAAAAACTTCAATTAAAATGACCAAACTTGTTTAACATGTGGAAAACAAATTGTGATCTTGGATTAATGTTTCAAAAATTAGGTTTTGATCTACAAAATGATTGGAAATCACTAAATTTTGAAAAATCAAGAAGGAGAAAATATTTTAAATGTTAAAAACAATTAAAATATTAATTCTTTACAAAAATATCAAGTATATAAAATAAATAATATTTTTGGGATTTTTTGGGAAAATAAAATATTTTAATATTTTTGTGAATTATTAAAAAAAGAATCAACTCAAAATCATTAAAACTCAGAGAGAAATTAATTTTTGAATCAATTAAATAAAATCACAAAATTCAAAGATTTGAATTTTCAAAAAGGGCGCCAAGAACAAGGGCAAGAACACGTGCCACCCTCTGTTTCTGCAGATTTACGTTTTCTATCCAATCTCACTGAATACTTGATTATATCATGCAATCTACATATCAATCTACTCGTTTTCACCTCACGATCATGTCTATGGTCTTTAATTTCATTTATTTTAAGCATGGAATAAGAAATCAAAGAGAAACCTCAAGAACCCTAAAATTTGCATGAAGGTTCAGAAATTCCATACACGGTCCAAACAAAACAATTGATTGAGGGAAAACACTCCATGCATGATCATGAACATATGGCCAAATTATTGTGCAACAAAAAATGCATGAATCATAGAGTTAGAAGAGCTCATGCTTACCACTTGCAGCTGGTGATCGTGTTTTGTGTTGGAGGTGTTACAGCTAGGTTTCAAGGATATGGACAGCTTCCCTAGGTGCTATCAAGTGTGTCTAGATGCTTGGAGTGGATTGAATTGAGCTGGAACTTGATTTGGCACCTCAACTGCAAATCTGTCAAAGGCTTGTGCAGATGGCTGGTGATTTTGTGATTTTGGTGTTCCAGATGTTATGTGAGTGCTTGGATCACTTCTATATGATGTTTATGAGGTGTGTGTGTGATTGGTTTGGTTGGAATTGCTCTCAAACTCAAAACCCGATAGTGATTGCTTTGGAATGCAATTTTGGAAGTGAGAAGGAGATTTTGAGGAAAGGATCTGTTTGATAGCTTTGGTGTACTCAAACTGATCACAAATGAGCTCTATTTATAGTAGAGCAAGTTTATTTTGCAAGGAATAGTGAATGGCAACTGCTGCATAGGTTTGGCCAATGTTGAGCAATGAGAATCCAAGTCTCCTCTAGCCATTGACTAGAGGTTAGGGCACAGGCTGCTGGTTCCCTTGGTCTTGGATAACTCTTGACTGAATTCAGTTGAAAATGGCTCAGTCCATGCCACCTTGGTGTATCCATTAAATGCTCCAATCCAAAATTGGAGTCTTGCCCCTCTTTTAGGCATTTCTAGGTTTGACATGCTACTTTTGGTTCCAAAGACTTGGGAGGCTTGAGATCAGAGTTGGTTCCTCCTTGGTCCCCCCTTCAGGTGTTCAGATGGATAAGTGTGCTTCTTATTTGCACAAATTTGGTAAATCGAGCAAAATGCACAAATCTGCCTTGCTTTGGCAGTTTTCAGCAAGGCATGTTGCCATTATCATATCTCATGGCTCAAGTTGAATTTGATGGAGTTCTTGGCCATTTTGGAAAGCCCTTATATGATACAACAACTGTTTGATCATAGTTGGTTTTGATAACTTTTGGATCCAAGTGAAAAATCCCCCTATATTTGGAAAAAAGTGAAGGCAGATTCTGACTTAGTGAAAATTTCACTAAGTGTTGGAAAAAAGTGACATTTTCACTTTTTGTGATTTTGATCATTCCATAACTTAAAATCCATGGGGAATTGGAATGAGTTGTGTTTGAAGCTTTTGTAGAGGGTCATGAGAGCTACAAATCCAGCTTTGGATGGGGAAAATGGCCTTGTGGTTCAGGAGTTATGATCCTCCAAAGATGGTACCCTAGCCACTTTGTCCATAACTTAGAAAAATTTCTAAGTTTTTATGGTTACCCCTTTTACAAGTTATCCCACTTTTCTTGATTTTTCTTGATGAATGATGATTCCAATCACACATTAACATCATTTTAGGGTTAAAGAACCATAATTGTGAAAAATCTCAAAAAGTCAAAGTTGACTTTTGTGCACAGTTGACTTTTTGTTAGATGAATTCCAAACTGTGCAATCCTCTATGAAATCAAGTCCTTGACCTAAATCAAACTTGATGGATTGATTTCATAGGTGTCATATTGTGTATTGGATCATGTCCCAAGGTTTGGGAGCATGCCTGGGTCAAAAGTCAAAGATACAGTTGACTTTTTCTGCGAAACCCTAATTGTGGTTCTGATGAACTTGAAACTTGTTGATCAAGCTTCTTGGATCAATGCATTGTTGCAAATGGATCAATGTGGTGTATTAGAGACCCTCAAATCATCCCTTGAGGTCTTGGCTCATGATTTATCCCAAAAGTCAACTTAGGGGTGAATTAGGTCAAGAAACCCTAATTCCTGATTTTTGGTGAATGAATCCCCTGAGGCTAAATTGACTTGATGATTGGGTCCATGAGGTTCCATGGAGTATTTTAAGTTATGCTTTGAAGCATTGGCTCATGCCAAGAGGAAAATTCCCATCTGGAGGCCCTGGTCGACCAAAACCCTAATTTGGTGACACTGGCAATCTTGAGGCTTAATCCACCTAGCAGGGAGCAGCTTTATGCCTAATCCTTGAAGTGGGAGTCCTCTTGATCCATTGTGAATGTTTGAGAGGTTTAGCAAGTTGAAGATCATGTCAAATCTTGATTGATCCTTTGTCTAAGGCTCAGAGAGGGCTTGAAACCCTATTTTTTTATAGTAGTGAATGCTCACCCATCTTTGGGGAGACTGATGAGTATGAAAGGTCATCCATATTGTGATGATGATTTACCCATTGATGGGAAATCTTAGTAGTCAAAATTTGGGGTATGACACCATGGATGATAAGATGAAATCTCTTCATGATAACAACACCTGGGAACTGGTCAAAAAACCTGTTTGAGCCATGTTAGTCAGCTGTAAATGGATTTTCAAAGTTGAGGAAGGAATCTAAGGAGTGGCGTCGAAGAGATACAAGGCAAGATTGGTCACTAGGGGGTTCACTCAGAAAGAAGGTGTCGACTTCAATGATGTTTTCTCACCTGTTGTAAAACATAGATCCAATCGAATGTTGTTTGCCAAGGTGGAACAATTCAACCTTGAACTAGAACAAATGGATATGAAGACTGCATTCTTGTATAGTGATCTAGATGAAACAATCCTGATGAGGCAACCTAAAGGGTCTGTCAAAAAGGGGAAGGAAGATTATGTGTGCAAGCTAAAGAGATCTTTATATGGACTGAAACAATCTCCTCAGCAGTGGAATCGGAGATTCGACAAGTTCATGGCACGCATACGTTTCATTAGAAGTCAGTTCGACCACTATGTTTACTTCAGATTTCAACCTGGTAATTCATTTATTATTTTGTTGCTTTATGTGGATGATATTCTAATAGCAAGCAACGATGTCGAAGAGGTAATGAGGGTAAAGGCTGAACTCAATAAGGAGTTTGAAATGAAGGGTCTATGAGTTGCGTTCAGGATTCTTGGGATTGAAATCCGAAGAGATAGAAAGCAGTCAAAATTATTCTTATCTCAAGAGGCATACCTACGGAAGATTCTCAAAAAGTATGGTATGTCGAATTCAAAGCCTGTTGTGACTCCGACAAACCCTTAATTCAAGCTGAGTATAGATCAGTGTCCCAGTACTGATGTCGAAAGAGCTTATGAATAACATTTTATATGCTAATATAATGGGTTCTTTGATGTATGATATGGTCTGTACTAAACCCGAAATAACATATGTAGTAAGTCTTGTAAGCAGGTACATGGAAAATCCTGGAAAGGCTCACTAGCAAGCATTGAAGTGAATTCTAAGGTACATAAATGGGTATCTGAATAGAGTCCTAATTTATGGTGGAGCCTTGGGTGAAGATAGTAAAATAGTAATCAAAGGATATGTCGACTTTGATTATGGAGATGTATGGATTCCAAAAAGTTTATTTCTGGATATGTGTTCACTATGTTTGGCACAACAATCAGTTTGAAAGAAACACTTCAGAAGGTTGTTGCCTTATCAACCACTGAAGCGGAATATATTGCCCAAACGGAAGCTGTGAAGGAAGCATTGTGGCTTGAAGGTTTTGCAAAAGAGCTTAAACTTCAAGGTCGAGTTGTCGCTGTTAAATGTGATAGTCAAAGTTCAATACACTTGTCGAAGAATTTAGCCTATCATGAGCGAACCAAGCACATTAATGTGAGGCTGCATTTCGTCAGAGGGGTAATCGAGCGTGGAAAAGTCCAAGTGCTGAAGGTTCCGACACATTATAATACTGCTGATATGATCACCAAGGCGTTGCCCAGTTGCAAGTTCTTCCACTGTATTCAGTTGATAAAGCTGCATGAAGAAAACTAGTTAGTTTCTTGATATTATAGAGTTAGATCCAAGGTGGAGATTTGTGAGATATTGGATCAAACTCTAGTTTAGAAATACGTCAAAGTCTGTTCACATGATGTTGTCGAAGACCTACATGCTGTAGTCAAAGTGTGTTCTAGTATGTAGTTGTCGAGTTGGGGCTTGTGTTAAGGATCTAATTGTTTAAGTTAGCTTGTACCCTAAGTTAGTTTGTAATGTGTAATTGTTAAAAGCCCATTAGTTTAGTATATTAGGTTTTTTATAAATAGCATACTAGTCTATCATCAGGTGGTGTGACAAAACCTAATTAGGATGAGAGGGTTATTTGTTATTCTTGAGTACTTGTAATGTATTTTATAGAGAAAGTAAAGAATATAAGTTATAACCAATCCTTGTTGTTTTCCTTGTTTTTTTTCCTTTGTTAACCCTAACCCTTATGTGTTTCTTACCTATAAAGAAATCAAATATATTTTGTTTTAAGACATCCTAATTCACAATATATATATATATATATATATATATATATATATATATATATATATATATATATATATGTGTGTGTGTATATATATATATATATATATATATATATATATATATATGGGTTATGCTAATGCACAACCATGTAGGTGTGTAGGTGTGCATTAGCAACATACACCTTAGTGTATTTTTGTGTGGAGCCCACCAATTTTGGATGTGACCCATATTAGAAAGATGAAGAAAAAAAATAGAAAGAAAATAGATGTAGTGTATTTTTGTGTGGGGCCCATGAATTTTTGGTGTATGTTAGCATTTCCATATATATATATATATATATATATACATATATATATGGGTTATGCTAATGCACACCCATGTAGGTGTGCATTAGCAACATACACCTTAGTGTATTTTTGTGTGGGACCCACCAATTTTGGGTGGGACCCACATTAAAAAGATGAAGAAAAAAAATAGAAAGAAAATAAATGTAGTGTATTTTTGTGTGAGACCCGCCAATTTTGGGTGTATGTTAGGATTTCCCTATATATATATATATATGAAGAAAACAAGTGCTCTCAACAATTAAAATATGGAAGAAAGAGAAATTACCCTGGGCATAAAAAATTTCTCAAACCGAATCACCTATATTGCAGGTTGAGAAAAATATTTAATGGAGTTAGGGACGATAAAATTGCTCAACAAACCTTAATTGAAGAGTAAGAGTATCAACGATTGAAGGATGTTAATGTGAATTTTGGAAACAAAAAAGAAAAACAACTTAGAAAACTATATGGAAGAAGAGGCGTGTGTTTTTTATCTTCCTTACTGGTGCACTTTAGATGTTAAACATTGCATCAATGCTATGCATATGAAGAAAATTGTCTATGAAAGTGTAATTAGAACACTTCTTAACATTTAGGGTAAAAAGAAATATAGTGTGACTGGTGGTATATATATGATTTATATGGGTATCACTACTAAAAATAATATATTTCATGACAAAAATTTCACTTCATCGAGCAATAAACCAATGTATAATTTTAGGACGTGCCATGCTTTACTTTTATTTAAAAAAAAAATACAATCTATTCCTTCGGTTTCTAAGATAACTAAGGGGAAAAATAATTTAGGACATGCTTCGGATCTCAGCAAATGTAGTTTATGTTTTTATTTCTATAAATTAGATAATCATTTTCTTCGGTTTCTTTAATAAATTAGTGGTTAGATAATCAGGTTTTATTATAAAAACAATCGTAAACCTTACGTCTAACACATCTATAACTGCTTCAAACTCGTACACATCATTGTTGTTTCCACATCTTGCAAGACCATTGTTATATTATGGAATAATCTTCCTATATTGTCAACCAAATAAAACACTCCATAATTTATTGCTTTCCTTGATTGACAACATTGATAAATTTATTCCTAAACATACTTTAAATTGCAAGCAATGTTGTTATTTCACAATACAAGTCCTTGTTTGAATATTGCATCATACAAAAAAAGTGATGAATAGTAAAAAAATGAAAAATGAAATAAGACATGTTACTTTTCAATTATTTTTACCATTCACCATTTTTTCGCAAGTAATATATTACCTCGGTTCTTTTATAAAACCGAGGGGTAATCCACTTTTCACCTCGGTTTTTTGTAAAAAGCAAGGTGATATTGTTTACTCATATAGATATATTTTAGGACATGCTTTGAGTCTCAGCAAATGTAGTTTATGTCTTTATTTCTATAAATTAGATAATTATTTTTTAGAACCGTTAGAGGTTTAATCTGATTAACGTTGTTGTTGTTGTTGTTTAAACTAAGATTGATGTTATATGTTGTTGTTTCAGTTGAAATAAATACGTTATAGGTTTATTGAGATTGATGTTATAGGTTTATTGTTGATGTTGTTGTATTTTTATTGAGAGATTGTTTTTTGTTGAGTTGTTGTTTAATGTTAGTTGTTGTTTAGATTGAGATGATGTTAATGTTGTTGTTATTTATTGTTGTTTTTATTTGTTGATGTTATTGTTGTTGTCGTCTAGTTGTTATACTTAGCAAATTTTTGAAATCAATATGTTTAAGGTTTAGTTGTTGTTATTGAGTTTGAGTTTGCGATTGAGACTACGATTATATTTTTTGTGATTCTTTGTGTAGCTCTCATCTTGTTCCTCTTTGATTGTTTGTTTCACTAATCCCTCTTTGAACATATAATCTATTAAATTGTTTTTGAAAATAATAATATGAACAATAATATTGTATTTGAAAAACATCTTATACTAATCAATGTTTTTCGGGCATTTTGCAACTCATCGTTCATATCACATTCTTTAATCATCAAAATCTCTCAAATGTTTCTAGTTTTTGTTCAAATTTCTTCCAAACTTGTTGAATGAACAAGCATGGAAGAAAGTTGAACAAAAACTAGATGCATTGGAGAGATTTTAATAATCAAAGAACGTGAGATGAATGATGAGTTGCAATATGCCCGAAAAACATTAATTAGTGTAATTTTTTTTTCAAATATCATTGTTCATATAATTATTTTTCAAACCAATTTGAAAAGTTATATGTTCATATAGGGCTAAATGATACAAGCAATCCATATTAGATATAAAAACTCAATCTTGTTTTGCCCGTCGGTTATAATTCAAAACCGAGGGATATATTTTTTTGCCATTTAAGAATTCCTTAAAGGATCTCATTGGGGATCGAACTCTTGTCCATTGCCACTATACCCATTAGTTATTCAAAAACCTAGGGGTAAAGTAGCAATTGTTCTTATCGCCTTTCGTCACCTTGCATGTGTAACCAAGGTAACATATACTTTGTACCCGATGTAAGATGTGATTTTTTTGTAGTAATGTATACGACAAAAGTTAGATCCACAGAAAAAAGGCAAGCAAACATGTTTTCCTCCAGCTTGTCATACTTTGTCTAAAACAAAAAGAATAAGATTTTATTAGTGTATACACAACATAAAGGTGTCACATGGTTACTTTTCAAATGTCAAGAGTCTTTTCTCAGTGCAGTATTTGAAACTAGTTGGCCTAGAGTCTCATGATTGTCACATATTGATACAATAACTATTATTGATGGCTATTCATTAAATATTACCTAAAGAGGTTGGACTTAACTTGACTAAGTTGTTCTTATTCTTCAATGTTGATTGTAGCAAAGTCAATGATCCTACCAAATTAGATGAGTTGGAAAATGAAGCTGCTATCATCGTATGTCAACTGAAGATATACTTTCCTCCTTACTTTTTTGATATCATGGTTCACTTAATTGTTCATTTGGTTAGGGGGATTATATTTTATGTTCCTATTTATTTAAGGTGGATGTATCCCATTGAACGATATATAAATTTTTTAAAAGAGTATGTGAAGAATCAACATCTTCTTAAAGCATCTATTATTGAAAGATACATTGTAGAAGAAACTATTGAGTTTAGTTCTAGCTACATGTTAAGATACATTGTAGAAGAAACTATTGAGTTTAGTTCTAGCTACATGTTAGAAATAGAAGTTATATGAGTTCCTAAGTCTATTCATGAAGGGATATGTGTAGGTAAGGATATACGAGGCTTAAAACTTAAGAGCATGAGACATGAGGAATTATTTGAAGCATAATTATATATATTTAATAATAATGATGAAGTCTAACCTTACATTTCTCTTTGTGCACCTATGTGCTTGCAGGTATACTCAAGAAGTGGTCCAAGATTGTGAAGCGTATGAATAGAAAAGGATGCAAGTCAACGTAGCTACTTAGTTTTGATGATGACGATACTTGAAGTCAAGTAACTACTGAAGATAGCTCAAGCGCTCAAAGATGCACAAGATGGTTAATCAAGCTATCCTTCCAAATCAATATAGACATTTATTTTAAAGTCAACACTACAGTTCAACATCTCTCAAGTGAAAACTTAGGGTTTATGATCATTGATGGTTTAAAATTCCAAACTGTCAGATAATGGTAATCAACATGGAGATATATCAATACTTTTTTAAGAAGACTCGAGTTTATTGTGTGATGCTAAAGTCAAAGTTAATGATTCCCATACTTGGAGCTTCAAAGTGTGAAAGAAATGAAGTGTGAAAGTTTGTCTAATCGTGTCTCATTTGAGTGATCAGTCTAATTGTGAAGACACAGAGGAATTTCTGGAAAAATTACGGCTAAATTACACATACACTAAAAACATTGAGATGCCTTTCATTTTTTGAATCAAATCACCAAAACAAAAAGTTTTGGGATCCTAGCTAGTTTATTAGGAAAATGTTCAATTGATTAGAAGACTTTTTACAATTGTCTAATTGATTAGATCTTTGGCCTAATCATCAGATGATGGATAATTGAGTCTATAACTGATTGTGACAATCTCTTAATAATTAGTAACATGTCTATATATAAGCCTTACATTATGGACCACGACAATCAATTATTTGCCTAATTGATTAGCATGATCGGTTAGGTCATTAATTTGACCCATGGATTGTTTCCAATGTTACACCATGTATTGTCCTATAAATAGAGAGCTTCTATATAAATTTTTCAGATGCATAAAACATGAAAACCCTCACATTTCATTTCTATCATCGCCTCTCTAATCCATTCATAATTTTCTCGCATATTTTATTCATAATACTTTGAGAGTGTTCTTGAGTCTAGTGAGGAATATTGTTCTGGGTGAGAGTTAGATAGTAAATTTACCAAAAGTAGTTTTTTCTCTTGATTAAATAATTATTCCTTAGGAATTCATTATTTTGGTTGAGACCTAAACTATTTAAAAGGATTTTTTTGTATATGGGGATTAGTCTTAGTCTCAATTTGGTTCGTGATCTATATCATTGAAGAAAAAACTCTCTTTTGGTTTGTGAAGATCAGCTAGTAAAAATATCCATAACGGTTATTGAGCTCAGCTCGATTAAAAGCTCTAACGCTTCTAGTAAAATCTCGATTGGTTTTGAGTTCACCTTAGCATAAAAACATACTAGGTTCATGATCATCCCAATATAAATCTCGGTTCAATTCGTGGTCAGCTAGCATAAAACCCTAGTTCAGTTTGGAGGTAGACAACTCAAAACTCTTTCTTGATTCGATATCAACCTATGTAAAATCTTTGTTTGATGTGAAGACTAATCGATTCAAGTTGTAGTTAGCCTTAAACTTCATTTCCTTGTTTAAGGGGGTTCATGGACATATCTTTCTAAAAGCTCTAAAGTTTAGTCGATACTTTCAAGATCAATTCTTTGGGAAATGATTAAGTCTTCTTGACTAAACTTGTATAACTCTCTGGTGTCGTTTCTCTTCCCTTATCTCTTTTATTTTTAGTTAATATCTTTACTTTGAATTTCCTCTACATATTTATTAAAATGTTTTTTTATAAAATATTTTCAAACAATAATTTATCAAATTATTTTATTTTAAATCATAAATTTTTAAACCTCCATAATTCACCACCCCCTTGTGTATGTAGTCACTTGTCTAATAATTGGCATCAAATCCCATCTCCTGTTTAAAGACTAGTTGTCTCAAGAGGGACTTCCAAGATTCTTTTAACAATAGGACTTTTCTAAACATACATTCGTCGTTTAATGGTGATAGGTTTGAATGATGTAAAGTTAGCTTTAAATTTTTCATTCAAAGTTTTGATCTTGAATTGTGCGAATCTATAATCCATGATCTGTTTATTCCTACTTATTATTTTGATAATGAAGTAGTAGATAAATCTGATTTTCTTTGGACCGCAGAAGATAAGAGAAAGTTTGAAAATGATTTCAAAACTAAAAAAATTTAGAATTATGTCTTTAAATGAAATTAAATTTCTTTACGTCTTTATTGAAATTCTGCCAAGGAAATGTGGGACACTCTTGAAATGATCTATGGAGTATCAACAATTATCGAATAAGAGGGAATGGACACACAAGGCAAAGAAGATAAATGGAAATGTTTCTTTCATAAATGTTTTTTAACCTTTATAAGTCTTAGCAACAATGTTAGAACTTTCGTCACTAACAAATATCTAAGAGTTAAGAATTTGAGTAAAAAACCTGATCCAATCCTTAAATCGAGAGATGGAAACTTTTCAAGAAAAATCCAAGAAGGAAGAAATCATCGAGAAATTAAATGGTTTGATTCAACTACTAAAGGATGAAGGGATGAATCCAAACTTAGAATAATCTCTAGCAACTTCATCACAAAGATAATATGAAAAACAAGAAGTTTAATCAAGTGGAATCTTCAAAAGAAGAAATGCTCAAGAAGTCTCAATGAGCCATATCTTCAGAGACTTAACATCAAGAAGAAATACCGAAGAATAAACCTCAATAAGAATATTCTTCCAACAAAGAAGATGAACAAGTTGGCTTGAAAGACTCTCATAAAAAAGATGATTGTGAGGTAACAAAGTTGTCATTACAAGAAATTATTTAAATTAAATGATAAATTAATCAAGGAACATGACAAGATTGAAAAGCGTAACATAGATCTTAAAGACTACATTTAATCTTTAGAAAATAGTAATTAAACACTTAGGTATAAAATGGATAATACTAGAAACCAAGCTAGTAAATGTGATACTTGTGTCTCAATGAAAAAGGAAGTGATAGATCTCCGTTGAATCCTAAGTAAATTTACTAAGAGGAAATAAAACCTAGATTTGATTATATCAAATTAGAGGCCTTCCTTGAATAAATCTAGATTAGGGTTTAAAACTGGTAGATCACATAGTAAAGACTTTAATATGGAAAAATTGAATCACCCTATATATTAAATGCCCATTTTTTTTATAAGCTTGCCCCCCTCCCCCCCCCCCCCCCCCCCCCCCAGAGTCATTTTTTATGATAAACTAAGAATGTCTAAAGATAGTAATCCTAGACCTCTTAGAATTACTAACACACCAAAATCCAAGAAGATTTAGGTACCAAAGGAGAAAACCTAGATTTTTTTGTAGAGATGCTTTGCAGCTTTTATGAGTGCATGTTAAATAAAGTTGTGCAACCAAGATGTATACCTTTGAGTAAAGAAGATGTACTTGATTGCAGTCAATAATAATGATGTTTGTGATCTAAGAATGTTTGTTGATGATGTATTTTAATGGGCATGATCAAATTAATTTTTATTGAGGGTGATCTCAAAAATATGAACTATGATGATTGGTTAACCTCTTAGTAGGTTGAAAAGATAAATCTATAATGGATTCATCTATCTCTGTATTTTAACAAATTCTCGTATCCCACGATTCACGGAGAAGGATTTATGACATTGTTTTATCATTCCCTTAAAAGGGGGAGTTTTTAATTAAGGTCACTTGATGTTTAAGATGGTACACTTTTTAGAGGATGAACGATCAGAAAACTCTGATTAACCCTATGAATAAGTGGTTTATTATTTAACGATCAGTTAAAAAATTATTATTACTATTAAAATGGTTGAGTTTTTAGCATTCTTGGAGAAAGGGGGTGAAGTCCCCTAAACCCAAACCATATGAATGAAAAGGAGTGTAAGAAAGTAGTATGCCAAAGCCAAACTTCAACCTAAGGACCAAAAAGGCCAAGGAGGTTGAAGCAAAAGGAAATAATGGATTAGCCTAATCGACTTGATGATCCTTGCATTTCAAATTTCAAATAAAATTTTATTGTATCTTCTCCTCTAAGCAAATCAAATAAGAGTATTATTGAAGAACACACAAAATCTTCAAAACGATCACCATATAACCGATTAGGCCTAAAATATAATCGATCAGTTGACATATTTTAGAAAGTTTTTTTTCTGAAATATTATGGGTCATACCTTCAAAGGTTTTGTGGAGTTTTCGCACGCCCAGAATCTAGGCAAACACTTTGTATCATTGATCCTATGGGAAAATTAACCCTTTGGGGTAATTTATTCAAATCACATGGACTTTAAATCTTCTTGACTTGTGCATGTTTGTTTCTAATGAGAGCACGTGATGATATTTTTTGACAAATGTATCTAGTTTATTCTCGCTCATGCAAGCATTATATGTCATAATGTGCCTCATTTATGCATTTATGTTTATTTTATTTCAATTTTAATTTATTTTGGAGAAACATATAAAACTCACATTACTCGTATGTATTACCCATGTCTCACAATTTCTCCAACATTTTCATCTTTCAAGCTTCCTCCAAAAATATTCAAAAAAATTATAAAAATCTTAACTCTAAATTCATAAATGTCATTATCTTCTTCATCACCCTAGGGTAAGAAACAAGTGTCCAAAGATGACCATCTTATAAATATTCTACATAAAGAGAAGCCAATGGATGTTGACTCATACCATCTCAAGGTTTAGTGGGAAAATCTTGAGGATTTTGATAAATAACTTTAAAATGGGTTCAACCTCAAATCTGATACGGTGGTTCAAGAATGGGAACCTTATTTCAAGATGTTGGAAGAACCTATCTCCAATAAGTTGGTTAACAAATTTTGGGCATTTGCTAACTCCACTCACAAGGGGATTACATCCTACGTGATGGGTATCCAACTTTATTTGATGCAAAAGCATATTAATAAGATAATTTGTTGTAAAAAAGAAGGTCATTTTTTTTCAAAAGGCAATGATATTACTAACAAGCTGCATAAGGGGTGCAGCAACCTAATTCAACTGATAACTCAATACAAACAAACACAAGGAACAGTAAACCAATCGTAAAAAGAGAATTTCGAACAAGGATTAGCAAGAGAAAACCATTTCCAACTGAACAACTTAATAGAGTTTAATATATCGTGCACTGACATAGAAATGTCCTCAAATATCACTCGGTTCCTATTATACCAAAGAAACCACGTCGTCGCTGCCCAAACAGATACTCCTATAGAATTCCCGATCTTTTTCTTGATAGAAACCTCGAAATCCATCAAAGAACTGATACAGTTATCCTTCTTAATCCTATCTATCCCCAGCCATTTACCTACTCCAACCCAGAGAGCTTCTGCTATAGGGTATTCCAAGAAGACATGCTTATGAGTTTCCTCGAAGTTTCTGCATAATCTGCAGCCAAAATCATCTGCGGACAAAATAATATGCCTCCTTCTCATCAGTAGATCCTTTGTGGCCAACCTGTTTCTCACCATTCTCCATAAAAATATATGAACTTTAGAGGGTATCTTCATCTGCCAAATTTTCTTCATAGCTTCCCAGTCCACAACAGCTGAAGAATTCTCAAGACTGTCTTTTGTTAAGCAGTGGTAACCTGACCTAACTGTGTATATCCCCTCAGTGGATGTTATGCAGCTCAGATCAGGCTCCCAAATGAAAACATCATCTTGTCACCTAGTTGGTTTAACCTCCTTCAAAATGACTAGCAACTCTTCTATTTCCTTTTCCATCACAGAGTCTTGGGGGAAAACTACTGAACTGAAGTTGCCATTCCCAATTATCCTCAGACCAAACACCAAGATTAACCACATAACTCTTATTGTTTTTTACAAATTGGTACAGGTTAGGGAAATAATCCTTCAAAGCAACGTTCATGACCCAACGGTTATGCCAAAAGGAAATCCCTTCCCCATTCCCCAACTTATAATTCAAGCTCTCAACAAACAAATTCCTCTTGTTGACTCTGTCATAGCCCACATTCAACAGATCCCTCCACCAGATCGAATCAGAATTCTTTCCATGCTCTTCTTCCCCACAGTTGAGAGACAACTTAAGATCCTTACCATATTTGCTTTCCAAGACTTCTTTCCAAACACTATTGTCAGAATTCAACAACCTCCACTTCCACTTCATAAGGAGAGCCTTATTGAAAAATGATAAGTCTTTTACACCCAGGCCACCCTTCTCTTTTGGCTGACAGATTTCCTTCCAATTCACCCAATTTATCCTCTTCTTTTCTTCACCACCACTCCATAAAAACCTTGACTGAATACTCTGAAGGGTCTTTAATACACCTACAGGGACCTTATAAAAAGAGAACATGTACAGAGATAAATCATTTATTACAGAATTTATCAACACTAACCTCCCTCCAATAGACATGTGTCTACCTTTCCACTCTGCAAGTCTGTTCCTAGTTTTTGCAATGATGCCCTTCCAAAGATGAATTCTTCTAGGGCTTTCACCAATAAACACCCCAAGAAAAGAGCAAGGTAAATTGAAAATATCATAGTTAAGGAAAGTTGAAGTAGAGGTCATAAAATTTGTGCTCAATTCAACACCACCGAACCTACTCTTAAAAAAATTTACCTTAAGACCTGTCAATATCTCGAAACCACGAAGAATTGCCTTGAAACACCATAAGTTTTTCCAGATAGCCTCCCCCACCACCATAGTGTCGTCTGCAAACCGGGCTAAACTGACCTTCACCTTTTGGCTAACCTTGAATCCTTCATAAAGACCTAATAATTCAGCCTTCTTAAACATCTTAGTGAGAACCTCCATAATGATTATGAAAAGGAAAGGGGACAGAGGGTCCCCTTGGCACAAACCTTTGCCCACAACAAAATCTTCAGTAGCACTACCGTTCACCAGGATAGACATTGTACCACTCCACACCAAAGCCTCAAACCAAGACACCCATTTCCCACCAAAGTTCAACTTAGAAAGAAAATTCTTGAGAAAGTTCCAAGACACACAATCATATGCTCTTTCGAAATTAATCTTAATCATCATACAACTCTTCCTACTTCTTTTAGCAAGATCTAATATCTCATTAACCATTAAAACTCCATAAAAAATGCATCTGCCAGGCACGAATGCCATTTGTTCCTCGGACACCAGGGTGGTAACCACCTTCCTTAATCTACCAGCTAACAATTTGGACAAGATTTTTTGGAAACAAATCACAAGGCATATTGGCCTATAATCTCTCAAAGTTTGAGGATTTTTAACTTTATCCACTAGAGCAATGGAAGAGGTTGACCCAGCCTTAGTTAAGACAAGATTAGCGAAGAAGTCAAGAACAAACCTGCAAACATCTTCTTTAACGATCTCCCAACACACCTGAAAAAAAGCAAACGAGTAACCATCTAGGCCTGGGCTCTTCCCTCCGTTACACCCCCAAATCGCCTCCTTTATCTCCTCTGTTGAAAACTCTATTTCCAAAATATTTTTGTCAAAGTCTGATAAAGTCTTCAACTCCAGATCTTCGATCAAAGGACGGTTGTGACACGATTCCTTGAAATTCTCCTCAAAAAACATTCTGATTTCAGTCTTTACTCCCTTAACGTCTTTTATCTTCCCTCCTTCCTTGTTAACATACCAGATGCCATTCCTAATCCTTCTCCTTCTGACTACAGAGTGGAACCTTCTTTCAGCCAAAGTTCTCTAGCTTTGAAACGTAACAAATTTTCTTTCCTGTGCATAGTTCTCCAAACCTCTTCAGCTGCTACAGATCTTTTACAAGCCAAATGATTTATGGTAAGAATGAGAAATGTTCAAAGAACAAGAGAGTTCCTACATTTTTCTATGACAAATATGAGAACACCGACAAGGTCACTTACCTTAGGTCCTAGTTCATGGCTTGGATCAAGGCCCCCCTAAGTTTCCTAATACAAATGTCTACCTCTACAAACTACATTAACTTATATCAGGAAAAATTTTTGTATCTTTAGGAACTTGAGGGGTATGACTTATGAATCTAAAGGGATTGTTAAAATAAAGATGTTCTTTTGGAAGAGTAATCTCAAAGTTATTTCTCCACTGCAAACTTTCCAACTTAACCAACCTATACCCATTTAATGTTTCACTAGGGTTTGTTACATCTTCCCTGTTATCTTGTTCGGGTGGCAGTTTAACATCATTTATAATAGAACAAAATGATAAACTGATTGAATCCAAACTTGATATTAAATATTTCTTTGAAAAATTTCAAGTTAGAAAATTTGCACCCCATTTATGTGCATCATCCAATCAAATCCTATAACTTGGATGGCTCCTTGACTGGCCACCAACTTCATTACCATCCCTAATGTCCCCGCCAAACCTATTTTATTACCCCTTACCACTCTTTAACCTAACTTACTCTCACATTTCACACCATATAAACCCATAAATGCGGTGAACCAACCCCCATGGACCTACCTTATTTATCCTTTACTAACCCATTGTATTTCCATAGGCTTTGTTTGAGAGTTGAAGGGGAGGGGAAGGGAAGACTTCCGAAAACGAATTTTTAAAAAAATATAGGAAAGTATCTGACTTTTTTTAAAAGAATGATTTTGTATAGAATGATAAGAGTATTTATCATTACTATATTTTTAAATGTATTTGATACGTTATAAAATGTATTTAGAAACACATGTAAATTTGAAATTTGAAACTAAAGATTTTATCTCTCAAATAAAGACTATTGTTGATTATAATAAAATATATATTGTTCTGATAGTGACATGTGTGTGATATGGAAAGTTAGTTGTCTAACACTGCTATTGAGTATTATCCAATTTGATGCGGTATAAAATATATTTAGATACACATGTAAATTTGAAATTAGTTACTTAATTGTAAAATGAACAATGATCATATAAACTCAATTAATGTTGATTAAAAATAAAATAAGTATCGGGGTGATAGTGACCCGTGAGATAGAAAGTTAATTGTTTGCATTATTATTGAATATTATCTAATTTGAGATGGTATAAAATAAATTTAGCTATACTTGTAAAATTGAAATGAGTTATTTAATTCTAAAATAAACAATGATGATATAAACTCAATTAATATTGATTCAAAATAAAATAGGTATTGTATTAATAGTCATCAGTGAAATGGAAAGTTAGTTGTCTACACAATTATTGAGTATTATCCAATAAGATACGATATAAAATGTATTTAGATATACATATAAATTAGAAATGAGTTATTTAATTGTAAAGTGAATAATAATCATATATATATATATATATATATATATATATATATATATATATATATATCGAATTGTATTAAATAATCATTCAAAAAAGAAAAAATGTTTTGTGAGATGGAGAATGGAAAAAAATTTGATATTTGAAAAATGAGAATTTTGTCTTAATGAATTATTTTTTTAATAACTATAAATTATGTCTTAATAACGATCAAAAAATTGTTTTTTTTGTGTGTGAGTAATTGTGTATCCAATATTATCACATGTTTCTTTTCATTTTATTATAAATAAGTTTTTTTTTTTATTTATGCTTAGAAAAAATAAAAAGGGAAAGAGAAAATAGAAAGAGAAAATGTTAAAATGAAAGTGAGAAAGTTTGGGAAAACGAAATATAAGAGAAATTTAAAATTGAAAAGTAATTTAGCCACTTGTCAATTTGTGGTTGATCTAGAAAGGCAACAATTCATTCATTAGATAATTATCAAATAGTTCTTAATGTAGTGTAAATAGTATTAACACTAAAGGACAATTTAGGACATTTGTTAGTATATTATTTTAATGGATAGATAATTGATTTTCAGAATATTATAACAACATATAATATATTTGGAAATTTTATATAAGCCCTCTAAAACTTTCATTCAATACAAATTTTGAATTCACCAAATTAGGGAGTTTTTGGATTTTTTGATATTATGAATAAAACCAAACCTCCAAAGCCCTCCCAACAAAAATCTTTCAATTCTTTCCTCTTAATCCTTTCCTTTTTTAAAGCCCTTCATTTCCTTCCCCTCCAAATGTAAACGCTCTGTATAATATATATCTACAATAATACAATACAAGCATTTTATTTGGTACTGACACCTCAAAAGCCCCTAATGGCATAGTTCACATACTTGTCCATTTCTAAAACATAAATACAACACATGGCACAAGTCATGGAAACTAGCAAAAAAAAATAAAAACTAAGAATGACATACAATATCCTCAATTGTATACAACAAAAGAATACACATCGGAATAAGCTTAACTAACCTTCTCTTGAAACATCCGAACATAGCTCCACTTGTAAATCAAACCTGCAAACCGTACCTGAAATATAGCAACTATAGTGGGGTGAGATACATCAAATCTCAGTGAGTTCCCTATCTTATAAGTCCTCTCGGCTTTACACGGTTCTATCAATCCTAACTCAAGTCAAGGGGAAGGGAAATTGACCTTGAGTGCACAATCTCACAATCTCACACTATATGGAAACATGTTCATGAGTTCATCAACTCAAAATATCACTGAAGGAATTACGTCCTGAGCCTGTTACTCAAGATTCCTTACGAATCGATAACCACACCAAGGCATCCCCTGTTCCCATCCGCTTCTACGTCTAGAAGTCGACCCGAGTCATGGATCCTGGTAACCTACTTGACATACGAATGGATTCGAGTTCTATGAGCCATTAACCGTTATGAACCGTCACTTCACACGGGCCATTAACCGTCACAAGCATACGCTCCCAGAGCGCCATTCGTACTGCACGCGGGAATCAACCTGCCAAGTAGTCGTGCACATATTTCTGAGGAGCTCGAGACCCATGAAATGCACTCACAAGATAACTGGTTATGATTACGTGATCTCACACACAACGTGATTGTATTCGACAATCACAAGGCCACAATGCCTTATCACAAACCACAAAGGTTTACACACATGTTCCATACTAGTGTTTATTCATTCTATGACATTAGTATCTGACACACGCCTCGGCACCGTACGCACGATCGTTGTCATTAAGTCATTCCACACTTTCCGACATTATTTACGGTAATACTCCTCACTCTACCTATTTCGTACTTAGCATGCATATATCATCAAATACTACACATAGCATTTTCTTGCCCTTAGGCCACCAATCATCTTCACAACATGTATTTCATGCATTTTCATCACACCACAGCACACAAGTCATACAACATTCATATCAACAGCACATCGCATGATACACATCAAATTCACACAATTAAAACGAAAAAAGTCGACAAAACGACACTATTCCCAATTCCCGACATAATTAAATCGGCCAACAATCTAAAAACCCATTTTTATAAGAAAGAACATTTCATAAGCTTTCCAATGGTACAAAGAACGTCCCGATCCGAGTTACGGATCAAAAGTTACGAAATTTAGAAAACAGATAAAATTTTTGAAATCCCAGACCGCGCTGAGCGGGCTCCGCTCTGACTCGTGAGATTGTATTTTTTCTAGAAGCGCGCTGAGCGGGCATCTGCGCGCTGAGCGGGCTCTACGATTTTCAGAAAAATCCCTCTTTGAAAATCCAACCCAAAAATCCTATTTTTCACCCAAACTCAGTTCCACCGGCAAAACAAACATCAACGATTGTTCATACACACAGTGTGATCATACAATACGGTTTATATCGATTTTCAACCGTGAAAACATCGATTTCTACTCGATTATCTCATTTTGACCTATTTTTTAAAAACCAATAAAACTTCATAACGATTATCGGTAAATGATTCCACACCTGTATAGATTATACTACGAAATTTATAACTCATTTCAACCGCTAGATTCCTCGATTTTCCACAAAATCCCATTTTCTCCCAAACCTAACCCAATCCCAAAAACCTCAAGAAATTCTACACTAAGGTTTCTATCTAGAACCCACCTGATAATCGAAGAGGAGTTTGAAGAAGATGTTGATGATCCATGGGTTTCTCTTATTCATCTTCTCCATTTCTCTCTTTCTCTTCTTTCCTTTTCTTCTTCTTCTTTACTAACT
Organism: Lathyrus tuberosus; assembly: GCA_022829125.1. Classification (NCBI taxonomy): domain Eukaryota; kingdom Viridiplantae; phylum Streptophyta; class Magnoliopsida; order Fabales; family Fabaceae; genus Lathyrus; species Lathyrus tuberosus. The sequence goes on along the minus strand of JALAZF010000033.1, from coordinate 22,063,948 downwards.
TCTTCTTTTTCTCTTTTTTTTCTTCTTTCTCTTTCCAAATATATACATATATTATACTATTATTATATAATATGAATCCAATAGGGTAAAATATCTCCAATTGATATTTTGTCGTCTCAACCAATTGATCAATCATTTGAGTTATCACAAAAGTCTCTCTTGAACTAATAATAAATTGGTCTCTTCAGAGTTCATCAGTTGCTCTATTGATCCCAAATGTCGATACTTAAAGTACTTAGAGGATTCCTCAAATCCAATTAATCAAAGAAAGAGCACATAGATGCTCATCTGATATCCCATTGAGCATTTAGATAATACGGGGTATTACACTCCCCCCCCCTTAAATTGAAATTCGCCCCCGAATTTCCTCTATTCGACAATAACCACCTATTGTGTCCTGGTCTTAGATTCACACTTAACCTTTCTTCCGTTCAAATTTCTGACGCATTCCAATTCCAACTTAACTTCATAGACCAAAATCCTTATTTTCATGAATTATCAAACTTCGGTTCCTTAGTCATACTCTTATTCCAATATTGGGTTAATTTCTAACCTTGTTTTTCTATCACTCATCCGTTGTCCATACAAAACACTTTGTCGCACCTACCTTGGAAATAAGGTACCATTCTGTATTCTTTCCCTGTGTCACAAACCAAACCGTAATATCTTATCCTGATTCAGGATAACAAACACTCAACAAATCTTCACGATGTAATTCAGCGATTCCTTAACCTCATACAATTACTGACAACTAATCTTCTACAAATCCTTTAACATTCGAACCACTTCATAACTAGACAAACGACTTCTTTACCAGTTCCATCCGGTTTGATACTACACATTGTAATCATTACATCCGAGATTTCCTTTCTTTCGTGTCACTCCAAAAGGTAACACACTTAAACAAGATCTCCTTATTTCTTTATTATTCTTATAAGTAACCATCCATCTGATTCCTATTAACCCGAATGAACTCTTTCATCTGTCACCCTCCACTGCGCAACACAAATTCTAATAGTGAAATACCACCAATTCTTAAGCATTACCAAGTGGATAACAGTTCGTGAAGAAACACACTTAACCACTGGGGTCCTTACTAACCACTCGGCACAAGAACTTACTGGCGTCCTATGGTAGAACAATTTCTTTGCCACCACACAATATCTTAACCTCTGCCCAACACTCTCTAGACGATAAAGACGCAAGAGTTACCTTGCTACAACCATGACATCCACAACTCCAAATTCATTCAAAACTCGAATAATTAATCCACAAGCAGTTTAACAACCTTCATTTCTAGTTACCACATTCCAAATTGATTCTTCTTACGGGGTTCTGACTCCCTCAAGGTTTGTTGTTGGTACGAGTTCTCAACTAATATTACATAACACCATCACAAAGCTTCAGTCAGATGCGAGTCACCACTTATCCAAACTTAAACCATCCGAAACGTAATTTTAATTTTCCATACTACTCGCCCATTCACGTACAACACTCCACTTACACACACCTTCAAAGTCCATAACACGTTTCTCAATGGAATCCATTTTTTTCATTCGCTCTATTTCATAAACGATTCCAAGTCACATACTTAACTTCAGAATGTCGAATTCTTACTCGTACTTAGAAAGATAACTTTCAAATTTCCTCCCCTGGGTAACACATAACTGTACACATCTGGTACCACTCTCACGGTCTAAATCCAATACCGTGAACCCACGGAAGTTAACGATCACTAAACTTTGACCAACCACTCGAACCTTACTAGCACCATAATTCAACACCGCAATATTCCTTGTGAGGTCAACACCTCGTGACTATTCTCTGACTTCGCCCTCAAGGCTTTCTCATACTCAACACAAACTCATAAGATTACTTCCCCTAACGCCAACTCCCTTGTCGTCGAAACAAATGGTCCACCATGCAACGCCCTTCCCGAAGTTCTAATTTCAAAATACAATTTCGTCTTTCCTTAACTTGCAATCCAGTTCTCTATTCGCACAATACCTTCCAATCGGAGCAACATAAGGTAACAAAACGCAGATGATGGTCTCTAAGGGATTTCACAACTTACACACACGTTAATCGATTAACCCTCTAAGCTAATCGGTTAACTCCTCAAAATTCAACGTAAAACACTTTCCATGCACGTGTTAATCGGCTAACACTGCTGCAGAAACTGAAAATAACCAATTTCGTTTAATTCAGAGCCATCCCTACCCAAAACCATCAATCCGTCTTGCTCGATCTTAGAATACCATTCTCAACCCATAGCTCCTTAACTTACATAACATTCACCAACCATGATCCACTCAAGGTAAAACAGAACAGAGTTAAAACGTGCAAATTAGCCACTCCAACCAAGTGACAAGGTAAAAATTTCAAATTCCGACGCAGTCACACGACAACACCTCAACGGGGTAGTTCGCTCTCTGCTTATACAACTACTCTAGATGAAAGCCGATAATGACGACATTATAGGGTTTCAACCACCACTCATACTTGATTTGTCCATAAGCAAAATCCAACACACAACCATCACACGGTACTACGAAAATGATGGACATCTCATGTCAAGCATACAACCTTGTTCTCTCACTTGAATTCCTTGGTGAGAAATAATACTACAACGTTCTTAGTCCAACAAAAAGTAGATTCCGAATGGTCCGATTATCCACAAATATAGAAATTCTCTATACTTGAAAATAGATCGGGGTAATGCATCCTCTTGGAGAACCTTTCCATCACTTCGTACACATTAACCAGGATTTCTTACCCTTTACCATCCATTACGCACCATTCTTACACCAAATTATTTAACGGAAAATCCGTAACTGACAATTCTCATCAACTATTAACGAAACCCTTCTGGTATAAATCGTTCCATAATTTGCACTTAGTCCGTAATAAGTCCTGAATTGCTTTTCGTTGTTTTACCACAATCTTACTTCTTAAAATACAATATTCACTGCTCCACAAGGTACGTCCCTTCACACTTGTCTCAAGAATAAGAATCCATCACGTACATTGTGACTACGGTGCTACTACTATGTTTGTTCTAAGTACCAAGGTGTAACTTTCTCATTCCACGTCATACTAACAGGCTCCTCACAGGTGAACCATCAGTGATTACGCTTCCTTAACTATAGGTTCATCGACACCTTGGAAATTCCATCGTACACTCGCCCACAATACATTCCGTTGTCTCTTCCTCATAATATACTGTTGACACCGTTTTCCATACTGCATTAACTTCGCTCTCCATTGTAATCCTTTTAGGTCCAACTATAAAACCATCTTACTAATATTCCCTTGAATCCAAGGTACTTACTCGGTTTCTTGACACCACCTCTTCTGGTCCGTATCACTACACTTCCGTTACTAAATGAAGTCTAAACTTTCTCTGACATAATACCTCATACTGTTCCTTGGGGTAACTTAACATTTCCAAAATTCCAAATTGGTCTCTCATCGAATACAGAAAAAATCCCTATGTAATATTTGGAACTTAATCTCTCTACGTAACTGAAGATACACAATTCATCACACACTCTTCGTCCGACACATACTCATTTCACTTGAAGCATGTAAACACATCCTTGTGTTCCTTCACACACTTCTCTACTACTTTAAGTCCCCATAGAAACCGAACGTCCTTAACTCTTAACTTTTAACCAGTCGGAAGATATTGTTCCGAACACATTCCTTAAGGTACTCTCGTCCATTCAAGATACCTTAACGACCTTAAAAACGGAAGCACCAATTACTATCTCACTTCTGGACCCTACGCCACGCGTTCCACAAAACAACCTTCCTTTTTCACGGAATGAGATTACTTGAAATCCTTATCCATACTAGTAGTCAATCCAGCCCCACTAGCGATTTTACATATTCCTTGATACCTTAACCAATCATCCAATAAAGATCCTTAACTTTCGGACTCCATCCATTCCAAAGGATTACTTGAACAACACCCCACTCTTTAATTTCATGCTACTCATGCACAACTTCTACCAAGATCTCAACTGAGCTAACCAAAACTCCTCACTACTAACTCTTGGCTTGAGCCAACCCTCACAGCACAAGTTCCGACAACACTTCGGAGTCCTCGTGGTCGCTCAACCATGATTCTACCTATCACATATATAGTATTAGGTTGATCAGACCCAACACTACATAGTATGATATTAAGTTTCATGATGGCAAGACACACTCAAGAGGAAGGAATAGATTTACTTATGATGTTTCAAGGCTAGGTCGAGGACACGACCTGCTCTGATACCAACTGTAAACGCTCTGTATAATATATATCTAGAATAATACAATACAAGCATTTTATTTGGTACTGACACCTCAAAAGCGCCTAATGGCATAGTTCACATACTTGTCCATTTCTAAAACATAAATACAACACATGGCACAAGTCATGGAAACTAGCCAAAAAAAATAAAAACTAAGAATGACATACAATATCCTCAAATGTATACAACAAAATAATACACATTGGAATAAGCTTAACTAAGCTTCTCTTGAAACATCCGAACATAGCTCCACTTGTAAATCAAACCTGCAAATCGTACATGAAATATAGCAACTATAGTTGGGTGAGATACTTCAAATCTCAGTGAGTTCCCTATCTTATAAGTCCTCTCGGCTTTACAAGGTTCTATCAATCCTAACTCAAGTCAAGGGGAAGGGAAATTGACCTTGAGTACACAATCTCACAATCTCACACTATATGGAAACAAGTTCATGAGTTCATCAACTTAAAATATCACTGAAGGAATTACGTCCTGAGCCTGTTACTCAAGATTCCTTACGAATCGATAACCACACCAAGGCATCCCCTGTTCCCGTCCTCTTCTACGTCTAGAAGTCGACCCGAGTCATGGATCCTGGTAACCTACTTGACATACGAATGGATTCGGGTTCTACGGACCATTAACCATTATGAACCGTCACTTCACACGGGCCATTAACCGTCACAAGCATGCGCTCCCAGAGCGCCATTTGTACTGCACGCGGGAATTAAACCTGCTAAGTAGTCGTGCACATGTTTCAGAGGAGCTCGAGACCCATGAAACGCACTCACAAGATAACTGGTTATGATTACGTGATCTCACACACAACGTGATTGTATTCGACAATCACAAGGCCACTGATGCGTGTTTTTTTCGCAAGTGTATGAACGCGTCAGAGTAATATAAAATATTATCGTATCCACAGAGACCAAGTGTCAATCTATCGCTATCTATTGTTAAGGTGTGTATCTAAGGTGATTGAAAATAGTAGTTTTGAAGAGTGCACGGTAGTAAATAAAGTAATTAAAATTAATTGATAAAGACAGGTTCGAATGCAATTCACACAACCAATTGATAATCCAAGTACTTGCTAATAGAACTACTTACGGGCAATGTTTTCTACTTTAAAAAGAACTAATTTGACAGGAACTGTCGCTTTCGCGTATTCAGAACCGAGTTGTACCCCCTAATCAAACCCTCTTATTGTCACGGATAAAAAGGCGCGCATTGCGTTAGAGTAGTAAACCTATTTTTAAGAAATATAGTATCTTGACCAAGTTGAAAAGTATTTTAACCTGGATTTTCTAAAAAAAAAGAGGTTCTTATGAACCAGACTTTAAACTTCTTAACGCGTCCGAAAATGGTTTTAAAATCTCTTTTCCTTTTAAATTAAAAACTCCTAATAAACTAAACAAAGCGCTTTCGCTGTTTTTGAAATAGTTTAAAAACAATTAAGTTTAGATAGGCGTTGGACGACTTTCGATATTACCCAACGGAATTTAAGAACAGGAAAACTTATATTGAAAGTTAAAATAGCCCTTAAGTGTTTCCACTAACAATTGTACGGATTATCGGTTCAGTTATGATCTTCACATTCTAACCTTTATAAAATTAGCCAGACATGGTAAAGTAAAAGTTCATTTTTAGATTTTTCATAAAAAAGGTATTTAAGTGCGAGTGCGGAAAGTAAATGAAAGTAATGCGAGTGCGGAAAGTAAATGAAAGTAATGCGAGTGCGGAAAGTAAATGAAAGTAATGCGAGTGCGGAAAATAATGAAATTAAAAGACAGTGCAAGAAATAAAGTTGACAAAAGGTAAAGTAATAAAAACCTGCTCCAATCGGAGTGGTTGAATAAAATGCGAACTGAAAGTAAAATGGCGGCAGGATTAACTTCCTTCCAGAGTGCTCCAAGACTCGATCTCACAGGCTCTTACAGACTCGATCTCTCGAATGTAGTAACACCTCGATGTGAAGCGATTACCACTATTACACTGATATATGCTTATGAACAACTGAACTTGGATGAAGAAAAACGAAAATCTAAAGTCCTATTTATAGGCAAGGGAACATGTGGAAAAGACAAGGATGCCCCTAGCATTTGAATTTGGGAGGGAACTTGTTTTGCTCTTGTGGCGCCCGCCACAACACCATGGCGCCCGCCATGAGTGTAAAATTGCTTGGGCAGTTGGCGATCGTGGGGAAAAACAGTTGGGAGGAGTTTGAGACATGGCCACGTCATAGAAGACCCTGTGGCGGCCGCCAGAGTGGATGCCATAAGTGCAAAATGCTGATTTTCTCTATTTTAGCTCATTTCGGCTCCCTTTTCGCTCCTTTTCTTGCTCGGGGCTCCGATTAGACTAAAAACCTGAAAACAAAGAAAAACATAATAATAAAATAATAAAATGACATTAAAAGACCTAGAATGCATGCGAAATCGGAGTCAAAAATACAGTGAAATTCAGTGTCATCAAATTCTCCCACACTTAGACCTTTGCTTGTCCTCAAGCAAAACATTTAAAGCTCAAAGTAAGAAAACTAGTGCTGACACGTGATTCGGGCAAAAAGGGCTTCTAAGTTCAAGTCAGGATGCAGTGACAGGTACTAAGTGAACCAAGGGTATCGTAATGACACTTATCCGCAGAGGCGGACATAGACTTCATTCTTATATTAATCAACCGTATCATCCCACAATAACTAGGCCTACCTCTTCATCTCTTTTTGGGGTCCTTTTCATTCAGGCGCAATCACATTAAGCCCGTTATCCGTACATGTTTCATAGTAGAGTGACCTGTTAGTGATTCTGATCCAAAACATAGGGTTTCTGGCACATAAGACTGTGTAAACCCTTTTATTTAACCCAAATGCAGTTGTGAGGGATCGGATCGTAATCCGCCCTACCGAGTTCAGCGCCAGATACCTCTGAACCAACTAACAATGGGTGAGCTAAAATTATATATATATATATATATATATATATATATATTTTTGTGGCAACAATTCAACTTTTTGGTTTAAATGACCTTGTGAGGGTCATCTATCCGGAGTTTGCCTTTTTCTTTATTTATTTTACTGGATCATTCACTTATGTTCATCAGTCCCCTACGTAGAACATGCTTAGGCCGGAGCTGACTGCTGAAATAAACTACTTAGGACAAATTTGGAAATGATAATTAAGGCCATGGTACATGGGGTTTTGGAATGATTCCTATATTCGTGAAGTCTATGGTGCTAAAACGATACTAATGTTTCAAAGAGTTCACCTAAGTCACCACATCCTAATCCAAACCTGTCTTAAAGCCCAAAAAACCTGTAGAACAACAATGTTTTCTTTTTGCAAAAAATTTTTTTTTTTTTGTAGGGCTAAAGAAATGGGGAAAAATGAGGGTGCACTAGGGATACACTGTACTGGTGACTCGTCAGACTCATGCATTTTCTAGAAAAAAGACATAGACAAAAACAAGAAATAAACAACTAACTAATAATGAAAATAGAAAGCAATAAAATCCCCTCCCACACTTAAATCGAACATTGTCCCCAATGTTTCGAAATAAGATAAGGAGAGTAACCTGTAAAACTACTGATGTGGACCACTGGTGCCCTCGTCGTCCTGCTGGGAATGCCTGGGACGACGGGATCTGCTACGATGCTGGTCTCTCCGGTCCAATCGGGCTGATAAGGCCGCCTGGGCATCTCTGACCTGTCGAAGGTTACCTAGAACGGAACCTTGAGTAGCCTCCATGCAAGCCTGATCTGGGTACCTTGTAGGTGCCATAGGACGCCTGAAGTGGACAAAGTAACGCTCTCTCTGGGCGTCATTCTTGAAAGTCACATGCATGTCGTCAAAATTCTGCATTCTGCACAAAGTTAGGAAGAAGGTCCTGTAAAACACAAACATTTCAAACATTAGTCCTGACAAAATATAACAAGAAACAAAATGAAACAAAATGTAGAAAAAGTAAATAAGGTAAGAAAATCATGGGTTGCCTCCCATGCAGCGCTTGTTTAACGTCGTTAGCTTGACGATTGGAACTTATACATCTCTTGTCGGGATTGGTGGATCACTTAGAGTGTGGCTGGAGTAGGTTGTTGGAATGTCTCCTCCTTCGTAGAGCTTCAGTCTTTGTCCATTGACGATGAATGGTTTACATGTCTCGTTTTTGATTTCAACAGCTCCAGACCTCAGAATTTTTGATACTTTGAAGGGGCCAGTCCATCTTGAACGGAGCTTTCCTGGGAAGAGCCGTAGCCTAGAATTGAACAGGAGAACAGGGTTGCCTAAGTTGAAGTCTTTTCTTACGATTCTTTTGTCGTGCCAAGGTTTTGTTCTTTCTTTGTATATTATGGCATTCTCGTAGGCTTGCTGTCTGAGTTCTTCCAATTTGTGGATGTCAAAGATACGTTTCTCACCAGCAGTTAGATAATCCAAATTCAAAGTTTTAATGGCCCAATAGGCCTTATGCTCTAACTCAAAAGGTAAATTACAAGATTTTCCATAGACTAGTTGGTAGGGGGTTGTTCCTATAGGGGTTTTGAAAGCGGTTCTGTAGGCCCATAAAGCCTCTTGAAGCTTTTGCGACCAATCTTTTCTGGATACAGAGACAATTTTTTCTAAAATTTGTTTAATCTCCCTATTAGATACTTCCACTTGGCCACTAGTCTGTGGGTGATATGGTGTTGCTACTCTATGCTTAACTCCATACTTGCTTAAAAGCTTATCAAATATTCTTGATATGAAGTGAGATCCTCCATCACTTATAACTAAACGGGGTGTTCCAAATCTGGGGAATATATAATTTTTAAATAATTTAATCACTACTCTAGTGTCGTTTGTGGGTATCGCTTCAATCCATTTAGACACGTAGTCTACTGCAACTAAGATATACTTGTTTCCTAAAGATGGTGGGAATGGTCCCATGAAATCTATACCCCATACGTCAAAGAGTTCTACTTCTTGGATGTTTCTTAAAGGCATTTCGTCGCGTCTTGAAATATTTCCTGTGCGTTGGCATCTATCACATTTGACAATGTAAGCATGGACATCACGCCACATGGTAGGCTAGAATAGGCCAGCTTGAAGAATCTTGGCGTAGGTCTTAGAGGTGCTTGCATGTCCACCATAAGGCGCAGAGTGACAATGCTGAATTATACTTTCTACCTCGTCTTCTGGAATGCAACGGCGGAAAATGCCATCTTTACCTCTCTTGAAAAGAAGTGGCTCGTCCCAATAGAAGTTTCTAACATCACTTAAGAACTTCTTCTTCTTGTGGTAATCGAGCTCAGGGGGTATGATATCAACAGCTAGGTAATTAACAAAATCAGCGTACCAGGGCACGTTACTTACAGCTAAGGATTTTTGAAAGTGCTCATGAGGGTCTGGTTTTTTATCTTCAATGGTTTCCAACTGGGCTATCAGTCTATCATCGGCAAAATCATCATTTATGGGTACTAATTCAGGATTCAGGTATTCTAGCCTAGATAGGTGATCGGCTACTACATTTTCTGTGCCTTTTTTATCTCGGATATCTAAGTCGAACTCTTGTAGCAACAAAATCCATCGAAGTAACCTGGGATTAGCATCTTTTTTACTTAGTAGGTAATGGATGGCAGCATGATCGGTGTAAACTATAATTTTGGCTCCTACTAGATATGATCTAAATTTGTCTATAGCGAAAACTACCGCTAGGAGTTCTTTCTCGGTTGTTGCGTAATTGAGCTGGGCGGCGTCTAGGGTTCTACTGGCATAATATATTACATGTAATCTTTTATCTTTTCTCTGACCTAGAATGGCTCCTACAGCATAATCACTGGCGTCACACATTATCTCAAACGGTTCAGACCAATCAGGGGGTTTCATAATGGGTGCTGAAATCAATGCTTGCTTCAAAAGGTTGAATGCTTCATTGCATTTTTCATCAAAGATGAATTCAGCATCTTTCATTAACAAGCCAGTTAAAGGTTTTGTTATTTTGGAGAAGTCCTTGATGAAACGGCGGTAGAATCCAGCGTGTCCAAGGAAACTTCTAACTTCCCTGATAGTCTTGGGTGGTTTTAGGTTCTCTATAACTTCTATTTTTGCTTTATCTACCTCTATACCTCTTTCGGAGATTATATGTCCTAAAACAATTCCTTCAGTCACCATGAAATGGCATTTTTCCCAATTCAGTATAAGGTTCACCTCCACACATCTTTCCAGGATTTTCTCAAGGTTGATAAGACAATTTTGGAAATCAAAATCGTAAACCGAGAAATCATCCATAAATACTTCCATGATTCCATCTAGATAATCTGCAAAGATTGACATCGTGAAACGTTGGAAAGTAGCAGGGGCATTACAGAGTCCAAAAGGCATTCGTCTGTAGGCAAAAGTTCCAAAAGGGCATGTAAAGGTAGTTTTTTCTTGATCTTCTGGATGTATAGGTATTTGGAAAAATCCCGAATACCCGTCTAGATAGCAGAAGTAAGAATGTCTGGCAAGACGTTTTAACATCTGGTCTATGAACGGTAAAGGGAAATGATCCTTCCTAGTTGCTTTATTTAACTTTCTATAGTCTATGCACATACGCCACCCTCCTTCTATCCGCTTTGCTATTTGTTCACCTTTCTCATTTTGCACAACTGTGATGCCTCCCTTCTTGGGTACCACATGCACAGGGCTCACCCACTTACTGTCTGAGATCTGATATATTATACCTGCTTCTAGCAACTTCAGAACTTCCTTCTTGACAACATCACTCAGTATAGGGTTTATCCTTCTCTGGTGCTCTCTGGAAGGTTTTGAATCTACTTCGAGCGAAATCCGATGCATGCATACGGATGGACTTATACCTTTCAGATCAGAGATATTATATCCTAAGGCTGAGGGATATCTTCGTAAAACGTCCAAGAGTTGATCTGTTTCTTTTTGTCTCAAGGCAGCACTAACTATAACCGGACGATTCATTTCTTCATCAAGAAACTCATATCTCAGGTTCTTAGGCAGTTCCTTAAGTTCCAACGCTGGTTTAATAGGGCAAGGCATAGGATCTGGGGTAAGGGATAAACATTCGTAAAGGTTATCATCGATGTAGGGTTTCTTATAATTGTCATCTTCCAAAATAAGAGTTGATGGCAGCTTAATTGTTTCAATGACTTCTTCTTGCTCTAACTCCCTAACACATTCATCAATGATATCTATTGCATAACACGCGTCTCCTATCACAGGTGCCAGAAGAAATTTTGAAAGTATAAATTCTATCTTCTCGTTCCCTACCTCAAAGGTTAGCTTCCCCTTTTTGACATCTATTATGGCGCCAGCAGTCGATAAGAATGGTCTACCTAGAAGAATTGGTATGTCATCATCTTCTTTAATGTCCATGACAACAAAATCAGTAGGGATAAACAGCTGACCTATCCTAACAGGGACGTCTTCAAGTATGCCTATCGGATATTTAACAGATCTATCGGCTAATTGAAGTGACATCTTGGTAGGTTGCAACTCTCCTAAATTTAACCTTTCGCAAACCGCTAAGGGCATTAAGCTCACACTAGCTCCTAAGTCTAGAAAAGCTTTTTCGATGACATGACTCCCCAAAATACAAGGAATGGAAAAGTTTCCAGGATCTTTATCCTTTTTTTCTAATTTATTTTCGGCAATAGAATTACATTCCAAGGGTTTCGGATCATCAAGTCTACGTTTATTAGTAAGGATGTCTTTGAGAAACTTTGCGTAGGATGGTATTTGGGTAATGGCTTCTGTGAACGGGATTTCTACGTGAAGTTTTTCTATAACTTTAATGAATTTCTGATACTGATTATTGATCTGGGTTTGTTTAAGTCTTTGCAGATATGGTATTGGTGGTTTGTATGGCGGGGGTGGTATATAGGTTTTGTCTTTGGGTTCTTCTCCTTTTTCTTGACTTTCCTGGTTTACAGATTCCTCTGGTTTCTTCTTTTTATCTGGGATGTTGTCATCTTCCTTAGAAGTTTTGGGATCACTCAACCGTGGGTTACAAGGTTCATCATAAGCGGTCCCACTTCGTAGGGTAATGGCATTTGCTTGTCCTTTCAGGTTTTGTTGAGGTTGTCCAGGGAATTGTCCTCCAGGTGTGGTCTGAGGGGCTTGATTTAAAGCTACCTGCGAGATTTGGGTTTCAAGCATCTTATTGTGAGTGATTATTTGGTCAACCTTAGTTCCTAACTGGGTAATTAGTTCGTTAACATGAACGTTTTGGTTCATAAACTCCTTGTTTTGTTGGATTTGAGCAGCGACAAAATTATCCACGATTTTCTCAAGGCTCTGTTTTGGTGGTACAGGTTGCATAGGTTGATTTGATCTTGGGTCTTGATAACTTGATTGTCTCGGAGGGGCAGTATTTTGGATAGGGTTATTATTCTTATAGGAAAAGTTTGGGTGATTCCTCCATCCAGGGTTATAGGTATTTGAAAATGGGTTCCCTTGGGTGTAGTTCACTTGTTCAGAGCTGGTCTCGTTTAACAGACTGCATTCTGCGGATTGGTGTCCTTTCGTCCCACATATCTCACAATCTGACGAAACTGCGGCTGCAGTATTCGGGGTTGTACACATATGCTCAACTTTTAGGGCTAATGCGTCCATTTTAGCTTGCATCATGTCTATAGAGCTTAACTCATGTATTCCTCCTTGGGCTTCCTTCTTTTCCACTGTCGCTCGTTCTACTCCCCATGATTGATGGTTTTGGGCCATATCTTCGATAAGGGCACTAGCTTTAGGGTAAGGTTTGTTCATCAGTGCGCCACCTGCGGCGGCGTCGATGGTCATCTTAGTGTTATAGTGAAGTCCATTATAGAAGGTTTGAATGATTAACCAATTTTCTAAACCATGATGTGGGCATGTTCTTAACAGCTCTTTATATCTCTCCCAGGCTTCGAACAACGATTCTCCTTGGTTTTGGGTAAATCTAGTTATTTGGTTTCGAAGAACAACGGTCTTACTCGGGGGAAAATATCTGGCAAGGAATACTTTTCTAAGGTCTTCCCAACTTGTTATGGAATTTGGTGGAAGGGAATCTAACCAAGATAGGGCCTTATCTCTGAGGGAAAAAGGAAATAATCTTAAGCGAATCGCCTCAGAAGGGGCTCCATTGGTTTTAAAGGTGTCTGCTAGTTGGAGAAAGTTTTTCAAATGTTGGTTTGGGTTCTCTGTAGCAAGACCTGCGAATTGCCTTTGCTGTACTAACTGCAGCAGGGATGGTTTAAGTTCAAAATTGTTAGCTGGTATGGCTGGATTTACAATACTAGAACTAGGTTCCTCGTTGGATGGTTGGGCGAAATCCTTAAGAGGTCTTTGATTTTGATCTTCGGCCATAGCTTTCCTAAGTTTACGGAAATATAAACGTGCGCAGGCGTAACGTTCTGGTTCAGCTAGAGGGTCTACTAAACTTCCGGTACTATGAGTTTTTCGCATTGACCGGCGGGTAACTTCCTTAGTCTAAACGGTATAACAACAGGGTACGAAATTTGACGAAATTGGTCCCCGGCAACGGCGCCAAAAACTTGATGCGTGTTTTTTTCGCAAGTGTACGAACGCGTCAGAGTAATATAAAAGATTATCGTATCCACAGAGACCAAGTGTCAATCTATCGCTATCTATTGTTAAGGTGTGTATCTAAGGTGATTGAAAATAGTAGTTTTGAAGAGTGCACGGTAGTAAATAAAGTAATTAAAATTAATTGATAAAGACAGATTCGAATGCAATTCTCACAACCAATTGATAATCCAAGTACTTGCTAATAGAACTACTTACGGGCAATGTTTTCTACTTTGAAAAGAACTAATTTGACAGGAACTGTCGCTTTCGCGTATTCAGAACCGAGTTGTACCCCCTAATCAAACCCTCTTATTGTCACGGATAAAAAGGCGCGCATTGCGTTAGAGTAGTAAACCTATTTTTAAGAAATATAGTATCTTGACCAAGTTGAAAAGTATTTTAACCTGGATTTTCTAAAAAAAAAGAGGTTCTTACGAACCAGACTTTAAACTTCTTAACGCGTCCGAAAATGGTTTTAAAATCTCTTTTCCTTTTAAATTAAAAACTCCTAATAAACTAAACAAAGCGTTTTCGCTGTTTTTGAAATAGTTTAAAAACAATTAAGTTTAGATAGGCGTTGGACGGCTTTCGATCTTACCCAACGGAATTTAAGAACAGGGAAACTTATATTGAAAGTTAAAATAGCCCTTAAGTGTTTCCACTAACAATTGTACAGATTATCGGTTCAGTTATGATCTTCACATTCTAACCTTTATAAAATTAGCCAGACATGGTAAAGTAAAAGTTCATTTTTAGATTTTTCATAAAAAAGGTATTTAAGTGCGAGTGCGGAAAGTAAATGAAAGTAATGTGAGTGCGGAAAGTAAATGAAAGTAATGCGAGTGCAGAAAGTAAATGAAAGTAATGCGATTGCGGAAAATAAATGAAATTAAAAGACAGTGCAAGAAATAAAGTTGACAAAAGGTAAAGTAATAAAAACCTGCTCCAATCGGAGTGGTTGAATAAAATGCGAACTGAAAGTAAAATGGCGGCAGGATTAACTTCCTTCCAGAGTGCTCCAAGACTCAATCTCACAGGCTCTTACAGACTCGATCTCTCAAATGTAGTAACACCTTGATGTGAAGCGATTACCACTATTACACTGATATATGCTTATGAACAACTGAACTTGGATGAAGAAAAACGAAAATCTAAAGTCCTATTTATAGGCAAGGAAACATGTGGAAAAGACAAGGATGCCCCTAGCATTTGAATTTGGGAGGGAACTTGTTTTGCTCTTGTGGCGCCCGCCACAACACCATGGCGCCCGCCATGAGTGTAAAATTGCTTGGGCAGTTGGCGATCGTGGGGAAAAACAGTTGGGAGGAGTTTGAGACATGGCCACGTCATGGAAGACCCTGTGGCGGCCGCCAGAGTGGATGCCATAAGTGCAAAATGCTGATTTTCTCTATTTTAGCTCATTTCGGCTCCCTTTTCGCTCCTTTTCTCGCTCGGGGCTCCGATTAGACTAAAAACCTGAAAACAAAGAAAAACATAATAATAACATAATAAAATGACATTAAAAGACTAAGAATGCATGCGAAATCGGAGTCAAAAATACGGTGAAATTCAGTGTCATCAGCCACAATGCCTTATCACAAACCACAAAGGTTTACACACATGTTCCATACTAGTTTTTATTCATTCTATGACATTAGTATCTGACACATGCCTCGGCACCGTATGCACGATCGTTGTCATTAAGTCATTCCACACCTTCTGACATTATTTACGGTAATACTCCTCACTCTACCTATTTCGTACTTAGCATGCATATATTGTCAAATACCACACATAGCATTTTCTTGCCCTTAGGCCACCAATCATCTTCATAACATGTATTTCATGCATTTTCATCATACCACAGCACACAAGTCATACAACATTCATATCAACAGCACATCGCATGATACACATCAAATTCACACAATTAAAACCACAAAAGTCGACAAAACGACACTATTCCTAATTCCCGACATAATTAAATCGGCCAACAATCTAAAAACCCATTTTTATAAGAAAGAACATTTCATAAGTTTTCCAATGGTACAAAGAACGTCCCGATCCGAGTTACGGATCAAAAGTTACGGAATTTAGAAAACAGATAAAATTTTTGAAGTCCCAGACTGCGCTGAGCGGGCTCGGAGCGCGCTGAGCGGGCTCCACTCTGACTCGTGAGATTGCATTTTTTCCAGGAGCGCGCTGAGCGGGCTCTGCGATTTTTAGAAAAACCCCTCTTTGAAAATCCAACCCAAAAATCCTATTTTTCACCCAAACTCAGTTCCACCAGCAAAACAAACATCAACGATTATTCATACACACAGTGTGATCATACAATACGGTTTATATCGATTTCCAACCGTGGAAACATCGATTTTTACTCGATTATCTCATTTCGACCTATATTTGAAAAACCAATAAAACTTCATAACGATTATCGGTAAATGATTCCACACCTGTATAGATTATACTACGAAATTTATAACTCATTTCAACTGCTAGATTCCTCGATTTTCCACAAAATCCCATTTTCTCCCAAACCTAACCCATCCCCAAAAACCTCAAGAAATTCTACACTAAGGTTTCTATCTAGAACCCACCTGATAATC
The DNA here is from genome assembly GCA_022829125.1 of Lathyrus tuberosus. Lineage (NCBI taxonomy): Eukaryota > Viridiplantae > Streptophyta > Magnoliopsida > Fabales > Fabaceae > Lathyrus > Lathyrus tuberosus. The sequence goes on along the minus strand of JALAZF010000033.1, from coordinate 22,047,493 downwards.
GAAGAGGAGTTTGAAAAAGATGCTGATGATCCATGGGTTTTTCTTATTCATCTTCTCTATTTCTCTCTTTCTCTTCTTTCCTTTTCTTCTTCTTCTTTACTAACTTCTTCTTTTTTTCTTTTTTTCTTTCTCTTTCCAAATATATACATATATTATACTATTATTATATAATATAAATCCAATAGGGAAAAATATCTCCAATTGATATTTTGTCGTCTCAACCAATTGATCAATCATTTGAGTTATCACAAAAGTCTCTCTTGAACTAATAATAAATTGGTCTCTTCAGAGTTCATCAGTTGCTCTATTGATCCCAAATGTCGATACTTAAAGTACTTAGAGGATTCCTCAAATCCAATTAATCAAAGATAGAGCACATAGATGATCATCTGATCTCATCTGATATCCCATTAAGTATTTAGATAATACGGGGTATTACACCAAACTCCCAAACAGACCCATAAAGAATTTATAGCTAGAGATCATTATTTGAGGCATAATAGTCTCAATTCTCTGCACCCTCTTAGTTTTATAGCTCAATTGGGATTACTCAGGCTCTAAGTAGGTGATTGACTCAAAACCAAGAAGACCGCTAGAAGGGATTTTTATGAAGAAAATATTAGAGCAATTAATAACACCTTCTTCAAATGACTTGGCCTCCTAGAATAGATGCAATAGGCTCAAGACAGAAGATTAAACATAAGGTAACTATTTCCACTTGATTCCTCGAAAGTTCAAAATGCACTATAGGTTTAACATATATGGTCTAGTTTGAGATACCGAAGAAGTTTATGTTACACCAAAGACAATGGCTAGGGAAACTTTGTTCTTATTTATTGTGCAATTCATTTTTGCTAGTCTCAAGCTTCCTCGAAGGTTATTATTATTTAGATTATACTAGACTAGTGAGTCTTAGTGATTTTTTAGTAACCAAGACTGATTATATAGGAAATATATCAGTGTAAGAGGATCGAATGTAAGTCTTAGTTAACTGAGTAAACCAGAGTCTGAAATCCAATTATTCAATAATAAACCACCTGTTCTTCTCAATTTATATAGAGTTAGATCAATCAAGATTGTATTGGTGGTTTAAACTCCTAATCTTAGGATTAGGGACCATCGTGTTTGATCTTCGGTGCAATGGTGAAATCAACTGATGGTGATTGGGTGGAAGTTTGACAAAAGAAGGTCCTGAACTAGGTGAAGGAAAAGCTGTCGGTGTGGACGGAGAAAAAAAGGAAAGGCAATTGAAGAAGATGAAATTGTTTCGTCCTTTTTCTTTACAGAGTTCCCAGAAGTATTCGATGCTAAGGATATGTTTGATGTATTCAAAGATTTTGGGCTTGTGACAGACGTGTATATACCACAACGAAGGGATAAAGGTGGCAAAAGGTATGGTTTTATCCGGTTTAGGAAGGTCCTAAATGAAAGAACTACGGCTGCAAGATTGAATAACATCTTCATCAAAGGTAAGAAAATAAATGCAAACATACCCAGGTTCCAGAAGGGGGAAAATGTGGGCATGAAAAACCAGAATCAAGGATGGGCATTCCAAGAGGAAGGTGTTAAAATTAAAGATCCAGTTCAATGGGGAAGAAATATGACACAGAAGACATATGTATAGGTTCTTGGAAAAAGAAATATATCAGGGTAAGACAAGGTGGTGGATACTAAAAAGCTTAACGAAAAATGTGGGAGAGGGCATTTCGACGAACCGAAACCTAAGTTTGCACATCTGCATTTTAACATTGATAATAAGGACATGGCAAGATTTGAGAAGGCGTTTGTAGGGTAGTGGAGAATTCAGGGTCTATGTACAATATCCAGAGAGCTTGGAAAACTGGAGGATATTTCCATATATAAGTGAGTCCCTTGGATGCAAACTTATGTTTGCTTGAAGAAGATGAAGAAGGTGATGTAAAAGCTTTGATAAAGGAAGACAATGATTGGGTCTCACGCTGGTTTTTCAGATATTCATCTGTGGATTCCAGATGATATTGACAATGAGAGACTCACATGGATGAGATGCTACGGATTACCTTGTCATGCGTGAAGACAAGATTTCTTCAAATTTATCTCAAGCACAGTAGGAGAGTTCATATGATGTGATGAGGAAACAGAGATGCTGGAAAAACTTGATGTTGCTAGGTTTATAGTGAAAATGAAATACTCCATGAATTTGAATGAAACATTTAACATTGACATAAAAAAGGTTTATAGATTAAAATTTGTTGAAGATATGCACAGACCAAAAAGACTAGTGAATCCAAAAGAAGGGTTAGTGGTGAGCGATTCAGAAACCATGGAGTCGGAGGAAGGAGATAGTGCGTGGAGTGAGACAGAAGATGAAGGTGAGAGTGGTGTTGACAAGGGAAACGGGGACCATCCTAAGAAATTGGATTATGGCGTTATCAATAATTTTGAAATAGTGGATGGAAAAGAAACAGACAGAAAAGGTGGTTACATGTGCTAAAAAACAGCTGGGTGTGTAGAGCATTTGGAGTTATCCATAAAATCTTGCAAAAAGGTGTGCATTGGAAAGGAGGTTAAAGACAAAGACACTAATAACAACAAAGGTGGCTTGAAAACATTTAATGATCCTAATCATGACGATGCAGAGATGGGATTGACGGCAATGGTTCCTATTAAACAAACATTAAACCTTGGTACTGGTGTAGGGGTTGATAACATTGGGTTGTATGTACGGGTGAACCCAAGGAATTTTCTGGGCCTAGTTATTTCAGAGTCTAACCTAATATCTCGCTCCCCTGTTATGCTGGTTGTACCTAAGACCAGGCCAAAACATAGAAAGAAGAAACTCATCAACGAAATATATGATAACATCAAAATACCCTTATCCTCTTCTTACTTCTCATCTCTTATCCATTCCATCAACAAAGATTTTTCGACCAAACCTCCTGGTGAAATTACCATTTTGGATTCAATGCATAACACTGAAATTGGGGATTCCACTTCAAGATACTCTGGTGGATCAATTTTGTGTTGCGATTCATTAAATGATTCTGACGTAAATTAGGGCAATTCACGCATTAAAAGAGCATTGAATGATGTTCCTTGTAAGGTATGGAAAACAATCCAAGATCTGGGGATCAAAGGTGATGAGGATAATGAACTATTTGAAGGGATCATTAGAAATATGGAGGACAGAGACAAAATAGCATTTCAGGAGAAGATGGAAGTAGCTAAGAGGGGCCCATGAATATATTGACCTACAACATTCGAGGTTGTGGAAGTTCAATTAAAAGGAGAAGAATAAGGAAAACTATCTTGACTGGAAAAGAAGACATCTGCTTTATACAAGAATCGAAGAAGCAAAATATGTCTGATGGAGTGATGCATAGTTTGTGGGGGAATTCGACTTGTGGTTGGTCGGCAATAGTTGCAGTAGGTCAATAAAGTGGTATTCTAACAGTGTGGAGGGATAAAGTCATTTTTTCCATTTTTAGCTTTAAAGGGATTGGCTTTCTGGGGATCAACGCGATGTGGGATGGATTGAATTACTACTTTGTAAATATTTACTCACCGTGTGGTATTGCAGACAAACGTAAATAGTGGTCCGATATAATTGAATGGAAGAACAAGGTCCCTAAAGGTGAGTGGCTAGTGGGAGGATATTTCAATGTAATAAAGATAGTGGAGGAAAAGCGTGGTCATGGGAGAGGGAGTAGGCCGGATATGGAGGAGTTTTCGACATTCATGGAGACAATGGAGTTAGAGGATCTTCCGGTGGTGGGCAATAAGTTTACGTGGTTTAAGACCAATGGCAGCTGTAAAAGTAGATTGGATATAATGCTGCTATTTGAAGTTTTAATAAATAAGTGGAATGTGGTGGTTCAAGAAGTTGGATACAGATACGTTTCAGATTATAGGCATGTATGGATTAAAACAAATTCTCAGAATTGGGGTCTGAAACCCTTTAAAGTTTTTAATTTTTGGTATGAACATCCTCTCATCTTTGAGTTTGTGAAATTAGAATGGAGTTCTCTAGTGGTGAAAGGTAGTGCTGCCCATATTCTAAGTGAAAACTTCAAACAGTTGAGAATAAGACTAAGATGGTGGAATAAGGAAATAGTCAAAATGGCCATTTTAAAATTCTTTGAATCACGATACAAGAAGGTGGAGATGTTGAGACCTAATCTGATAACAACTGATTTACCTAATATATCCAAGGAGAATTAAAAGGGTATGGAAAAACAATTTACATCTGATGAAATCCGTTAAGCTATCTTTGAATGTGATGGGAACAAAAGCCTGGGGCCAGAAAGCTTCAACCTTGCATTTTTGAAGAAATTTTGGGAGATAATCGCAGATGACGTGGTCTATTGCATCAAAGAGTTTCATGCTTCGACAACACTTCCTAAAGTTATGACTTCCTCACTTATTCTGTTGATACCAAAGGTTGACAACCCTCAAGGGTTGGAGGAGTATAGACTTATATGTCTTATAGGATGCATGTATAAAGTAGGCTTAATTGCAATTTTGGTCCCTCTATTTTCATATTTTTTGAGTTTGGATCCCCCTATTTTAAATTCCGGAATTTTGTCCCTCCATTTTTAGTTTTGTTGAGTTTGGATCCCCCTATTTTAAATTTTGGAATTTTTGTCCCTCCATTTTTAGTGTTTTTGAGTTTTGGTCCCCATATTTTCATTTTTTAAAGTTTTGGTCCTCTATTTTAAGTTTTGTTTTGAATTTTAGTCCCCCTTTCCAATTTAGAACTAATTTAATAGGGGGACCAAAAGTTTAAAAAAATAAAAATAAGGGGACCAAAACTAAAATAATGAAAATAAAGGGACAACAATTTTGGATTTTAAAATAGGGGGACCAAAACTCCAAAAAAACTGAAAATAGAGGGACAAAAATTCCGGATTTTAAAATAGGGGGATTAAAACTAAAAAAAAATGAAAATAGGGGGGCCAAAATTGCAATTAAGCCTATAAATATCGAAATTGTTGGCTTCTCTCTTAAGAAAGGTCATTGGTAAGCTTGTATCGAACACGCAGACTGCATTCATACCTAGGAGACATATTCATGATGGTGTAGCGGTGGCAAATGAGTTGATTGACTTAGTGAAGAGACAAAAATCTTGTTGCCTTATGCTGGAAATTGATTTTGAACAAGATTATGAGTGTGTGGATTGGGAGTATCTTTTGAGGATCCTAAAATATATGGGGTGTGGGGATAAATGGTTGGATTAGATGAGAGGGGTGTGTTCACTAGCTTTATGTCTATCTTGGTAAATGGTGGAACAACTAGAGATTTTAAGGCATCTAGAGGATTGAGACAAAGTGATCCCTTGTCATCGTTCTTATTCTAATTAGTGGTGGAAGGGTTGGCTTTAATGGTTAGAAGAGCTAGTAATGTAGGCATCCTAAAAGGGTTGAAACTAAACGAAAGTGTTCGATATAATCTTTTACAGTTCGCGGATGATACTATCTTGATTTGTGATGTTGTGTGGTCAAACCCGTGGGGCTTAAAAGCAATTCTTAGAGGTTTTGAAATGGTATTTGGGTTGAAGATAAATGCTTGGAAGAGTAACTTATTGGAGGTAGGAGTGAATGAATCATTTATGAAGGCTTTATCCCAGTTTTTGGCTTGTAAAATTGAGGCACTTCCGTTCAAGTTTCTGGGGTTATCTGTGGGGGGTAACCATAGACGAAGTTCATTTTGGAGACCCGTCATAAAAAGCTTTAGGGATAGGCTTTCAACTTGGAAAAGCAAGATGTTATCTATTGGTTGAAGAGTCTCGTTAATTAACTTTATTTTGATGAGTCTTTCAGTTCACTACCTTTCATTTTTTCAAGCTCCAGTCAGGGTGTTGAAGGAAATCGTGTCAATCCAACAAAATTTCTTGTGGGCTGGTACGATGGATAAGAAAAGTTTGGCCTGGGTTAGTTGGAATTCTATATGCAGCCCAAAGGAGAAAGGGAGCTTGGGATTAGAGATGTAGCTTTGTTTAATAGGGTACTACTAACAAAGTGGTCGTGGAGATTCTTATCTGATGAAGGTGCGATTTGGTGTGGTATTCTTCATTATAACTATGGGAATATTGTGAGAAGGATTCTAAATAAGGATTTGAGTGGAGGAGGCTGTCATGAGTCATTATGGTGGCGTGATTTGATGATATTAGGAGATGATATGGAGAAGGGATCGTTTTATGATATGCTATCATTCAGATTGGGGGATGGAGCGACTATATCGTTCTGGACGGCAAGGTGGATGGGCCAGGATACTCTCAAAGTTGTGTTTCCTCAACTGTTTGAGGCTGCTCTAATGAAATCTGTTGTAGTGAGGGAGGTTGGAGATTGGGTAGGCGAGGTGTGGAAGTGGAATATGGGGGCCTTGGGCATTGCTGGCAGTAACATTTCGCTTGTAAACAGTTCGGAGTTGCAGGTATTATTGAATGAAGTATGTCCTTCATTTGGGGGTGAGGATTCGATGGTTTGGCCTTGGCGTAACAATAAGGTTTACTCAGCAGCATCTCATTATGAGAGGCTGTAACAGGTGTATGAAGGTACTGAACTTCAGGTTGAGCATAAAACTGCTCTTAATTTGTTGTGGAAAACTACCATGCCATTGAAAGTTAAAGTGTTTGGTTGGAGGTTGATATTGGATAAATTACCTACTAGGGCTAATCTAGCAGCAAGAGGTATCATTAACAACCCACATGATATTGTTTGTGTTTTTTGTTTTCGTGTTGAAGAAAATGGCAATCATATTTTCTGTGGGTGTCGTCGAATTATGTTGGTTTGGAATAAGGTTTTTGATTGGGTAGGTATTTCATGGTGCATCGAGGAAGATTGCTGTGATTTTCTGTTGGCATGGTTCAGAAGGATTAGAAGGAAATGTTCAGTAGAAACAATATGCCTATTATGGTTTGCGACTTGTTGGTGCATTTGGTATTCGAGGAACCAAATCATTTTCAATAACGAGGTTGGCAATACAGAGATTATCATACAGAGGATCATCTCTTGCTCTTGGTGGTGGCTAGCCTTAGTTTCCAAAACTAAAATTAAGTGCAACTACTATAAGTGGTTTAAATACCCTTATGATTTCTTGTAGGTTTGGTTTATTTTGTTGGTTGTTGTACATTCTTTATATATTTGGGTTGGAATACCCCTAATACTTTCATCTAATTCATGGTGTTTGCTTATTAAAAAAAAAAACTGAGTAAACTAGAATAAAGTCATTTTGGGAATTTCTGCCTTTCTCTCTTTACTTTCAGAATTCATCCACCTTATTTGTATGTTATCAAAATCCTTTCGATTTATATTGATCAATTCAACCCCTTTTTTATATTATTGTTCTCGTCTTTAATTTTTAATATCTTCAATATTTTTCTCCATCATATTCTTTTTTAGATTTCTCTCCCTTGTTTATAAAGAAAGGCTAACAATGAAATAAAAATAGCAAAAGGTTAAATATTATGACGAATAAAAATAAGATTTTACCCTTATTTATCCTTATTTATTAGATCAAGTAACCAATTAATTGTGATAACTAAAGGTCAAATACAACCCATTAATACAGACATCTAATAAATGTTATGACCTATAGAAAGGTTTCTTGCCACTGCATACGTGCAAGAAACTTTTACAGTAATTGGAAGAAAGGTTTTTACACTATAAATTGATCAAGCAATTTAGTTTTCAGCATAGGAAGAGAACATATGGCACAAGTTAACAAATTTGTTAAAGCTACTATTATCTTTATTTTCATATTACTTTCTGTGACCAACTGTGGTAAAGCATTTTCCTTATCCTTCTCAAATATATTTATATACTTGTACATAATTTTGGTTTACGTTATCTATTAGTAATATTTCTTTGTTTGTGTTTTAAATTGCAGCATGTAATAAATCATGTAAAGCTGACAAGGATTGTAAGAATTATTGTTTCCTTCCTCTTTCTGGGATATGCTTTAATGACCATTGTCAATGCACATTCTGGTAACGAGTCAAGATGAAGAATAGTTCAATGTTATTTGTAATTTTTTTTTTTGGACACCAAATGTTGTTATTCAAAAGAAAATAATTATATAATGCTAGTGACATTATCTTTTTTTTAGACATGGAGAACACCAATGTGACTACCACGAAAACACCCAAAAAGAATTGGAATCATTACGACACTACAACAAAAAAATCATTATCTCGCTTAAGAAATGAGTTTTAATGCAATTTTATAGGCTAGATAATAAAAGGCATGATGAAAACTTGTCACACTTTTTGCCTCGGGTATAGTTCCTTGTAGGGAAAAATTGTACTGATAATGAGTTTGATCCCTAACAACACTATTTAAAAATAAAAAACGCACACCACTATACCTCTCGTTTCTTTTAATATACTAGTAGGAAAGTGTGTATTTACATTGGTTTGAATTTCAAACCGAGGGTAAGAATATTTTTTGTCAAATATAACTTGTTTTAAATTTTATTCTAACTTGTATTTATTTAGATAGAACCTATATACTAATTTGTGACAGAATCTATACACATATGTAACAGAACACGAACATTTTATTTTATATATACAAAATTACATTGTTTCCGAAATTCGAACAGAGTCTAATATATATATATATATATATATATATATATATATATATATATTTGATAAAAGAATCATAATGATAAAACCAAATACATATGTATAACAGAAAACCTATAAACATTGTTTACAACCACCAAGAGAAATTAATACTGATGAAGTTCATAAATGATAACAAATGTCATATATATATTCTTTTAGGAATGGTGTTGGGTCGTTAAACACTTATAATTTAAACAAAATTTAAATTAGGACAGCCCTACAACAACATCATTAAAGATTCAATCTTTAAAACAACAACAACATAAACTTATTAGTATAAACCTTTAACTAGCTAGCAACAACAACAACAACATTAACTTAACAACTATCCTAAATAAATGACATGGATATGGATAAAGTGAATACCTCTACCCATGAATCACTAATGTCTTCAGAGACAATATCTAAAATATGTTTCATAACATTGTATCCACACGAATATCTATTGGGTTGTTTTTGCGACTATAAATATTTTTTTATACACACAAAGAACAAGTAATACATTAGAAAAAATAAAAGAATATCAAAAAGTACAAGTAATACTTACTTTTGGAAAAAAAAACCTTGGCTTTTTATTTCTTAGACTATAGGTCCCAAAATTGTATCCCTCCATAGCACTACATGTTAGAAAAATATTAAATATAAATAAAAATTATTCAAAACTAAATATAGAATTTGAGTATTACAAATGATACCACTTATGTGCTTAAAACATCTTTCATTGTTGAATAAAGATTATAGTGTAACGAGTATAGCATAGTTACACTAATTTGTGTGGAACATATAATTATTAGTTGTCCAATCCCACTGCATAAATATCTTGACTAATTAATAATGTGTATAAAATTAATTTACAAAAGAAAACACATATTCATTTATACTTACGAGTGGAAAAACGATCCTAGGTAACATTCTCTTTTTTCTTGAATTAACTTATTTTGTATGTACGTCTGAACAGTGATTGGTGCTTGTTGTTGAAATTGAATATTGAATGGGTCTAAGAAACGATAATTTGTTAAGTCTCTTTTTGCACACATATGATGCATGTACTTTAATGTTAACACAAAAGTCAAATCTTGATGTGAATCTGAACATTAAAAGTATTTGAGAATAATGAATATAAATTGAAATCACCATAAAATATGTACTTACGTGCACCATAATTATAGTATGGTTATATCCATCCAGTTAGTACCATGTAAAATATCCAAAATACAACTCTTTCAATTTATATAAGATTGACTTGGTTGATGTTTTAATATTATTTTGAAGATGTCTCCCATCTCCTTCACCATCCTTGAAAATCTTAGCATGTTATATGGTTGAGGTATTATGGTGTCAATATTGTGTTGGGGTTAGAACAACTACCTTTCATACTTGCACCACGCAAAACAACTTTCTCCGTTATGTCTAACTGATTTAAATTTGGGTGGATGAGTACATCTATCGATTTCAATTGATGTATCATAAAAACAAAACAAAAAACACAATACATAAATTTAAATACACAAATAACACACAACACACAACACAAAATTTTTAAACCAAACTTATACTTACCTCAATCACATCTTGGGTACACTTCTCCTGCATCTCCTCGGTCCACTTCTCCCACTCTTCCCGATGAACCCTCTCTCACTCCTCCTTAATCAACCTCTCCTGACCATCTTGGATCAACCTATCTCGCTACTCATAATGCATCCTCTCGTGTTTCTCCCGGATCACCCTATCTCATTCCTCCTGTGTCACACTCTCCCTCACATATTGAGTCACCCACTCCTGGTGCTTTTCGAATGTTTCTTGTATCCTTTCATCCACCCTTTGGTTAACTAGATCTTTAGTTTCTCTCTTACACATTACTTCATTACTCTTTGGTGATGACCCCAAAATTTCCTCATGCTAACACATCTTCCAAGACCACAAACATGTCCAACATGCTCCTTAGTTTCAATTGCTTCTACCAATATCTCATGGCGTTGTTGTGGAACAAAGATACTGATCGTACCTAGATCAGACAGAATCTGGTGGCCAACAACGTCGTCTGGACTTCAGCTCCGGTGAGGTTGAAAGACGGCGCGAGGGGGGGGGGGGGGTTGTACCTGCAAGGTACTCCGACGCTCAAGTAAGGCAAGGGTCACAAGTAAAAGCAAGTACAAGGTTAGAGTAAGAAAGTGTGTGTAACCTTACCCTCTCAAGTGAGAGGGTATTTATAGAGAGCCCCCAGCGCAGGGCCAACGGTTACTTGCATTGGACTGGATTGCCAGGCCCAATCTAAGTAACTGCCAGGGCTTACGTGGCGTAGTGAAGACCAGCACGTGGTCTTCGTCCTGGTGTAACGGTCCCTAAATCTCCAGAAGTAGGGCAGACCGATTCCTTTGGGAGTGGGAAGTTAAAAGAGAATGTGTCCTCTCGGGGAGGAGTCTTGCGTGTCGGGGAGAGACGTGTCATCGCGGGGAGGACTCCTATGTGAGAAGGAGATGGCTCCTCGCAAGGAGGAACACCTGAGTGTCGAGGAAGAGCGAGCCCTGAGGGGCTTGATGCCTCTGCTCGACGGACTCTGCTGAGCCCGGCAATATTGAGGGGTGGCACGTTCCCGACGCTGTTGGGGCGTGTATGTGCCCGATAGTGGTCTTGTAAAAAGGTCCTTGTTGGGTCATCTCATGTCTTGTAGGTTGGGCCTTCTCGAATGAGGGGCAGACCCTGGCCCAATCCAGAACAGAAGCCCTCCAAGTCGTTGCTCCGAAGTGTCGGAGTAATGACTTAAGGGTTTTACTGATGGAGTCTTCTTTAGTTCTAGATTTTCTGCCTCCATCCTGGGTTTTACTCATGTCGAGTGACTTGTTCTGAGCATTTGCTCTCGACTTCCATTCAATCCTTTTCAACACTTTGTTAAATTGTTTTCCAAGCAATATCAGATCTTTAGACACCCCTTCATCTCTGACTAGGTCACCTTCATCTTCTGAGTCACCAGCATTTGACACAAAGGCTATGCTCTTCTTCTTTTCAGACTTTTCACTGATCCCAAATTCAAATGTTTGAAGAGATCCCACCAGTTCATCCACTTTTATCTTGTCTATATCTTGAGCTTCTTCTATAGCAGTCACTTTCATGTCAAATCTCTTAGGTAGAGATCTGAGGATTTTTCTGACCAGTTTGTTGTCAGACATCTTTTCACCTAGGGCACTAGAGGCATTACCTATCTCAATAATATTCATGTGAAAATCATGAATGCTCTCATCCTCCTTCATCTTCAAACTCTCAAACTTGCTAGTGAGAAGCTGAAGTTTTGACATCTTCACCTTTGAAGTCCCTTCATGAGCAACCTTCAAGACCTCCCACGCCTCTTTTGCAATGGTGCAATGTTCAATCAACCTGAAGATATTCTTGTTGACACCATTAAACAATGTATTCATGGCTTTGAAATTTCCCACGGACCCTTTGTAATCAGCATCATCCCAGTCTTCCTCTTCCTTCACCACATCAGTAGGGGTACCTTTTTCATCTTTAAACTTTGGGGGTTCCCATCCTTTTATAACAGCTTTCCATGCTTGATCATCCATGGATTTGATGAATGCTATCATCCTTGGTTTCCAATAGTCATAGTTGGAACCATCAAGCAGAGGTGGTTTGTTCAAAAATCCTCCACCTTGTCCATTGTACCAGAAAGTACCTTCCCTGAATCTCACCCAGAACCAATTAAGGGTGCAAGCTCTTGATGCCAATTGAAATTCTGGCACAGATATCAGATGTCCTACACAGATGTTGAGACACTGATATCCAACACAATGAACAAGATAACAATAAAAATAACAGTGCAGAAAGTAAATAACACAGTGATATGTTTACCCAGTTCGGATCAACAATCCTACTCTAGGGGCTACCAAGCCAGGGACAAAACCAATATACGATAGTATCAATTCACAGATCATACAATAACCAGATAATCTGCTCACTTAATCACTATCCTTCCTATGAATTCTACCTAAGACTCACCTAGGTATGAGGCCCTCCTCAAATCCCTCTACAACCACAACCCGTGATTGGTTTCTTTCCACACAAGGAACAAACCGAAAGTCACACTTTCAAAACACACAATTCTCAATACTTCAAAGCTTATGAGAATTGACACACAAGAAACTCAATGCTTAAAAGCTTATGAGTAATTGACAGAACTTACAACACAAAAACTAGTCCTTATACTGTTATCAGAATGATACCAGTTAGGCTCACAAAATACACTCGAAAACCCTAGCAAAAACACAAGTAAGTTCCACACCTAAACTAGGTTTACATCAGTCAATATATAGCATTTAATCTGGACTGAATTGGGCTTCAAAAACGCAGCAAATAGACTGCTCACAAATCTGCAAAATAAACTCCAACAAAATAGGTCTTCAATCTAAAGTTTCCTATTATGTCTCCATAATTAGAAACAGCAGAAAATCCGAAAAACCAACAAATAAACACAATCCAAAAATGCTTTGGATGCCACATAGGATAACCAAATATTCACAGAATATTCAGTAACAAATCTTAGCAATAGAATTTGCTTTAAAACTGAATCCAGACGCGATGTCCTATGAGCAGGTATGGGACATCTTCATTCGACATGTTGAATGCAGCAAAATAGAATATCATTTATCAACACCTTGCTGCTAGAAAAGTTTTAGCAAAATAAATGCCAACCTCAGAATCAAGGAAATAATAAGTTTCTTTCTTTTTCTCCTTTCGTCTGCATTTGTAGGGTAAATCTTATGGTGAACTGATGAAGTTCCCATGGAAATCACGAAATATCTGGCAAAAACGGCGGAATTTCATATTTTAGTTGTTGAATCTTGCGGGGAGAGGCGATGAAATCCCGGAGGACACGAAGAATATCCCGGGGTCATGAGATGAACGTTTCTCATCTCTTTGTTGAACATTCCGGGGATCAAGGACGAAATCCTCGGGGAGCCGACGTTTATCTCGGGGATATGGGTCGGATACCCCCGGGGTTCCGCCAAATTTTGCTCCTCGCGGACCTGGGGATGGTCGCGGGTTCGCGTTCCCCAGTGTTCCCTCCTCGCCCTTTCACTTGATCAACGGTGGAAGGGGTGGATTTGATATGGTCATCGAATTCACCATTTCCTTTTGCTTTTCAGGTAAATGGACGTATTGCCCGTGGCTGAGGGATCTTTGGATATTTACGACGGGCCCGATTCGCCTATGGCGGAGACAACCAGTGCCGGGGAGAGGCTTCCCGACGAGTGGGCCTGCGAAGAGGCAGTGAACATGATCTCCGAGTTTGTCGACCTGAACGAGGCCTACATATTTTGTACCGTCGAGCACCGCCTAATAGGTTCACAGAAGTCATGGAACGTGTTCAGGCCTTTGCCACATCATCGAATATGCTCGACATATAGTGGGATGCGGTTTCCCGTATATGAGTTTATGTTCGACGAGACGGGGTGGCATTTTCCCTTCACGGAATTTCAACAGTTAGTATTTGCCCACCTGCGTTTGACCCCTTATCAACTCCACCCCAACTCTCTCGCATTCATCAGGGCTTTCGAGCTTGTGTGTAAATACCTGCAGATTGGGGCGATGGTGCCCCTCTTTTTTTGCATTTTCCATCTTCAACGGCAGGCTGTCGACGGCAAGCATGGATGGGTGTCCTTCAAGTACGTGAGCAGCCTGTTTCACACTTATCTGGACTCCGTACGAGACATCAAGTATCGGAACTTCCTCGTGAGGCCGGTGACACATGAGGCTGTAAATACAGTGTACCGTCGGGTCGTCGAGGAAGTGGACGGACAGCGAGAGAAAGCCCTTGTGCCCAGGTTTCCGTTGTTCTGGACTGAAGAACACTTCAAGAGGGGGACGGACAGCTATATCGTCAGCCCTGGTAAACTCTGCGAAGGGGATCGCTTAGCTTACGAGGCCATAGTCAAGTTCATCAGTGGGTTTAACAAAGCCAAGTTTGTGACGCCGAACGGGGACTTCCTTCTGGGCGACGATGAGGAGGTCTTAACGAAGCGTCGATTGATCAACACTAGGGCTTTCCTCGAGACATTTTCTGACGAGGAGGCTCTCGAGTTATTAGGTGGGGTGCCTCCCCGACCTGCCTTTCCCTTCGTCTTTCTTTTCGAATTACTGGCCCCTTTATTTTCTGTGCAGGTAAGATGTCGTCTGCTGAGAAGCGCCTCAAAAAGTTGAAGGCTAACCGCGCTACAAAGAAGGGAGGCAAAAGTCGTCTCGAGCAGATCCGAGCGTAGGAACCCGTTCCCACTCAGACAACCGGGGGTTCTTCTGGCTCTCACCAAGAAAGTGATTCTCCCAGCCCCCAGGTCTCCCCGAAGAGGCGGCGGGTTGCGGACACAGTGGCCATCGAACTCACTGAGAACGAGGGTCCCCCTGCTGTAAAATTCGTGCTCCCGCCTTGTCACTCGAGGCCAAACTTTTTCATGGGGAACAATTCCCTTTGCGTGGGTGCCCCCTAAGCTCAGCCCATCTTATGTGTCGACAAGGTCTCTCGGAGAAAGGCGCTGATGGAGGACGTGTCCGCTGTGATGCGGGTTTGTGCGGCTGCCCTGGTTCTGAACGATGAGGCGTACCCGGAAGGCGAACTAAACAGGTTGCGCCAGAGTTTCCAGTCTATCTCAGCTGAAATGGAGAAGGTGGGCAAGGAGCTGGTCGACTGCAAAAGCCAGAACTAGGCCCAAGTCGAGCTTCAAGGGAGTCTGGAGGAAAAGTTGAAGAATGCTGAGGAAGAACAGAGACGTCTCGTCGGGATTGAAGAGGAGAGGGATCGTCTCTTGGCGAGGAATACTGAGTTGGAGGAGGCTGTCCGCCCCGCTGACGAGGAAATCGAGGAAGATAGGTTGCTGACCTCGCGGGCAGCGCTCATAGCGAAACTCTGGGAATCCGAGGAGGACAACCTCGTAGCGGCCGACATAGGATTCAGAAAAGCCGTGCAGTAGCTTTGGGTTCTCAACCCCAACCTCACAACCGAAGAGATTGACCCCGACTCTGAGGTGTTCGACGGTCAGATCGTACAGCCGATGCGGGTGGACGAGGTTCATGAACGCGAGGATCCCGAAGGGACTGTCGCCGAGTAGGCTTTGCTTCTTAGTTTTGTGCGGCCTGCGAGCCGTTTTATTTATTTTTCAATACGTATGCTCCGCCTGCGTGCCAGGGGCTTTTGATACTTGTTTGTAATATTTGTACAATGGGCTTCTGCCCGCTTTAATGCAATTTTGCTTATCTGCTCGTGTGTTGTTTGTATGGTTTATACTGTGTGTGATGTTATAGCATTTGTTATACTTTGTTTTTGTCTAAGTAATAAAGACTTCTATACTTTATTTTTCTGTCCAAGTAATAAAGACTTTGGTATTTTCTCGACCTTGATAGTCCCCGACCGCGTGGAGAGCTGGTCGGGTGGTCGGAGACGTATTCCGACCTTCAACGAGGCTAAGAGCTCAGTCGAGGGTGACCTGAAGCCGACTCTCTTCAGGAGGGGGCGTCGTCTCCTCGGCGTTCTAGGCTTCCTGGGAGCTGGGACGAGGAGTATCATTCTTCTGGGCGTATTTCTTTAGGTGCCCTTCCTTGATCAGAATTTCAATCGCATCTTCGAGATGGATGCAGTCTTCTATGACATTCCCGTGGCTCCGGTGGAACCTACAGTACTTTGACTTGTCAACGTTTGATTTGGGGGCAGTTGGCTTCGGAAAGCGGACTCCTCCTTTCACAAATTCTGAGTTCTGGCACTCGGAGAGGAATCGCACGTGGGGGGCGTTGAGCGGGGTGTATTCAGTGAACCGGCCAACTGGTCCGCGTGGTTCACGAGGTTCACGGGGGCGATTATCTATCTTTCTTTCTCCTCCTCATCGGGGAGGGGAGTTTTCTTCTTTGTGGCCGCGGGGGCCTTCTTAGCGTCTCGATTCAAGGGAGATCTGCACTTCCTCTGACTCCTCGAGCTCGATGTACGACTGAGCCCGTTGGAGGAGATCCTCCAGACGGCGGGGTCTGCGGAGGCCCATGGACTTGGCAAAGTCAGATCCAAAACGTAGCCCATGGATGATTAAATATTTCTTCATCGATCGTATGGACCTCGACAGCTTCTCTGTTGAATCTCTCAATGTAGTTCCAGAGAGATTCGTTCTTCCTCTGGAAGATGCTTTCTAGGGCAGCTTCCGTCTTCGGGTGTCGATGAGATGCAGTAAAGTGTTTGGTAAAGCGTTGTCTTAGTTGCTTCCAGGATGTGATCGACCCGGGTGCCAGACCCTTGTACCAAGTCATGGCGCCCTTCTGCAAGGTAGTGGGGAAAAGCCTACACTTAATGGCTCCCCTGACGTTTCTGAAGTCGAGCGTGGCTTCGAAACTTTCGACGTGGTCGTCAGGGTTGGCCAGGCCGTCGTAGTTCCCCAGTTGCAGAGGTTTCTCCATGCCCGCAGAAATTAGGGCGTTCATGATCTCCCATGACAGAGGGGTCCTCTGGTCATCGTCGTCACTTCCCGTCGGGGACCTCGAAGGGGATCGCTGATGCCGTGGAGGAGAATTCCTCGAACGGTTCCTCGGCCTCTCCTCGGTCTGTTTGGACTTCTTGGTAGTGGTGGAGGCCCTGGGCTCCTTCCGAGGCGGGGAATGAGGGAGTTTCTGTGAGATCGTCGGCTGGGGGCGCTCAAGACGTGGCCGGCGGCCTCCGCGCATCGGCGAGGGGGTTCGAGATTCGTCAGAAGGGGTCCTTCGCGGGAAGGAGAACGGCGAGGTGACGGTGGACGACGATGTCTTCGCGGGGAAGATCTTCGTGCCCGCCCTTTCTCCAGTGCTTCAATTCTGGTATTCTGGTGTGCGATCAACTTATTAGTCTGATTGATCAAGGCAAACAGGGCCACAATACTCGAATCTGCATTGGGCGGAGGAGCAACTGGCTGAAAAATGGCTTGCTGATCGTCTTGGCGGGCGGCGTTGTCAGCCACGTCTTGAGAGTCCGGGGAGGCGGTCTGCTCGTCCCTTACATCGCCTTCATCGCCTTTGAGGATAACAGCATCCTCGTGGTGGTTTTCGTTCTCGAGTTGTGCGAGGACGGTGTCCAGAGCTTTGTGAGCGGACGGATTGGCCATGCTGGTGATGAATGAGAGGATCACTTTGGTTTATCAAAGGAAAAACGGGGAAGCAAAGGTTTCCCATAGACGGCGCCACTGATCGTACCTGGATCAAATAGTATCTGGTGGCCAACAACGTCGTCTGGACTTCAGCTCCGGTGAGGTTGAAAGACGGCGGGGGGGGGGGGGGGGGGGGGGGGTGGGGGAGGGGTGTACCTGCAAGGTACTCCGACGCTCAAGTAAGGCAAGGGTCACAAGTAAAAGCAAGTACACAATTAGAGTAAGAAAGTGTGTGTAACCTGACCCTCTAGAGTGAGAGGGTATTTATAGAGAGCCCCAGCGCGGGGCCAACGGTTACTTGCATTGGACTGGATTGCCAGGCCCAATCCAAGTAACTGCCAGGGCTTACGTGGCGTAGACGGTCCCTAAATCTCCGGAAGTAGGGCAGACCGATTCCTTCGGGAGTGGGAAGTTACAAGAGAACGTGTCCTCGCGGGGAGGAGTCTTGCGTGTCGGGGAGAGACGTGTCGTCGCAGGGAGGACTCCTATGTGAGAAGGAGATGGCTCATCGCAGGGAGGAGCACCTGAGTGTGGAGGAAGAGTGAGCCCCGAGGGGCATGATGCCTCTGCTCGATGGACTCTACTGAGCCCGACAATATTGAGGGGTGGCACGTGCCCGACGCTGTTGGGGCGTGTATGTGCTCGACAGTGGTCTTGTAAAGAGGTCCTTGTTGGGCCATCTCATGTCCTGTGGGTTGGGCCTTCTCGACTGAGGGGCAGACCCTGGCCCAGTCCAGAACAGGTACCATCATTGGATTTTTCAACCATCAAATTCTAAAAAACAAATATAAGTCCATCTTTACACTATGCCACGGAAGGGAAAAGACAACATTTTTTTGGCTTTGAACAGCGCTTAAAAGCGCTGCCTAAGGTGGCGCTACTATAGGTAAATACAACGCTTTTGTTTTATGCAAAAGCGCTGCCTTATGTAGGCCTTTAGCAGCGCTTTTTCTGAAAAAGCGCTTTCTAAAGTGGGCCTTTAGCAACGCTTTTTCTAGAAAAGCGCTGTCTAAAGTGGGCATTTATCAGTGCTTTTTCTGGCCTTTTATGTTTTCTATTGGCATCTTTAGGAAGCGCTTTTTCAGGAAAAAACACTTTCTATTGCCCCCCTTTAGACAACGCTTTTTGAAGCGCTGTCTAATGTATTTTTTATTTCACTTTAAGGCAGCGCTTTTAATGGAAAGAGCTTTCTATTGTGAACTATAGGCAGCGCTTTTACTGAAAAGCGCTGTCTTTTCTTCACGTAAATTGTGCTTTTTAAAAGCACTTTTTTATAAATCAGAATTTAGGAAGCGTTGCGCTACCTATTCTTTCTTTTTTAGAAAGCATATTTTTGGAAATAATACCATAAACCTATATAATTCAAGCCTTTATTTCAAACACATAGGCATTATATGACATTCAACAAGCCTTTATTTCAACACATAGGCCTTATATTTCAACCATTGAGCGTTTATTTAACAAACAAGCTTTTATTCAAACATAGGCATTATATACCATTATAATCCAAAATATATACACCATTATAATTCAACACATAAACCATTTGATATAAATCAACACAACAACTTTCATACCTTATATGATTCTTTTCTCAATAAAGTATCACACAATTCCTCCTTGATTTCTTCCAATTTATCTTTCGAGTAATGAGAACACTTGTATTCATCAAAGTACTACGTAATAAAACATAACATGCATGATTTAGTTAAATGTAATAAATTATATGAAATATTCGATAAATGTTAAAATAAATCCTGAGTTATAAATCCATACTGTTGCGGTGAAAATCGGATAACAAGCTATTAATTAACTTGCATCATTTTCTTTTACAATCGACTTTGATTTATCCAAAGGAAAGGTTCAAGATCGTTAGAAAAACCTAAAGGGGGGAGATCTAAGGTTCGGGGGTTGGTTATACAAAGGGAAGGTATTAGCACCCTAAGTATTTGTAGTACTCTACAGGAACCTCTTGTTTAGATTGTGTTATTCTACGTTTGCTTGCTAAGATAATCTGTACTAAGGTAAAGACCTAAGGGTATGTACACTAAGTTTGCTCGCCAAGACATTGCATCTTGTGCCTACGTGTATGACTGAAGAATCAGAGCAACCGTAGTTCACCTAACTAAGGGTGAAAGAAAAGGAAACATTGACTATGGCCAACGTTCCAAAGGGAATGAGCATAAGCTCACGTAGAGTCCACGATAACTCTCTAAGTCTACGTTATGAAGGGAGGAAGTGAATTCTCATGATAGTGAGAACCACACAGAGTTCATGATAACTCTGTAAGTCTGAGTAAAAGGTAAAGTGAGTTCTCATGATAGTGAGAATCACATGGAGTTCATGATAACTCCATCCTATTACTAAACTATGAGGGAAACAACTCTTATGAGGCCAAGGATGAAATGGGAAAGGTTTGTGACTTAGGAGTCAAAGTAAAGATCTTTCCTTTGGAAGGAGGGTCAAGAATCAAGCATGAATATGATATATACAGTATGAATATGAATAAAAGTATAATCAAGATAGTATGAACAAAGTAATATGAACATGGTAATAATCGAAACATTAAAATCAAATGATAATAAATCGAAGAATGATGGTAACCACATAGTATCATGTTTATCATGCTAACATGCTAAGACAATGTCAGACAAACATATATACATGCAGACATAAAAAAATGCATCAATGTAAATGAGCAAGAGATAGAAAGGTCTAACCCAGAATAGAGTGCATGCTGGTGAGCCATTGACAAACCAAGCAAGATCCGAAGACCAGAATACCAACTCCAAGAGCATAGGGTAAAAGTCCTAAATCTAAGTCCTTAGTCCAAAACACAATAGTAACCACAGTCCGGTCAATTGAGTTTTTTAAGGTTTCGATATTTATTAGTGTATTTTAAATGAACAAATAAAATGAACAATATACACAAGATATAAATATGAACAATGATAGTATTAACAAGGATAATAATCGACATAAAGAATAAATCAAGATATATATATATATATATATATATATATATATATATATATATATATATATATATATATTGACTGAAAGTAAATTTAGTGATTGTTGATTAATTTATTGGATCGATGAATCGGGTCCAATGTAGTGTTGATACGTCGTAGTACGATCTATGAGGAAGACCTTACTATAGGAGGATGCACAATTTGATCTTTGTGTTAAGACACGATAGAGAAATGATATAGAAGATCATTCTCCGATGAAATTGTGCCACATGAAAAGAAAAGGTGGAGACCTCGTCTTGAGTCACAAACTCTCGTTGATTAGTCGAAGGTAACCTATCACGATCTCAAAGTATAGAAAGAAATCTCAATGATCACTCACTACAGATTTGAAATAATGAAGGTTCATCGCTTCGCTAACAACGTTCGTGAATAGAAAGACTTCATCGGTCAAAAAATGAAGATGAACATAAATGCGACGGGAAGTGAAAATAAAGTCGATCTCGTCTTAATCATGATTTAATCGTGAAAACAATAATCTATGATATTTGACTTTCATTGACCGATAAAATAAAAGAAGTTGCCTCATATATATCACGACTTAGTGATTTGAAATAAATCGATAAAAAGTCTTGATTTTACAATATCATCGGCCCAAAAATAAAGAAAATGGGCTCGAAATTAAATAAAATTGATCTCATCTAAATAAAGATTTAGATCCTCATTGACCGATAAAAAAATAAAATAAAATGAGATTGAAATGAAACATAAAGTTGGTCTAGTCTAAATTAAGATTTTAAATCGATAAAATCGATAATCTTTAATTAAACTCTCATTGACCAACAAAATAGAAAATAGGCCTTATATTCATCACAATTTATTGATTCAAGTAAATCAACAAAAATTATGATTTTGATATATCATAGGACCAAAAGAGAGATAATGGATTTAAAATGAAAATAAAGTTAATCTCGACTAAATCAAGGATTTAGATTGATAAATCGAAGATCTCTTGATTAGAACTTCATTGACCAACAACAAGAAAGAAAGATGGCCTCATATAATCAAAATTTATTGATTTGCAAAAATCAACAATATTATGATCTTTTTATGTCATTGGCCCAAAATAAAGACAATGAGAATCGAAAATCAAATATTTACCAAAAAACTTTGTCAAATCTAAAACAAAATATTAAAACCTTTTTAATAAAAATAGAGCAAATAAAAGAAATTAAATAATAGACAAAGAAAGGAGATGTGGGGGTGTGGCGATGTGTATGGACTTGCGAATAATAAAAAAAAAGTGAGTGAGAATCATATGGGTCCATGAAGCCCATCATCTCACAAAAATCTATTTAGTGAAAAGAAAACATAATATTAAAACTAGACAATGGCCCAAACGGTTCAGCCGAACGGGTTGGTTTTTCTTTTTTTTTTTAAAAGATAAGGGTGGTGGAATCACATAAAGGTGGACTGAAAGAAACATGGGCTGTAAAGCCCGATTTCCGACGCTGCTAATTGCTAGGTCAACGAAGGAAACCTAACTGCTAAAAAAGATGGTCCTTTCACCATCGCTTAAATCAGGAAGAAAAGGATAACAACACGGCCAATCATCGGCGCAATGAACAATAGCTGCGAAATCGAACTTTTTATTCGCTCTTCGCTTCATTCAGGTTTGGTTTGATTCTCACAAGCTTGGTTTGTTTTGGTTCAATCACGCTCTTTCTCGTTTTGATCTCTCTCCTCATCTCTTTCGATTTCTGTTCTGTTTGTGATTATGGCTTGTCGGTTGAAGATTGGGTTGTGCGGTTTATGGAGTAAGTAGTGTTCAAAGGTTTGAGGTTTTATTAGTTCGTGTGTGAAGAGAAACTTGGAGGATGGGTATTGTTTTGGTTTACGGTGTTGAAGGTTAAGGAACGGAGATGAAAATAAGGTGATTGTTGTTGAATATTTGTAGAGAAAGAAGAGTTGGTGATGGTGATGAGTATTAAAAGATGATGTTGGTATTGTTGGGTCTAGAAGAAGAAGGTTGAAACAGGGTGTTGATGTTGTTGTTTGGCTATTAGGAAATGAGAGTTTAAGACGATGGTTTTATTGTTGAGGAAATGAAAACTACAAGATGATGATTATGAATGATGAAGTGTTGTTCTTATAGAAGTGAGGCATGGTGACTTTTTCAGCTGAGAAAAAAAAATGAATTCGTTCCCTTTTTTAAGGTGAGTCTCCTTTTGAATTTTATCCCTTTTTCTTCTCCAATTTTCTGTTCACCCTTTTATGCGGATAAGTCCCTTTCAATGGCAGTGTTTGGCTTTGTTGTAGGTGGTCTGGTTTTGATGCAGTGGTGCAGGCAGTGTGTGGTTACAAAACTGACTTTGTTCGCAGGGTCCGTTTTCATGTAACTGGCGTGGTTTTGGTCGCAAAAAAAAGGTCCTTGGTTGAAGCAAGCACAGGTCTGCAGGGTGTATTTTAGTTATGGCTTTGTTGGTTTTTCAACTTTTGTGTTCAGACTCTATTGAAAGGGTGCAGCGAGATGGTATCATAGCAGGTCGCAGCTTGGGAGTGTTGTCGTTTGGCTTTATTAATCTTTCCTTGCAAAAGCCTTGTACGTCTGAAAATGGACATGTAAAGTAAAAAGAAAACAACAATGGGCTTTGAAAACAAATGGGCTTAAAAAAAGAAAATGGACAATGGTTTTTTTGTTGAATGGTTTTTTTTATAAATATTAAATGGATAAAGAAAAATGGATAGTTAATAAAAAAAATGGACAGATATAGACAATGATGGATTTATGAAATAATATGGATTTTTATATGAGATTGGATTAAGATGTATATAAAACAAAAAGAAAATGGATATTGGTTTAATTTAGAGAATGGATTAGGAAAGTGGGCTATGAAAACGATTCGGATGGAATTAGGTGAAATTGATAATTGAAATAAAATGTGGTTTAGAAATGGGTTAAGAAAATGGATGATTAAAAGAAAAATAAGAATTGATAATGGTAAAGGTAACACGCCACCACAACACTTAGCATTGACCACTGCACTTGACTACCACACATCCTGAACTACCTGACCAAAACACTTGCACATAACTTGAAATGTACCAACTGCTTTAACCTCTCTGATGGCTCTGCAACATCAATTAAACTGAAACAGTACTGCACATACCATGAACCAGCTAGCCTTAGGAGACTCAACTGAACAATATTTGTCAATCACAAACTCCAAGGGCGAGAAACCCTGATCCTCGTGCCTTGAGTTCACACTTATGAAACAAATGACTTGATGAGGACCAAAACCCTGATTCAGAATCTCTGCCACAGCCTGATAACCAGATACTGATACAAACCAATTGTTTGACCAAGATTAGGTCAAACCTCTACTGAATCTCAAACCACACCACACAGACCCTTGTCCTGATGACCTTGTTCGGTCCTTGAAGAAGAACTTGTGATGAAAACAAATCACATTGGATTATTGAGGAGAGGAGGTCTCTTGAAACAAACCCTGATTTACAAGTGAAACAAAACAAACAAAAACTGATAAAATGGTTAGTTAACAATGCATAAGTGATTAATCTATGATGCTCATGCAAAAGATGTTATGACATCTAAGGGGTCAAAATTTGGGGTACAACAATTGCCCCTATTTAAATAGGTTTGCCAGACGGCACGAGGAATGACAAACCGAAAAGGTGAAAGGTATTTAAATATAACAAACCGAAAATTTTGCCCTTAGATGGAATGTTGATGCTAAGGAGAAGCGACGAACATGCAAATGCTGACATGTCAAGAACTTCTAGTATGATGATATGATGTCATGATAGTGCAAAAAACGCAGACAAACAAGCAAACGACCGCAGGTGAGTAACACTGGGGAAGGATGAAGGTTAGTATCCACGAGGAAGACTCAAAGGGGATACAGGTTGACCAACAAAAGAGACTCACTGAGGAGACTCTGAGGCAACACTGGGGATAGAAAGATAAGGAGGACACCTTATAGGTCCTCACTGGAGATAAGAGCCAGAGAGGTATTCTCCACTGGGGAAAGATCCAGGGAGGTAGACGACGCGGTTCAAAAGTAACCGGACGATACTGGGGAAAAGACACATTCTTACTGGACATGAAACCAGAAAGAAGACATGATCACCACAGGGGATCAGTTTGAAATAAAAGGATAGACATCCTACAAAGATTTTCTGGGGATTTCCTATACTGAAGAGTTCAAACGGGATCTTCAAGAAAAGCCAGAAAAGACAGAGGTAAACTCTGCGTCAGATGATGAAAGGTGACTGGACCTTTTGGCTGTGAATGAGGTTAATGAATAAAAAATGTACCAGAACTGGTTGAGATAACAAATATGATTGCGTTTATGGAGGATGTCAGCGATGACTGGACTTACACAATTCAAGCAGGAACAAACTGAAATAAAAGCCTAAGGCGACTCGATTCAAACCAAAGACAGTGCCAACGATAATTGGACTTTGGGTTCAAGTTTGACACAATTCAAACAAGAACAAACTGAAATAAAAGCCTAAGGTGACTCGATTCAAACCAAAGACGGTGCCAACGATAATTGGACTTTGGGTTTAAGTTTGACACGATTCAAACAAGAACGAACTGAAATAAAAGCCTAAGGTGACTCGATTCAAACCAAAGACGGTGCCAACGATAATTGGACTTTGGGTTCAAGTTTGACACTATTCAAACAGGAAC
The DNA here is from genome assembly GCA_022829125.1 of Lathyrus tuberosus. Lineage (NCBI taxonomy): Eukaryota > Viridiplantae > Streptophyta > Magnoliopsida > Fabales > Fabaceae > Lathyrus > Lathyrus tuberosus. Next base: position 22,022,053 of record JALAZF010000033.1, on the reverse strand, counting down.
GAGATCTTAAAATAAGAGACAATGTCTGACACGATTCGAACAAGGACTCGGTTCAAGTTTGACACGATTCAAACAAGAACAAGATCTTAAAACAAGAGACAATGTCCAACACGATTCGAACAAGGACTCGGTTCAAGTTTGACACGATTCAAACAAGAACAAGATCTTAAAACCAGAGACAATGTCCGACACGATTCGAACAAGGACTCGGTTCAGGTTTGACACGATTCAAACAAGAACAAGATCTTAAAACAAGAGACAATGTCCGACACGATTCGAACAAGGAATCGGTTCAGGTTTGACACGATTCAAACAAGAACAAGATCTTAAAACAAGAGACAATGTCCAACACGATTCGAACATGGACTCGATTTAGGTTTGACACGATTCAAACAAGAACAAGATCTTAAAATCCTAAGGTGACTCGATTCAAACCAAAGACGGTGCCAACGATAATTGGACTTTAGGTTCAAGCTTGACACGATTCAAGCAGGAACGATTTTAAACAACAGGAAAGATGCCAGCGATGACTGGACTTTAGGTATCCAGATGAGGTGATTAAGTACCGTAGATCGGTACCAGGGTTGCAGGTTAGACTTCCTGGGGAATACCAATTATGGTTGCAACAAGGGCTGACGGTAAGGAAACAAAACAGGGATCACATGAAACCGGTTGATGGAAAGGAAATAATACATATCCGAGGGTACGAAACCTGAGCTCGGAACACCTCATCAAACAGATTGACGGCAAGGAAATAATACATATTCGAGGGTACGGAACCTAAACTCGGAACAACTCATCAAAAAGATTGACGGGAAGAAACAAAACATATCAGAGGGTACGGAACTTGAACTCGGAACACCTCATTAAACAGATTGACGGGAGGAAACACCTTAAATAGGGCTCACATCAGACTGACTGAAGGTAAAATCAAAGACGGATAAACTTCTCGTAAGAGATGACCACTTATCGTCGTAGAGGTAATGATAGCAAAGCAAGTTTCTCAAGGAGATTATCACTTGTTGTCAGGTATAAATTCCAAAGAGATGTTAACATTACAACACTATTGGAGAAATAATCATGTCTTCAATGAGGATCTGTAAAAGATTCTTCCTGCGAGACAACGGTGAAAAATAAAGGCACTTGAAAGTGGGTTCAGAAACCACACCTGCCAGGGACCAAGGTTCAGTCTAGGAGCAAGCTAGAAAGAAACGGTCAAACAAGACTCCAATTGAGGAATGAACTCAACTGGGGATTTAACTTATCCGAATGTGGAAAAAGATAACTGAAGCAACCATCATCCACGAGGATAAAAACTCTGTGGGGAATTCAGAAGGAATGGCCACTTTATGCCTAGGGCTGACACCTCTATTGGAGAGAAAAGACAAACCCAGTCACTTGGGGAGATAAACGCCAAAGTGAACAACACAGGTAAACACCAGAAACATGTAGCAAAAATGATAATATGCTATGCATATAAGTGCTTATGCCATGCTTAAGCTTATGCTGACAAAACAGACAAGAAGCGAAACTGGAGATGAAATAAACATCTCGACGAGGATACCCAGCCAAACTCAAAAGGTTGGACCATCACTGGGGGTGAAGTAGCTTTACTTCAAGGTTATGTCCTTCTCTGGGGGAAAGAGTACTCCACTTGATATAGCATCTTGACTTCACTAGGAATACCATCATGAGTTTAATTTCTTCATTGGAGAGAAGAGATCCATTGGGAAGTGCCAAGATTAGCTGAAGAGACAACTTACTGGGAGATGGCAGAGATGCCACAAAAGCTGAGTAGTTCTACATAACTCATCTGCCCCAGAGTACATGGTCTGTCAGAAGAATATATCAAGAGGAATTTACAGAAGAATTGGCATACAAGGTGTTTCAATATCTTCAAACTCTTGGAGAGATTCATGAATTTCAACTTGACTGTCCCTGATTGACTGCCTTTGCACGACAAAGTCCTTGAACTAGTTGTGTCTTGATCGAAATCACAGGTTGAAGCTGAGAGATTGACTAGGTTCCGCTAGGGAAAATCATTATACAAAGCCTAAGAGGAGGCTGGATTCCACTTGGGGAAAAATCATTATACAAAGCCTAAGAGGAGGCTATATGATAGTTTATACTCATCCCGGAGTGTTTTGGTATCTTGTACAAAGCCCAAGATTAATAGTGTCTGCACAACAAAGTTCTTGAGTTAGTTCTTCTGACTGGTTGATGACAACTGGGGAACATACTTGCCCCTACTAGCTTGGTTGGTCTGTGAAGGAGGTGCCCAAGACTGGTTGTCTTTTAGAGATTTGTTGAATTTTGACCTGATTGCTTCTGATTAACTGGTCTGTGAGGATAAGTCATCAAAAGGATTTTACAGAAGAATTAAAATACCAGATGCTTCAATATCTTCAAACTTTTGAAAGGAATCATAAGTCTTGACAAAGCTGCCCTAGTTTAACTGTATTCGCAATACAAAGTCCTTTAAACTATGGTAGAAACAACTGTGGAACAAACTTGCCCCTGTGGATGGGTCATCGGAGTCTAAATTTGTCATGAAATAACCTCAAGAAGGCTTGCCCCAATATTCTGAACTTTGAAGAGTTCTGCCCCTGATTCAGCAATTCTTGAAATGATGGATCGGCAGAACCTTCTGCTTAGTTGCCCCTTGACTGAGCTTCCTTTATCAAATCAAATTCCCTAGCTGACTGCATTTGTCGGGATTCCTTTGATGTTGAATCATTTCACAAACAAGTATTATTCATTTGAAATTGGCAATTTCAGTGCAAAAATTCATGCAAGCTTTTGAAAACAAAGTTTATTGACGAAAACACACACAGTGGAATGATTAAGTAATAAAAAACAAAGTGGATCTAGTCATTTACAGAATGACAGATGAAGTGATCAACACACACAACTAGCAAAGATCATTAGGAGTCAGGTTAATCAACCTTGTTGTAGTATGCTTTCAAAACAACCTTACCTCAATTAGGTCTTTTAAGGGTTGTAACGTGGCATGGTTCACGGTTTATGAAACAAAAGATAAAGGCTCAAAGTTTATTTGGTACCCACCCCATCTTCGTGATGAACTCCAGTCCTATGCTCAGTTTACCTAAGCTATACATTCAGGTTCCTATAGGCTAGGAACTAACTGATGATAGTTGATGATGATTCGGACACCTTGGATAGTCATTACTCCCTCGCAGAATTTGGTTAATCTTTGAGACTTCTCCTTGTCTTTGCTGATTAAAGTCACGATACCTCTTCTTTTGATTTGATTGAGGTCACGATACTTCTCTTTGTTTGCGGTTAGGACCTCCTTTTTGTTTGATTGTTGCTTTGAAACTCCTTTTTTTGGCTGTTGTACAAGTTCTTTTTGTATAAGGCAAAGTTCTGGGCTTCCCATCTTTCTTGGATTTTGCCTTGAAAGGGACTCAACTCATTCTTTGATTAAGGATTTTTTTCAACGATCCTTCCTTATTTGCTGTTTGGAGGAATAACTTGTACAAACGCTAACTCATTTGATTTGAGAGAGCTGACTGGTGTCTTGCATGAAGTGCTTGCATTCGAATGCATAACCAAGTTAAATTGAGAAACTACCCACCCCAAGGTTGAGATTTAAGGGTTTTTTTTGTGTAAAGAAAGAAAACTCCTACTTCTAGGCTCGAAGGATTAACGAGGGATTATCTTCCTTATTTCTCCAGTGTTTGGGAATTGAAACAATGCCTTACATCCTCGGCAAGGTTTAATCGAAAGCATACCACAGCAATTATGGATAATATTTTCGTCATCCTCCCCAATCTTTGCTTGAACAAAAGGATTGATATGGGAAAAAAATTTGTCTGTTTTTTTGTTTTTTTTGTCTTTATGAACACAAAAGTAAATGAGTGAAACGAATGGACTTAATCAAAAGATGCACAAACATTTCATTAATCTTGCCAATTTGAAAGTACAACAATGCTTATAAGCAAATATAATTCAAACATGCAAAGAAAATACAATAAAAATGCTAAACATCCAAATGATTGCCAACTTTATGGAATTGAAATTTCCTTCTTAATCTGCCAAGCTGAGATAGTGATCTTCAGAGTTGATTGTCGAGATCCGCTTGAGAATCATCTTCACACATACTCTCAGAAAATTCTTCCACCTCAGAGTCTGATGAACCTGCCTGATTAGGCGAAGGTTTGCTGATTTGGATGCCTTGAGACGTGAATGAGAACATATCAGAGTCAAACAATGTCTGAACCTGGCTTCTGAGTACCCTAAGTCTTCAGCTGAATGCCTCTGTGCCCCAGCATGGTGGTCACAATGAACGAGTCTGAAAAAGACAACTTCAAAAGCTACTTCAAGTCCAATGATGGCTTCAGGAAGCCGCCTGGGTTACAGACAAAAGACGGACAAGACTCAAGGCTGAGAAATGCAAATGCAATGTAAATGCACATGCAATGCTAATGCAAGCCAAATGTTTTCAAGGAACTCAAAGGCAAGTTTGCAAACTTTTTTTTGGAAAATTGAAGAGTTTTGCTTTAAAATCCATGATCTCTATGGATCTTTGCAAAGAAAAGAACGTCTGAGTTCCTTGAAACCATCAATGGATGCGATGAGATGTATGCAATGCACAAACACGGGCACACAAAATATAGATATATGTACACACAACAACACACAAGCCTTAGATTTAGGGTCTCATGAATGGGGGGAAGTATGCACCAACATACATATACAGATATTCACAGATATGCACACACAAACAAGAGAAGGCCTAGGTTTGAAGATCACGAGCATGGAGCCATGATCTACCTATCCCAAAAGGTGTGTACTATGGGTTTTCACCTGCCGAACAAGGTTCTAAAGGGTTCCCAGAGTCTACGATCCATCTTTTGGATTTTATCGACTTCCCAAATGACTTGGTAATCAACAAAATTCTCAAGAGAACCTCGTCTGAGTGTAGTATCACGTGGCAACCAATTCAGAAATAGACTCCATCATGGTCACCGCACTACATCTAAAAGGCTTAAGTGGGGTTTGGAAACTACGGTTCTCAGCCTCAATGGCACATACATTGAGAGTAGCACGCTTTCACGAAAAGGATCGTTCAACATGACTAAACTCTCAAGAGGGCCTAAGCTGAGTGATGGTGTCTCAAGTTAACTTTTTCAGGAATCGACTCCTTCAAAGCCTCCTTGAATATAATATCGTCCTATCATAAGTGCACTTGAAATCCGGGTATAGGATTTATCTCACCACTCAATAGTAACACCCTGCACACAGAAGATCCCAAACAGCCAGATATACAGGTATACAGATATATACAGATATGTACAAGTATAGCAATCAAACATAAATAACACAAGTAAAACAAGGTGGGCTTAACCCTCAAAAGTAAGTATTCCCCAGTGAAGTCGCCATTTCTGTTGCGGTGAAAATCGGATAACAAGCTATTAATTAACTTGCATCATTTTCTTTTACAACCGACTTTGATTTATCCAAAGGAAAGGTTCAAGATCGTTAGAAAAACCTAAAGGGGGAAGATATAAGGTTCGGGGGTTGGTTATACAAAGGGAAGGTATTAGCACCCTAAGTATCTGTAGTACTCTATAGGAACCTCTTGTTTAGATTGTGTTATTCTACGTTTGCTTGCTAAGATAATCTGTACTAAGGTAAAGACCTAAGGGTATGTACACTAAGTTTGCTCGCCAAGACATTGCATCTTGTGCCTACGTATCTGACTGAAGAATCAGAGCAACCGTAGTTCACCTAACTAAGGGTGAAAGAAAAGAAACATTGACTATGGCCAACGTTCCAAAGGGAATGAGCATAAGCTCACGTAGAGTCCATGATAACTCTCTAAGTCTACGTTATGAAGGGAGGAAGTGAATTCTCATGATAGTGAGAACTACACAGAGTTCATGATAACTCTGTAAGTCTGAGTAAAAGGTAAAGTGAGTTCTCATGATAGTAATGTAGCGAGCGATTTTGGACGCGGTTCTTAAGCGCTGGTCGCTCTCTGCGGTTGAGTTTACTACAGGTCGATTCATTTTTTATCCTATTAAAGCTGATGAAGGAAGGGAAATAAATGTCTCCAATTAACCCTGCTTTGCATACTAAGTTTAAACAACGGCCTATTAGGTTACGGATTCGATCAATGTGGGGGGGCCTTTGTATTGGTTATTTGTATTTTTGCCAATACTGTTTTCTTTCTTTTTATTTTGACAGAATGTTTCTGGCGGGGCACAAGGATTAGGATGTTAGGACTGCTGCTTTTTGATGTGAGAGTATGGGATTTAGGTTTTTTGTTGATTATGCTCGCTAAGATTTTTTCTTTCAATCTTATGCCTACATATTCCTGTTTACCGAAACAGGGAAATCAGAGCGTTCGTAGTTCCTCCTATTCTATGGGACGAAATGGTTGTTTCTGGTGTCTTGTTCAAAGCCCAAGACGTGAAACGAAAGGTAGTTTGTATCTTGTTCAAAGCCCAAGATGTGAAGCTGAAAGGTCTCAACTTTAGAGAGAATTTGTCATCTCTAAAGAGGGGGTTGTATGTCATAACTGTTTATAAAGGAGAATTACTTTAACCGGGATGTGTGAATCCGGAAATGCCATAATTTCCTTTAAAGGGGATTTTAACCTGAAGGAGAAGACTTTAACTCAGTGTAGAGCAATGCTATCTTTCCTTAGGAATTTTTCATGCTAAAAGAGGGACAGTGGCATGGATGTAGATGATCCAGAGGCTTGCCGCTTACAGCGATTAGATGGAGGGGAAAGAGTTATTGATGTTTATGTACTGTGAACGAGGCACAACTTTGATGCTAAAAGGTTAATTGGATCAACCAGTGGTTTTCTTATACAAAGCCTAAGAGAAGGCTATTATGTGTCTCGTACAAAGCCCGAGAGAGAGGCTAAAAGGTTTTGACTCAATGAGGGAATCTTTTGGTATCTCGTATAAAGCCCGAGATGGAGGCTATTCCTTGATACTGTCGAAGACGGTTTGGAAATCTTCTGACCAAACGCAATCCTGGTTCTTTTTGAGTAATTTGAAAATCGGCGCACATGTGGCGGTCATAAGGAATATGAACCTGGAGATGTAGTTCAAACGTCCCACGAATCCTCTGACTTGTTTTTCAGTTTTCGGAGAAGGCATTTCTTGAATGGCCTTGACCTTGTCAGGATCAACCTCAATTCCTTTCTGACTGAAGATGAACCCTAGTAGTTTCCCTGAACGGACACCGAAGGTGCACTTGTTGGGATTCAAGCAGAGCTTGAATTTTCTTAGACGTTCGAACAATTTTGACAGATGTTCAACGTGCTCACTCTCTGTTTTAGATTTTGCAATCATATCATCGACATATACCTCGATTTCTTTGTGTATCATGTCATGAAACAGAGTAGTCATGGCCCTTTGATAGGTTGCCCCGGCGTTCTTCAAACCGAACTACATTACCTTGTAACAAAAGTTACCCCATGGGGTAATGAACGAAGTTTTCTCCATGTCTTTCGGCGCCATTTTAATCTGGTTGTAGCCCGAGAATCCATCCATGAAGGAGAAAATTTTGAACTTTGCTGTGCTGTCTACCAGCATGTCAATGTGTGGTAAAGGAAAGTCGTCCTTTGGACTAGCCTTGTTCAGGTCTCTGTAGTCGACACACATTCTGACTTTTCCGTCCTTTTTGGGAACGGGTACAATGTTGGCTAACCATTGGGGATATTCAGATGTAGCGAGGAAACCCGCGTCAATCTGTTTTTGTACCTCCTCTTTGATTTTGATGGCCATGTCCGGGTAAGTGCGTCTCAACCTTTGCTTTACTGGCGGACATTCCGATCTCAGCGGTACGTGATGTTCCACGATGCTGGTATCTAACCCTGGCATATCCTGATAGGACCAAGCGAATACATCGGGGAATTCTTTGAGAAGCTTTACCAAACTCTCTTTGGCAGTTGGACTGAGCAGTGCCCCAATCCTGATTTCTTTTCTCTCTTTTTCTGAACCCAAGTTTAACGTTTCCAACGGCTCTTTATGAGGTTTAATGGACCTTTCCTCTTGTCTGAGTAGTCGGGAGATCTCTTCTGGAATTTCGTTGTCAACTTCTTCTTCAGCCCCAAATACCGAGAATTTAAAGCTAGGAGAAGGCATTGGATCATATGTTTCAACGGGGTTTACAACAAGCAATCTGCATGACATTATGATTCGTGTTTAGAAGAGATAGAGAGAATGCAACTGTGTGCAGTGTATTTTTCTTTTACCGCTTATTTTTATTATTGAGTTGTTTTTTACGATTACCATTTTCTGAAAAAGCAAAAAGAGAAAACAGCAATTAATGCGGAAATTACAGAACGACGTTATTTTATTAATGAACAAGTCGATTCTTGAAACTACAGCCCTATAAAACAAAACTCTGTTGCTTTGGGCTAAGCGAAGAGGGAAAATTTACAGAAAGCGAGCCCTATTAAAACATCCGTTTCACCTGGGCAGGGTGAAAGGTTAAAGATGGCAATTACTTTGACTGGTGAACGGCCCTCAGAACCTCGACGGCAACCCATTGGCAGCGAACTCCTCAGTGAATCACAAAGTCTGGTACCTTCCTTGATTTGTCTTCAGAAATGACGCTGATTTCTGGTGGAGCGGGATCATTGGAATCTGTCTCCCAAGCAGAATTGTTGTAGGAGAATTCCTCAGTTGTATTTTGCATAGCATTTGTGCTCTCAGCTGTATCTCCCCATCCAGTAGGCTGGATATCTTCGAGCCTGATACGAGAGCTTTTGGGAGCGGTGTACTTGACCATAAAGTTGTATTTCCCACTCGGTTGTCCCAAGGTGTCCCACACTTCTTTCGAACTGGAGGAGTCATCTCTCTCGATGATGTTGACCTTGGGAAAAGCATAGTTGATGAATTCCAGTCCTGCAAACGTTGCGAATTCATCTTCATGTTGAGTAGTTTCTGAATGACCTGAGTGTTGATCCCATGACATGGTGGGGACACAGGTATTCTGTTCAATGATGCTCAGCTGAGTTTCATTGTTCGGCTGACTCTCTTTCCCCAAATCTCCTAGATAAGGTTGCCACATTGGTAGACCATCCATTGGGCCATAGTAATTGTGGTCAAAGTTGTCTTTCATCAGAGTGTCTTCCTCTAATGAATTGGGCAGAGCACGACATCCTTCCGGATCACAATCTCCATATATCATTTTGACATCTGACTGTGGTATAAATCTCAGACTCTGTGCGGGATAGCAAAATGGTATATGCACCTCTTCCTGAGACATATAACCGTCCTCGTTAAGGTAGGACTTCCACTCTTCATCTGTGTCAGAGGGATCTTCCTCATCGAGAGCATGTACTGCCTGAGACACCGGGTGAAGAAAACCACCACTGTGAAAGAAGTTTTGAAGGGGATGAAGACTTTCATCGTTGGCAGCTGTCTGAGTATAGGTTTTAGAAAAACTAAGACCCTTCTTTGTTGTATTGCTAGTAAGAATGACAAGCTGTCCCCATCCTGTTGTATCGGTACTCTCGACCACTTTAATAGCATCATTGTATGAAGAAATTGAAGTTCCTTCTTTAAACTGATTGTTCTTGCTTACCGACAGTGCTTGGAACTGCGTTCCAATAACCTCCTCGGGTTCTATGCCAATAAATGATGACAAGTTGCTTACAAGCGAGGCTTGTTCTCCACAAACTGTGACAAGTTGATCGTTTTTGACAAACTTTAGCTTTTGGTGGAGGGTCGAAGTGACCGCTCCAGCCTGATGTATCCAAGGTCTTCCTAATAAACAATTGTATGTTGCCCGGATGTCCATGACTTGGAAAGTGTGAGGACCGATTGTTATGGGAAGATCAACTTCGCCGATAAATGTTTTTCTGGATCCGTCGAATGCTTTGACGACGACTTCGCTGATTCTCATCGGAGGGCCTTTGAATGATAATTGCATCAAAGTGGATTTCGGCATAACATTCAGGGCTGACCCTGTGTCTACCAGTACGCTGGCTAAAGCATCATCCTGGCAGTTAACTGTGATGTTGAGCGCCATGTTATGACGCCGACCCTCTTCGGGTAATTCCTCATCACTAAATCCCAAATTGTTGCAGGAAGTGATGTTAGAGACAATGCTATCAAACTGTCTGATTGTTACATCCTGTTCCACAAAGGCTTGCTCCAAGACTTTCTGTAGAGCCTCCCTGTGGGCTTCTGAACTGAGTAACAGTGATAATACCGAGATCTTTGAAGGAGTCTGTAACAGTTGATCAACAATGTTATATTCACTCCTTTGGATGAGCTTCAACATCTCATCATTATTTTTTGAAAGGTCGGGAATACTGGATTGACTGACTGATAGATCAGGAGCTTCTGTCTGAAGTTCCTTTTCTTTGTTAGGTTCTCCAACTCCTCGGTTGAAGATTCTACCACTCCGTGTTACTCGACTGATGTCTGTAATATTCACGACGGAGGGTAATGGAATTTCCTTTCCATTCTCAATCATTGTTACACCGTATTTGTAAGGGATAGCCTTAGTTGATTCATACGGTAGTGGTCCCAGTAGATAGATGACTACGAGAGCCTTCTAATTTTTCTGACCATCATAAGTAATCTCGATCCGTTCCCGGTTGGAAACTTTAGATTCGTCAAGTAGAGGGATGATGGCAAAAACATCCCTGGTCCTGTGATGACCAGAGATTGTGACAACATCCTCGATTTGCTCGACAAGGTAGTTCGGCGACCAATTGATGGGTCCAGAACCCGGATATGGATGAATTTCTCCACGATCCACCTGACCCTGAAGAGCTGCTCTCACAAGGTAACACCCTTGGTTACTTTCCGAACAGTCGCTACAACTGTCGTAATTGTGTGGTGGCACCTGGCCACGCCCACTTTGAATACAATGTAACCTCACTAGGTTAGCTTCCACTGATCGGACATCCTGACTCTGACGCCGGGTGGGGTTTCTGTTACTGATACTAATTTGCTGAGTATCTTCATCCATGTAGATTGGCATCCACCAATGATTTAACAAGTACTGAAGTGCCTCCTGGACAAGGGTACAACCTCGATAGTTTTCGCAACCTGCTTTACAGCTTTGATAGTCATGTGATATTAAGAATCCGAGTCGGACCTGTTCAGCATGTAACTCTACCAGGTTGGTATTCATCACGCGAATATCGAAGATTTGAACCATGTTGATCTGATAAGAATTCCTATCATGGTAGTCTTGGATCCATCCAAGATTCATCTAACGCTGGAGGGCTTCTTGTATGAAAGAGCATCCCTGTTTATTTATCGAGCAAGTCAGACAGGAACTGTAATCGTGCCGCGGAAGATTATGATATTGGCTTTGCCTTGAGTGCATCGCCACCAAGTTGACATTCATTGCACGGATGTCATGGTTCTGAATGACGTTGGAATTCATGTAAACCATGTTAACTCCACGAACTCGGTGCTCTTGGATCCATCCAAGATCCATCTGTTCCTGTAGGGCTGCTTGCACCACAGAACATCCTTGATTGTTTTTAGAGCAGACATCACATTGATGATAATTATGAGATGGCACATGGCCATATCCACTCTGTCTACAATGTATCTTGACCAGATTGGTTTTCAACAAGAGTACCTCGTGAATTTGATAGACATCGTTAGTCTCTCCTTCTATCAAATTGACTGCAGCCTTCTCATGTTGAGGCAGCGGGTTTGTGAGAACATTAGGATTTATATCCTTGAAGGATAAGACCCCGCTCCTAACAAGTTTTTACACGTCGGACTTGAAATTGAGACAAGTCCCGATGTTATGCCCTGATCCTCCTTGATGATAAGGGCATGTCTGATCCACCTTGAACCAAAAAGGCAGATTTTCCGGTACTGTAAGAGGAGACTTAGTCTGAATGTGCCCCTTAGCTAGTAGTAACGGAAATAGTTCTGCGTACAACATAGGTATAGGATCGAATCCTGATGGTCGTGTTGTACGGTTGTTGTTGTATGGAGGAAGAGCCTGCTGAAGAGGCTGTTGTGTCCTTTGCTGACCAGGTTGGCTCTGTGCAACCTGAGGTTGATACGTAGGAATAGATGCAGGGTTGATAGCAGGAGTCACAGCTGCTACCGGTTGATAACGTCGCCTTTGCTTTCCGAAAGAGATATTCCCAATATATTGCTAGTTTTTCTTAGGGAGAGTACTACTGTATTTTTTAGTACCGCTCGTCGATCCAGTGTCTTTTACCAAACATCCTTCTCGGACGGCTTCCTCAAGACGTACGCCCATGCCCACCATCTCGGTGAAATCACTGGGTGCACTGGCCACCATTCGGTCATAGTAAAATGAGCTTAAGGTTTTTAAGAAGATCTTTGTCATCTCTTTTTCCTCCAGAGGTGGACAAATTTGAGCGGCAATTTTACGCCACCTTTGAGCATACTTCTTAAAGGTTTCCTTGCCCTTTTGTGACATCGATCTGAGCTGATCTCTATCGGGTGCCATGTCCAAATTGTATTTGTATTTTTGGACGAAGGCAGTGCCAAGATCTCTGAAAATGCTGATCGTGGCATGGTTTAAACCCATGTACCATTTGAGTGCGGCACCGGTTAAACTATCCTGGAAGTAATGAATCAGTAGGTCCTGATTCTCCGTCTGAGCTGACATCCGCCGGGCGTACATCACCAGATGGCTTTGAGGGCAAGAGTTACCCTTGTACTTTTCAAAGTCGGGCACTTGAAATTTGTGCAGAACTTTTACGTTGGGGACCAAGCAGAGGTCTGCGGCGTCCTTTCCAAATAAATCCTGACCACAAATGGCTTGCAGCTCCTTCTGCATTTCCAAGAACTGCTCCTGGAAGTCCTCCATTCTGTCAAACATAATTTCCTTCTTACCAGAAGGTGTCTGTGGATTCTGTCCTTCCGGGATAGTGTGCACCACAGGGGGTGGTACCGTGACTACGGTAGTGAGTCTTGGCGTCTCCCGAAGTTTGTAACCTTCAGGAGTCTTCAGTATGCCTCTGGCATCTTCGCTTTCCCGAAGTTTGTAACCTTCAGGCCCAGCGGCTTCTGTTGTGATTCCCTGATCTTCAGTGATCGGCGGAACATATCCTTCCGGGATATAGTTAACAGGCATGCCCCAAGGACGATCTTTCGGCATTTGATACCTAGGATCATACTTTTCTACTATGGGCGTTGAAGTGATCTCTGAGATCACAGTTCATTGTAGCTGAGCTTCTGCCATGGCGTGCATGTCGTTACGAAGCTTTCTCATATCCTTTCTCAGATCGTCGATCTCTTCTTTCAACTCTCTGTTTTCTTCCTCAAGATCATCCATCTTTTTCTGACGATTGGCCCGAGTATTATACGAATGAGACAGTTTTACTCTAGAATAGAGACACAAACGTGAGATTCGTAGGTAAGAAGAATACGCGATGTGAGAACGATGAATGCAATTATTATATTAATTGTTTTTTGGTTTAATCAAAATAAACTTCGACAATTAGATTGCAAATATCAAACAGTGGGGAAACCCCTTTTTATTGAAATTCAAAGGATTACAGAAATGGAAATACAGTAGATTACAAGGTGCAGAAACAGAAACCTAAGCTAATGGGTCCCGAGTCCTCTCTGAAGAGAAATCGGGTGCTGATTCTGGTATCTTCCTTTTCTTTGACAGGGGCTCTTAGGTCGTTGTCGGGTTGTCATTCCTTTGCCAGGTGAAAGGAGTGAGCAAATTCCTTTGGTCATCCTGATTCTCTACAGCATGTTGCTCCAAAATTTCAATCAGAGCATCTTTCTCTTTCAGTAATTGCTGTATTTTGATGCACTCTATGTCGAGGGTGCGGTACTTGTTCTTCCAAGACCTTCTCTCCTTTTGAACTTTGTTGAGAGTAACCTGAAGCTTTTCAGTTTCCGTCATGAAGTACATGACAGATTCCCTCGGCGGAAGAATTCTGTAACGAGGATAAGGCATTTTCAGCTTGAGAGCTCTAGTTTGTACCCAAAGGAGGTAAGGCTCCACCGAGACACAGTCTGGTTTTCCCAGAGACTCTCGTCCTTTCTTATGAATGTTTTTCCAAGCGTACACTATTTCCATCTTTAGTGCTCTGTCATTTTCTCCCTCCTTGAAGAAAAGACCTTCCAGATGAACACCCCGTGGGACGTGCCTCATCGAGTATCCAAATTGACGATGAACGAGAACTGGATGGTAATTGATTCCTCCCTTAGTTACTATAAGGGGTACGTTGGGGAAGTTTCCACAATGATCAATGATTCTGATTCCATCATAAATCCTACTACACCAATCTATATCAGAGTTAGTGAGGGACATGATCTTCTGCGACCAACGTAAGGCACTCTTGCAATCCCAAAAAGCAGCAGACTTGGGCAAGTGTGAGATAAACCATTTGTAAAGCAAAGGTACACATCATGTGATCTCCCCCCCGCTGTACAAATTTCCCAAGTGTACAGAATGATACGCATCTGCGAGCAAAGTCGGCACAGGGTTTCCAATGAGAAAAACCTTAATGAAGTTGATATCGACGAAGTTATTGATGTTGGGAAACAAAAATAACCCGTAGGTGAGCAAGACAAAGATGCTTTCAAAAGCAGTCACGTTTCCTATACTGGCAAAATACAGGGCTTTCTTTGTCAAGAACTGGGCTGGCAAACCTTGGATGCCACCCTTGGTAGTTAGGTGAGTCCTAACCTCAGACTCGTCCAAATGAATTGCTCTCGCAATGGTCTGATTCTTTGGAATTTCTTCTAGTCCAGAAAATGGAGCTCGATCTGTAATGTGTAGATCAATCAGATGAGAATACTCCTCTAGCGTTGGTGCGAGCTGGTAATCCGGGAATGTGAAACAGTGATAAACCGGATCGTAAAACTGAATGAGCGCATCCATGATTCCCTCAATCACATGGACTCTTAATAGTGGTAGCAGACCTCCGTGCTTGGCTCTGAAAGCCTCCTGGTTAGTGATCATCCTTGCTAACCTTCTTAAATCCTCTAGCTTTGAAACCTTGAAGGTGTACGTATGAGTTCTCCTTCTACCGAAGTCCATTAGTGCAATCCTTTTCTCTGATATTTGCAATCACAGTCTTAGTTTAATTTGAAAAACAGAGAGACTAGAAGAGAAGATTTTTTGAATGTTTTAATGTTTTTTAAATGAATGTATGAATGCAGCACACAAAAACATAGAAAAAACATGGGGTCAAAGGGTCGTTGTCATGAAGTCAAGGCCTTACCCATCCCCAAAGGTTTATACTAGGGTGATTTTTCTACCTGTACTCATTATCATCAGCTCCTCCCAGGAAAGCAAAACAACAAGCGGATCGCCAGCGAGTTGTAGAGCAATCTTAGAGTAAGTGCCATTCACCGAGAATAGATCACCAGCCTCAAATGAGGGTAGTATCGCGTAACAACTATTCCCGATAGTTTCTGCACTACGAAAGGGTTTGGCTCCTCAGCTTCTCAGACTTAACAATCGGTCCATTGTCTAGGTGAGAGAATGGGTTGCATTGGTCAGCCTCCACTGAGGTTGATGGTCGACCTCGTCGCCATCACTTATCTTAAGTGTATACTCAATCTTTCCACATACGGCATCACCCGCATTCCCATTAGCAGAAAAATAAACACGTATAACAATTAGTAAAAGCAGTATATATATTTGTCCTAAACATCCTAGACCTTTAAAGCTATGAATCCTAAGTTCCTGACAGAACATGGGTTCCCCGGCGGAAGCCCCAATCTGTGGTTTTCACATAAGTGAAGAGAAACAAGGTTTAGAAATAGGCCCTATGGTGGGCGCCATTTTTCTGTAGCGAGCGATTTTGGACGCGGTTCTTAAGCGCTGGTCGCTCTCTGCGGTTGAGTTTACTACAGGTCGATTCATTTTTTATCCTATTAAAGCTGATGAAGGAAGGGAAATAGATGTCTCCAATTAACCCTGCTTTGCATACTGAGTTTAAACAGCGGTCTGTTAGGTTAAGGATGCGATCAATGTGGGGGGCCTTTGTATTGGTTATTTGTATTTTCGCCAATACTGTTTTCTTTCTTTTTATTTTGACAGAATGTTTCTGGCGGGGAACAAGGATTAGGATGTTAGGACTGATGCTTTTTGATGTGAGAGTATGGGATTTAGGTTTTTTGTTGATTGTGCTCGCTAAGATTTTTTCTTTCAATCTTATGCCTACGTATTCCCGTTTACCGAAATAGGGAAATCAGAGCGTTCGTAGTTCCTCCTATTCTATGGGGGGAAATGGTTGTTTTTGGTGTCTTGTTCAAAGCCCAAGACGTGAAGCGAAAGGTAGTTTGTATCTTGTTCAAAGCCCAAGATGTGAAGCTGAAAGGTCTCAACTTTAGAGAGAATTTGTCATCTTTAAAGAGGGGGTTGTATGTCACAACTGTTTATAAAGGAGAATTACTTTAAACGGGATGTGTGAATCCGACAATGCCATAATTTCCTTTAAAGGGGATTTTAACCTGAAGGAGAAGACTTTAACTCAGTGTAGAGCAATGCTATCTTTCCTTAGGAATTTTTCATGCTAAAAGAGGGATAGTGGCATGGATGTAGATGATCTAAAGGCTTGTCGCTTACAGCGATTAGATGGAGGAGAAAGAGTTGTTGATGTTTGTGTACTGTGAACAAGGCACAACTTTGATGCTAAAAGGTTAATTGGATCAACCAGTGGTTTTCTTATACAAAGCCTAAGAGAAGGCTATTATGTGTCTCGTACAAAGCCCGAGAGAGAGGCTAAAAGGTTTTGACTCAACGAGGGAATCTTTTGGTATCTCGTATAAAGCCCGAGATGGAGGCTATTTGACTCAACAAGAGAGTTTTTTGTATCTCGTACGAAGCCCGAGATGGAGGCGAAAAGGGTGATTGACTCAACGAGGGAGTCTCTTATGTATCTCGTACAAAGCCCGAGAGAGAGGCTAAAAGTTGTTTCAGTTAAGTGACAAGTCCAGTATATTGATTTTTGAAAGAGAAAATCAGTTCTTATATGAGCAACACTGTACTCAAGGATTTGATTCAAGGATCCGGGTTATTCCTGTTCTTTAAGGAAGTGGGAAATCCGAAGGGTATTGAGATTGTCCGAGTCCACGGGTTTTCTTCCTATTCTTGAAGGGTGCCTGAGAATGTCTTTGAGACTCAAGGAGATTAGACTGTCCAAGTCTAGAGTTTTAACCTTTGTACTATGTTTTGAGAAACAGTAGTAGACTCTATGAAAGGACTGTTCTATTAAGATGACTAAGTTCTGTTCCTATACCTTTAGGAGGTCGTTGGGACAATTTGTACGAAGCCCAAGAGGAGGCTGGAAACTTTTAAGAAGCCGATCGGTCCTTGCACGAAGCCCAAGAGGAAGCTATCATTCCCGAAGGAAGAGATCATTATACGAAGCCTAAGAGGAGGCTGTGAATACTTCTAAGAAGCCGTTGGGTCCTTGTACTAAGCCCAAGAGGAGGCGGGCTTGCTTTTAGGAAGCCTGTGGGTCCCCAAACCTCGAGAAATTCAAGGCAAGCTATTCACAAGGAATAGATCAAGTCAGGAAAGTTCGAGAATTTGGAAGAAACTCAAGAGATGCCATTCACGGAGAAAAGATCATCTCTAGGGAGTAGAGTTTCTTGACAAGTGCTTTTAAGAAGCCTGTGGGTCCCCAAACCCCGAGAAATTCAAGGCAAGCTATTCACAAGGAATAGATCAAATCAGGAAAGTTCAAGAATTTGGAAGAAACTCAAGAGATGCCATTCATGGAGAAGAGATCATCTCTGGGGAATAGAGTTTCTTTGACAACTTCTATGAGTGACAGTCTATGAAAGGGTTCACAGAGAATGCTGCCTTTCATGTCTCTATATTGTTTAACCCCAAGAGGAGGGAAGACTGTGTCTGGTAATCCTATGGGGATCTAGTTTAGACTATTTCTAAGAGTGATCAACGGGCTTAATGCTAGACGTAGTTGTCGGGGAAACTCTAAATATCTATACTATTATTACACAGTTGATATGAGTTTATGAAAGAAGACTTACAGTGAAACAGCCCCACAATACAGTTATATGTATATGAAAGCGGTAAATGAAAGCAATAACCACTTACTCGGTTGTAGAGCTTCCATGCTGTTTGGTTAGTTGTTCAACAAAGAAAGATTGAAAACAACATTATATTCAAAATCAAAGGAGAAAGTGCTTTGAAAAAGAAAGATTTGGGGCTTACAGCTCAAGGAGAGGCCCAAGGTTTTATCAGTGAGCGCACTGTTTGAATTTGTACAGAGGGACTTATACAAGTGACTGTGGCCCAAAAATTGTTTTCTGTACAAAGGGATGGGTCTTACACTCTCTCAAGAGGCCCAAAAGGTTTAAAGAAAAAGAGTGGGGCTTATAACACGAGGGTAGGCCCAGTTGACTTTTCGTTTGAAATGGCGATTGCGCCGAGGTTTTCTTTTAACGCAAAGGGACTTATACAATAAGTGAGGCCCAAAATGGTTTTGGTTAAAAGGGGGTTGGGTCTTACACTCTAATAGAGGCCCAAAAGGTTTTAAATGGGTCTTATAACTCAAGGAGAGGCCCAGGGTTATTTTGAAAAGGCGAGGATCGCGCCGTTTATTTGAAAATGTACAGAGGGACTTATACAACGAATGAGGCCCAAAACTGTTTTCTGTACAAGGGTGTTGGGTCTTACACTCTAATAGAGGCCTAAGTGTATTTGAAAATCAATTTTGAAAGTTGAATTAATCAAAAACCCTAATTTTAATCTTTAAAAGTAAATATTTAAAGAAAATCAAACAAAATTCGAAATAAATTTGAATAATCCATTTATGATTTTGTTTAAGGTTTGGAAAACATGAGGGATAATCACAAGGAATATTTAAACTCATTAGGTTTTGATTTTCAAAGTAAATATTGACTTTTAGAATGTTTAAAAACAATTAAAAATGAATTTATTCACAAAAATACTAATTATATTAAATAAATAATATAAATCTAATTTTTTGTTGGAATAAAATATTTCAACATTTTTGTGAATTGTTGCAAAAAGAACCAATCAAAAATGATAAAAATTGAAGGAGTTATTAATTTTTCAAATCATTAAAAATAATAATATGAAAAATAACAAAATAAACAAGTGATAAAAAGAAGTCAGGGGCGAGGGGGATTTGAACCCCAGACCTCTCGCTTGCCAATACACACAAAACCAACTGATGAACCACTGGGGCACAATGCCAATTCATTAATAACATGGCAAGTGAAAAATATATATCAAACTTAGTTGGAAAACCTGAAGAATGGCGCCATGGCCATCTTCTTCCTCGAGCTCGTGCGTGAAGCACCATATCTCACTCATCTCTCAACCATTGGGCATCATTCAAACACCAAACTCATGCATTTTTTCACAAGGAAGAAGATGGCAATACCCAATTTTATTCATTTTCAGTGTATAACAAATTATATCATTGTGGCCGTATGAACCCTAATTTTGCAAAAGCAATCGAGTAGGCATGATTATGAGTGCAATGATCAAATTTTTTGAGGGAAAACAATCAGCATGGATCATGGAGTTTGAGTTTTGAGGCTTACCTTGATGCAAGCTGAAATGGAACTCTGCACAAACTTTGTTCCAGTCCTGAAATAATGATCCCTACAGCTTCAATGGATGTTATGGAGTGTGCTACAAGCTTTGGAACACTTTGAAACTCTTTGGATCAAGCTGGAGACCTCCACCTGCATAATTGAGGTATAATGGCTTGGTTGAAGGGTGATTTTGAGCCTGAGGTGTTACAATCAGTGTTTAAGTGTTTGGACACCTCAAATACATCATATATGATGTGTTTGAGCAATTGGAATTGATTGCCTAAGGCTGCAACTCAAAACCCGATAGTGGTTACTCAAAAACCAAAAAACTTGAGGTTCAAGGAAGAATGAGAGAAAGCAGTGCTGTAACTGGCTTTGGTGTGAGTTGAATGATCCATTGGGACATCTATTTATAGGTGATCAACTTTTGTTTTGGAGGAATAGTGAATGGCTGCTGGATCAGATCACATTTGCATGGATTGGCTTGGAGGATTTCTTCTCAAGCAAGGCAAGCTAGCCATTCCCAAGAGCAGGGCTATGCCTTGACCAAAATCACATTCCTTAGATGTTTTTATTGTTGTTTAATCAGAGAATTTGACTGAGTAGGGTAGCTACCTTGATAATGCACTATTCCACATTAATGCACTTTGAATTCAAGGCAAAATGTGCCAAAGTGGATGAATTTCAAGTTGGAAGATTCCTTGGCCTTTTGACTCAGATTTATCAGTTGGATCAGATGCAATGTGATTGGTTTGAATACATGTGGCATGCTGATCCTCAGTTCTTGGTTCAAAATCGTGTGTGGCACGCAAACATGCAAACTGATTTTTCCAAAACAGCTTGCAGCAGCATGACTTTGGGCATGGATTTCTCTTGGCTCAAATTGAATCAATTCATGCTGTTAAGCTCTTTGAATTCTTGGCAACATATGCAACAACATTGATGTTTAACTTTGGACTTGATTCAGCTTGCATCTATGTGAAAAGATCTCACAAGTTTTGGTGTTTCAACAAAAATCTGTCTTGGACAGAATTTTTCTAAGTGTTGGAAAATGGTGTACTTTCATATTTTCAACCATTTTGGCTCACTCATAGCTCAAAATCCACAATGAATTGGAGTTAGGTCTAGTTGAAGTTTTTGTAGAGGGCAATGAGATCTACAAATCAAGCTTTGGATGGGAAAAAATGGCCTTGTGGTTTAGGAGTTATGACCCTCCAAAGTTGGTACCCTAGCCACTTTATTTTTAACTTAGAAAATTTTCTAAGTTTTTATGGTTACCCCTTTTACAAGTTATCCAACTTTTCTTGATTTTTATTAATGAATGATGATTCCAATCACACATTAACATCATTTTAGGGTTAAAAATCCATTTTGGTGAAATATCTCAAAAAGTCAAAGTTTACTTTTGTGCACAGTTGACTTTTTATCAAATGAATTCCAAATTGTGCAATTCTTCATGAAATCATGTTCTTGACCTAAATCAAACTTGATGGAGATGTTCCATGGGTGTTATAGGGTATATTGGTGCATTTCATAGGGCTTGGGAGCATGTCCTGGTCAAAAGTCAAAGTTACAGTTGACTTTTTCCTTAAAACCCTAACTGTGGTGCAGATGAAATTGAAACTTGTTACTCAAGCTTCTTGGATCAATCCATTTTTGTAAATGGATCAATATAGTGTATTAGAGACCCTCAAATCCTCCTTTGAGGTCTTGGCTCATGATTTGCCCTAAAAGTCAACTTAGGGGTGAATTAGGTCAAGAAACCCTAATTCCTGATTTTTTATGAATGCATCCCCTGAGGCAAAATTGACTTGATGATTGGGTCCATGAGGTTCCATGGAGTATATTAGGTTAGGTTTTGGATCATTGGCTTGTGCCCAGATGAAAAATTTCCATCTGGAGGCCCTGGTCGACCAAAACCCTAATTTGGTGACACTGTCGATCTTGAGACTTGATCCACCTAGATGGGAGCAACCTTGTGCTTAATCCTTGAAGTGGGAGTCCTCTTGATCCATTGTGGATGTTTGAGAGGTTAGACAAGTTAAATATCATGTCATTCCTTGATTGACCCTTTGTCTAAGCACTCAGAGAGGGCTTGAAACCCTAATTTTGATTGTAGTGGATGCTCACCCATCTTTGGGGAGACTAATGAGGTATGATGGTTAATCCATATTGTGATGATGATTTCCACAATGATGGGAATCTTAGTGGTCAAAATTTGGGGTATGACAAGAATCACATGGAGTTCATGATAACTCCATCCTATTACTAAACTATGAGGGAAACAGCTCTTATGAGGCCAAGGATGAAATGGGAAAGGTTTGTGACTTAGGAGTCAAAGTAAAGATCTTTCCTTTGGAATGAGGGTCAAGAATCAAGCATGAATATGATATATACAGTATGAATATGAACAAAAGTATAATCAAGATAGTATGAACAAAGTAATATGAACATGGTAATAATCGAAACATCAAAATCAAATGATAATAAATCGAAGAATGATGGTAACCACATAGTATCATGTTTATCATGCTAACATGCTAAGACAATGTCAGACATACATATATATATATGCAGACATAAAAAAATGCATCAATGTAAATGAGCAAGAGATAGAAAGATCTAACCCAGAATAGAGTGCATGCTGGTGAGCCATTGACAAACCAAGCAAGATCCGAAGACCAGAATACCAACTCCAAGAGCATAGGGTAAAAGTCCTAAATCTAAGTCCTCATTCCAAAACACAATAGTAACCACAGTCCAGTCAATTGAGTTTTTTAAGGTTTCGATATTTATTAGTGTATTTTAAATGAACAAATAAAATAAACAATATACACAAGATATAAATATGAACAATGATAATATTAACAAGGATAATAATCGACATAAAGAATAAATCAAGATATATATATATATATATATATATATATATATATTGACTGAAAGTAAATTTAGTGATTGTTGATTAATTTATTGGATCGATGAATCGGGTCCAATGTAGTGTTGATATGTCGTAGTACGATCTATGAGGAAGGCCATACTATAGGAGGATGCACAATTTGGTCTTTGTGTTAAGACACGATAGAGAAATGATATAGAAGATCATTCTCCGATGAAATCGTGCCACACGAAAAGAAAAGGTGGAGACCTCGTCTTGAGTCACAAACTCTCGTTGATTAGTCGAAGGTAACCTATCACGATCTCAAAGTATAGAAAGAAATCTCAATGATCACTCACTACAGATTTGAAATAATGAAGGTTCATCGCTTCGCTAACAACGTTCGCGAATAGAAAGACTTCATCGGTCAAAAAATGAAGATGAACATAAATGCGACGGGAAGTGAAAATAAAGTCGATTTCGTCTTAATCATGATTTAATCGTGAAAACGATAATCTATGATATTTGACTTTCATTGACCGGTAAAATAAAAGAAGTTGCCTCATATATATCACGACTTAGTGATTTGAAATAAATCGATAAAAAGTCATGATTTTACAATATCATCGGCCCAAAAATAAAGAAAACGGGCTCGAAATGAAATAAAATTGGTCTCATCTAAATAAAGATTTAGAACCTCATTGACCGATAAAAAAATAAAATAAAATGAGATCGAAATGAAACATAAAGTTGGTCTAGTCTAAATTAAGATTTTAAATCGATAAAATCGATAATCTTTAATTAAACTCTCATTGACCAACAAAATAGAAAATAGGCCTCATATTCATCACAATTTATTGATTCAAGTAAATCAACAAAAATTATGATTTTGATATATCATAAGCCCAAAAGTGAGATAATGGATTTAAAATGAAAATAAAGTTAGTCTCGTCTAAATCAAGGATTTAGATCGATAAATCGAAGATCTCTTAATTAGAACTTCATTGACCAACAACAAGAAAGAAAGATGGCCTCATATAATCAAAATTTATTGATTTGCAAAAATCAACAATATTATGATCTTTTTATGTCATTGGCCCAAAATAAAGACAATGAGAATCAAAAATCAAATATTTACCAAAAAACTTTGTCAAATCTAAAACAAAATATTAAAGTCTTTTTAATAAAAATAGAGCAAATAAAAGAAATTAAATAAAAGACAAAGAAAGGAGATGTGAGGGTGTGGCGATGTGTATGGACTTGCGAATAATAAAAAAAAAGTGAGTGAGAATCATATGGGTCCATGAAGCCCATCATCTCACAAAAATCTATTTAGTGAAAAGAAAACATAATATTAAAACTAGACAGTGGCTCAAACGGTTCTGCCGAACAGGTTGGTTTTTCTTTTTTTTTAAAGATAAGGGTGGTGGAATCACATAAAGGTGGACTGAAAGAAACATGGGCTGTAAAGCCCGATTCCCAACGCTGCTAATTGCTAGGTCAACGAAGGGAACCAAACTGCTCAAAAAGATGGTCCTTTCATCATCGCTTAAATCAGGAAGAAAAGGATAACAACATGGCCAATCATCTGCGCAATGAAGAATAGCTGCGAAATTGAACTTCTTATTCGCTCTTCGCTTCATTCAGGTTTGGTTTGATTCTCACAAGCTTGGTTTGTTTTGGTTCAATCATGCTCTTTCTTGTTTTGATATCTCTCCTCATCTCTTTCGGTTTCTGTTCTGTTTGTGATTATGGCTTGTCGGTTGAAGATTGGGTTGTGCGGTTTATGGAGGAAGTAGTGTTCAAAGGTTTGAGGTTTTATTAGTGCGTGTGTGAAGAGAAACTTAGAGGATGGGTATTGTTTTGGTTTACGGTGTTGAAGGTTAAGGAACGGAGATGAAAATAAGGTGATTGTTGTTGAATATTTGTAGAGAAAGAAGAGTTGGTGATGGTGATGAGTATTAAAAGATGATGTTGGTATTGTTGGGTCTAGAAGAAGAAGGTTGAAACAGGGTGTTGATGTTGTTGTTTGGCTATTAGGAAATGAGAGTTTAAGATGATGGTTTTATTGTTGAGGAAATGAAAACTACAAGATGATGATTATGAATGATGAAGTGTTGTTCTTATAGAAGTGAGGCATGGTGGATTTTTCAGCTGAGAAAAAAAAAAGAATCCGTTCCCTTTTTTAAGGTGAGTCTCCTTTTGAATTTTATCCCTTTTTCTCCTCCAATTTTCTGTTCACCCTTTTATGCGGATAGGTCCCTTTCAATGGCAGTGTTTGGCTTTGTTGTAGGTGGTCTGGTTTTGATGCAGTAGTGCAGGCAGTGTGTGGTTACAGAACTGACTTTGTTCGCAGGGTCCGTTTTCATGTAACTGGTGTGGTTTTGGTCGCAAAGAAAAGGTCCTTGGTTGAAGTAAGCACAGGTATGCAGGGTGTATTTTAGTGATGACTTTGTTGGTTTTTCAACTTTTGTGTTCAGACTCTGTTGAAAGGGTGCAGCGAGATGGTATCATAGCAGGTCGCAGCTTGGGAGTGTTGTCGTTTGGCTTTATTAATATTTCCTTGCAAAAGCCTTGTACGTCTAAAAATGGACATGTAAAGTAAAAAGAAAACAACAATGGGCTTTGAAAACAAATGGGCTTAAAAAAAGAAAATGGGCAATGGTTTTTTTGTTGAATGGTTTTTTTATAAATATTAAATGGATAAAGAAAAATGGATAGTTAATAAAAAAAAATGGACAGATATAGACAATGATGGATTTATGAAATAATATGGATTTTTATATGAGATTGAATTAAGATGGATATGAAACAAAAAGAAAATGGATATTGGTTTAATTTAGAGAATGGATTAGGAAAGTGGGCTATGAAAACAATTCGGATGGAATTAGGTGAAATTGATAATTGAAATAAAATGTGGTTTAGAAATGGGTTAAGAAAATGGATGATTAAAAGAAAAATAAGAATTGATAATGGTAAAGGTAACACGCCACCACAACACTTAGCATTGACCACTGCACTTGACTACCACACATCCTGAACTACATGACCAAAACACTTGCACATAACTTGAAATGTACCTACTGCTTTAACCTCTCTGATGGCTCTGCAACATCAATTGAACTGAAACAGTACTGCACATACCATGAACCAGCTAGCCTTAGGAGACTCAACTGAACAATATTTGTCAATCACAAACTCCAAGGGCGAGAAACCCTGATCCTCGTGCCTTGAGTGCACACTTATGAAACAAATGACTTAATGAGGAGCAAAACCCTGATTCAGAATCTCTGTCATAGCCTGATAACCAGATACTGATACAAACCACTTGTTTGACCAAGATTAGGTCAAACCTCTACTGAATCTCAAACCACACCACACAGACCCTTGTCCTGATGACCTTGTTCGGTCCTTGAAGAAGAACTTGTGATGAAAACAAATCACATTGGATTATTGAGGAGAGGAGGTCTCTTGAAACAAACCCTGATTTACAAGTGAAACAAAACAAACAAAAACTGATAAAATGGTTAGTTAACAATGCATAGGTAATTGATCTATGATGCTCATGCAAAAGATGTTATGACATCTAAGGGGTCAAAATTTGGGGTACAACACATACCATGATTGAAGTCTCTATTTGATCCAAATGAAGGATTTCTCTCATAAACCTCAAAACGTAATAACCGCCATCTATACTTGTATTTCTCTAACAAAGTAAAAACAAATAAGAATATATAGTTGTCTTGTTTTATCAAGTATCATAACAAAGATTAGAATGAAAAAGATACAAAGATTAGAATGAAAAACTAACCAGTTGCCAGTATTATACGTGTGGAAGACACGAAATAGAATCCCGCGCATCAATTTGTCATACAAGAACCTTAAATAAAAACATAATAAAAATTAGACTATTTTCATTGAAATGTGTAAATAAATTGTTCAACTTATTAAATAATAGACACGAAATAGTACCTTTTGCACTAACGTCTCTTTCTTTTCTTGGTTGGAATATGTTATACTCGTCTCTTAACAACACGGGCGGTTGAATTTATCCAAATACCCTTATTATGATCATTTCTAATATATGATTCATTTGCTATAATATTCTCATCTTGATCATTTCTAGTAAACGATTCAATCTCAACATCAATATCACCTTGATCTCCAATGTTTTCATCAATTACTTTGTTAGATAAAAGCACTATAGACCATTTCGTACTTGTCGGATCAGTGACATAGAACACTTGTTTAGCTTGAGAGGCTCGAATAAAAGGCTCATCTTTGTACCCCACCCTATTAAGATCCACTTGCAAAAATCCTGACTTATCCATTCGTAAGCCATTATTATTTTCAACCCACTTGCAACCAAATATAGGAACCTGAAACTTATCATAATCAAACACCCAAATGCGCTCGATAAGCCCAAAATATGACAGATTTGCAAATTTGGGGTTTAAGTCCTTCACACTTGAAATGTGCATTGCTTCAGCTACCACGGTGACACCACTATTTTGCATAGTACTTTTATCATCTTGTTCTTTGGTATAAAACATGTATCCATTAATTGCGTATGCGCTATAAGAAAACACAACCTGACTTGGACCATATGCTAAACATCGCAACCTTTCTGTTATTGAAGCGGGATCTGAATAATACTTTGAATATATATGATCCTTAAACCAAGGTATAAAACTTCGATTGTGCTCACGTACTATCCAATTTTCATTTCTATTCAGATTTAAACCTCGGAGTACATCCTTGTGCATTTCAACATACGGCTCAACCTCGTTCTCATTGTGCAGAACATACAAATGCACTTGATCACGTTCGAACCTTGATACTGTCACAACTTTATATCCAATTAACTTTAATACTTCTTTTTTTTGACAATATGAGATTTGGGGAGTCCAATTGATTGAACATTGGACAGATATTCAGAACAAAACTCAATCGCTTCTTCAACAATGTATTGTTCAGCAATACAACCCTCGGGTCGACTTCGGTTTTTCACATACCCTTTTAATATTTTCATATAACGTTCAGCAGGATACATCCATCTCATATAAGCTGGTCCACATAATTGTATCTCTTTCACTAGATGTACAACTAGATGCACCATTATGTCAAAAAAGGAGGGTGGAAAATACATTTCAAGCTCACACAAAGTAATAACTATTTCTTTTTGCAATGTTGGTAAGATCGCAGGATCGATCACCTTATTGCAAATTGACTTGAAGAAAGAACACAATTTAGTTATTGTGCTTCTTACTTTTTCTGGCAGAATAGAATGTATACCTATTGGTAGAAAATGTTCCATTATAACATGGCAATCATGCGTCTTTAAACTCTTTAACTCGAGGTCTTTCATAGACACAGGTCTTCTAATATCTGAAGAGCATCCTTTTGGAACTTTAACTTCACTTAGAAACTTACACAATACTTTTTTCTCCTTTCTAGATAGAGTATAGGCAGCAGGTGGTAGATATGTTCGACTTCCTTTCTTCAAGGGTCCTAATTCAGTTCTTATCCCCATCGCTATCAAGTCCTTTCTTGCTTTAAGGCCATCCTTAGACTTTCCTTGTATATTGAGTAACGTACCAATAACACTGTCAAATACATTTTTTTTCAATATGCATAACATCGAGAAAATGTCTTACATACAATGACTTCCAATATGCCAATTCAAAAAAAATTGACCTCTTCTTCCACCCACTCTTAACAAGCGTATGTGCAAAAGGCTTGCCAAACTGAATACTCACATCTTTCACCTTTTCAAAAATTTAATCACCTGTCAATATAGGTGGAGCTCTACTTTGTTCTGGGGCTCTATTGAAGGCTTTTCTCCACCCACGGTAATGATGATTAGAATTTAAGAATCTACGATGACCGAGAAAGACATTCTTCTGACCAAACTCTAATCGTGTCCAATCTGTTTTATCTTCATAAATAGAACACGCACATTGACCTTTTATGCTATACCCT
Source organism: Lathyrus tuberosus (assembly GCA_022829125.1). Classification (NCBI taxonomy): domain Eukaryota; kingdom Viridiplantae; phylum Streptophyta; class Magnoliopsida; order Fabales; family Fabaceae; genus Lathyrus; species Lathyrus tuberosus. The sequence continues at coordinate 21,993,676 of JALAZF010000033.1, read as the reverse complement.
GATAGATTTCCGTATGCTAGAAAATCATTAATTGTGCCAAACAACATCGCCCTCAAGTTGAAACTTTCTTTCCTATATCCATCATAAACCTCAACACCGTTCTCCCACAAAGTCTTTAAATCTTCGATTAAGGGTGTCAAGTATACGTCTATGTCATTCCTTGGTTATTTAGGCCCAGAAATTAACATAGATAACATCATGTATTTACGCTTCATACATAGCCATGGAGGTAGGTTATAAATCATAATAATCACAGGCCATGTGCTATGTGAGATACTTTGAAGACCGTGTGGGTTCATTCCATCAGTAGATAATTCCAAGCAAAGGTTTCTTGCTTCTTTTCCAAATTCAGGATAATCATTATCAATTTTCATTCACTGTGGTGAATCTGCCAGATGTCGAAACTTTTCATCAATAATTCTTTCATCTGCATGCCAAGTCAAGTGTCTTGCATCGGTTTCACTACGAAACATGCGTCTAAATCTCAGAATTATAGGAAAATACCATAAGACTTTTGCTGGAGACAACTTTTTCTTATATCGAGATACACCGCATTTAGGAATCTCATTTAACGTTGCATACTCATTTCGAAACAAAACACAATCGTTTGGACAGGCATGTATCTTATCATAGCTCATGCCAATAGAGCACAACATCTTTTTGGCCTCATATGTTCGATTGGGAAGAACATTATCCTCTGGAAGCATATCTTTCATAAGGGCTAATAACGCTGTGAAACTTTTATCCGACCATCCATTGCCCGCCTTTACGTTGTACAACTTTAATACTGCAGACAATCTTGTGAATTTAGTGCAACCATTATACAATGGTTTCTCTGCATCACTTACCAACCTCTCAAATATTTTGGGATAATCCTTAAGATCTTCTTCAAGTGCTTCTGCAATTTCTTCGACTCGATCACAATCGTATGTATCTGTGCAATTGTCGTTTGAAGCATAGGTCACATTATCCTCCGATTCAACATTCCCGTTACTTTTCTCACCATGAAAATTCCAACATGTATAACTTCGATCAATTCCATGCCTCATTAAATGCGATGTCAACTGAACCGCGTCAACCCGACTCCCACAACAGCAATCCAAGCAAGGAAAAGTGATTCGACTGGGGTCTTTGGCATGCGCAACAACAAACTTAACGAATTCTGATACCCCATTCTCATACTCTTTCGACAATCGACTTGAAGACATCCATTTCTTATCCATGGTTTTACTAATTAAGCTAAACAACAACAAAATAAAAACTATTTACCTGTAGGAAAGTCAACAGCTTCTGGACCAACACAGTGTAAGATTCTTGGAAACAATCAGACGTTCACTCCTCACAAGTAACCCCTATAGAAAATTCACTAAGTTAGAATTGATGGTGTATGCCAAATATAACAGGACAAATTTAGTATATAATAGGACAACCAAGATATATCGGAGAAACAAGTCAAAGTATCAAGAATCAATTAATTTCAACAATTTCATTTTCATTTTCAAAGTATAGGACACTCATCCTGGAATGAAGAGGATACTATTTTAAATTTTTATCTGTTGTATTAAGTGTTTTTTTAATAGATAAACGCTTCTGTCACTCTTCTATCAATCAATCAATCAGGAAGACATTGCTTCATCTGGTAAAAAAATGGTGAACAGTAATAATTTGAAAAGGAAGCACGTTGTACACACTAGTGAAAGCATACTACACTCCACATACAACAGTTTCACAAAACAGATTTTTCAATATTCATGCTAACCGTTTCAAACTAACTACACAACTAACTTAAAAGCTCATAACCGAACTGCATTTTAAACTTGGTTCAAGCATTTCACCGAACACTTGGTGTGAGAATTACGAAACGACAAATATTCTAACCAACATTGTATCAACAACAACGGAACCAACATTGTATCAACAACAACAGAACCACATTCAGAAAATACAGAACCACATTTTATCAACATTATATCAACAACAACTACAGAACCAACATTGTATCAATAACAACAATAGAAGCAGCATTCAACAACAACAGTGGCGAGAGAGAATGAAAATGGTACATACCTCTTTTTCTCCTTCGTTTTCCGCTTCTTCTTCTTCTTCTTCTTCTTCTTGTTTCAACAAAAATGAAAATAGCAGACGCGAGAGAGAATGATGGCGGTCGGAGAAAGTACAGTGGCGGTCGGAGAATGATGTCGGTCGGAGAAAGTTCAGTGGCATTCAGAGAAAGGAGGAAGGAGAAAGGAAGAGCAGTTGCGAGAGAGAAAGGAGTGGAAACGATTAGAAAAAATGATTAGGGCTCTTCTGAAAACAAGCGTGTTTTTATTTTTTAATTATTAAATGACCTAAGGCAGCGATTTTGGAAAGCGCTTTCTTAGGTGCTAGATTTAGCAGCGCTTTTTCCTTTGAAAGCGCTTTCTTTTCATTGGCCTATAGCAGCGCTTTCAGAAAGCGCTTTCAAATGTGGGGCCAATTAAAGGACTTTAGCAGCACTTTTCAAAAGCGCTTTCTAAGGTTAACCTTTAGCAACGCTTTTTAAAAGCGCTTTCTAAGATTATACCTTTAGCAGCACTTTTGTAAAAGCGCTTTCTAAGGTGGGGTCTATGTACGGCCTTTAGCAGCGCTATTTTTTAGCGAGTTTTTTTCAAAACTTATAGCAACGCTTTGTGATAAAAGTGATGTCTTTGTAGTGCCGCCAAAAGCGAATTTTGGCGTAGTATTACCAAATTGAATTACTTAAAATAAGTAATGTTGAAAAAAATATCTACTTACAATCTTTTCATCAATTTCGCGTGTAGCTTCTGATGTGAACTCGCCTCCTGGTCTTTGAAGTAGTTTATTACATTTCTCATGGCGTGATGGTGGAATTGGGATGCAATCAAGGCTTCTAGAAAGATCTCCCAACTCTAGTTCTCTTTGTTTTCTTTGTTTTTAATCATAAATATTTCAGTTTATCATATCTTCCATGACAAAATCTAGTGAAGACTACTATGGAAACACAATGCAGGAACCCACTGGGCATACCGCGGACTTACTATTGAATCATACGGGAGCAATATTTTGGAACATTTAGACCTATTTGTTTACAAATGGATTTAATAGTGTGATGGATAAAACACCCTCTGAATAGATCGGGCTAAAGACAACTTTTTACAAAAATGGAAGAGTTCGCCTTAAAGTAACAAGAGTCAGCCATAAAGTCACAAGATCCCAACCTTGTGTGCCGCTATATATAAAATAACATATAACTCGCCCAACTTTAGCCCTCTAAAAAAAATCATGGAAAGACCTTGGAGAATATCCCATAGTGTATGGCAGACTCAGAGTAACCTCAAACATAGTCGGAGGAGTGTTAGGTTGGGGTTTACTACTATGTAGCTATATCCAAGGCAAACAAAGGTGTCAACCTCACACTGCTCACGCAAGAGTGATTCCCAACATTCCAATAAGTATGTCTCTATTTCCCGAACTTAATGTGCTATACAACATGCCTTCACAACCGTATGATCTACTACTAGGGGTGTATATGAGTTAGGTTGAATCGGATTTGGCATAACCCGTTACCCAATACCTTCAGATTTCAATGGGTTGATTTCATCATCCAACACATAATTTCACAGTAAAACTAAAATGGCTCAACCCAATCATTTATGGATTGTGTTAGGTTCATGGGTTGTGTTTCAAATAAAATTAATTTTTGAATAATAAAAAATTGTTACACAATTTAATACAATTACATCATTTCTAACACTCAATTGAAACACATCGTATAATGTTTAATAAACTTCATCCATATGTCATAACAATTAATAATAGCACAAAATTCCAAGAAACATGTCATTTTTGTAAAATACATAAGTCGAAATTGATACGAAAGAAAATAAGAAACAAAACTTAGTTTTCTAATTACATAAACTGATTGATCTAGTAGTATTATTCGTGATGAATAAAAATTTTAGGTAAAAATGTAATTTTTAGTGATATGTTCATTTTTGTATTTTGTTTAAAATAATAATAATAAAGCAATAAATCACTTATTTCACATTAACAAGTTGAGGAAATGGGTCCACGGGTTGAGAAAATCAAACCCGATACTCAAACCAAAACTAATTGGATTGTTGCGGGTTAGGTCAGATATACCCATAAATAAATGGATTCGAGTAATTTATGAGTTGATTCAGTTTGAATTGACATGTTCGTTGGTCAATTCGTACCTATGAACACCCCATGTATGCTACCTTTTAATCCACACTATCAACATGTGTTCTCATCAGACACCTTACATCCTAGTGTCACACATAATAAAACCATTTCCAATTGTCTCCATAACCCATCAAACCAGTGACATAGTAGTTATTTTAGAACCTTAAGTACAAGGTTCAAGTGAGCTTGTTGACAATGACAGAGGGTTATAATATTAATAATTTATGGAAAATACTAATGAGTGCCCCTGAGGCACTGGTTAAGAGATTAAAAAAGTAGGTTGAACATTTTTTATGAGACTAAAAATACATGTTTTTTCTAAAAATATATGTATTAAATAGACTGAAAACATTAATAATTAACTTTTTTTAAAGAATATTGTATATATTCAACGAACTAAACATATAATACTTTGGTTATTTGGAATTCTTAACCAGTGCCCCCGATGCACTGGTTAGCATGACCCATATTTTATTTAGTATTTAATCTATTAGTTGTTATTATAAAATCTAATGTTTCTAGATTGACCTTAAGATCTTTGAGATTATTCCACATGTATGACAATGGTGTATATTGTATATGTGAGTGCACTATCCTCTTAAGAAGTATTTTCAATGTTTCAAAACTATGACACTTAGTAATTGTGTACTTTAGATGTTATTTTCTATGTCTAGATGTGCATTATCATATTAGAACACCTAAAATCAGGTTAGATAGGCTGTAACGCCCATATATAAATACATACATCAAAGCATATATTATACATGAATTCCACTTTTGGTACTGAAATATACAATGAGTTCCTAGTAAACACATTATACATATACATGCCCAAAAAGCCTAATATACAAAAAACTACGGCATAGCATATCTACAAGATGTTCCAAAGACAAATACTAAGAACTAGATCAAATAATGATCTCAAAAATCTTCACAACGGAAGCCTTGCCACACAAAAGCTACGATCCGTAAGGAAAATCAAACAACCTTGTCCTTACCCTTCGCCAAACCTGCAGAACCTGTGATGTAAACAACAACAGTGGGGTGAGATACATCAAATCTCAGTGAGTTCTCTATCTTATGGATTCTCTCGGCTTTACAAGGTTCTAACCAAAACCTAACTCAAGTCGGGAAAAAGGGAAATAGACTTTGAGTTTAAACATTCTGACTAGAGAAACAATCGTGCAAAACACAAAACGACATACAAGTCAAGAATCTTATCCCCGGCCAGCCATACAAGGCAAATACAACGCGGGTCACGGATTCTTAACGTAGATAACTTCTCCCCGGCCAGCCATACAAGGCAAATACAACGCGGGTCACGGTTATCTACAGTTGGTACTTCTCCCCGCCCAGCCCACACAAGGAGCACTTCAGCACGGGTCACGGTTACTTACTTAATAAATACTTCTCCCCGCCCAGCCCACACAAGGAGCACTTCAGCACGGGTCATGGTATTTATTAAGACACACACACACAACAACCCGGAGGAATACGATCCTCCACTAACAACTACTTAGCAAAGATACTCTTCTAGTATCGATGTAAGCATTGTCGCACGATTCTCTAAGTTATTCTATTACACTAAGGTTTCCTCACTCTACCTGTTTCATATTTTAACATGCATATTCAACAACAGTTACACACCATTAAACGATAAAAGTCGACAAAACGACACTATTCCAAATTCTCGACATAATTAAATCGGCCAACAAATCTCCAAACCATTTTAATAAGAATGAGTACATTCTATTAGCTTTCCAACGATATCAAGAATGTTAAAAACGGATAATCGAAACACGAGTTATGGAAAATAACGAGAAAAGGTATCGCGAAAAACACAATTCTGCACTCTCACTGGCCGTACGCGTATTGCCTTGTGCCATACGCGTATTGCCCAGCTGGCTCGCCCAGCCATACGCGTATTGCCTAAAGCGATACGCGTATAGACATAGGCTGTTTTCCCATAAAAATTCCATTTAAAATTCCAATACGCGTATTACCCTACCTCATACGCGTATTGCCCAAAACCGTATGCGTACCAATACTCAAATGGGCAGATGACCAAGAAAATGGAACCCCATACGTGTATTGCCCACATTTCTTCATGGCCATACGCGTATTGCCTTAACCAATACGCGTATTGCCTTCAATGATACGCGTATGGGCAGCGTGAAAACCAGAATTTTTCCTGCACAATGGGTTCTGCGAAAATGATCCATTTTCCATTCCAATTCACTTCTAAACACCAGAAAAATACCAATTGGATACACAACAACACATATTTAACATGTATCAATCACAAGGAACATTAAAACATGATTTTTGTGCAAAATTTCTCATTTCTCACAACATCAACACTATCTCTAAACTCAATAAAACTCTACTCTAAAGCATCTAACTAGAATCCACCTAGATTACAAGATGAGAATGATGAAGCTGAGATGAAAAGATTGGAGATGGTTTGATGATTCAATCTCTTGAGCTCTTGGGAATTTCCTCTCTTTTTCCTTCCTTTTCCTTCCTTTTTCCTTCTCTTCACTTTCTCTCTCAAAAGTTACCAACTTCAAATAATAGAAGGAAAAAGAGATATAGAGAAATATTAATTAGTAATACTACTAATTGTCCAAATTATCTCAAATGCACCAATTTAATAAAACTCCAAGTTAAATAATATTTATCTAATCAATTCCGAGTTCGTCAGTTTACTCTAATTATTTTATCCAATAATTGCTCAGAGTACACCGGAACCCAGTTGATCATAATAATATTATCCAAAACGTTCATAAAATTATGGAGTATTACATCCTCCCCTCCTTAAATAGAAATTCGTCCTCGAATTTAAAAGATTACCTGAACAGATGAGGGTAAGCATCCCGCATCTCCGATTCTAGTTCCCAAGTAGCATCACCCGGATGCGTCACATCCAATTGCACCTTCACAAGAGGAATGTCTTTGTTCCTTAACACCTTCGTTTCTCTTCCCACAATACGACTCGGTTGGGGTTCAAAAGTTAAGTTTGCTTCTATCTCAATTGTATCTGGTAAAACTGGCTGAAGAGGATCTGGGACAAATTTTCGAAGCTGAGACACATGAAATACGTCATGCATCTCTGATAGAGAAGGCTGTAAGGCCAATCTGTAAGCTACTTCACCAATTCTTTCGAAAATCGGATACGGTCCCACGTATCTCAGACTTAATTTCCGCGACCGAAACGGTCCTTTCAACGCAATCTCAGAGTAACCTCAAAAACACGTGATCTCCTTCTTCAAATTCTAAAGGTCTTCTACGGTTATCTGCATAACTCTTCTGACGATCTTGTGCTTGTTTGACCTTATCACGGATCATCCTAATCTTCTCCGTAGTTTCGTGAATAATCTCGGGTCCCAACATCCTATCATCACCAACTTCTGCTCAACGCAAAGGTGTCCTACACTTCCTCTCATATAATGCCTCATAAGGTGCCATACCAATACTCGCATGATAACTGTTATTATAAGAGAACTCGATCAACGACAAAAGTTCTATCCAATTTCCTCTACTTCCAAGTACGCAAGCTCTCAACATATCCTCCATGGTTTGTATTGTCCGTTCCGTCTAACCATCCGTTTGCGGATGATTCGACGTACTCAAACACAACTTCGTTCCCATAGCTTGTTGAAAAGCTCTCCAGAATCTGGAAGTAAACTTCGGATCTCTATCCAAAACGATACTACTGGGAATACCATGCAATCTCACTATCTCCGAAATGAACAACTTTGCGAGATGACTCGCCTTGTAGGTAGTCTTCACAGCTAAGGAATGCGCGTATTTCGTTAACCGATCCATAATTACCCAAATCGAATCATAACCACCCTGAGTACGGGGTAGTCTAATGGCGAAGTCCATAGAAATACTATTCCATTTCCACACCAGAATTTCTAAAGGTTACAACAAGCCACCCGGTCTTTGGTGCTCAATCTTCACTTATTGGCACACCGCACATTCCGACACATACACTGCAATATCCCTCTTCATCCCGAACCACCAATAGTCCCTCTTTAAATCTTGATACATCTTTGAAGACCCCGGATGTATAGTAAAAGCACCCTTATGCGCTTCTTCCAAAATCCTTCTTTTTAACTCTGTGTTATCCGAAACACAGATCCTTTGGTTAAACAAAATAATTCCGCCGGTAGCTCGCACAAAACCCGGTTGTAATAAAACTTCTTGTAACTTCTCATCTACTCCTTGTTCTTGTTGGATTTCTTCCCTGAGAGTAGAATTGATATTCAAATTTCCCATCATCACCCCATTAGGAGTCCAAACAAATTGAAGATTTAGATCTCGAAATTTTTCCAATAAAGTATACTCTAACATCATCAACTCGGCATTATGCAACACCTTCCGACTCAATGCATCCGCCACTTTATTGGCTTTACCCGGATGGTATTTTAGCTCCAAGTCATAATCTTTCAAATACTCCATCCACCTCCTTTGACGCATGTTCAACTCTTTCTGATCAAAGAGGTACTTTAAGCTCTTGTGGTCGCTAAACATCTCAAAACGTACACCATACAGATAGTGACGCCACACTTTCAAAGTAAATACAACTGCCGCCAATTCTAAATCATGCGTTGGATAGTTCTCTTCATGGACTTTCAACTATCGAGAAGCATAAGCCACAACATGTCCATCTTGCATTAACACACCTCCTAATCCCATCTTTGATGCATCACAATATACTTCATACGACTTGCTAGGATCCAGAATAACCAAAATAGGAGCGTTCGTCAATCTTTCTTTAAAACTCATAAAACTTCTTTCACAAGCCGAATCCAACTCGTACGAACAATCCTTTCGAGTAAGTCTCGTCATTGGTAACACCAGTTGCGAAAAACCTTTGATAAACCTTCTGTAATACCCTGCCAATCCCAAGAAACTTCTAACCTTAGAAGCATTCTTCGGTCTCTCCCAATTAATCATTGCTTCAACTTTTGATGGATCGACCGCTACATCTCCCTGAGATATGACATGACCCAGAAAATTAACCTCAGACATCCAAAACTCACACTTACTTAACTTAGCAAAAAGTTGCTTCTCTTGTAAGATGGATAAAACAATTCTTAGGTGTTCTCCGTGCTCTTGAGGATCACGAGAATAAATAAGAATGTCATCAATGAAAATCACCACAAATTGGTCCAGGTAAGTTTGAAATATCCGGTTCATATAATCCATGAAAACTGCCGGAGCATTCGTCACACCAAAAGGCATCACCAAAAACTCGTAATGACCATAACGGGTTCTAAACACAGTCTTTGGTACATCTGAACTCTTCACAAGAATCTGATGATAACCCGACCGTAAATCAATCTTCGAGAACACACAGGCTCCTTTCAATTGATCTAACAGATCGTCTATCCTTGGTAATGGGTATTTATTCTTGATGGTGACTTTATTCAACTGACGGTAATCAATACACAATCGCATTCCACCATCCTTTTTCTTTACCAATAACACTGGAGCTCCCCAGGGCGAAACACTTGGTCGAACAAAATGCTTAGCCATCAATTCTTCCAATTGATCCTTTAGTTCTCCTAGTTCAAGTGGTGCCATCCGATACGGGGAAACGGATATTGGAGCCGTTCCCGGTATCCGGTCAATAGAGAATTCCACTTCCCTCTCCGGAGGAAGAGAAGTGACGTCCTCAGGAAAAACTTCGGAAACTCACAAACTACCGGAATACTCAAAACTTGAAGGTTGCTACTCTCCTCCTTAGTAAGAACCAACAGAATAGACTTCTCCTTTTCAAATAAGAAATTTATCATTCTAACCGTACCTTCCAAAATAGTCGTTAACACATCCCTTAGAGTAGCCTCATCGGATGGAATAATGATTAGCTTTTCCTCACACCCAATAAACACCGAATTAGCAGAAAGCCAATCCATCCCCAAAACGACGTCAACTTTCTTAAGCGGTAAACAGATAAGGTCGATCTGGAAAACTCTATCATTCACAGACTAAACACAATTTTCACACATCAAAGGTGTCTCAACCATTTCATCCATGGCGGTAGTGACCACCATAGGAGGAAATAAAGGAACAGCTTGCAACCCAAGTCGCTTCACACATCGTGTTGACACAAAAGAATGCGTCGCTCCACAATCAAATAAAACAAAACAAGGATGTCCATTTACGAAACATGTACCCGCAATCAAGGAGTTATCATTATTTGTCTTCCTTGTATCTAAGGTATACACCCTCCCGGTATTCTGTCATTGCCCTTGGCTTTTATTCTGAGTACAATCTCTAGCCATATGACCCAAACCATTACAATTATAACACCTAAAATTCCCATCGGTACACTTCCCAAAATGACGTTTGTTGCACACTTTACACAGAGGAATATCATTAGGTCTAGCAACTTGCTTTCCTTTGAAAGCTGGTGATCTTGGCCCAAATTGTTGACTTGCTTTTCCACGATAATTCTGATTTACCCTACTTGCAACACTTTCAGCTTGAACTTTCATCAAACTATGCTCCGCCACATAACATTGTCTTAGAACTTCTGCATAAGTAGTAAATTCCCTCTGAGAGACACTATGAGATATTTCCGCTTTTAGTCCAAAAAGAAACTGATCTATTTTCCACCGTTCATCCGGAGCATACATAGCCTGCCTATAAAAAGCAGCCATATTCTCAAACTTTTCAGCAAAACTGGCCACAGACATGTTACCCTGTCTTAACTGTTGAAATTCAAACTCTTTCTGAGTCCGCAAGGAGCTAGGAAAATATTTCTCCATAAAAGTTACCTTGAATTGTTCCCAGACCTTGGGCACACCCTGAATAGTCATAAGAGCCGACGCACTCTCCCACCATCTAATGGCAGGACTTTTCAAGGAATGCGAAGCAAAAACCACTTTATTCTCCTCGGTACATGGCACTATCAAGAAAATCCTCTCCATACCTGAAATCCATTCGTGAGCCTTTACAGGATCTAATCCGCCATGAAATTTTGAAGGATTCATGCGGAAGAAATCCCGGAAAGTCCCATTTGCTGAGGATGCAGACCCTCGTTAAATTGTTGAACCATTTGCTGCATAAATTGATTCTGTTGTTGCTGCATCTGTTGCATAAACTGATACAGAGGAGAATTCCCATCGTCGGCCGGCGGATTTGTCCCAGCTGGAGTAGTTCGGGGCCTACCACGGTTGTTTCTGCGCCTACCAGCCATGTTCCTGGATGTCATACAGATAGGATTAAGTTGATCAGGCTCAATACCATAAATATAACACACAAGACCAAAGGCGACACCACACATATGAAACGGAAAGAAAACTTATTCTATTTCATGGCTAGGTCGAGGATACGACCTGCTCTGATACCAACTGTAACGCCCATATATAAATACATATATCAAAGCATATATTATACTTGAATTCCACTTTTGGTACTGAAATATACAATGAGTTCCTAGTAAACACATTATACATATACATGCCCAAAAAGCCTAATATACAAAAAAATACGGCATAACATATCTACAAGATGTTCCAAAGAAAAATACTAAGAACTAGATCAAATAATGATCTCAAAAATCTTCACAACGGAAGCCTTGCCACACAAAAGCTACGATCCGTAAGGAAAGTCAAACAACCTTGTCCTTACCCTTTGCCGAACCTGCAGAACCTGTGATGTAAACAACAACAGTGGGGTGAGATACATCAAATCTCAGTGAGTTCTCTATCTTATGGATTCTCTCGGCTTTACAAGGTTCTAACCAAAACCTAACTCAAGTCGGGAAAAAGGGAACTACACTTTGAGTTCAAACATTCGGACTAGAGAAACAATCGTGCAAAACACAAAACGACATACAAGTTAAGAATCTTCTCCCCGACTAGCCATACAAGTCAATTACAATGCGGGTCACGGATTCTTAACGTAGATAACTTCTCCTTGGCCAGCCATACAAGGAAAAATACAACGCGGGTCACGGTTATCTACAGTTGGTACTTCTCCCCGCCCAGCCCACACAAGGAGCACTTCAGCACGGGTCACGGTACCAACCACTAAGTAACTTCTCCCCACCCAGCCCACACAAGGAGCACTTCAGCACGGGTCACAGTTACTTACTTAATAAATACTTCTCCCCGCCCAGTCCACACAAGGAGCACTTCAGCACGGGTCACGGTATTTATTAAGACACACACACATAACAACCCGGAGGAATACGATCCTCCACTAACAACTACTTAACAAAGATACTCTTCTAGTATCGATGTAAGCATTTCCGCACGATTCTCTAAGTCATTCTATTACACTAAGGTTTCCTCACTCTACCTGTTTCCTATTTTAACATGCATATTCAACAACAGTTACACACCATTAAACGATAAAAGTCGACAAAACGACACTATTCCAAATTTTTGACATAATTAAATCGGCCAACAAATCTCTAAACCATTTTAATAAGAATGAGTACATTCTATTAGCTTTCCAACGATATCAAGAATGTTAAAAACGGATAATCGAAACACGAGTTATGGAAAATAACGAGAAAAGGTATCGCGAAAAACACAATTCTGCACTCTCACTGGCCGTACGCGTATTGCCTTGTGCCATACGCGTATTGCCCAGCTGGCTCACCCAGCCATACGCGTATTGCCTAAAGCGATACGCGTATGGACATAGGCTGTTTTCCCATAAAAATTCCATTTAAAATTCCAATACGCGTATTACCCTACCTCATACGCGTATTGCCCAAAACCGTACGCGTACCAATACTCAAATGGGCAGATGACCAAGAAAATGGAACCCCATACGTGTATTACCCACATTTCTTCATGGCCATACGCGTATTGCCTTAACCAATACGCGTATTGCCTTCAATGATACGCGTATGGGCAGCGTGAAAACCAGAATTTTTCCTGCACAATGGGTTCTGCGAAAATGATCCATTTTCCATTCCAATTCACTTATAAACACCAGAAAAATACCAATTGGATACACAACAACACATATTTAACATGTATCAATCACAAGGAACATTAAAACATGATTTTTGTGCAAAATTTCTCATTTCTCACAACATCAACACTATCTCTAAACTCAATAAACCTCTAGTCTAAAGCATCTAACTAGAATCCACCTAGATTACAAGATGAGAATGATGAAGCTGAGATGAAAAGATTGGAGATGGGTTGATGATTCAATCTCTTGAGCTCTTGGGAATTTCCTCTCTTTTTCCTTCCTTTTCCTTCCCTTTTCCTTCTCTTCACTTTCTCTCTCAAAAGTTACCAACTTCAAATAATAGAAGGAAAAAGAGATATAGAGAAATATTAATTAGTAATACTACTAATTGTCCAAATTATCTCAAATGCACCAATTTAATAAAACTCCAAGTTAAATAATATTTATCTAATCAATTCCGAGTTCGTCAGTTTACTCTAATTATTTTATCCAATAATTGCTCAGAGTACACCGGAACCCAGTTGATCATAATAATATTATCCAAAACGTTCACAAAATTATGGGGTATTACGGAGGCCATTACAAGTAAAAATTATGTTTTTCATGAAAAACAGATATATAGGTCGATACATTACATCTATGGGTCGATACATACTGAAGGATTTTTAAATAGAAATTTTATCTTTAGCATATTGATAAATATGAGTGTGTGGGTCGAAACAAAATGCATATGATTTGACTCATCCGTGATTGGAGTTTACTCCAATTGAAGGTTTTGGCAAGCCAATGGCTTTGTGTAAGCCATGTATAATATATATCTAGAATAATACAATACAAGCATTTTATTTGGTACTGACACCATCATAAGTGCCTAATGGCGTAATTCACATACTTGACCATTTCTAAAAGATAAATACCAGCTATGGTACAAGATATTGAAATTAGCCAAAACAATAAAATCTAAGATCAATATACAATATCCTTAATTGTATACAACAAATAATACACAGCGGAAAAAGCTTAACTCAGTTTCTCTTGAAACATCCAAGTATAGCTCCACTTGTAAATCAACCTGCAAATACCTCTTGAAAATAATCAACAATAGTGGTATGAGATACAACAAATCTCAGTGAGTTCCGTATCTTATGGATTCTCTCGGGTTTACAAGGTTCTATCTTAGCCTAACTCAAGTCGGGGGAAAGGAACTAGACCTTGAGTTCAAACATTCTCACACTATATGGAAACACGTTATTGAGCCCGTTACTCAAAACATTCACTTATCGATAACCTTGTCAAGGCATCCCCTCTCTCCCGACCTCTTCTACGTCTAGAAGTAGGAACGTGTCATGGACCCTCGTAGATTTCTTGGCATACGAAATGGATTCGGAAATAAGGGACACATTATCACCTTAAATCGTCACTTCACACGGCCCGTACACCGTCACAAGTCTCTTTACCATATAGGCTCCATTCGTATTATAACATTGGGAATCAAACCAACCAAGAAATTGTGCATTCATTACAGAGGAGCTCGTTACTCATCAAATGGCACATATTAGGATAATGGTTACGATCTCGTGATTCACATACAACCATAATTGTATTCAATAATTCTAGGCCACATTAGCCTTTAGGCCTCTTTTGCCTTTTTAATAAAACATAACAATTACTCGTGTTCCATAATAGTGTTTCACTCTTTCTATACCATTCGGTAATGGACACACGCCTCAGCCTCTCTTGCACGAGCGTCGTCATTACGTTATTCAACAATTACCTAACCGTTACTAGGTTCCACTGTCTTAAACTATGCCATTTGTTTTGGGGTAAAGTTTCCTCACTCTTCCTAATTCATATTTTAAACATGCATATTCTCTCAATCAGGTTTAACATTAATATCAGGCAAGGCATATTACAATTGAACATTTTGAATTACATATAATAATTCCATCACAAGTTATACAAAAGCATATTACAATTGTATAATAGAATCACATAAAACATCACTTTCGGGTTCCCTCTGATTCATTTAATCGGGTATCGAAATCAATACTTTTCAATTTTATAGCATAGGATATTTCCTTAGCTTCCCAACGACTATTACCATACCTCGATCGGAGTTACGATCCAAAGGATATGGAATTTCAACATATCAAATAAACATTAATTCATTCCTTTTCCACTAAATAATTAATTCCACATCATACCCCTAATTTCCACTTTTTATTGGGTAGAGGATTGTCATAGCTTTCCAATGATACCAAGAACGTCTCAATCCGAGTTACGGATCAAAAGTTATGGATTTTTAAAGAATAGTTTCTTTTGTTCCAGGTCGCGCTAAATGGGCCCCACCCGTGCTAAGCGCGCTCTTCGCTGCCTGGAAGGGGTGAAAATTCTCCAGACCGCGCTAAGCGGGCATACCGCGCTAAGTGCGCTCTGTGTTATGCAGAAAAATAAACCCTCATAACAGCAACCTCCAACCCATATATTCTCCCTCAAAATCATACCCAAACAACTAATAAAGGTATATTATCATGGTTCTATCATGGTTTATCCAACAAACTTCATAAAACATGATATCCAATATTAATGCATAGTTTCTACACAAAACCCTAAGATTTTCAACCAAAACAAACCAATCCAAACTTCATAACAATTATCAATAGATGATTCTACACATATTTTGATCATGCTACGCAATTTATAACACACTTCAACCGTTAGATTCTTTGATTTTGCAAAAAGACCCATTTTTCCCAAAATCTAACCTAAGAAAATATACTCTAAAGTCTCTATCTAGAACCCACTTGGTAATCGAAGAGGAGTTTGAAGAAGATGATGAATGATGATCCAACTTCTCTTTCTCTTTTCTCTTTTCCCTTCTTCCTTCTCTTCCTTCTCTTTTTCTCTTATTTCCTCTTACTATCTTTTTTTCTTCTTTTTTTCCTTTCTTTCTAACATATATATATATATATATATATATATATATATATATATATATATATATATATATATATATATATATATATATATATATATATATATATATATATATATATATATATAATACTATTATTATATAATATAATCCAACATGGTAAAATATCTCCAATTGATATTTTTTCGTCTCAACCAATTGATCAGTTATTAAAGTTACCTTAAAATCTTTTCTTGAATCTAAAATAATTGATCTCTTCAGAGTTCATCAGTTGCTCTATTTATCTCAATTGGCCACACTTAAAACACTTAGAGGATTCCATTAATCCAATTTACTAAAGATAGAGCACATAGATACTCATTTGATCTCATCTGATATCCAATTGAGTATTTAAATAGTATGGGGTATTACACTTTGCCTTAATTGTATCGACTCCTAAAATCTATGTATTGACTCTCACGCTTATGTATTGACTCATACTTGTTTGGAGTCAATACATTATGTTCTATTTTACAAAACTTGTAATTTTTACTAAACATCTGTTTTGTTAGTTATTTTCTTTCACACACACGCTCACACACACACACACGCACACACACTAAAATATGTATTCATGCATCATTTTTCAACATTGAAACCAAAAACATATAAATAATTTTATCATCATCTTCAACCTTTTTCTCGTCATACATTCAACAATTACACATAATCATATTTGTTAAGTGTCATCTAAATAAGATTGATAAGGTCCAATTTAGGATTGTTGTAATCAAATTGGGTTGAGTATTCTTTGGGGGGTTTCATTGATAAAATCAGTTGGGGTTTTCCCTCCAAGATTGAGGTTGGTTTGGGTGGGGGGTTTGAACAAGATTTTGCAATGAGGATTCAGCTGAGTGAAAGCATTAAAGAATGAGGTTCTGTCAAAGGAGTAGCGGTAATCAGAGGATCAACTTGGAAATCTCGAGTCACTTGATCTTGCGTAAGATCAAGGGAAGAGAAAAAGTTAGGATCAACATCAAACTTAGGGTTTGGGGGATTGGATTTCTACTTTTTATCCTGCATATAACATTTGAAAAGGTTAATTGAATATCTCAATTACATTTGGAATTGGGGGTAGACGTACCCATAGTGAGGACAATTGGGAAACTTCCTAAACAAATCCTTGTCTTTATTTCTCTCTCTCACTCTCTCTCTCTCTCTCTCACTCTCTCTCTCTCTCTCTCTCTCTCTCTCTCTCTCTCTCTCTCTCTCTCTCTCTCTCTACAATTTTAATATTCATTTAGTGTGGAACTTCTTAAGCAGAAAATTTTGTTTGTGTTGAAGTAATTTAAACTGTTTTGTAAGACAATTGCAATCTAAATAATTTTAACTAGGTTTCTATACTATCAATTAAAAAGGAAAATTACCTTGGTGTTTATTACACATCAAGTGTTTGATAAATTGAATTCCCACTAAGTGTTTGATAAATTGTCTTAGTCAATTTTAGTTTCCTATTTCATTGGAAATTAATTTACATAGTGTGATATAGTTCAAACGTGTTTATGCAAAACATATTGATTTATATTCTCATCACTGCTTTACATTTTGTTACAGTTTATGCGCATATCAGATTCTTCAGATAACGGTTCAAATAGACGAGTGTCGATTCGAAATTATTTTTGCTTGCCATAGTAAATAATTTTCAAAACAGATTTTTATAGAAGAAAATTTTATTTGTGATTAATTTATTCACCCCGCTCTAGATCGGTCCTTGGTCTAACAAGTGGTATCACGAGCACCATTTTATCTTGTGCTTCAAAATCGCTTAGTAGATTATGGCTTTCGAACCTAAAAGGGCACATAATAGAGCGTCTATTTTCAATGGAAAAAACTATTTTTATGGGAAGGATTGTATCCATGTCCATATTAATTCTATTAATAGAAATGTATCGAATGCCATCCAAAATGGTCCATTTGAAATTACTATGAACAATGCGGATGTTGTTGAAGTACTTAAACCAGAAGCACAATGAAAGGCGGAGGATGAGAAAAAATGGTCATGTGATTGGAAAGCAAGGAATATTCTAATATCTACCTTAGGGTTTGACGAATATTACCATGTTTCTCATCGCACAACCGCTAAAGTTGTATGAGACTCATTGCAAGTTGCCCATGAGGGCACAAATGAAGTCAAACAAGCTAGAATCAATACTTTGAAGCAAAAGTTTAAACTCTTTCATATGAAGAATGGTGAAACCATTGTCGATATGCAAAAGAGGTTCACTCATCTTATAAACCGTTTGAATGCACTTGGTAAACCTATTTCCAATGAAATTTCCAATAACAAAATTTTGAGATGTCTTAATAATGAATGACAACCTAAGGCCACCATAATCAAGGAAGCTAACAACCTCTTCACATTAGGCACTACTAATTTGTTTGGTAAGCTTGAAGAACATGAGCAAAAGCTCATGTGCTTGGAGAAACATGAGAAAAAGCTTAAGAAAGAGAAGAACAAAGAAAAGGATATAGACAAAAAGCCAATTTCTCTAATGGCTTATTGTTCTAAGTCCTCTACTAAAAATCAATATGATAGTGGAACTAGTGATGATGAATGTTCGGATGATGAAGAAATTGGACTATTTGTTAAAAGGTACCATAAATACATAAAGAGAAATGGAGTGAAGCACTCTAATAAGAATCTCATCAACTATAGAAGGTAATCAAATTCCTCAAAGCAAGATCAAAATAAGAAATAAAAATCTAAAAGTTCATGCTATAATTGTGGAAAAGTCGGTCAATATAAGAAGTCTAGCAAGCCTAGAAGAGCATAAATTGCTTGGGAAAGTGATAGTGAATCCTCAAGTGAAGATAGATCAAGTGAAAATGATGAAACAAAAATGTTTTGCCTCATGGCCCATCAAAATAAGAAGAAAAATGTAAGTCATTCTAGATATGAACCTATTGATAAAATGTCTTATTTTGAGTTACAAACTGCTTTTGAAAATGTCTTATTCTAGATATGTGGTAGAAATTGGAGAAAAGAAAAAAATTTCAAAAATTTATCTCATTCGCGTTGAGTTCGCTGGGCGAACCTGGGCGAATGCTCGCTGGAAGTTTGATGTGCTAACTGAGCGAGACAGAGGAAAATGACAATTTTTCTGCCACATCACTTAAGTTATTTTTTTGTGTGGGCCAAAATGTGTGGGTCCAATGGCCTTTTTTCTGATTTTGTGGGGCAAACCTTTCCCCCACTTCCCCTTTTGTCTTCCCCCTCCCTCTTGTCTCTTTCAATTTCCAAAACACACAACACACATTCTCTTCTCTCACCCGTACCTTTGCAAGTGATGAATTTTTTTCCAAGTCTCAGTTTCAATCTCCATTCTCTCTATCCACTTCATATCAAGTTTAAGTTCTTTTATTCACTCCTTGTTAACATTAGAAGCATGTGGTTAGGGTTATGTGAGAAATTGTTGAAAACTTTCTTCTTGGCTTTGTGAATCTGTTATGCATGTTAATTTTTATTGGTTTGCATTGCTATACTTGTTTGGGTACTAAGCTTTAACAATTTTTGAGAGTTTGAGATGTTCTTGCTTAGGTTAAGTTGAAATTGGTATGAATTAATTTTAAGAACTTTGAATCTTTGCATGAACAATATGGCTTGGTTGTTGTTGTTTACTTGATACTCACTTTAAAAATTGGTTAGCACTGATTGAATGGTAGAAATTGCATTGTTGTTGTGTTGAGATTGAATAGGAAGAACCTGGAATTTTTCAAATTCGCAGTGTTTGCCATGAGTTCGATGGGCGAACCAGAAGTGAGTGTTCGCTGGTTCTCGCTGGGCAAACCCAAGGAGAACATGACAGCAATTTTAATTTTTGAATTGTGTTGTGATTTCTTGTTCTGAATTTATTTTGTGCCTTACTGTGTAACTAATGTGTCATGTGTTCTGTTTGCAGGTTATGTTTGGTGATTGTGTAGATGGAACCTCTAAGAACAACTCCTTCCAAGAAAATAAAGGTCGGAAGCTCCTCCCGTCCGGTACCAATCTCATATGACACCAAATGGTTCAAAGGAGCAAACCAAGCCGCTAGATATGTTGCTATAGAGAGAAGGAACATCTTTGCTGAGAAGGTGTTTAATATTAACCCCGAAGGCTTTTACCAGGCGATAGCTGCAATTCTTCACGAGAAAAAATTGGGACAAGCTAAATATCCTATGTGATAGTTATAACGTGGAACTCATGTGGGAGTTTTACGCTAATGCCCTTCCGGACGACAATGAGGTTTTTTCTTGGACTACACAAGATTGCGGAAGAGAGGTGAAGTTTGATAGGAATACTATTAACCATGTGCTAGGTAGACCTCTTACCTTGGGGGAGGATGAATTGGATGAGTACCATAGGACTTTGAGGTTGAATAGAGACATTGAGGAGATTTCTGGTGCCTTGTTAAGGGAAGCCAAGTCGGTGAACTGAATCCATCTGGGGTTCCAAGAAGATATCACAAGGAGGATATGCATCCTCTAGCACAGCTGGTGCTACTCTTGGTCTAAACGAACATTAGGCCAAGGACGCATATCTCCACTATGCCTATTCCAATTGCTCACTTGATCCACAACATCTTGATTAATACACAGATTGATGTGGCTCAGATTATTACTGACGAGATGCGTGCAATGGTAGAAAGTGGTATCAAACCAGGGGCGCGAGCTAATTGCCCTTTGGTTTTCCCATGTTTAATCATGGCTTTATGTGTGCATTTGAGGGTGAAGCTACCCTCCCTCCGTCAGGTTACCATTCTGGCTGCAATTGATGACAATTATGTGGATAAGTTTTGTAGGCCCAAGAGCATGAGAGGAGGACAAACTTCTGGTGCTGATGCAGGTACAGGTTCAGGAGTTGGAGAGGCTTTTTGTTCTAAAGTTGTAAGCTCCTAAGGCTTTGACCCGTTTTAGAGGGATATCTGCAACTAAAACTGGGATTGGATGGTAGCTACTCAGCGTGCCATGATTGATATACATGATTCTATGCAGGTTTTACAGCTCCAGTATCGAGAGCCTTCGGTGGAGCGATCGATCATGACTAGGGAGCAGTTCCTAGCTCATGCTGGTTGGCTTGAGGCCAGACCAAACTTTGGAGAGGGGGCGGGTATAGCTGATACTGATGATGCTAATGAGGCTGGTGATAATGAGGATGTTGGTACTGATGTCGGTTCTGGATCTGGTAAGGAGGTCGATTTGGATGAAGAGGAGACCAAGCCTGATGAGGACTAGTTTTTTGATGTTTTGAGCATGATCTTAGGCTACTTCCTTTGGTTGCAACAAAGTGAAGTTTTTTGTTTATCTTAGATCATTGGTATATTTGTATTATTTTGATTGTATTTTATTTGGTTTTGTACAATATCCACTTTGTGGATTATTTTGGATAATGTTTATATGCGCCACTTTTGGGTACTCGTACTTTTGTTGGTGTTTTACACCATAATATTTTAGTTTTATATCAGTTGAATTATTCAGTTCATGAATGTTCAAATTTTGTTTCGTTTTGTTTTTATGTTATTTAGAGTTGAATTCTTCAGTTTAGGAATGTTCAACTCTAGTTTTTTTTTATGGTTGTTGGTAGCTTGTTTTGAATTAAATGTTTCTTTCTTTGGTGATTGAATGTGAGAACTTCTGGATTGGTTGCTATTTGCTGAAAGTATCCAATGAAAAATCTCCCAAGTTTGGATGGTGATGATAGTATTTGATCATGTAAATGCAAACAAGGTACATGGTTACCTCTTTCTAGGATGCTAGAATGCTTAAGATTTTTTTTCTTTGTGCAAATGTATTTTTGTTTCATTTTGCAACTTTGTTTGAATGCTTGTTTCACTTAAGTTCCAATAGCCACAAATTTGTGAGAAGTCTCCATTGTTTTCTATATACATAGGATGACTGATAAAATTTGTTAAATACATTTGATTCATACTTAATCTTGTGATTATTTTGATTTTGTGGAAGCATTAGAAATGATCAAGGCAATTTTTGATATTGAGCACAACCATATCCCAAAAATGTAACTTACCCGTGAGTAGTGAGAATTTGCTAAACCCTTTGAGCTTAATAGTTTAGATCCTACTTTAGTGGTGAACTTGGTGTTTGTACATAAACTAAAAGTTAGTTCATCATTGAATTGTGTGGGATTCTAAAAAAAATTCTGGAACCTTTGAACAAATGTTCTAAATTGATTTCCTTGAAATAAAATGTAAGGAGCATTCACTTGAGGTTTGGTTGAATTCAAGTTGGGGAGAGTGAAAAGAGAAGTGGTAGGTTACTAAAAAATTTTGAAAAATTACAAACAAGCATTGAAAAGAAAATTGTGAATATGAATGTGAAAAAGAAAAATAAAAAGCATGCTTGTTTGAATGAGAGAAAAAAATAGAAAATGAATAATGTGCATAAAGGAAGTTTGGAAGAGGGATCAATTGAGAAAAGAAAGTGTTAGATGAAGTTGTACTGTGTACATAACCTTGTATAGTGAATGTTCTTTTGCATTGGCAAATTTGAATCCATGGCCTTAGAAATATCCCTTTGTTGTGAATATAACCAAGCTACAACCTTTAAAGACCTTAGTGATCTTCTTGCTTCCATGATTTCATTATTTATTGATTAGATGAATGTATGAATAAAATTGTATTTGCATTGTTTGTTAGGTGAGTGAAATTGCCCCGCGGTTACAAACACGTTAATTTATTCATTCTTGTTCGAAGAGGAGTGTTAGAGTGATTCAAGCATGAGAATTTAGTTGTTATTTGAAGCATTGCATGATATTTGTTTAAGAACTAAATTCTTTTTCATTGTTCGATTCTAGGAAGTGGTAAACATTGCTTGTGCACATTTGTTTGTTAATTTGAGCCATAAATGCTTGAGCAAATCCTCTTGTTTTCAATGAGAGGCATACTTTGCTTGAGGACAAGCAAAGATCTAGTTGGGGAGAGTTTGTTGAATTCCAAACATGCTTTAATTTGATCCATATTTATTGACATTTTTCATCTCATTTGTTATGTTTTGTTGGATTTATTCCATGTTTTCATGCTATTCTTCAATTATATTGCAAATACGTTTGGTTGCTTTGATTTGTGTGTTATTGTGTAGGATTTAGGCATAAAACATCGAAGTGTAAGACAAATGTAATTTGACAAGAAAGCCAAAGAAAATATGAAAATTCAGCATGTTCGCTGGGCGAGCATCCAGCAAGGAACAACATAGAATGTTCGCTGGGTGAGTTCCTGGCGAAGCCCCAACGAACCATCTCAGAATGATGGCAGTAAGAAAAGGGCACTAAGTTCGCTGGGAAAAATTGAAACGAATGTTCGCTGGGCGAGGTTGCAGCGAAAGACCAGCGAACCATCCCAGATTTGAGGCAGTAACTAAAGGACCATAAATTCATTGTGCAAACTTGTAGCGAAGAAGCTCACTGGGCGAAGATGTGTTCGCACAGCGAACTTTGTGATTTCCTCAGGGGTGGTTTAATTGTTCAGAGGCACTTCAGGTACCATAAAGTAGTGTTCTCTGGTTGAGGAAAGAGTTCGCTGAGTGAACTTGACAGACTTTAGTTGTACTATATAAGTACTTTTCACTTTTTGGGGATCATAACCCCCATTTCCTCATAGAACCTCATTTTTCAGCATTTCTTCACCAAAGAGTGATATTTTACAAATAGAAGCTGGATTTGCATCAAAGTCCGATTCTTTGACGTGGATGCTCATTCATCTTCTCTCATTACTTGTAACGCAAGCTACCTGGTTATGGGTAGCTAATTTCCTTTGTATCAAAGGTAGAGGTAGTCTACCTTAGCTTTATGTATTTCTTTTTGATTGGCCTTGTATGTGAATAAGTGATGATTAATATATGATGAATATTTTTGTTCTTAATGATCCATTCTTGTTTTTTAAAACTCTAGACATAGATTTTATGGAACTTGACCAAAAATATTCATCTATCAATTTATAGATTTGAGAGATCGGTCTATGGTTGATATTTACTTTTTATTGAACTTAAAGCTTACTATATTGGTTGTTATATGGAGAGATCGTGTAGCGATGAATACAATATTTCTCACGACGCAACTCTAGAGATAGACGGTGTTGAGAGAATACACGATTATATTAATCGGATCCGACTTCACATGCAAGATTGAAAAAATGTGTATAAGTTAGGGTAGATGAAAACTACTTTTGATATACTTTGTTAATCAAACACTTTAGAATTTATAAGCTTTGCTACTAAAACCGTGACAATTTATGAACCAAACTTTGAAACCTTTTTTCTTGAAATGGTAAACTATTGAATGATAAGCATCAAATACCAGGACAATCCATGTGGAGACGATAAAAAAAAACCCACCTATAGTACAATTCAAATAGTAATCAGCATAGTAGGGGTCATATGCATTAGGTGAGTTTACTTGTGGACCAAGTTTATTTTGCATGCATTCTAGTTTCATGTTTTTATGTTTTATCTTTTTGTTGTTCTATTATGACTTTATTATGTTGAATTTGTAATGAATTTCATATGTTTGTATGAATTGAATGCGTATTTATGTTTATGCATTCTTCACCTTAATGTAATTCTATGTGAGTGCACGTTATCGTGAAACCTTTTATCTTTGCAACGCCTCAGAGTGATTTATATATTGTTGTGAATTTTCCATAATACTTCTCACATTTTTTTCGCTTTATCTCTTTTTGATGTTGTCAAAGGGGAAGAATTTCATACAAGACGCATGTACAAGGTCTTAATAAGATGCACATATTCAGAGGGAGTTATGATCAAGATGAAAAATACTTCGTAAGTTTTTCCATCATAAAAAAAGGGGAGTATGTGAGTGCACTATCCTCTTAAGAAATATTTTGAATGATTTCAAAACTAGGACACTTAGTAAATGTGTACTTTGCATCTTATTTTCTATGTCTAGATGTGCATTATCGTATTAGGACACTTAAAATAAGGTTAGATAGGCCATTACAAGTAAAATTATAATTTTTCATGAAAAATAATTATAGGGTTTAATACATTACAAATATGAGTCGAATCATCCGTGATTGGAGTCGACTCCAATTGAAGGTTTTGGAAAGCCAATGGCTCTGCCTTAATTGTATCGACTCCTAGAATGTATGTATCGACTTGCGGGCTTATGCATTGACTCATGCTTGTTTAGAGTCAATACATTATGTTCTGTTTTATAAAACGGGAAATTTTTACAAAAAATCTATTTTGTTAGTTATTTTCTTTCACACACACACACAGATATATATATATATATATATATATATATATATATATATATATATATATATATATATATATATGCATTATAGCATTGTTTTTCAACATTGAAAACCAAGAACATACAAAGAATTTTCTCATCATCTTCAACATTTTTCTCGTCATACATTCAACAATTACACATAACCATTTTTGTTAAGTGTCATCTGGATAAGATTGATAAGGTCCAATTTTAGATTATTGTAATCAAATTGGGTTGAGTATTATTTGGGGGTTTCATTGATAAAGCCAATTGGGGTTTTCCCTCCAAGATCGAGGTTGATATGGGGGGGGGGGGGAGGTTGAACAAGATTTCGCAACGAGGATTCAGCCGAGTGAAAGCTTTGAAGAACGGGGTTCTGTTCAAGGAGTAGCGGTAACTGGAGGATCGAATTGGAAATACTGGGTCACTTGGTATTGGTTAATATCAAGGAAATAGAAGAAGCTAGGTTCAACATCAAACTTAGGGTTTGGGGGTTTGGGTTGCTACTTTTTCTCTTGAATACAACATTTGCAAAGGTTAATTAAATATGACAATTCCATTTAGAATAGGGGGCAAACGTACCCTTAGTGATGACAATTGGGGAACTGCCTAAACAAATTCTTCTCTCTCTCTCTCTCTCTCTCTCTCTCTCTCTCCCTCTCTACAATTTTACAATTCATTTAGTATGCAACTTCTTAGCCTGAAAATTTAGTTTGCGTTGAAGTAATTCAAACTGTTTTCTAAAATAATTGCCATTGGTTTTATATATAATCAACCCAAAGGAAAATTAGCTTGTTGTTTATTGCACACCTAGTGTTTGATAAATTAATTTCATATTAAGTGTTTGATATTGTTTTAGAGGCTAACAATTAATTCTTTCTTTCTTGAAATTCAACTTTTCCATAGGATTACTTCAACTTCAATCACATATATTGTCTTTCTCCACCTCTCTCTCTCTCTCTCTCTCTCTCTCTCTCTCTCTCTCTCTATATATATATATATATATATATATATATATATATATATATATATATATATATATATATATATATATACTACTTCATTTTTATTCTATTCTTCATCCATTCCTTCATTTTACTCTGTCATTATCACCACTTCATTTTCTAACTCAATCCATATTTACATACAACAATAGTGTTGGTGTAAGCCTTAGAGGCCAATAGTTTAATTAGAAATTGGTACTTGTATCAAAATATTATATATTAATAATAAAAAAACATTTTTTTTTTATGTTTGTTTCTCTAAAATAATAAAGTTCCTAGAATAGGTAGTCCATTTAATGAAACATTATGTGTGACTTAATCATGAGATCTTATTAAACATAAGAAAACTACCCTTAAAGTATTCATTGTCAAACTTTATTTTAAATTGGGATAAACTTAAAGCATTGAGATTATTATGTGGATAGCCTAATAATCACATCTAATGGATCATGGATAAAGGGTTATCAAGTCTTCATATAGGTATGAATATTATGAGTAATATATATATTGGATTGACCCACCATGTGAGTAGTACATAGAATTCTATGCAAGTGTCATAAGTTATTCTCAAGGTGATAGTGGTGTATACCACCCTTTGAATTGAAACCACTATGGACCCTAGATGTAGAGTCGAATACATTATTGCCAATCAAACATTGTCAGTAGCTAGATTACCATAAAAATGGTTTATGGGTACTCCACAAATAAAGCTGAGGGACCTGAGTGACCTAGATGGAATTTTTTCATCATGCATAACTAGATATATGTCTAAGGGTCCAATATTTAACTAGAAAAGGGTGACATGGTATATATCTTGTGTTCAATATAGACATGAGGGAAAAAATGTTATTTTACACATAAACATTATCACATAAAGGTTTTTGTCAGATCACAATACATTTTTGTTATTTGGGTAGCAGTGATGTGTTTCTAGATACCACTCACTATTTATTATATTAAATGTGTGATTTAGTAATTGTCAACGTTACGAGAACCTATAGAGTTGTAGAACATCGTAAGTTATATTGCACTTATGTGTAATGCGAAATACCGTAAGTTACAACGCCTTAAGTGAAATAAAGTACACCACAGGATACAATGAACTTAAGTGAGTTTTTTTAGCTTGCAACCCACATGAGTATTTCTGTAAATAGAACCCTTGTGCAAAAGCTTTTTTACTTGATAAAATTCAATTTTAAACTCTCTCTCTCTCTCTCTCTTAAGGTCTTCATTCGTAGAACTAGCACTGAGATTGAAGGCACTATGTTCGTGTGGACTAAGTAGAGACATTGTTCTTTATTCAATGCATGTGATCCTTCATCTAATTATGTATCAAAGGTTTTAATCGCCACAAGTGATAACCGTTTTTTCAATGATAATTCTCATTTGTAAAGATCTACCTAAGACAAATGTTTGTTTTCCACTGCGTTTATTTCACAATTTCCCTTAAAATAGTCCTCAATACACTTCTCACCAACAAACTCAACCATATTCAACATCTATAATAATATTTTCACTCCGAGAGATCTTTCATAAATCTATAAAGAAATTGTATTGGGTTGAAGATAGTTATATGATTCGCTGAAAAAGTGACATGAACAATTTTAAAAAAATGATATCAAGAAAAATATAAAAGACTCACCGGAAGAATAAAAAGTTCAGTCATTTGCACTCCAATAACCACCAACAATTAGTTTCTAGATTTCCAAAATTGAGATAGAAGTCATCCCCTCTCCAAAAAATTGGAATAATAAAATATTGGTAAGTAAACTCTATATATGCCACCCTTGACTCCATCAACACTCCTACCACCACCACCACCAAAATCACCAAATCAATATTAAACGGTTATACTTCTGCTACTTCACAAGGTTTTAGTTATACCCACTCTTTCGTCGATGTCATCTCTACTGATATTTGATCCATCTTCAAACCTATCATTGCATGTAACCACCATATTTGTTAATAGATCATTCTTCATTACCATTTTCAACGTTACAAACCTCGTCTTGTGCACTATATACCATCCCATGGCCACGACCACTATCAGAACTGCCGAATCTATATTACTAAGGATAGTAAATATTTCTAAGGTTTCAAGTTTTTGTATTGTTTTTTTATTTTATTTTATTTTTTCTTTAAGTTAAATAAAAAGAGAATAAAATGTAGATCACGCATCAGAAAAAACAATATTTAGTGAAGTGTCAAAAATATGAAAACAAGGAAGAAGAACTCGAGTTTTCTATGGAAAAAATTCAATCTCCACCACTTAATTTTCTTGTTATATTTTCAAGATTTTGAATCGTTGTAAGAAGCACAAGGATTTTTGACCAACCTCTATCTATCTCTCTTAATCTTAACCCTCCATATCTCATACGGGTCTATGCAATCCTTTTCTAAGCCATCAAAATCTAAAAAGTGTTAAAGATATGCATATAGATGTGTTGCCACATGTTGCAATAGTAGCTTGCATGTTGTCAACGTTTGACCAAAACCTGTCATACCCCAAATTTTGACCACCAAGATTTTTCATCATTGTTCAAATCATCATCACAATATGGATGAACCATCATGCCTCATCAATCTCCTCAGAGATGTTTGAGCAGTCTCCTCAGAGATGTTTGAGCAGTCACCATAATCAAGGACTAGGGTTTCAAGCCCTCTTAGAGCACTTAGACAAATGATCAATCAAGAAATGACATGATCTTCAACTTGTTTAAACCTCTCAAACACCTACAAAGGATCAAGAGGACTCCCACATCAAGAATCAAGCACAAAGTTGCAACATTCCAAGTGGATCAAGCCTCACGATCGCCATTGCTTCAAAGCACAACTTAAGATACTCCAAGGGACCTCATGGACCCAGTCATCAAGTTAATTTAACCTCAGGGGAAGCATTCATAAAAAAAATCAAGAATTAGGGTTTTCTGACCTAATTCACCTTTAAGTTGACTTTTGGGACAAAACATGAGCCAAGACCTCAAGACATGATTTGAGGGTCCCCAATACATTACATTGATCCATTTACAACAATGGATTGATCCAAGAAGCTTGATCCACAATGTTAGACGATGGCTAGGATCTAGAAGGGGGGGTTGAATAGATCCCTTGAGTTCTACACGCAAATGGCTTTCCAAAAAAATACTTGTTTTAAAAGTTTGACGGAAGCGGCCACTGAATTATGTCTACAACGAACCTCTACTAGAGGGATCGGATATGCACAACAATATTTGGAATGAAATGCGGATGAGAAAAATTCAGATTATTCAACATAATTTGAACGCAATCAACAATGTTTTATTTACTTGATATTAATCTAATCCAACGAGATAGGTCAACAAACAGTTAAATGCAAATGTGTTCGATTTTGCGTTGAAACAAATTATTGAACACTTGGTGTGCGTTAAACACACTAAGTGTAGATTTCAAAGTAATGTGATGTTGAGCTTCTCCTAAATACAATCCAATGGATTGTATTAGATTTGCGAAACAATTTAACAGCTCAATATAACACTAGCTCAGAAATTTCGATCAATTTAAACTTCGCAATTTCAAATGATATCAAAAGTAAAGAGTTAAGGGAAAGAGAGAACAAACACGATTTGATTAGGCAATTCCCCAATCATCCTCGCTTTGGGTACCTCTGCCCCCAATTCCACAATTGAAATTGAGATATATATATATATATATATATATATATATATATATGTTAATGTTTGTAAATTGTTTATACAAGAGAAGAACAATGAACATCCGAACTCTCAAACGTCTTTGATTGTTGATGCAGAGTCTTCTCTCCTCTTGATTCAAGACGAATCAAGTCTCTCGAATCTGGTTGAACAAGTCACCGTCCCACGCTACTAGACTGCAAGAACCCACCTAAAGATGGTTGGTTTACATCCTGAGTGAATCGCACACTCAAAGATAACAATAGAGTCGCCACCGAACTTTATTTAGTCCCAAAGGACAAGGAAAATATCGATAAAACCCAAGGGGAAGAGAAACGGAACAGGGGGTTGGTTATACGAAAGGAAGGTACTAGCACCTAACTTATCCGTCGTACTCGACGGGAACCATTTCGCTTGTTTCTAGGCTTGGATGGGTTATCTAACTAAAGGCTTCTAGCTAAGAGAAGGGGGAGAGAGAGAGAAAGGGGAAAAGAAAGAAAAGAAAGAAAGTGCTCGTGGAGGATTGTGGCCCTCGTGCCTACGTACCCTCATAGTGCAATAAGGAAATCAGAGCGTCGTAGTTCATGGAACCAGGGGACAGAAAAGAAGGAAGAAAGGGAGAAGGAAAGTAGGATGGAAGTGTGCTCGCCAAGACATCGCATCTCGTGCCTACGTATCTGACATTCGAACGAATGCAGAATCAGAGCTTCCGTAGTTCGGGGAACTGAACAAAAAACAAAACAAGAAAGAAACAGGAAAACAAAAGAAGTGGTGTCAAAACCAAGAGCAAGAGTGAAAGAAAAACTCTACTGGGGAAGACCACGCAGTAAGAGCGATTGCACAAGAGACTAGGAGGAGAATGGTGTCAAAACCAAGAAGGGAAGAAACTCCGCTGGGGATAACAGAAAGAAATTGGTGTCGAAACCGAGAAAGTAAGAGCAAAGGCTATAGAAAAGAATCCGCTGGGGATCCAAATAAAGGGATAGTGGTGAAAACCAAGAGAAAAGGGAGACTTGGTGTATTAACTGGCCGACAGTGGTTAACCGAAGAAAGAAAATAAGACCCCGGCGAGGAAAAGTAGCTGGTGTCAACAGATGGATTGCGATAAACCAAGAGAGAGAGTGCTGAACCAAGAGAAGTTGTTGGACTCAGAGGGGACATCGGTATGTTAACTGATAAACAGTGGTTAACCGAGGTAACAAGGATTGCAACTCTGTGGGGATAGAGAAGCATTAGTTTTAATAGAGAAAACTGTGATCAACCAGAAGAGCGGGTGTAGGACCGATCGAAGGTCCTAACCCAAAAGGGGTGTTGGTATTGACTGAACAAACAACACTTGACCAACGAAGAAAGAGTATTGAACCAAAAGAGGTTACTAGCCCAAGGGTGCAAGTATTCGAACCAATAAAGTTTTCCAACTGCGGGGTTCAGTTTTAACAGGAGAACTGTGATTAACCGAGAATAATGAGTGATTAACCAAAGGGAGGAGATTAATTCAAAAAAAGGGATTCAGTATTTTAACAGACGGACTGCGGTTAACTGAAGAAAAGGGTGATTAACCGAGAGAAGGTGATTAACCCGAGGAAACTCAGTATTTTAACAGACGGACTGTGGTTAACTGAGAAAGAGTGCAAACATTGGTGTTTTAACTGACAGGCAGTGATTAACCAAACAAAGGGAGAAGAACCAAAAGAAGGTCGCGAACTCCGCAGGGGTTTCAGTATTTAACAGGAAAACTGTGTTTAACCGAAGAAAGAGGAAAGAGACTCTCTAGGGGAATCAAAAGAACAATGATTGCAAGAAAAGAGTAGGGTAAGAGTTGGGTGCTAACCCAAGAGACAATGATCTTTAACCAAGAGAAATGGTGATTGATCAAAAGAGAGATTGAAAAAGATAAAAGTGATCAGGGATCAACTCAACCGGGGATGGAGGAACACTACAGTTTAAGGATAGAGGTGACTATTCTCAACGAGAGGGCCAACGCCCTTCCCCAAGAAAACTTCAGCATGAGGGTAGGACAACCCCCTCCTCATTCATTCTCTATCACTCAAAGTATAGCGCGGAAATTGAAACGGACAGCGTAACAACTTTAATTTGTACAGTGCTCCTGCGTGGAGAAACGGACAGCGTAACAGCTTCAATTGTACAGTACTCCGATGCTAGACGCAGCGCGAAACTCCAACTCCACGGGGGGATCGAGAGAGAAAGCTCTAAAGGAAGCCTAAAGAGAGGAAAGGGGGAGATCAACTAATCGAAACATGGTTTTGATCAATTAACCAAAGGGAAAGCCATGCCAGTAATTTTCCAAAGGGGATGAAAAATCATTAAGGCAAAAGGGGGAATTATTGATTATACAAAATTAAGCTCATCCATGAAGAATGAAACTTAATGCAAAACCAAGGAAGGGAGTACAAAACAGTACCAAATGACCAACAAATATCCAACACAAAGTCATGCTATCGTGATCAAAGAGAAATGCAAGAATGATTATATTCACATGATGCCAAAACACGAACAATTTGAATAATTGAAAGTGTGCAACAAAAGTTCATGAATATGCCTCAACCAGAAGTTAAATGACATTTAAAACATCCATAAAATCAAGCATGACAATCAATGGAAGTTAAAATGAAGAAAGCATGGCAAACAAGCTTGAAAATGAAAGAAAATGGCCATTCTGTACAGTGGTAACTGGTTACTCACCACGCGTTAACCGGTTACTTATTTGAAACTTGTGTATTTTGGTGAAAATTGCACTGAGTAACCGGTTACTCACCATGTGTTAACCGGTTACCACTGTGACAGTGGCAAAAATAACAGAAAAAACAGCTTTCCAGAAATGATTTTCAGCACTTAATCACTTATACCAACCAATCCATGCTAGATCAAGAATTTATGCACGAAAATTATATCATGTAAGTGAAATTAACACACATCACAAGCAACAATCATGGAGATTAAAGATCCAGCAAATGCGTAACAAATCGAACCGAAAACGATTAAAATTACATCGTAAATGCGCGAAAACAATCGAAACAGTTAGCAAAGATAGATCTACCAACCTACAAGGCGGAGATGTGCCTTGGTAATTGTTGCAAAGTTTCCTTGATGCAGAAAATTAAAGAAAACAAGAGGAATCTTCAATTCGGTGACGAAACGTGTCGAAATCGAGCAAAATACGATAAAGCTCCAAAATGCGAATTCGAACCGTTGAATGTTGAAGCAAATACTTGAGATAATTCCACAAGCTGAAATAACTCCAGAAATCCAAGTAGAATTGCAAAATTGATGAAGGTTGAGCTCAAGAAATAATCACTTTTGATGTAAAAGTGATTATCCTTCAAAGTAGAAATGAGCTTTGGTGAGATTTTGGAAGAGAATTGGGATGAAGAGGAAGATGTAGCAGAAAAAAATCAGAGAGAATGTGAGAGAATTGAGAGTGAATTATGCAAAAATGGTTGAAGGTCCTTGAAAATGAGTGAAGGTGAGTTTATATAGACTTTAGGTTTGGAATATGAGAGGTTTGGAGCTAGCTTTGGACTTAGCTTTGGGAGGTTTGGAGTTAGGGTTTGAGTTAGTTACACTTGACTCACTGAGTCAAGGTGGTTAACTCGGTTAGTTAGACCCAACTCGGTGCCAATCTCAAGGTGAACTCCAACATCCAAGGATTCACATTGCTTGGAAAACAAGGACCATGGTGCACTTGAATTAGAGTGAAGCATTGGAATAAATGCACTTGGACTGTCTTGAAATGTCTAGAGATGTCTAGAATATTCCACACACTGCTAGAATCAAGTAGAATCAATGACCAAAGAGAGTGCATGGCTACTATCCCAAAAATGCAGTAGGAACTTCAAATTTGCACTGAGTAACCGGTTACTCACCAGGCGTTAACCGGTTACTTCAGTCAATTTTTGCCCAAATTGCTTAGGAAGTGATACTGGAGTCTCGGTTCCGATTTTCTACCTCTTGATTTGATGAGTGAGCATGGAAACCTTTATTTTAAGCTTGTTTTGACGATGAAATAATATTGAGAGGATGCGATTAATCGGGCTTGGAAAACCTGAATATCCTGCAACAAGAAACACACAGAGAAAAGTGCGAATGCGTATGCTAACGATGCGAATGCGCATGCTTATGCAAAAGGCAAAAGAGGGAGGTCAAATTTCGGGTTACGACACCACCGTTCTTCAGTCACCTTCACTCGGCCGACTTCGATCTTCCATGATCCGATCCCCAAACCTTTCTTCTACGATCCTCTGACTGTAGCTACTAAACCAAATGAATACTCTGGTCTTCAGTTACCTTCGCACGACTGAATCCCTGTAGAACGAAATGGTTTGTGCCAAAAACCCCCAAAATCACTGTCTCATGCTACTAGATTGAAAGAACCCGCAACTCTTCAATCACCTTCACTCAGCCGATTCTTGGAGGACAAAACCTGAGGTTTTATTCAAGAAACACCTACCAATTCTCAACCTAGAAATGAAGATCACACACTTCCTAATTCTAAACGTTATCACTTCAAAACAATGGGCAACATAAACAAAAATGATTATGTGTAATTGTTTGTTTACTCAAGGTTGAAATTGAAGATGAAGAGAAAGATTGGTATCAATTTTCATGTTTCTTGTTGTTTTTGAAATGTGAGCTGACCCACCTATTTATAATGAGTAATGTGACCCACAATACGAAGTAACAGAAATAACAGAAAAAATTAATGCAGAAAAATCAACTCAGGCAAACTTGGGTCGACCGCTCTTTTAATGAGGGTCGGCGTGAGCTATCCCGTAGGGTTGTCTGCGCAAATTTGGAAGCCATGTGTCGACCCATCCACACTTTGCGTTGACGCAAGTCTGCAGATTTTGCAGAAAATCAAATTTCCAGAAGCATGCGTCGACTCATGCAACCGCGGGGGGGGGGGGGGGGGGGGGGGGGGGGGGGTCAGCGTGCGTTAACCCGAACATTTCACAAAACTTGTCCAAGATAGCATGAGTAGACTCACGCTCACCTTGGGTCGACTCATGACATGCAGATTTTCAAAAACTCATTTTTCTGTATGTTTTTACTGACCAAGACTCGAAACAAGTATACCAAACATCAATATTATGATCATGCACATGTAGAAATTGTGTAGACTTCTTCCTATATGTTTAGACACATGAACATTGATGGTTAGATGCAATTTTCCCGATAATGAAGTGATATCGGTCAAATAACAATCTAATGACTATCTTATTTGTTGACATCATTAAAACCAAAATAGATGAGAGACCATAGCCCTTACATACTCCCCCTTTTTGATGATGGCAACACTGTCTATTTTTTCTCTTGATTGTAATTTGAGAACGGAGAAACTTCCCCTATCTTTAACACTTTAATATCTGCTACTTTAGTATTTTCTGCTGCTAGTATCCTTCTCCCTCTTTTACATACATATGCACCAATTACATGATAAATAAACATGCTAACACATAATTCAAACATCTAAATGAATCATATGTGCTTAAAATGTGTAATAAACATCAATTTTGAACATCCAACATGGTACATATATTAAGGAAAACTTATGAAGCGGAACAATATTACCTTGACCATGAACGATGATGAAAGCCCTCACATATTGCTTAATAACTCTTGGCATAGTTAATGAAAACCATAAACAAGCATATATATATATATATATATATATATATATATATATATATATATGTGTGTGTGTGTGTGTGTGTGTGTGTGTGTGTGTGTGTGAAGAGCTACTATCTTAAAGAATTATCAAACACGATCCGAAATATCGAGAACGCCTAGTTCCCTACGGATGTGAAAGAAAAGCTCAGTAGCTAGTGGTTTTGTAAAGATGTCAGCAAGTTGATTTTTGGTGTCAACATGCTCAAAGACCACATCACTTTTCTCTACATGATCCCTAAGGAAATGATGACGTATTTCGATGTGCTTGGTGTGTGAATGTAATACGGGGTTCTTAGTTAGGTTAATAGCACTAGTGTTATCTCACAAAATGGGAATACGCTCAAGTTTTAAATTTAAATCAAGCAATTGTTGTTTAAGCCATAGGACTTGAGCACAACAACTACCGGCGGCAACGTATTCCGCCTCAGCTGTTGACAAAGCAACGGAAACCTGTTTCTTGCTGTGCCAACTCACCAAGGAATTTGCAAAAAAGTGACACGTGCCACTAGTACTTTTCCTACCCGATTTGTACCTGGCAAAGTCGGAATCGGAATAGCCAACTAAGGAACAAACACTACCTTTAGAATACCACATCCCATACTTTGGAGTACCAGAAAGGTATCGAAGTATGTGCTTAACTGCTTTTAACTGGGATTCCTTGGGACGTGCTTGATACCTCGCACACATGCATACACTGAACATAATGTCGGGTCGTGATGCGGTAAGATAAAGAAGAGATCCAATCATACCTCCATACTTCTTTATCTCTACATCCTTACCATTTTTGTCATGATCAAGATTGGCACAAGTAGGCATAGGAGTATCTATTGCCTTGCAGTTTAGCATGTCGAAGCGTTTAATAAGCTCAAGATAGTATTTTGTTTGACTCACAAACGTGCCCTCTTCGAGTTGTTTGATTTGCAATCCGAGGAAATAGTTGAGCTTCCCCATCATGCTCATTTCAAACTCCCCCTCCATCAAACTTAAAAACTCCTTGACCAAGGTCATGTTAGTAGACCCAAAGATAATATCGTCAACATAAATTTGTATCAGAATTAAGTGTTTTCCTTGACATTTAATAAAGGGGGTTGTGTCAACCTTGCCTCTTGAATACCCTTGATCAAGTAAAAATTTGCTTAAACGTTCATACCAAGCCCTAGGGGTTTGTTTAAGTCATATAAAGCACGTTTAAGTTTATAGACATGATTAGGATATTCATGGGATTCAAAACCCGGAGGTTGGGCTACATAAACCTCTTTATTGATGTATCCATTAAGGAAAGCACTTTTAACATCCATTTGGAATAATTTGAAGTTCTTAGTGCAAGCATAAGCAAGTAAAAGGCGTATAGCCTCGAGTCGGGCAACCGGCGCATAAGTTTCCTCATAGTCGATTCCTTCCTCTTGGTTATAGCCTTGCGCTACAAGTCGCGCTTTGTTACGTGTTATAACCCCATTTTCATCAAGTTTATTCCTAAACACCCATCAGGTGCCGATTACTCGATGATCTCGCGGAGGGGGGACAAGGTCCCAAACCTCATTTCTCCTGAATTGATTTAGTTCATCTTGCATTGATAAAAACCAATGCTCATCGAGTAACGCCTCCTTTGCGTTTTTAGGTTCAACTTGTGACACAAAAGCGGAATAATAACAAAATTTACTAAGTTTAGAGAGGGTGGTTACTCCCTTAGAGATGTCACTGATGATATTATCGATTGGATGGTCTTTGGAAGACTTCCATGCTGGAGGAAGGTCATCTTCATTAGTTGGATGATCCTCCTCACTCTTCATAGGTTGGTGATCCTTTTCCTCCTCAATGCACACTGCTTCGAGCTGATCAGCTCCTTTATCAGTGTCCTTGAGTATGTCTTCTGAAGATACACCTGCACCATGAAAAGAACTACCTTCTCCGACATTTTTCGGATAAGACTCATCAAAAGTAACGTGTACCGACTCTTCAACAATTCGTAACCTTTTATTATAAATTCTATAAGCTTTACTTGACTGAGAGTATCCAAGAAAAATACCCTCGTCGGCCTTGGCATCAAACTTACCAAGTGTCTCTTTTCCATTGTTCAACACAAAAACACTTGCAACCAAAGACATGAAGGTGAGAAATATTTGGCTTACGCCCTTTTAAAAGTTCATACGGTGTGTTGTTTAGAATAGCCCGGATGAGCACCCTATTCAAAACGTAACAAGCCGTACCAATGGCGTCGGCCCAAAAGTATTTTGGAAGTCCACTTTCATTGATCATAGTCCTTCCAAGTTCCTCCAAAATTCTATTTTTACGTTCCACCACCCCATTTTGTTGAGGGGTACGTGGTGCGGAAACATTATGATCAATTCCATGGAATTCACAAAATGCTTCAAACAAATGGTTTTTAAACTCACCCCCATGATCACTTCGAATTGACACAATGTTCGTGTTTAACTTGTTTTGAGATAACTTAGCAAATTTTTCAAAGGCCGAAAAGGTATCACTCTTATTTGCTAAGAAAATAGTCCAGCAAAACCTAGAAAAGTCATCGACTATTACAAAACCATAATAGTTACCACCTAGGCTTTTGATCCTAGATGGTCCAAATAATTCCATATGGAGGAGCTCAAGGGGTCTCATAGTTGAAACGATGTTTTTAGATTTGAATGAGATCCTTGTTTGCTTCCCCATTTGATAAGCATCACAAAGATGATCCTTTGTGAATTTGATTTTGGGTAAACCGATGACTAGGTCTTTAGAGACTATTTTGTTAAGAAAATCAAAATTGATATGGGCCAACCGTCTATGCCACAACCATGAATCTCCATTCACAGTGACTAGACACTTGTCTCCATTCAACGATACCTCGTTTAAGTCTAGCATATAAACATTGTTCACCCTCAAGCCCTTAAACACATCCTTTTTTTCACTATCTTCAACTATGCAATAATATTTTGAAAAAGATACTTTGTAATTCTTGTCACATAGTTGACTAATACTTAAAAGGTTGTGCCTAAGGCCTTCCACAAGCAGCACATCAAAGATAGTAGTAGATGAGGGGTTACCTACACTACCTTTGCCGAGAATCTATCCCTTATTGTTATCTCCGTAGGTGACAAACCCCTTTTTCTTCGCCACAAAGTCGATGTAAAGAGATATGTCTCCTGTCATATGTCTTGAGCAGCCAGTATCCAGAACCCATCTTCTTTCGGTGGTCTCAAGACTTTGTACCTACAAAATAATCAAGGGAGAGTAGGTACCCAATTCTTATTGGGTCCTTTACGGTAAGTGAAACCAAGATCGCACTTGGGCAACCATTGAAAAATGCCTTTTGGAACAAGAAATCTTCTAAAATGACATTTAGCAATAGTATGACCAGGCTTACAATAATATAGGCAATCACGGTTCATTTGGAATTTACCTTTGCTATCTCTATCTCGAATCACATACGTATACTTTTGATACGGATTGTTCATACTTTCTCGATAATGTGATCGATCAATAGCAAACGTAATTTTAGGCTTAAGAGCCTTGTCTAATTTGTCCTTAAGGGTTCTCACCTCTTTTTGCCAAATATGACAAGTATCACAGCCCCCAAACTTGAACCATGGAGACTTATTCTCATCAATCTTAGCTTTTGATGCATCCACCATGGAGTTTTTAAGAGCTTCCAATTTCATTTCAGAATCGGAAACCTTTCTCTGCAAGTATTTAAAAATATTTTTGTTCGAGGCTATGCGTTGAAAAGCTTCCTTAGCCTCGTGGTGCAACATATCAAAAGCCTTTCGTAATTCCAAATGAGACATACTTTTAGAATGATCTTATTTAGAGTGTTTTACCTCTTTCTTCTTATTTTGACGTGCCATAAGACATAGATTAACGGATTCACTTTTGTCACTTAAGCTGTCATCTTTTTCTGACTCGCTATCGCTCTCCCAAACGATGTATACTCGTCTAGACTTGTTTGAATTTTTATGTTGACGATTCTTATCCTTATCCTTATCCTTGTCTTTCTTGAGTGATGGACAATCTGGCTTGTAGTGCCCAGATTTTCCACAATTGTAACACGTTCCTTTAACTTTTCCATTCTTATTTCCTTCATTTCTAGATTGCCTTCTATATTTGACTAGATTTTTATCCGAGTGTTGAGATCCAGTGTGCTCTGAGTATTTTATCTGATAAGATAATTAGAGCAACTGATGAACTCAGAGCTGATCAGATTAATATTATCTAATTCTAAGGTTTTATTAATTGGTGCGTTGAGATAACTTCGAACTTTTAGTAGTGTTACTAATTGATGATATTTTCCTATATCTTTTCCTTTTCCCTCATTTTCCAAAGATAGTAACATTGGAGAGAGAAAGTAGAGAGAAGAAAGTAGAAAGGAAAGAAAAAGGGAGAAAAGGAAAGAAGAGAAAATCCAAGAGTTCAAGATCAAGAATCATCCTCTCATCTTCATCAATTCATCTCAGCTTCTTCATCATTATCTTCTAATCTAGGTGGGTTCTAGATAGAGACTTTAGAGTATAATTTCTTGAGGTTTTAGAGTTAGGTTGTATTTTGGGAAAAATGGGTTTTTTTTGCAAAAATCAAAGAATCTAACGGTTGAAGTGTGTTATAAATTGAGTAGCATGATCAAAATATGTGTAGAATCATCTATTTATAATTGTTATGAAGTTTGGATTGGTTTGATTTGGTTGAAAATCTTAGGGTTATGTAGAAACTATGTGTTAATGTTGAAAATCATGTTTATTGAAGTTTGTTGGATAAACCATGATATAACCATGATATTATGCCTCTAGTGGTCGTTGTGTATGGTATTGAGGATGAATTTGGAGGTTGGAAGTTGCTGTTGAAGGGTTTATTTTTCTGCATAACGCAGAGCGCGCTTAGCGCAGTCTGGAGAATTTACACCCCTTCCAGGCAGCGAGGAGCGTGCTTAGCGCAGGTGGGGCCCGCTTAGCGCGACCTGGAACAAAAATAATAATATTTTCTAAAATTCATATCTTTTGACTCGGTTATCCGTTTTAGATGTTCTTTATATCGATGTGAAGCTATGACTGTGTTCTAGGCTATGGAAAATAAAAATATTAATTATGAGCGGAATTGTTTTGGATTATGTTAAAATATCGGGATTTTGTAGTTTATGTAAAACGGAATTTTCAGAAATCTAAAAGCTTCAAGATGTGAATTTGTGAGGAAACCTTAGTACACTAGAATGATTTAGAGATTAGTGCGGCAATGCTTACTTCGATACTTGAAGAGTATCTTGGTTAAGTAGTTGTTAGTGGATGACCGTATTTTCCTATGGTTTGTGGTTTGTTCCTTAATAAATACCATGACCCGTGTTGAAGAGCCCCTTGTGCGGGATGGCCGGGGAGAAGTATTTATTAAGTAAGTAACCGTGACCCGTGTTGAAGAGCTCCTTGTGTGGGCTGGCTGGGGAGAAGTTACTTAGTGGATGGTACCGTGACCCGTGTTGTAGTGCTCCTTGTATGGGTTGGCCAGGGAAAAGTATCATTTGTGGATAGCCATGACCTATGTTGTAGTGCTCCTTGTGTGGGCTGGCCGGGAAGAAGTTATCTACGTTAAGGATCCGTGACCCGCGTTGTAGTGCTTTGTATAGGCTGGCCGGAGGGAAGGTTCCTTAACTAGTTATTGTTGTGAATTGTACTATTGGTTCTCTAGTGGGAGATTTTGTGAACTTGAAGTCCTTTCCTTCCCCTTGGGCTTGAGTTAGGATTTGGTTAGAACCTCGTAGAGTCGAGAGAATCCATAAGATAGAGAACTCACTGAGATTTGATGTATCTCACCCCACTATTGTTGAATATTTTCAGGTACTTCAGGTTCTGCAAAGGGTAAGGATAAGGCCTTGTGATTATCCTTACTTGTCTGATGGCGTAGCTTCCGTTGGGGAGTTTTTTTGGAGATCGTTGTCGATCTAGTTCTTAGTATTTATCTTTGGAACATCTTGTATATATATTTATGCCATAGTTTCTTTGTATTAGGCATTTTGGGCATGTATATGTATAATGTGTTTACTAGGGACTTATTGGTATTTCAGTACCAAACATGGAATTCATGTATAATATATGCTTTGTTGTATGCATTTATATATGGGTGTTACATTTGGTATCAGAGCAGGTCGTATCCTCGACCTAGCCATGAAATAGGATAAGTTTTCTTTCCGTTTCATATGCGTTGTGTCGCCATTGGCCTTAAGTGTTATATTTATGGTATTGAGCCTGATCAACTTAATCCTATATATATGACCTTTAGGAACATGGCTGACGGACGCAGAAGCAATCGTGGTAGACCCCAAACTACTCCAGCTGGGACAAATCTGCCAGGTGGCGATGAGAATGCTCCTTTGTATCAGTTTATGCAACAGATGCAACAACAACATAATTAGTTTATGCAGCAAATGGTACAACAAATGAATGGAGGTCTGCATCCTCAGGTGGTTGTTCCGGAAGTTGTAGGTGGGACTTTCCAGGATTTCTTCCGCATGAATCCTCCGGAATTTCATGGAGGATTAGATCCTGTAAAGGCTCACGAGTGGATAGCGGGTATGGAAAGGATTATCTTGATAGTGCACTGTAGTGAAGAGAATAAGGTGGTTTTTGCTTCGCATTCGTTGAAGGGTCCTGCCATGAGGTGGTGGGAAAGTGCGTCGGCTCTTATGACTATTCAGGGTGTGCCCAAGGTCTGGGAGCAATTCAAGGTGTTGCGGTGAAAATCGGATAACAAATTATTAATTAATTTGCATCATATTTCTTTTACAACCGACTTTGATTTATCCAAAGGAAAGGTTCAAGATCGTTAAAAAAACCTAAAGGGGGAGATCTAAGGTTCGGGGGTTGGTTACGCCTAGGGAAGGTATTAGCACCCTAAACGTCCGTAGTACTCTACGGGAACCTCTTGTTTAAATGTTGTTTTATGTTTGCAAAAGGTTCTATGCTAAAGGTTGAAACCCTAGGGGTTAATATCTAAGTATACTCGACAAAGCATCGCACTTCGCGCCTACGTATCCTCGGGTATAGAATCAGAGTACGCATAGTTCTAAGTCTACTGAATTATTGACTATGGTCAATATTCAGCGGGGAATTGAGTACAAG
This sequence comes from Lathyrus tuberosus, assembly GCA_022829125.1. NCBI lineage: Eukaryota > Viridiplantae > Streptophyta > Magnoliopsida > Fabales > Fabaceae > Lathyrus > Lathyrus tuberosus. The sequence goes on along the minus strand of JALAZF010000033.1, from coordinate 21,950,861 downwards.
CTCATTGTAGAGTTTAAGAACTCTCTAAATCTAGTTGTAATGGACCTATGTTTTGTTTTAGTCAGTAGGGAAAAAATGATAAATTCATTAGGATGAATATCATTAAGAGTTTAAGAACTCTCCCTTAAAGCTAGTTGTAATTTCTATGGCTCTGATGAGGCCAAGAAATAAATTTTCTCCTAAGAGGTTACTTAGGTTAAGGTGGGGGTCAATGACTTTAGGAGTCAACATGTTTAACCTTCCTTTGGAATGGGGAAAAGATGATGACAAAAGAATAAAAGTCATAGAAGATGAAACATTTGATATAAGATAATATGATGAAGCAACATAAGCATGAGGATGGCAATATGTTTCATGATAAACAATGAGTTGACATGAGATAAATATCAGGATATCAAGTAAATAAAGACAAACCAAAGATATTAAACTTGAGAAATATATTACAAATCATAAGTCAAGACATAGTCATGAATAAAAGATTAATTAAGATGATATTCAAAGTTGAATAATATCAATCACAAATTAAATCAACAACCAAATGACAAGATAAATTAAAGATGAATTAAACCACACATTCAAACTATCAATAAGGTCATAAATAAAGGTTTAACAATTTAATCAAGATAAAGAGAGTGGAAACTCATGTTAATAATAAATCAACTTGAATAATTATTTAAGAAAATAAATTACTAAATAAGATAAATATTTTTTGAGTTTGAGAATAGCTAAAATTTTCTAAAAGATAAATAAACTATTTTTTTTTTAATTTTACTAAGCTTGAGATAAAAAGAAAATGATGAAATAAAAGGAAAAATGATTTAACTAAAAAAGAGGAAGTGTCCCATGTAGGGTTTGAACCCATGCCCTTGGACTCAACAGCACAAAACCAAAACCAACTGGGCTGCGCGCGCGTATTGAATACAAAGTGCAAACACAAATATAAAAAACAAGGCGAAATGGAAAAATCAGAAGAAAAAAAACAAAAGGGTTGATCCGCAGGATCGAACCCGTGCAAGGCAAGTGAAAGGCGATGGCGTGCTTAGTGTGTGACCGTTGGGACGGTGTGTACATCCAAACATTATACAACTTGATGAATATATAAACTAAACATGCGCGCATTTTCTAATTTTCAAACATGAGCCAAACACGCGCAGTATGCTTATTAAAAGTAAACCCCCAAACTAAACTATGAAAGATCAACATGAACAAAATCAAATCACTACCAACTCAAAGCCAAGACTGCTACGCATGTGTACCAAATAACTGACATTAAAGTAAAGTAATGGAATGTATAAGGTGAGAAATCTCAACATAAGTATGGCAGCAAACAAAACAATCATGCAGTACCTCTAAAGTTATGATGGTTATTAGAATCAACATGAAGCAAACAACATTAAAAGGGCCAATATGTGAGCTGAGAGCAAAGACCAAAAGTGTTACAAAATATCAAAGTTCAAAACAAAATTCAACAATTCCAAACTTAAGACCAATTTCTAATCTTAGGCTGAAAAGAGCACAACAACAATTCATAAAGATACAGTCAATGCAGATCAGAATTCAAGGCAATTAGCAAAGTCATGGCATTATTGTAGTAGGGTAATAAACATGGAAAAAACAACACAAGTGACAAATCAAAAGTCAAACATCAAAATGTAGGGATGCAAGGCATACATGGTACTGATGTAATATATAACTGATGCTTGCTAAAGATAATTGAAACATGTGGAGCAAGGAACATTGTCCATAAAATTTAGAGAAAATAAGTGCAGATATTGCTTGAAAACACTTTGGTTCATAACTCTTTTAAATAAAAAGAAATCATCCAAAATATGCAGACTCGTAAAAGAGAAATATGTGTGATCAAAGCTCTTAGGTTGTGACAAAATGCAAAGACAAGCAGGGGTATCAATCAAGGTAATTCAATCATGGTACAAAGAATCCACAAGAAAAAAAAACCCTAACATTACTAGCATACACAGTGGAATTGGATTTAAGCAAAGATAAAAAACAAAATCATGTAATACTTGGCATATTAGAATTCAACATAAGACTGGCACATATAGAAGCATTTGAGGCTCAAGCAATCAGAATTCAACAAAACATGTAAGTTGACAAAAAATTCCACATTCTGGCAGTAGGTATACTAAGTGAACAGCACCACAAAGACAGTTCATGATTCACATTAAAACTTAAACATGAGCAAGACTACCTCTCAAACATGTTTGGCAAGACCACATATTCCAATATGACAGCAATGGCTTGTAAAGCAAGTAAGAGACAATAAGGCAAGGTTTTGTCAAATCAGAGAATTTGACATATTCATCAAGGCATGTCCATCACAAAACTGATATGCAACACTTCAAGAGGTTAACTATTCTAAAATAAACCATTTAGGGCAAGTATAGATGCAACCAGATCATGCATAGATAGAAGTAGAGATCTTGGACAGATAAGCATACATACACTCATGGACAGAATTTTAATTTGCACACATACTAAGAGTATAAGGTCCAGATAATTATGTTCACAATTTTGGAGACAAGTCAATAATCATTTGAGGCATGTCGTTACAGTCTAATCAAGTGTAGCATAGTAAATTTTAAAAGACAGCTGCGGTATGCATATTATGATGACTAAATGTGCAATATTGAGATACATGGCTAAAAAATTGAGAATGAATTTGACATGGAGAGAAGTTTAGCACTCAAGAAAAGCAGATACATCAATAGATTAAAAAGTGACATCAAGACCACACAATCAACATAAAAAAAAACTTCACCAGGTTAACAGTGCTAATGTCCAACTTAAAACAATGGGATAACCACACAATCAACATAAAAAAAACAAATAGACTTCACCAAGCAAACACATTTTGAACCAACACACACATAGCAATACAAAAGTACAGACCATGGAAGAAACATGTTAGCTTGAATATTAGGATTCACAATCATCAGCCAGTCCATAGAAGTTGAAAATGCTGGAGACAAATGAAAGTATGTACATCAAGACAGTAGGACAAAATGAGTTCATAAAAAAGATCATTTACCCACCAAGATATGCTTAACAGACATCAATATAAGAATATGCAGGGCCAAGTCTTCAAGGATTCTCAAAAAAATAAACTTCTATCCTAACACATAAAGTGGGAATGTATTGATAGATGACATGTTACCAAGATAGCAGTTCACACTTGAACCAAAATAAAAGAACATTGCACACATGAACATATGTAACAACAACAGTTCAAGTAAAAAAACATCTTAGAATAAATGGTTACAAACAAAGCTGAATATCTGTCAATGAGTTCACCTTAAAAGCAACAGTTCAAAGCTTCATGTTATTAACAATAGATCATACATGTGTATGGTTAATGACAGAACATATAGGTTTGTATGACTGAGGATAAATAGAGGTAAATATGCTTAGTCAGATCTAATGCAGTCATGGATAGGTGCTTTAGTGTAGGTACATACATATGGTAGTGTGTGGAAAACAAATTGGCTTAGGATTTCTGAGACAGTCAATCACAGCTAGTAACTAATCAAAGCATACTCGGTCATTCAATTCAAAAACAACCAGAAGTTTAGGTGGTGGTGTTGTACATACAAACTGATAACAAGATATAATGCACAAATTCAACATTTAGCTGGTATATTAAGACTTAGACCATGAGATAACAACAACTCAGATTTAGATTAAAACACTCAGCATAACCATGTGCATACTTTAGCAATTCACACATCAATGTTCAACACATAGATAGAGAACCAAGATTCTATTATGGACAGGGATATGTGCATTCAGGAAGTAAATGTATAAAGCCAGTTAAAACATAAACTTGGTAAGGCAAATAGAATCCACATACGAATATCAACTCTTAGGAAACAACAAAGGTCTTTAAACATGACAATAATAACAGAAATGCATCCTTACATGAATCTTGACAAAAAGTGGACAGTGTATACACCAATATCTCAACAGGGTATCCAAGACTAAATGGCATCTAGATATTAATCTTATGACAGAAATATTCATTCAAACATTTTGATAAAACAGAAAGTAAATACATTGCAATATGTTATGCAGGAATATAATCTTAACATTAGGCTTATGCATATCATCATGGAAAGCAAAGTATGATGAAATTAAGGTAGAGAGTGAAAGAAATTAACCTGGTATCCAAGCTAACCACACCACGATTTCCTTTCCTTGCTGCTAACTCTTGCTCTCTCAACGTGAATTGATTTTAGAGTGATTTTGTAAAGAATTGTTGATGATTTGAATGAGACTCTAACCTCCTTATATAGGCATAGTGATGGGTTGATGTTGTGGACCGGGTTATAATTAATCCTCCTCCAAGAGTTGAGGCAGCTAGGGTTTTGAAATGAGACTCAAACATTGGAATTCTAATGAGGCAAATGCTCCTCCATTCTGAGTATGCAGCAGGCATTGCAGGGTCGAAACGAGTAGCATTTTCCCACCTTTCTTTTGTTGCCAGCCTATGTATGCGTTCTTTGGGAAAATGAGAGCAACGTTGCTCTGCTCCTCTCGCAGGATGTACAGCAAGATGACGAGAACGGAAAGTTTCAACTTTGCTTTGTGCAATTGAAATCTCATGGAGCTATTGAGGCAACATTAGGGCAAAACGAAATTGAAGTTGTGGCGCCAAGATTGGGAATTGAATTTGAACGAAGCTTGCAACAAACTTGGAGAAATTTTTTTCAATCTGCAAAATCGAAAATGAAACGAGAAAGAGGAAGAAGAAAACTATTCCTAGGACGCGTGTAAGGTTCCAATTGGTCCAAAATGGCTGTTGAAAAGTCAAAGGAACAAAGCAGCCTTCTGATTGGCTAGTGGTTTTGGTCATCCTCCAATCAGAATTTTTCAATAAATCCAAAAGACCAAGGAGAATGGTGCACGTATTGTTTTCCTTAACCAAAATTAAATGACATTTTATAAATTTGCCACACTTAAATTAAAATCTTAAGATTATTTTAAAAAAAAGAAAACTAATGATGATTAAATTAATTACTAATAAAATCTAACTTAATTTCAATTAATAAATCATATTTAAAATTAAGGCATTTTGAATAAATTTTAACCAAAATAATAAAAGGATAATTAATTCAAAATCAAACAAATTAGACTAAAATTAAATCATCAACTAAATTAATTAATTAAGCTAATAATCAATTAAAATATAAAAAAAATTCAAAATAAATAAACATAGAACATATTAAAATTAAATTAAGATAAGATAAATAAAATAAAATGCTAAATAAATTAAGGCAAAATAGATACAAAGAAAGTAAGATAAAAAACAGAGAAAATAAATCACATAGCATTTAGCAAAAAGATGAGGGTAAAATTTGGGGTACAACAGTTGTCCCTATTTAAATATCTTCACCTGATGACATGAGAGATGAAGATCCTCATGTAATCAACAGTGAAAGATATTTAAATACAGATAACCGAAAATTTTTCCCTCAGATGCACACACATGCAATGCAACAGACATGATGCTAAGGAGATGCAAGAAAAATGCAGACACAACAAGACACCAAGGGGCAAACAGGAAGCAAAAAGATCACAGAGCTTCACTGGGGAAGGACGAGAGCTAGTATCCATGAGAAGCACCTCACTAGGGATACAACCTAACCAACAAAAGAGACCCACCGGGGAGACTCCAAAGAAACACTAGGGAAAGGACCACAGATAATCTCCACTGGGAAAAACCGGGGAGATAGACTACTGGGGACAAAACAAACCCACATTCTTCCTGGGCATGAAACCAGGGATAAAAACCTGATCACTGGGGATCAACCCAAAAAAGGACAGACAACCAAGCAAAGACTTCCTGCGGATCCTATACCGAAGAGTTCAAAATGGGATCTTCAAGAAAAGCCAGGAAGACAGAGACAAACCCTGCGCACCAGATAGGAGTCTTATAAGGTTGAAGAAATTTGTTCCAAGGAGCTTAACTTAAAGCAAGTTTTCAAAAATCCAAGGTAAGGGTTCAATGTCCGACACGATTCGAACAAGAACGGTTTTAAAACAAGAAGACAGTGCTTGACACGATTCAAACAAAGTCCAGGTTCAAGTTTGACAAGATTCAAACAAGAATGGTTTTAAAATAAGAGGATAATGCTTGACACGATTCAAACAAAGTCCAAGTTCAAGTTGGACACGATTCAAACAAAAACGGTTTTAAAACAAAAGGAAATGTCTGACACGATTCGAACAAAGACTCTGTTCAGGTCCGACACGATTCAGACAAGAACAAGTTTTAAAACAAGAGGCAATGTCTGACACGATTCGAACAAAGACCAAGTTCAAGTCTGACACGATTCAAACGAGAACAGTTTTAAAACACCAGACAATGCTTGACACGATTCAAACAAAGACCAAGTTCAAGTCTGACACGATTCAAACGAGAACAGTTTTAAAACAAAAGGCAATGTCTGACACGATTCGAACAAAGACTCTATTCAGGTCCGACAAGGTTCAGACAAGAACAAGTTTTAAAACAAGAGGCGATGTCCGACACGATTCGAACAAAGACCAAGTTCAAGTTTGACACGATTCAAATGAGAACAGTTTTAAAACAAGCAGACGATGCTTGACACGATTCAAACAAAGTCCAAGTTCAAGTCTGACACGATTCAAACAAGAACAGTTTTAAAACAAGAATCTTTAGTGTTAAACTTCTCGGGGAATAGTAAAAGGTTTACAGATTTCAATCTGGCGCGCAAAGGTTAAGACCGGACAAACATGACACAAGGCAAACTAAGAATGTCTTTACTTCACTGGGGAAATAAAGACAGGCAGCAACAAAAGACCACAAGCAAAACAGAGCACAAGGATGCACAGATGCTAGGGTATGATGCATATGCTTAGCTATATGCTAGAAACGACGCGAACGACGCAAAACAAGAAAGAAGAAAGGATAACGCAAGCCAACACCCTGAAACCCAAACATCAAGGATAACCAAGCAATCCTCTTTCCACTGGATATGGTAGATCCATGCCAAAAATACAGTACTACTAACTCTTCCTGTACCAACTTGATTCCGTAGAACATCTTGATACTAGAATAAAACTTAGTTTATCTTTGTGTTTTCTTAGAAATTGTTACATTTCCGTTTTCAAAAATCAAGTGAAAATGACAGAGTTTTGCAAAATAAAGATGATAGTGCATTAAACAAGAAGATGGCTCAATAGTTGATATTCATTGAAAAGTGGTGACTTGCCAAATAGCAGAGTCCCATGAAATATTACAAATGCAACAAAATGGCAATTTGGCAAAGGTTACATTGTATTCAATGACCAGTAACAAACTCTATGGACTAAAACTCTAACAGCTGACTTCTCTGGGGATTCTCGGATATAGGTGAGATGTCTTTCAAGCATAATACTTCCGTACCGAATCTGCATTCACAGGGTACGCAAGCTGTTCACCATCCAAAGTTGTAAGAAACAAAGACCCTCCTTGAAAAGACTGTCTTGCTCAACTTCTTTTCCATATCTTTTGTTTTCTCCTTCTTTATAATTTTCTCATGTTTTTCAAGGCTAATGAGCACTTGCTCATGCTCATCGAGTTTGCCAAATAATGTGGTGAGGTCTAGAGTAACTAGATTATTGGCCTCCTTGATCACGGTGACCTTCGGCTACCATTTCCTATTAAGACACCTCAAAATCTTATTAGTAGCAACCTCGTTTGGAATTGGTTTACCAAGTACATGCAATTTTTTTATAATATGAGTAAATCGTTTTTGCATATCCGCAATGGTTTCCCCTTGCTTCATAAAAAAAAGATCGAACTCTTGCATTAGTGTGTTGATACGGGCCATTTTAACATCATTAGTGCCTTCGTGGGCTACTTGTAAAGCATCCCACATAGCTTTGGCTGTTTCACAATGAGAGACTCGATAAAACTCATCAACTCCCAAAGAGGAGATCAACATATTTCGAGCCTTCCAATCATAGCTGTACTTTTTCTCGTCCTCCTCATTCCATTGAGCTTCAGGTTTGGGAACGACAACGCCTTCGGCATTGGTCATTGTAATTTTCATAGGACCGTTTAAAATAACTTTCCAAACCTTCCGATCCATAGAATTTATATGGACGCGCATACAATCCTTCCAGTAGCTGTAATTCTCGCCTATAAAAACTGGAGCTCTATTATAAGCCCCTTTAGATTCGTTTGCCATATTCCAAGAAGTTTTACCAAAACACCAGATAAATCGGAGCTCGTGATACCACTTGTTAGACGATGGTTAGGATCTAGAAGGGGGGTTGAATAGATCCCTTGAGTTTTACATGCAAATGGCTTTCCAAAAAAATTTGTTTTAAAATTTTGACGGAAGCGGCCACTGAATTACGTCTACAACGAACCTCTACTAGAGGGATCAAATATGCATGACAATATTTGGAATGAAATGCGGATGAGAAAAATTCAGATTATTCAACACAGTTTGAACGCAATCAACAATGTTTTATTTGCTTGATATTAATCAAATCCAACGAGATAGGTCGACAAACAGTTAAATGCAAATGCGTTCGATTTTGTATTAAAACAAATTATCAAACACTTGGTGTGTGTTAAACACACTAAGTGCAGATTTCAAAGTAATGTGATGTTGAGCTGCTCCTAAATACAATCCAAGGGATTGTATCAGATTTACAAAACAATTTAACAGCTCAATATAACACTAGCTCAAAAATTTCGATCAATTTAAAATTTGCAAATTCGAATGATATCAAAAGTAAAGAGTTAAGGGAAAGAGAGAACAAACACGGTTTGATTAGGCAGTTCCCCAATCGTCCTTGCTTTGGGTACCTCTGCCCCCAATTCCATAATTGGAATTGAGATATATATATATATATATATATATATATATATATATATATATATATATATATATATATATATATGTTGTTGTTTGCAAATTTTTTATACAAGAGAAGAACAATGAACATCCGAACTCTTAAATGTTTTTTATTGTTGATGCAGAGTCTTCTCTCCCCTTGATTCAAGACTAATCAAGTCCTTCAAATCTGGTTGAACAAGTCACCGTCCCACGCTACTAGACTGCAAGAACCCACCGTTTTTCAGTCACCTTCACTCGGCCGACTTCGATCTTCCACGATCCGATCCCCAAACCTTTCTTCTATGATCCTCCAATTGTAACAACTAAACCGAAAGAATACTCTATTCTTCAATTACCTTCACACCGCTGAATCCCTGTATAACGAAATGGTTTGTGCCAAAAACCCCCAAAATCACTGTCTCACGCTACTAGATTGAAAGAACCCGCAGCTCTTCAATCACCTTCACTCGGCCGATTCTTGGAGGGCAAAACCTGAGGTTTTATTCAAGAAACACCTACCAATTCTCAACCCCGAAATGAAGATCACACACTTCCTAATTCTGAATGTTATCACTTCAAAACAATGGGCGACACAAACAAAAACGATTATGTGTAATTGTTTGTTTACTCAAGGTTGAAGATGAAGATGAAGAGAAAGATTGGTATCAATTTTCACGTTTCTTGTTGTTTTTGAACTGTGAGCTGACCCAACTATTTATAATGAGTAATGTGGCCCACAATATGAAGTAATAGAAATAACAGAAAAAAATTAATGCAGAAAAATCTGCTCAGGCAAAGTTGGGTCGACCGCCCTTTTAATGAGGGTCGGCGTGAGCTATCCCGCAGGGTTATCTGCGCAAATTTGGAAGCCATGCGTCGACCGATCCACACCTTGCGTCAACGCAAGTCTGCAGATTTTGCAAAAAATCAAATTTCCAGAAGCATGCGTCGACTCATGCAACAGGGGGGGTCAGCGTGTGCTAACCCGAACATTTCACAAAACTTGTCCAAGACAGCATGAGTCGACTCATGCTCACCTTGGGTCGACTCATGACATGCAGATTTTCAAAAACTCATTTTTCTGTATGTTTTTGCTGACCAAGACTCGAAACAAGTATACCAAACATCAATATTATGATCATGCATATATAGAAATTGTGTAGACTTCTTCCTATATGTTTAGACACATGAACATTGATGGTTAGATGCAATTTGCCCGATAATGAAGTGATACCGCTCAAATAACAATCTAATGACTATCTTATTTGTTGACATCATTAAAACCTAAATAGATGAGGGACCTTAGCCCTCACACATAAATTTTAATTTCATCAGGACCACAATTAGGGTTTCGAGGGAAAAGTCAACTGTACCTTTGACTTTTGACCAAGACATGCTCCCAAACCTTGGGACATGGGTCAATACACCCTACAACACCTATAGAATATATCCATTAGGTTTGATTTAGGTCAAGGACTTGATTTCACAAAGGATCGCACAGTTTGGATTTCATCCTATAAAATGTCAACTGTGCACAAAACCAAGTTTGACTTTTTGGAATTTTGCACAATTATGGTTCCTTGACCCTAAAACAATGTTAATATGTGATTTGAATCATCATTTATCAAGAAAAATTAAAGAAAGTGAGTTAACTTGTAAAAGGGGTAACCATAAAAAAACTTAGAATTTTTGTAAGTTATGGAACAAAGTGGCTAGGGTACCAACTTCCAAGGACCATAACTTGAGATCCAAGCAGCCATTTTGGATGGTCCAAAGATGGATTTGTAGCTCTCATGGCATACTTTAAAAGTGTCAACTACATCTCATTCCAATTCCTCATGGATTTTTAGTTATGGAGTGATCAAAATGGCTGAAAACATGAAAATGACATTTTTCCAACACTTAGTGAAATTTTCACTAAGTCAAAATCTGCCTTACATTTTCCCAAATGTAGGGACATTTTTTACCTTGATCCAAGTCAAACCAGGTCTAGTGGTGGACATCAAAGTTAAAGTATGTCATGAGGGCTTTCCAATAAGTACCAGATCATCTCCAAATTCCATTTGAGCAAGGAGATACAACCCTTGGAACATGGCATCTTGAACTGATTTTTACAAGGCAGAATTTGTGCCTTTTGCTCGATTTGTCCAAATCTGACAAATCCAAGCCTTGTCATCAATTTGGACACATCTGAGGATAAAACAAGAAGGGATGATCTGATCCCCAAGCCTCCAAAGTCCAAGAATCTACAATAGCCATGCCAAACCTAAAAAGGCTACAAAAATGCCAAGACTCCAATTTTGTTTCCAAGCATTTAATGGATGCACCAAGGTGGCATGAACTGAGCCTATTCCGACTGAATTCAGTCTAAGTTTATCTCTGAACCAAAGCTACAAGGCTTGTGCTCTAATCTCTAGTCAATGGCTATAGGAGACTTGAGATTCCTTTTGCATAACATTGGCCAAGGGCCTGCTGCAACCTCCATTCACTATTGATGCCAAAACAAACTTGACACACTATAAATAGGCCTCAATTGTGATCAGTTTGAGTAGACCAAAGCACCCAAACTGATGTTTTCCTCAAAATCTCTCTCTTTAGGCCAAAATACCTTCTTTTGCAAGGTATCTCTGAGTTTTTGAGTTAGAGAGCAATTCCATCATAGCTCATGATCCAAACACATCCAATATGTCATACCTAAGCTATCCAAACTCTCATATGTGACATGTAACACCAAAATCACAAAGTCCCCTCTCAAAACCTCAAAATTGGACTTTTTTTGCATTTTTCAAGCCATGTCTTGATTCAGTCACTTTCAAAACCGGATAAGACCTCAAACACACTTAAAATATCTTCCTTGAACTGTCCCAAATGGTTCCCCACATCTGGAACACCATTTGAGAGAGTTGCCATATTTGTCACTTTTGCCCCTTTTGCAAGAAAGAGCTCAAACTTGTTCCTGAGGATTCGAGCTGGTTCCAACCATTCTAAAAGCTCCTAAGGGATCATTTGAGAGTGTCCAAAGCATCAAATTATTTCTGGCACAAGAAACTTGGCAGATAGCACAAAAAGCTCCCAAAGAGGTAAGCATCACAACTTGAACTCTTTGAAATATGCATTGCTTTGAAGTCCACTGATCATACATCTCTCATGCATGTTGTATATGTTGTGTTTGAATCAATTTGCCATGTAATTCTTGCCTGTATCATGAGGTAGCATAGAAAATGCAATTATAGGCCTATTTCAAAACTACCATTGGATTTTAAAATGGGAACCTCATCTGAAAGAACCAAGGGCGCCATTGGATTCCTTATGAAATTCTAGGCAGGATAGACCTAAATTTTGTCCTAATCCATGCAGAAATGAGAAAGTTACAACCTTTACGTTTTTGGCCCAAAAGCTGTCTTGCCTTGCCCAGGCCTAAAACAAGGCATGCCTTATGTAGTCATGGGGTGGTTTTGATACATGGATGTATCACCACCCCAGTGGTCGAAGGCTCGCACTACAACTTGGAGGTCTGGGGTTCGAATCCCCCTCGCCCCAGACCCTCTTTATACTATTTTTTTTTTCATTTTTACTATTTTTCATATTATTTTTAAATGATTTGAAAATTTAATTTCTCTCTCAATTTTAATTATTTTTTATTGGTTCTTTTTGCAAAAAATCACAAAAATGTTAAAATATTTTATTTCACAAAAAAATCATATTTATATTATTTATTTAATATAGTTGGTATTTTTGTAAATAAATTCATTTTTATTGTTTTTAAACCTTTTAAAAATGAATATTCATCTTAAAAATCAAAATCACATGAGTCCTAAATCATCTTGTGATTAAAACCTCATTTTTCAAACCTTAACCAAAAATCACAAGTAGTTTATTTGGACTTATTTAGTATTTTTGTCATTTTTATTCATTTTAATTAAAAGGATCACTTAAAAGAAAATGAAATTAGGGTTTCTTTGATTTTCACCCTAACAGATCTTTTTCAAACACTAATGGGCCTCTTGATAGAGTGTAAGTCCCACCCCTTTGTAAATAAAACAATTTTGGGCCTCACACATTGTATAAGTCCCTCTGTATATTTTCAAAAGTTCGGCGCGATCGCCGCCTTTGTAACAAAATCAACTGGCCTTCTCCTTGAGCTATAAGACCCATCTTTATTCATTTTCAAACTCTTTGGGCCTCTAATAGAGTGTAAGACCCAATCCCTTTTTGAAACCAAAATAACTTGGGCCTCAGTTATTGTATAAGACCCACTGTGATTTCAAAATCTCGGCACGATCGCCGTTTTCAAAATATTTTAATCAGGGCCTCCCCTCGTGTTGTAAGTCCCATTTATTTTCCTTTTTTCAAATAATATGGGCCTTTCCTTGAGTTATAAGACCCATCCCTTTGTACAAAAACATTTGTTAGGCCACAGTCGTTGTATAAGTCCCGAGATGATATTCAAAACAATGGTGCGATCACTGTTAAAACTTGGGCCTCTCCTTGAGTATAAGCCCCAACAATCATTTCAGAAACAACTTCCCATTTGATTTAGATTCAAATATACATGTTGTTATCAAAACTTTCTTTAATTTCTTTGAACAACTAACAATACAGCATGGAAGCTTGCTCACCTGCAAGTTTTAACAACTTTCATTTATTCGCTTTCATATATATATATATATATATATATATATATATTGTGGGAAGCTGCGCATGGTAAGTCTTCTTTCATACCCTTTTAGATACTTGTCATATATCAACTGTATATATACTATTATAGCTATTTAGAGTTTTCCCCGGCAACTAGGTCTAGAACTAGGTAAAGCCATGTTGGTCACTCGTTAATACCGTCAAAACTAGATCCCCATAGGATTTCCAGATATAGTCTTGCCTTCTCTTGGGCTTAAACAATATAGAACAAAGAGAAATGCAGTATTCTCCATGAACCTTTTCTCAGGCTGTCACCATTAGAAATCGTCAAAGAAATTCTACTCCCCAAAGTTGATCTATTCTCGGTGAATAGCATCTCTTGAGTTTCTTCAAACCTCAGAACTTTCACTAAATGATCTAATCTCGGTGAATAGAATTTCTTGAACTTTTCTTGGTTTGGGACCCACAGGCTTCCTAAAAGCATCCCTGCCTCCTCTTGGGCTTTGTACAAGGACCCTTCGGCTTCTTAGAAGTTCTCATGCCTTCTCTTGGGCTTAATACAAGGACCCTGAAGACCTCTTAAAGGTATAAGATAGGACTTAGTCATCCTTTGCTAGAGAAGTATTTCCAGTGTCAAATCACAAACAAATTTAGGGTTGATTCTCATCCCTTAAAACACCCGCCTCCTCTTGGGCATCATACAAAAGATAAAACTCTTCCACACGAGTAGACTTGGACAGTCAAATTCCCTTGAGTCTCAAAGACATTCTCAAGTTCCCTACAAACATAGAAGAAACCCTAGTCACCCTGTATCAATCTCCAGCAGAGTTGAAACCCAGTCACTCTCCTAAAAATCCCAAATCAGAACCTCAAGGCATCTGATACCTCAACTCTTCTGTAATTCTCAGCAAGAGTTGATTCTCTGTTTGGACCTGCCTCGGGATCTCAATAATCCTTGATAGAGAGCTAGCCTCCTCTTAGGCTTTGTATAATGACCTTTCCTCAACACAGCTAGCCTCATATTGGGCTTTGTACAAATGATTCTCCCCAGCGGAGCTAACCTTTTCAGACTCTCTTGTTGAGTCAATCACTTTTTAGACTCTCTTGTTGAGTCAATCACCTTTTAGCACTCTCTTGTTGAGTCAACCCTTTTAGCCTCAATCTTGGGCTTTGTACAAGACACAAATCTTCATCTCTTAAACTTGGAACAAATAACTTCTCCAGCATAGTCACTTCCTCCCAGCCTTCCTTTAGGCTTTGAGGAATGATTTCCCAAGCAGAGTCAAACTCTTTTCAGCCTCCGTCTTGGGCTTTGTACAAGACAGATAATACTCTCCAGCAGAGTTAAATCCTTTTAGCCTCCGTCTCGGGCTTTGTACAAGACACATAAAAATATCCTCACCAGAGTCAGCTAAATTTCCCATTTCAGCCTCAATCTTGGGCTTTGTACAAGACACATACAAACCTCCCAGGCGGAGTCAAAAATCCCTTCTTAGCCTCAATCTTGGGCTTTGTACAAGACAAATAGTACATTTTCCCTGGAAAAGTCAAACTTATAGCCTCCTCTTAGGCTTCGTATAATGATATCCCCAAAGAGTCAGTCTCTTTTTAGCCTCAATATTGGGCTTTGTATGACAGATAAAACACTCTCTTGTTGAGTCGGTCATTTCCAGCCTCCTCTTAGGCTTTGTATAAGGACTTCCCTAGTGGAGTCAATCAACCTCTTAGCTTCAACCTTGGGCTTTGACCAAGGCACACAAAAAGTCAACAATCTCTCTTTAGAGATGACAAATTCCCTCTCAATACCCTTTTAGCTTCAATCTTGGGCTTTGAACAAGACAAAATACACTTTTAGCTTCAATCTTGGGCTTTGAACAAGACACCAAAACAACATTTTCCTCCCTTAGAATAGGGGGAACTACGATTGCTCTGATTTCTCCGTTTCGGTTAAACAGGAATACGTAGACATGAGATTGTGAAATCTTAGCGAGCATACTAAACAAAAACTCTAGGTCCAGTACCTTCACACATCAATCAAAACTTAGGTCTAGTACCTTACCAAAAAAACATCGGGAGTACAAAGCGATAAACACCATAAACATCGGGGGTCCAGAACTCATATTTCCCAAGAAACTTTCCCAACCCATTAACGGATAAACACCATAAAGTACAAAGCGAAGCCTAAAGCTAATATCCTATGGATAACCAAATATAGGATGGGTAATTGATAACTCCTCATTATATAACCTGACCCCGGACCCCCCCCCCCCCAATCTCTTTTAAGCATTTGTTCAGTTAAACATTTGCGTGCAAGGTTAGTTTTAGACAGCTTCCCTTTCCCTTCCAGCTTCATGGGATAAATAAGAAATCAGAAAGTAGCACCCACTCCTCCTCATTGCGGTGAGGAAAACCCAGCGATAAAGTGGTTGCGTCACCGACAAAAATCACTCGCTACAGAAAAATGGAGACTCTGTTGGGGAGTCACTGTATGATCTATTTTACCTTAGTTATCATCGTCCCCATTTTCCAACAAAACCCTTCAACATGTGACATACATTTTTTTTCTATAAGGCGAGCTGGGTTGCCCGAGTTCATCATACTTTTTTCTTTTCTACCTGCCTCATATTTTGAATGGAAAGTATTTTCCATAGAAATCATATTTTCTCTGCCATACTTTATTTTCTGTGTACTACATCCTTTCTTTTACAAGTATAAAAAACAAGTGTATTTCAAACTTAGGAAAATTCATCAACGAATCCTAGCAGTGGTATATCCCATGGACCATCGAAGAGGCTTATCTTGATGGGGAAGAACTACATCATCTCTAAACTCTTTTGCTCGACAGCTCCCTTACAAGGGACCCACGACAAGAGAGTTTGGATAGTAGATGGAGTTCGGAGTTTTTGTGTCAAATCATTCTAGACACCTTAATGGAGAAGAATCATCACACTTTGTCAGAAGCAAACTCCTTAGAAACTCTAAACTCTATTTGGAAATGTGAAATCCAATTGAAAATCAACATCTTTTGTTGGAGACTTCTACAAGATAAGGTACCCACAAGGGATGCTCTTAAAAAAGAAAGGTATTTTATCCGACACTTTTTCATTTAGCTGTGCATTTTGCTTTGAAAGTCTAGAAATTTGGGACCATCTTTTCCTCTTTTGCTCCATAGTCAAACAACTCTGAAAAAACATCCTTCAATGGGTAGGAAATAATTTGATCAGAGAGAAATCTCGATTTGATAATTTCTCATCATTGTTATTAAACATAAGAAAACTACTCTTAAAGTATCCATAGTCAAACTTTATTATAAAGCGGGATAAACTTAAAGCATTGAGATTATTATGTGGATATGCTAATGATCACATCTCATGGATCATGGATAAAGAGTTATTAAGTCTTCCCATAGGTATGAATATTATGAGTAATATTTGTACTTGATTGACCTACCATGAGAGTACTACATAGAATGTTATACAAGTGTCATATGTTATTCTCAAGTTGATAGTGGTGTAGACCACCCTTTGACCTGAAACCACTATGGACCATAGATGTGGAGTCATATACTTTATTGGCAATCAAACATTGTCAATAGCTGGATCAAATTTTTCCATCATGAGTAACTAGATATATGTCTAAATGTCCAATATTGAACTAGACAAGGGTGACATGGTCTATGTCTTGTGTTCAATATTGAGATGAGGGAAAAGGGTTATTATACACATAAACATTATTACATAAAGGTTTTTGTCAGATCATAATACATTTTTGTGACTTGGGTAGCAGTGATGTGTTTCTAGATACCACTCACTATTTATTATATTAAATGTACAATTTAGTAATTGCCAATGTTACGAGAACCTATAGAATAACACACACAAGGAAATATTGATGAAAGATACAATGAATAAGTGAAATAAGCAACATTATAAGGTACTATGTACTTAAGAGAATTATGGAACATCGTAAGGTTCGATACACTTAAATGAGTTGTAGAACATCGTAAGTTATAGTGCATTTAAGTGGAATACAAAATACCTTAAATTACCATGCCCTTAAGTGAAATAAAGTACACCATAAGGTACAAGGCAATTAAGTGAGCTTTTTTAGCATACAACCACATGAGTATTTCTGTAAATAGAACCCTTGTGCAGAAGCTTTTTTACTTGATGAAATTTAATTTTAAAATCTCTCTCTCTTTCTCTCTCTCTCTCTTAAGGTCTTAATTCATTGCATCTAGCACTGAGATTGAATGTACTATGTTCGTGTAGACTAAGTAGAGACATTGTTCTTTATTCAATGCATGTGATCCTTCATCCAATTATGTATCAAAGGTTTTAATCTCCACAAGCGATAATCGTTTCTTTCAGTGTTAATGCTCATTCATAAGGATCTACTTAAGATAAATGCTTGTTTTCCACTACGTTTATATCATAATTTCCCTTAAAATAGTCCTCAATACACTTCTCAACAACAAACTCAACCATATTCTACATCTATAATAATATCTTGGCTTAATACCCTTTTTGATCCTCTAACTATAGGGGTGGGTCCAATTTGATCTTCTTTCTTTTAAAAGTTCCAAATTGGTCCCATACGTTATTAAATAGGTTCACGTTTGTCCTTGCCGTTAGAAAAGTTAAAATTTCACTTAAAATGTTGATGACGTTGATTGGATGTGCAGATGTGTATGTTACTGAATGGGGATGTGAATTAAATTTCATAAACTTTAATATAAAATATTTGGGCTTGAAGCCCATATTCTTAATAGGGTTAATTGTGATTTACCCCCCTGACATATGAGAGTGTTTTGGTTTACCCCCCACCGTTGCCATAGGCAGGTTTTGGCAACGATTTTTTCAAAAAAACCGTTGCCTAAAGGCATGTAGGGGGGTAAATCAAAATTCGCCCATATGTCAGGGGGGTAAATCACAATTAACCCTTCTTAATAATAGGCCCAATAGTTAAGTTTTATTTGTTTTGTGTGAACAAACTATATAAACACTAAGATTTGTTATTGAATATTCTATGTGGGACTTCACCCAAGCCATAAATGGATTGTTTCAAACTTCCAAGTTCACCCAGAACATAACACAGAACAACAACATAGTAGCTTGACATGGTTAATTGAGAATTCAATTGGAAGGCTTACAGGCAACAGCTTGACAGTGAAAACTATGCAGTAGCTCAAAAGAAACTATGGTAATTAGATGAATAACATTCCACAGATGAATGTTGTCATGGTTATGGTGTTGTTAGCAGGTTCCCATACGATTTCAGGGTGAATACATGTCACTCTTGGTGGATCTCTTGCGGTTAGAAGCTCTCTGCACCACACTGGTGAGACTGAAGGTCCATTCATCTCGCGGGATATTTCAGCTAAGGCATTCATGAATTGAACTATATCTGTTGCATCACTCATTGTATGATTCATACGCATCGCAAAAATGAAACCACCACACATGAGACGTGTTGCCTGCATGTGGTTACAATTCAAAATTAAACAGTCATTGCCTAAATAAAAACAAGAATTCTATTTCTATACCTGAATAAGCAGCAATGCAGTATTAAGTAGGTTTGAAGAACCAGGAACATCATAAAGAAGTTCACTCCAAGAGATCTTTCATAAATCTATAAAGAGATTGTATTGGGTTGAAGATAGTTATATGATTCGATGAAAAAGTGACATGAAAAATTTTTAAAAAATGATGTCAAGAGAAATATAAAAGAATCACCAGAAGAATTAAAAGTTCAGTCATTTGCACTCCAACAACCACCAACAATTAGTTTCTAGATTTCCAAAATTGAGATAGAAATCATCCCCTCTCCAAAAGACTGGAATAACACAATATTGGTAAGCCAACTCTAAATATGCCAATATTAACTCCATCTACACTCCTACCACCACCACCCCCAAAATCACCAAATCAATATTAAACGATTATACTTTTTCTATTTCACAAAGTTTTAGATATACCCCCTCATCCGTTGATGTCATCTCTACTGATATTTGATCAATCTTCAAACCTATCATTGCATGTAACCACCATATTTGTTAATAGATCATTCTTCATTACCATTTTCAACGCTACAACCCTCGTTACGTGCACTATTTACCATCCCACGACCACGACCACTATCAGAACTGCTGAATCTATATTACTATGGATAGTAAATATTTTCAAGGTTTCAAGTTTTTCTATCGTTTTCTATTTTATTTTATTTTTTCTTTAAATTAAAAAAAAAGAGAATAAAACGTAGATTATGCATCGGAAAAAACAATATTTAGTGAAGTGTCAAAAAAATGAAAACAAGGAAGAAGAGCTGGAGTTTTCTATGGAAAAAAATTCAATCTCCACCATTTAATTTTCTTGTTATATTTTCAAGATTTTGAATCGTTGTAAGAAGCACAAGGATTTCTGACCAACCTCTATATCTCTCTCTTAATCTTGACCCTCCATATCTAATACGGGTCTATGCAATCCTTTTCTAAGCCATCAAAATCTAAAAGTGTTAAAGAGATGCATATAGATGTGTCACCACATGCTGCAATAGTAGTTTGCATGTTGGCAACGCTTCGACCAAAACCCTTCAACATGTGACAAACATTTTTTCTATGAGACGAGTTGGGTTGCCCTAGTTCATCATACTTTTGTTTCTACCTGCCTCATACTTTGAATAGAAAATATTTTCCATAGAAATCAAATTTTCTCTGTCACACTTTATTTTCTGTGTACTACATCCTTTCTTTTACAAGTATAAAAAACAAGTGTATTTCAAACTTAGGAAAATTCATCAACGAATCCTAGCAGTGGTATATCCCATCGACCATCGAAGAAGCTTATCTTGAATTCTTGATGGAGAAGAACTACATCATCTCTAAACTCTTTTGCTCGACGACTCCCTAATACAAGGGACCCACGACGGGAGAGTTTGGATATTCGATGAAGTTCGAGGTTTTTGTGTCAAATCATTCTAGACACCTTAATGGAGAAGAATCATCACACTTTGTCAGAATTAACTGAAGCTCCTTCTTCTCTCTTCTTTCTTTGTTAGTTTCTCAAGAATATTTTACATAAACTTTTCATTTTCTTCTGTTTCTTTTGCTAGTGATTCTTGATAATGTAGGAGATTGGATGTTTTCGGTTTAAATTCCTATTCTTACGTATAGGGACCTTGGCATTTGATTTCCTCACATTGTTAAGTTGATCTAGGTTTCTCTAGAAATCTTAGTGATTAAGCATGGACTGGAATAAAGTGTTTCGTAAGAAAAAGAAACCCATCTTCAATGGAAGCTCCGTTTGGAAAGAAAATGGAGGAAAGGGAGTGGCTCTGGGAGAGACTATTACGTCTTTCTTTATCACGGAGTTTCCGGATAACTTGGCAGCGAAAGATCTATTCAAGGTTTTCAAAGTGTATGGGCTTATTTCGGAAGTCTACATACCTGCAAAGAGAGACAAACGAGGTCGGAGATATGGCTTTGCGAGGTTCAGGAAGGTGCACGACGCTCGTATTCTAGCTGTTAAACTGGACAACATCTATCTTCAGGGGAAAAAGTTGTTTTCTAACGTACCAAGGTTTGAGATAGCTCTCCCATCTCGAAGTGGAGGTATTGCTCATAGTGGAAGGAGGGTGAATACTCAGAGTAGAGGAATATCTGGAATCAATATGGCCTCTACTTCTTTTGCTTAGGTCCTAAGAACAAGGGTGCAAAATGGCTTGAAAGAGAAGGCATGGCCTTGTTCTAATGTCCTACGTAGGATTAAGGTAGAACCTTCAGCCATAGACAGGTTCGCTAAAGTTGTTGTTGGAGAGGTGCGCCCTCTTGGGAACCCTTTTCAAATACAAAAAGATCTTTTTGATGCTGGGTTCTTTGATGTCAAGGCTACTCCGTTAGGGGATAGGCACTGCCTCCTTGAGTCAAGGAATGAAGAGGACATCGTTGATTTTATAAACTTAGCAAAGTCTTGGTGTGATGAACGTTTTAAATATATTAAACCTTGGTCTCCTGAGTTTTCTGTAAAGTCCAAGTTTGCTTGGGTGAGGTGTTTGGGCCTTCCATGTCACACATGGAATAGTATAGTGTTTGGTAAGCTGGTGGAGAAATATGGGTCCTTTGTTAAAGGTGATGAAGATACAGAAAACAATGCTAGATTTGACTTGGCCAGATTATTGATTATAACTGATGGGATCGAAGTTATCAATGAAGAGGTTTTGGTTGAGATCAATGGGATAGAGTTCAAAGTTAATATCCTCGAAGATCCTGAAGCTTACCCTCCTCGTGAAACCCTAATCTTTGACATAGAAGATGAAGATTCGGCTTCGTCTGGTAAAGATAGCGCCTGGTTTTCAGACGTTGAAGCTGAAGCTGATATGAGAAAAGTCAAAAAGGATGATAGGGTGGAAGTAGGCAATAAGGAGAGTATTGTTATTCTAGAAGACGTTGGGAGTAGAGTTGGTCTTGAAAATACCTTTGTGTGTGACTCTTTGCTAGATTCAGCAGTCAACACAGGGGGTTTAGAGGCTGACTCTGACGTTAACATTTTTAAGGAAGCTACTTTTCTGGTTGATAGTCCCAAGGAGCTACCTATTTCTAAGGTGTTAATAAATGCTGGTGTTAACCCTGGTTTGGTTAATTCTAAACCTAATGGGAAGGTTCATTCCCAACTAGTTGGTTAGCATTTAACCGGGGATGATGTGGCGCATTCTACGGATTTGGCCTTCTCTTTTGGGCCGGTTCAAACAGAATTTGTGTCCACTTTGGATTCAGGCACTATTTCTGATACCTTAGTAGTGCCGTGTGGGCCTTCTACCGGGCCTAAGGTGAAAAAGAAAAAGCTTTTCACTGATATTTACAAAGAATTGTAGATACCCTTCTCTCCTTCTTTTTATTCTACTTTAATCAATTCCTCCTCTATAGCTCTAAAGGGTTCGAGAAAAACTAAGAATAAGAAGACTAAATATTCTTTGAAGTTATCTCTGATCAAAGAAATTGGGGGTCCTTCTATGTTTCCGTCTCTGTCCATTTGTCCTTCTGTGGATGAATCGGATGTGGTTAGAAGTAACGTGAGGTGCACCAAGAATATGGATTAAGTTCCTCAAAAAGTCTGGGAGTCCATGAAAATTCTGGGGATTGAAGTAGATGAAGATGAAGAAGTTTTCGAAGGGATTGTCAAATCGATGGAAGACCGAGATAAGAAGGAATTCTCTGGTTCGAAGGTTGTCGAAAACAAGGAGTCATGATTTTGGTGTCCTACAATGTTCGAGGATGTAGTACTTCTCTGAAAAGGAGAATAATTTACCAAACATTTTTGAGAGGTAGTGCTGATTTATGCCTTATTCAAGAAACTAAGATTCGGAAGATGAGTGATAGGTTGGTTAGGAGCTTATGGGGTGATCAAGGCTTCAGTTGGTTAGCTGTAGATTCTGAAGGTTTCTCAGGTGGAATCCTATCTATTTGGAGAAGGGACTCGTTCACACCAATCTCCATCTACAGAGGTAATGGTTTTCTATGTACTAATCTTCTATGGAGAGGCATGAATTTATTTGTCGTGAACGTATACTCGCCTTGTTGGTTGATGAAGAAAAGAATTCTTTGGTCTGATATTTTGGTCCTCAAGGATAGTTGTCAGGATGGGACTTGGTTGATTGTTGGAGATTTTAACTCCGTTAAATCTAGAAAGGAGAGGAAGGGTCGTGGCTTCTCTAGCAATCAAGATTGTTTGGAGTTTAACTCGTTTTTAAATGCCTTAGATTTGGTAGACCTTCCTTTCATGGGAAATAGGTTTTCTTGGTTTAATGTTAATGTTAAGAGTTGCAGTAAACTTGACAGATTTCTAGTTGATGAGACTCTCGTCGATTCTTGGGAGCTCAAAGCCTAGCTTGTTGGTAATCGTGATGTGTCCGATCATCATCCGATTTGGATTAAGTCCAACTCGATTAACACGGGGCCGAAACCTTTTAGGTTTTTTAACAGTTGGTTAGATCATAAGGAGTTTTTGGCTTTTGTTAAAGACCATTGGAATTCGGTTGATATTCAAGGACCCCCTTCCTATGTGTTAAAGGAAAAGTTCAAGTCTTTAAAGAATCGGTTGAAATGGTGGAATATTCATGTGTTTGGCTGGATTGATCTCAAATTGAAAGATTGTGTGGAGAGCCTTAATGGGTTAGAGTTGGATTTGGCTTCTTCTGTTTCACCTGTGTCGGATGACTTGCTTAAGAAAAGGATGGAAGATCAGGAACAAATTTGGAGCAGTCTTCGTATTAAGGAGTGTATGATTTTTCAAAAATGTCGGTCCAAATGGGCGAAGGATGGAGATATTAATACTAGATTTTTTCATGCTAGCCTTAAATCGAGAGCAAGACTAAATTCCATTTCTACTATTGGTTCTAGTGAATCTCTTGTTGAGGATCCTTGCCTTATCAATGACGCTACCTTTGAATTCTTTAGTGCCAAATATCAAAAGGTTAATTTTAGAAGACCGAATTTGGACTTAGCAGATGTTCTAAAGCTTAATGAATTGGATAGAGTGTGGCTGGATTCTGAGTTTTCGTCTAAAGACATTCTTCAATCCGTTTTTGCTTGTGATGGGAATAAATCTCCGGGTCCGGATGGTTTCTAGTATAAGTTCATAAAGGATGCTTGGGATACAGTGGGTCCAGATTTCACCAACTGTGTTCGTCATTTCTCCCTGACAGGTTCCCTTCCTAAACCCTTTTCTTCCTCCTTTTTGGCTTTAGTTCCTAAGGTTGATAGCCCGCAACACTTTGTAGATTACAGGCCTATCAGTTTAGTGGGTTTTGTTTCAAAAGTGGTTTCTAAATTATTATCTAGGAGGCTCTCTTTGGTTATTAATAAACTTATTTCGCCGTCGCAAACAACATTTATTCCCGGTAGGAACCTCTTAGATGGTGTCCTAGTAGCTAAGGAAATCCTTGATTTATCTAAAAGAGAGAAGCATAAATGTTTGTTATTCAAGGTGGACTTTGCGCAAGCTTACGATTGTGCTGATTGGGATTTCTTGATTTCCATCCTTGTAGCTATGAATTTCGGGCCCAACTGGATAAAATGGATCAAAGGGGCGGTCTTTTCTAGTTTTATTTCCGTTCTAATAAATGGAAGTCCCTCTAAGGACTTTAAGGTTACGAGAGGGCTGAAACAAGGGGACCCCTTGGCCCCGTTTCTTTTACTTTAGTGGCTGAAGTCCTTTCCCTCTTGGTCAGAAGAGCTTCTGCGGGTAACCTCTTGTCAGGATTTAGTTTCAATGGTATTGATTCTATAGAGCTCCTCCAATTCGCTGACGATACCATTTTGATTTGTGATGGTGAGTACTCTAACCTTTGGGCTCTAAAATTTATCCTCCGTGGGTTTGAGATGGTTTCGGGGTTAAAGTTTAATTTCCCCTAAAGCTGCTTGTACGGTGTCGGGCTTGATCATACTTTTCTTACTGTTGCTGAATCTTTCCTGTTTTGTAAGTCTGGGGTGTTGCCATTTAAATTCCTAGGAATTGTTATTGGAGGAAACCATCGAAGGCTCTCGTTTGGGAATTCGGTTCTATCGTCGCTTAAACTAAGGCTTTGTTCGTGGGTAGGAAGGAACCTATCTTTAGGTGGAAGAGTTACTCTAATTAATTCGGTCCTGGCTAGTTTACCTATTCACTACTTGTCCTTCTTTAAGGCTCCTTCCAAAATTGTCAATAAGATCATTTCAATTCAGCGTCGATTTCTTTGGTCGGGCTCGGCGGACAAGAAGAGTATAGCTTGGGTGAAGAGGGACTCCCTTTGTAAACCTAAAGAGGAGGGTGGCTTAGGGATTAAACACATTGGGTTTTTTAATAAGGCCTTAGTTGTAAAATGGTTATGGAAATTTCTTATTTGAGGGAATGAAATTTGGAGGAGGTTACTCAGTAGCAGGTATGGTAATTTATCTAATCTGGTAATGAGTGCTGATGTTGAAGGCAACCTCTCTAAGTACTCTCTTTGGATGAGGGACTTATTTTTGCTTAAATGTATAAATTCTTCTACTCTTTTTTCTGATTTTGTTTAGCCAGTAGAGAAGATACAACCACTTTTGGCATCATAACTGGTGCGGAGATTTCGCATTAAAATATGTTTTTCCACTTTTGTTTGCTAATGCTGTTAACCAGAGTTGTTGTATTGCCGAACTGGGCCAGTGGACTGAAGGCATTTGGAATTGGAATCTAAACAACCTTTGGCCTTCTTCCTTGGAGCTTGAAGAAAGAGCAGTCCAGGCTCTATTTTTCCTAGTTAGTGCTTATCCTATGAAGCAAATGGAGGATGATATTTGGACTTGGAAGTTAGAAACTAATTCCAAATTTTCTGTTAATTCCTTTTATTCCAAGAGTAGTTCGGTTCTTATTTGCTATGGTCTCCAAGATGAGGGTCTTGTTGTGCTTAAGGAGATGTGGGGATCTAGCATTCCTATGAAAATTAAAGCCTTCATTTGGAGATTAGTGCTCAATAAACTTCCGACTCGAAAGAACTTGGCTTCTAGAGGGGTGATCGATTCCGCCCATGACAAAGTTTGCGTCTTTTGCTTCATGGAGGAAGAAGATGATACCCACCTTTTTTGACTTGCTCTAAAATGCAACAAATATGGTTTAAGATTTCTTCTTGGTTGGGAGTCCCTCCGATTCTAGCTGACTCAATCTTAAACCATGTTAAGTCTTAGCATTTATCTCTTCTCGATTCTTGCAAGAAAGGCATGACTAATTTTGTTTGGTATATCACGGTATGGTGCATAAAAAACAAGTGTATTTCAAACTTAGGAAAATTCATCAACGAATCCTAGCAGTGGTATATCCCATGGACCATCGAAGAAGCTTATCTTGATGGAGAAGAACTACATCATCTCTAAACTCTTTTGCTCGACGGCACCCTAATACAAGGGACCCTAGACAGGAAAGTTTGGATATTCGATGGAGTTCAGAGTTTTTGTGTCAAATCATTCTAGACACCTTAATGGAGAAGAATCATCACACTTTGTCAGAAGCAAACTCCTTAGCAACTCTAAACTCTATTTGGAAATGTGAAATCCAATTGAAAAGCAACATCTTTGGTTGGAGACTTCTACAAGATAAGATACCCACAAAGGATGCTCTTCAAAAAGAAAGGTATTTTATCCGACACTTTTTCATTTAGCTGTGCATTTTGCTTTGAAAGTCTAGAAATTTTGGACCATCTTTTCCTCTCTTGCTCCATAGTCAAACAACTCTGAAAGAACATCCTTCAATGGGTAGGAAATAATTTGATCAGAGATAAATCTCGATTTGATCATTTCTACAAATTTTGGGAATTAGTACATAACAATACACTACAAGAAAAATAGTGTTTTGCAACATATAGGTTACGATAGTTCCATTAAAACCGCCCTCATTTGTAAGTTTCGACGGTTGCCACAACGCGTTTAAACAACCACCGTTAAATTTTTAAAAAATTTGAAACATATTACGACGGTATTGGACAACCGCCGCTAAATGTTTAAAAACTTTTAAACATTTTACTACGGTTGTATACGTAACCACCTTAAAAAAGATGGCAGCGACGGTTCAACAACTGCCTCCCAACAGAATTAAAAAAAAAATATTTTCTTAAAAAATTAATTAGGGGAATCATAAGAAATAAAATAATAAATTAGGGCTACGGCATTATTAAACCACCGTCACCCAAAAATTAAAAGAATCAGCGCGGGCGACTATTGAAAGTTGAAAGTTATTCACTACGCTATTTTCATCTTCTTCTTCTCATAACTGAAAAAGCTTGAAACAATCACCACCACACCACCAGTCCCAAACTCCTCCGGCGACTCCTTACTGGGATTTATCTCTGTCTGAACGTCGTTGCAAAAACTCCACACCACCAGTCCCAAACCAATCTTGCTAGGTTAGTATTCTTAAACTTTAAATCAATTTCTCTCTCTTTATCATTTGTGATAGGTTTCAATTCAAAATCCCTAAATCAATTTCTCTTTGTTTCCCTTCTGATTCATCCACTGCTTTTGTCTGTGTTGTTGTTAGGTTTAATGATTCACACTCCAATTTTATGTAGTTGTTTATTTGATTAATAAAGAAAAATTAATCACTTATTAGGAATGTATTTTTCTGTTCATTTTAGGATTTGATGTAATTGTTTTAGTTCTATTGGTGATGATTTGAGTCACATTATGATATTGATCTGTGCTTGAAGACTATTGTTATGTGTGCAAGTTTCGTTCAGAAGGGAAACAAACCCACTATATTGATAATAAAATTGATTGAAGTTTGCAATTTTAGTATGGTTTGGTGATTCTTATTGCATGAAAGATCAAACCCAGTTTTTCCACAATTTTAGGGTTGAATATTTTGAAGTCTAAAAGGGTATTGAATTATAGGAGCATCTTTGTGATTACACCTTGTTTTTATGCATTCAGTATTAGCTGAAGCAAGGTTAGTGTAGTAATTTGCACTCAAATAGAATTAAATGAATGGAAGAACAAGTGTATATAGAGTAATTGCTCCACATTTTTTTCTATAACTACCATGAAGGAAACAATGCACAAGTAAACACTTTTTTGTGTTTTTGATTTTGTTTTTTAATGATAAATTAATTGAGATTAAAACATGTTTTTTTCCTCTGTTGTTGGTGTTTTTAGGATGGATTCAGAAACTGGTCTCTTCTTTAATGTAAAGTATTTTGAAGAGAAAATATTTGTTGGAAATTAGGATGAAATTGAGAAGTACCTCGACAGCTTTACGAAAATCACTGAAAATCGATATACCATGAAAATGTTCTTCGAGATCAGGAAGTAGAAGTATTTTGAAGCCTTGGACAAGTACTGATATTTATCTTTATCTTTATCATCGTTATCGTTTTAAATAACGATTTTGGTCGCGCCGATAGTTCATATTGAGAATCGCAGTCAAATGCAGACTCAATCGAAATTCCTTAGTGGTTTCGACAACATTAAAAACTATTGTGTTGTGACCTAGATCACCTAGATCACGCGTGTAGAACTTGATTTAAACCATAATATTGTGGAGAATTGCGGAAAAATTAATGAAGTGATATTGTTTTTATGATGATTAAATTATCTTAATTTGTGTTCGGGAATGACAAAATGTCAACTGTTAGTATTTTGGTGAAAAATTTGAAAATCTTTTCAGCACTTGATGAAGATTTGTACAAGGAGATATCACATCTTATTACCTTTGACAACATTAGGTAAATGTTTTATTTCAATTTTTTCTATGATATTATTAACTATGGATTGATTGAAGAGATGTTAAATTTTGGTTGCAGGGAGAATGAATAGTTAGCGTCGTATGGCGTTACAATTTCGTCTAGAGTCATACTGATGTTTGAGCTCAAGAAATTGATTGAAGTTAATCCATGCTTTATAGATAAGCTTATGTTTCCTTCGTCCTCGGCATCGCACTTGCGAAACCTAGTTAATCAAGGGTAAATAAAGATTTTTGTTAGTACAAAAACTTTGGTTCAAATGTAAACAAATGCGAAAAACATAAATAGATAACACGAGTTTGAGATTTAATCATGCATTTCCACTATCTTTTTATTATTCAAACTTAAAGTTTTGTGATTGATTTCTATCCAGTTTGAATTGGCAGCATCAGGTGTGCAAGAATCCAAAACAAGATCCACAGATCAAAACTTTGTTGATTGACCATACTTGTTCTTCGCCTCGAAAACGATCTCGTACGCCTACTCTGGTTATGCCTCCTATTATAGATCCTGCAAATTATCCCTCTTATGTAGTTGCGGTACGAACTTATTTTTTCTGTTTGTTTTCATGTTCATTGAAAAAACTGTTATTTGCTTGTTGCATTTCGACTTATTAGTACTTAATTTTGTCAAGACACTTTCGCCTACCGTTCCAGTTCTTACTCTTAATACTATTACAACATTGCCGCTGAATGTAAATCCTTCGCCGTCTTCTCAATCACCAGTTGAGATGAAACCTTCCTCATTGCCTGGTCCTTCAACTCAAGGTATATCTTCCTAGGTTTTTTGTCGCATAAAGTTTAATACAGATGCACCGTGTCAATATAATGACTGTAGTAGCTGAAAAACTATTCTAATATTTCTATTATCAATTTCTAGCAGTCCCTATTCCGATGCATTCAGAAACATCGAATACTATTGAACTAATGGATCATCAAAGTAACGACCATGATCAAGAAATGAAACCGATCCCGTCTTCACAAGTTGTTGAAGAAGTACATGAACCTGTGTAGGCCCCGTATACCTTTGAACCTAAACTAGTGAATCTGTTGTTCAATCAACTTCCAAGAATTGTTGTTTGTAAGTTACACCAGAGATCAATTATGACAAGCATGGTGTTTCATCCTTTCATTCATTTAATACTAGCTGGTAGGTTAAAATAATAAACATCATTTGTATATTACGCAGAAACTTAATTAGTCTTTCTATTAACCTAGAGAATTTCAATGAAACAGTTGGTAACGCAAACAGTGAAGTTTCACTTTGGGAAGCAAGTCTGCGAGAGAGGCTTGTATCAAAGCCTTTCAAAATATGGAATATTTTGGATTGTTCGATCGAATTTCAGGTTTATTTCGAATTATTCAACTTCATAATTGCATATGGATCATGCATATCTGTTCAAAGAATACTCTATACAAAAGTAAATTAACATGTTGTTTTTTACAGGTGTTGAATTTGATAACTAGCTTATAATATATATTTCTTTTCATTTCAGGGATTGCTTATGCAAAACATTTGGTTCATTTATATAGCTATAACATTCCAAATGGTCTACAAGAGCATTTGGAGGTATTTTCGTATCAAATTTTTTATACGAATCAAATAAATATTTTATTTGCAATTCATGATCAATGGCGTCTTTGTTTCATTATAACAGATTGATGCTCATGATGGTAGTGTTAATGACTTGTCATTTTCATATCCAAAATGTCAACTACGTATGGTAACTTGCGGCGATGATATATTAATTAAGGCGACAGAGAAATTTCTAGTCTATAATAAATTATATTTGAATGTAACTTGAATTTGTACTAATTGAAGAGTGATACATGCACGTATGGGATTTGGAAGGACATATGATATTTATCTTTGACGGTCATGAAGCACCTGTTCATTTAATTCTTCATCACGCGAAGGAAAATATCCAGGTTAAATTCTTCTGTCGTTGTTTATTCGGTTCTTCTTCGTTGAATACAGCATAGTGAATGGTTGACAAGGTTGTTATGATATCATGTTGTTGCAGTTTATAATATCAACTTCGGTTGATGGTAAAATCTGTGTTTGGGTGTATTATGACAAGAACTTCCAGCTTGAGTACAACACTCTGGGACAGTATTGGAAAAAACTGATGTATAATGCCGATGGAAATAGGTAAGAAAATGAGGAATAATCATGATTATACTTTTTGTTTTTTGTTAAAATCTATGCAATTTTTTATTATTTGGATGTTTAGATTGTTTTCTTGCAGAACAAGCAACGACAATGAAGAATGTTTCCTAGTTGAGTGGAATGAAGATGAAGAAGCAATTGAAACAAGATATACTGCATTTAGAAATGAAACTGCGGGTATTGTGCAATTCGACGTTGTGAAGAATCAGTTTTTGGCTGTTAGTGAAGACAACCATATTAAGTTTTGGGTTATGGATAGACTCGATGTTCTGACTTGTATAGACGTCGAGGATGGTCTTCTTGTAAGTAAATGTAGTCCTTATACTTTCTGTATTGTTATATATTTTGACGAGAACTATTTAGCATGGTTGAGGCCTTTTACGATATTGTAATTTACCGTTAAACATCAATGTTGTTCACTAATGAATGCAATGGATTGTGAATAATCGTTGATGTGGTTGATTCCTTGTGTCAGAGTCTACCTCGCCTGAAATTCAATCGGGAAGGAAATCTGCTTGTTGTTATGACAGACAATGGTGGTTTTAAAATCCTCGCAAACACAGATAGTCTCAAATACTTAAGGAACATTGAAGCATCTATACAACGAATCGACATAAATGTTAGTATCTTTCTATAACTTACCATCTTCACTAGCATGAATGTATATACTAGCATGAATCTAACATACAAGATATCCATTTTGTTATTTATCTATTGTAGAGTAGATTAATCGTTCATCCTGTTCAGTATCGAATCATTACTATACCGGAGAATATGGGTCCGGATAACAAGGTATTCAATGCAACCTTTCCTTTTTTGCAAGAGATGCTTGATTAATATATTTTAGTTGTTATGCCAATAGTTTCTTGATGATAAACTTTTATCTTTTACCAAGGTTGTTCATCTTCGTTATTGAAATAATGGAGATGCTCTTCTAGCGCTTAGTTCGAAAGGAATTTAGAAGTTGTGGAAATGGATCCCTAATACATTGAATCCTATGGGAATGACGACGACAAGATTTGTTCCTAAAGAGTATGGGTTGTCGAGTGGTTTTCTTATGACTCCTGATGTCCCAAACGATTGTGATTTGGCGATTCCCTATATAGACATCTCAAAGAATGATGCCTATGGCGTTTCTGCATGTGGCGGACTCATTTCGTTGTTCAACTTAATATCGTTTAGAGTGAACTTTCGTTATTCATGAATAATTTATTCAGTTTCATCCCATTATTTGTGAGTTTTGTGAAAAAATATTGTTGAATTTTTAAGGTTATGACTAGTTTTATGCAACCTCCACCAGCTGCAACATTTCTCATGTTTAATCCTGAAGACAATAACACTATCATAATCGGAAGGGAAGATTCGGAGATTCATGTATTCAATGTTAGGTACCATGAGGTAATAAATTTATAAATTAAGGAGATCCAAAGTTTATAGTTAGATATTTTCAATAATCATATATACATTACTATGGAAGACCCATTTAACAACGGTTGGGAAAGATATATAATGACGCGAACACATGCGTTGTTATGTAGAGCGTTGTTGTATATATGATATTTACAATCACGGTCTTGTGGCCATTGTAATAAATTGGAAAGCGCGCGCCATATAACAACAGTTAAGAGTAATAACCGTTGTGATATTGTTTATGAATAAAAAACAAACATATCATACCAGAATCAGCAATACACCATTTGTGAACAGATATCAAAACCATTAATTACGAAGGAATATCAATGGATGAAAAATTAAATTTCAAAAGACAAAGAGATATAATCATTAATTCAATAGCTCGAGGTTGGCAGAAACTTATCCAACTTCCAAGAGAAGATGAAGAATCAGAAGAAACAATATAAAAGCATAAGAGCCAAAACATAAAAACAACTTAATCTAAAAGAATCAAAATGAGTTCTACTACTCAAGCTACCAAAATGTTGAGAATGAAGTTGTTGCTGTAGAAGGGGATGTAGTTCAAAACCTTCCTCAGAATCAACATGTTGTTGTAGATGGGGTTGTCGTTCCAAACCTTCCTCAGAATCAACAAGTTGCTACTGTAGATGGGGGTGTTACGGAAAGAAGGAGAGCTCTGAGGGTGAGGAGAAGAAGGAGAAGAAGGAAAAGAATGTTGAGAAGGCAGATGGTTGTTGTCGATTCTGATGATGATGATGATGAGGCTGACTATGGTTGGTCAAACTTCCTCCCATCCAGAGCATTTAGATTTAATGATTAAGTTTATGTAATGAAACTTAATTTATCTAATGAAATTTTAATCTTTTTGCTTAATAACTTAAACTATAAGCTACAATATCTATCAACTAATATATTAACAAACATATAACTAATTGAAAATTCAAAAGTTTGCGTTGAACTTACTCGTAAGAAATCGTCTTTTATTAGTTGTATTCCTATCTTCATAATGTAATTCAAACATCAACAATATAATTCACAATGCATCTGCAGTTTAAGCATCAACAATGTAATTCAAACGCTAATTCAACTATTACATTTCATAACAAAGTAAACATTAAGCATAAAGGAGACAAGAAAACATAACATCTTGAGATTTCCATAAAATCTCTCTGATTTCAGTTTATTCTTCAAATTTTTGTTCTTCTTCTTTAAATCCTCATACATAACCTTCAAATAGCCCACAGCTTTCAACTCTGACTTCATAATGCTCTCATCTTTATTTCCACCTCTTTCTCCCATGTCTTCATCCAATATGAACAAATTACATGTTTCATCGCTCCTCCAAAATGGACATCTCTAAAAAAACATTCCTTTATTTTGTCCCTTCTTGCATTGGTACAAAACCATACAACCATCACAACCACTGAAATTTCGAGATCAAGATTTTACAGCGGAAGAAAACATAGAAACACCTTTGGATGAGTTTGTCTTCAAATGCGACATTGCAACACCTTAAAGTAGAACACTTTCTTGTTGTTGTTGTTTTCTTCCCGACGATGGTGACGGCGTTGGTGTTAGGGTTGTTTCGTCTTGTTTCTTTTTTCAGTGGATAAATGGATATATACTTGGTGTTTAAAATACATAAAAAGAAGCTTCAGTTTGTAACAACAGTTTTAAGAAATAACCGTAGTGATATCCTTATTATTTTTTAGTTAAATATAAATAAAACTAAAAAAGGGTTCATTTACGTCAAAGGAATAAACTATTTGAGGGCGATGAGGTTCGAACCCATGAAAGCTTGGTTGTATCACCACGGTGTTCACAACAACCGTTATTATACCCTTGAAATTTCTAATTAAAATAATGTGCACGCATCCAGTACGCACTATTACCACGGTTGGAATTTTAACCGTCATTAAAATCATTTTAATAAGACATAAAACAATGTGCGCGCATCTAGTACGCACTATTACAACGGTGTATAGGCTGCCGTTGTAAACCTGACGTTGTTGTTTGGGCGTTTTGTGGTAGTGATATAATGATTTGAACCTTTTTGATTTTCAGCTTATATCTATATTGAAGGGTCATCAAAAGTATATTACTGGTATAGTTTTTCGTGTCGGCTGGATACAATAGTGCCCTAGACCTCCATGGGGATCTAGCACTGCTTCATGCGTTACTTTGCTAAGAATTAATTAGATTTTTGAACTTTCCTATGTATTTTTGGCATTATGATGCTTATTATTATAATATTGAAATTTTATATTTTTAGCTATTTTACTATATGACATTATGATGGTTATTTGATATTTGATGATTGTGATTGAAATTTTATTATGTTATCATACTATTATAAAAAAAATTAAATAATATATAAATATTACCATAAATTATGTTATCATACTATATGTTATTATAAATTATAGAAATATTACCAAAAAAGAGTAATATTTTAAATAAAAAATAATATTATAAAAAAATTAAGATGATAATAATTTAAATAAAAAAAGAATATTATAAAAAAAAACTATTGATAAAATTATAGCGGTTGAAACCGTCGCAACCATCATAAATTATATAGAATTAGTAATGTTCTGGATTGGACCAATGGCTAGACATGGCCCAATCCACTTCTGCTCCAGAGCGGCCCAAATTGCCTAAATCCAATCCACGAACGGGAGAAAGTTACCTTTCTACCCTCCAACCGGGCAAGGAACACATCGCTCCTCCCCGGAGTTACTGCCCGTCACGTACGGCTTCACTGCTCCCCGAACAGTTAAGGGCAGGTGCCCGAAACCACGCTTATGCCTGGCATAACGGCTAGTTTCGAGCACCCCTGCCCGACATAACGGCTAGTTGGGGCAGTTACATATTCTTCGGGAAAACAGTTATTTCGCCCCGAAAATAGGACCGTTGGCCACGCGCTGGGGGCTCTATATAAACCCTCTCGCTTGAGAGGGTCAGGTATCCAATATTCACCCTAAGAACTCATACTTTGTACTTGCCCCTTTTCTATGACCCTTTCTTACTTGAGCGTCGGAGTACCTTGCAGGTATACCCCCTCCTCTCCATACGACCAGCATCCCTGATGCACTTGGTGGCCCACTTCTACAGGATCTGATCCAGCCTTCACGGTCAGTGGCGCCGTCTGTGGGAACCATTGTTCTCCCCATCTTTCTTTCCTCGGAAACCGAAGATCAAAACAGTTCTCAAACATCATCACGATCATGGCCTCCCAAGATCGTACCAAGGATGCTCTCCAAACCACCATCCTCCCCGTCAACAAATCTGACGTTGACAGACAGTCATCTCTCCTCCGAGATACCCATTTCCTCAAGGACGGAGCCACTGCTTCTCCTTCCCCTATCCCTGCTGATCACAACAACGATCAGCCTTCACTTGACGTCCAGCTCGTTTCTGTTCCGCCCAATGTCGACCCGGCCGTGGCGGCCCTCCTGAAGGCGATCAACAAAACCAATACCCTGATCCTGCAG
This sequence comes from Lathyrus tuberosus, assembly GCA_022829125.1. Taxonomy (NCBI): domain Eukaryota; kingdom Viridiplantae; phylum Streptophyta; class Magnoliopsida; order Fabales; family Fabaceae; genus Lathyrus; species Lathyrus tuberosus. Next base: position 21,915,037 of record JALAZF010000033.1, on the reverse strand, counting down.
TAAAATAAGAGGATCAGGGCGTTAGAAGAATCCAGCCGTCCAAGATCCCCTCCTCCGCGGAGGAACCAGCGATGATCAAGGAGCCCGCAGCCTCAGAGAGACATCGACCGAAGACTGCGCCAAGAGCCTGATTCCCGCGCAGCCCGGAAGCGCGACCAGATCTCCCCGCGTGACCAGCACGCTCACAACCACAAGAGGACTCGAAGGAACGAGCAGTCCCCCCAGTCAATTCTAAAGGCCGGGCCCGCTCACCGTATCCTCGAAGGAACCGCTCACCTTTGCCGCGAAGGAACCGATCCCCTTCTCCCCAGAGGAACCACCACCGCGAGCATCCCCTTTGGTCCCCATCATACACCTGTTTTAGCAGTGACGACGAGCCTCGCGGCCCGTTGTCCCAGGAGATCTTGGCTACCCGTCTCCCAAAAGGCTTGGAGAAACCCCCGTCACTGGGCACGTACGACAGAACCACTAACCCCGACGAGCTCATCGAGAACATCGATGTGCTGTTAGACTACTGCGGTGTACGAGGCGCCATCAAATGCCGACTGTTCCCGGCCACGCTCCGAAAGGGAGTGATGACATGGTACAAGCAATTGCCCGAGGAGTCCATTACCTCGTGGAGACAACTGGGCAGGATGTTCTCACGGCACTTCACAGCATCTCGCCGCCACCCCAAAACTGAGGCCTCCATTGGGGCCATAATCCAAGGAAAAGATGAACCTCTCCACGCATATATCAAGAGGTTCAACAAGGAAGCTGTACAGGTCCCTACAACGGACGAAATGAAGAAGTTTCTGCTCGAGCAAGGGCTCCGCCCAGGCTCCGAGTTTTCTAAAGCCATTGGCCTCGCACCACCGAGGAACTTAGACACCCTCCTCCTCAAAGCCCAATCACACATTCAGTATGAAGAGAAGGTTGCGGCCAGCAACGTCTGAGCATCACGCCATCAGGAGAATGCTCGAGCATCCAGAGGAGAGGAAGCTTCGACATCTCTTCGGGACGAAAGGAGGCACGAGGACCGTCCTCGTGACTCCCGTGACAACAAGGGACCCTCCGGGCGGTTCCATGACTACACCCCCTAACCGTCTTCAGAGAAAAGATATTATCCGAATGTACCAATTCGGAGTTCAAGCAGGCAGGGGTCCGGTTCCCCAAGCAACTGCCGAACAGACCAAACGTGGACAAATCAAAATACTGCCATTTCCACAAGAGTCACGGCAACACTACAGAGGACTGCATCCATCTCAAGGATGCCATTGAGATACTGATCAGGGACGACCACCTAAAACAGTTCGCGAAGAAAAAGGACACTACTTAGCAGGACGCCCAGGAGTCCAAGAAGATAAAGGAGGAGGTACCCTCCTCGGATGACTCCAATATACAGGTCGTTATTTCCATATCGCGACCAGAGGACTTCTATGTCCTGGACGGGCTCAGTGCCCCTGCTTATTTCGCGGCCCACAGCCCGTGGGAGATATTTCCCTCCGCCATGGTCATCTCTGGCGGGGGTTTCAACAAAGTCACTGTGGGCTCCGTGAAACAAAAGTTCGAGCACCTGGTCAACACAAGCTCCAACAAGGTAACCACGCTTGATCAGGCCCAGAAGGGCTCCGTCCCCATCTCCTTCTACCGGGAGGAGCTCCTCGGGGGTTCCCCGAACTTAAGCATGCCTTTGCTCGTCAGAGCCCAAATGGCGAACTTCGACGTTCACAGAATACTCGTCGACCAGGACAGCTCGGTCGACATCATAGACTCCCAGCTATTTTCAACACTTCAGCTGGATGAATCGCACCTTACCCCCTATGTAGGGTCTGATTTACAGGGATTCAACGGGTCAGTGACCAAGCCGTGGGGATACGTCGAACTGATCGTGACCTTCGGTTCAGCTGAGACGGCCAGATCCATCAAGGTGCAATTTCTGGTAATCGACTGCCCGTCGCTTTACCAGTGCATTTTCGGAAGGCCAACTCTGGCCGAGTTGGTAGCGGTGCCCTTAACAGTCCACCTGAAGATGAAGTATTACACTTCAAAGGGAATGGTCGCCACCCTCCACGGCGACATCGAAGCCGCACGACAGTGTTTTGAGGCAGCTACAAAGGGGCTCAACGCCATTGCGTCCAAGCCGAAAGCGTCGGGCAAGCCAGCATTGCCAAGCAGCTCCGAGGAAGCCAAGCCTTTGCCCCAGGTCGACTCCATCGACCTCGATAGTCGCTTCCCCGAAGAAGACCAACCTGAGGAACGAGAAGCTTCTGCCAACCCGTCTACATCGTCCAGCAGCAGCTCCCATCCGATGCGCCCTATCCCAGATGGCAACTTCGAGATCGTTCTGTTCGGCGAAGACCCCCAACAGGAAGTGAAGATTGGAGCAGACCTGCCCGATATTGCGAGGAAGCAGCTCAAAGCATACCTCCAGGAGAATGCCGACCTCTTCGTATGGAGCACCGCCGAAATGCCCGGCTTGGATCCATCTATCTCCTGTCACCAGCTAACAATCGACCCGACCATCAAGGCCGTAGCACAACGTAAGAGAATCAGTCTCTGGAGAAAACGGAGGCTGCTGAAAAAGCTGTAAAGGACCTCCTCGAGGCCAAATTTATTTCGGAGGCCAAGTACACCACTTGGCTGTCCAACGTTGTACTAGTTAAAAAATCTAATGGAAAATGGCGCATCTACATTGATTACACCGATCTCAATAAGGCATGCCTGAAGGATGCATACCCCCTCCCCAATATTGATAAACTCGTTGATAATTCCGCTGGTTTTAAACTTCTATCGTTCATGGACGCCTACTCGGGCTATAATCAAATTCTGATGGCAATGTCCGACAAAAAATACACGGCCTTCATGACCGAATCGGGAAATTATTACTACAACGTAATGCCCTTCGACCTGAAGAACGCCGGAGTAACGTACCAACGAATGATGAACAAAGTATTCCGGGGCGAAATAGGCGACATGCTCGAAGTCTACATGGACGACATGATCGTAAAATCCCATGAGGAAACCGATCATACTTCCCATTTGAGGAAGGTCTTCGAACAGGCTAGGAAATACAAAATGCGTTTTAATCCGGAGAAGTGCACGTTCGGTGTCCGGGCATGGAAAATTCCTCGTCTTCTACTTGACGGAATGAGGAATCGAAGCCAATCCTGACAAATGCAGGGCATTCTCCGAGTTTCCTACGCCCAGGTCCAAAAAATCCATCCAGTCCCTCAACGGGATGCTCGCATCACTATCTCATTTCGTGGCCAGGTCCGCCCAGCACGCCCTACCATTCTTCAAACTCCTCCGCAAGGAGGTAGCATTCGAATGGACCGAGGAGTGTGACAAGGCCCTTCGCCATCTGAAATGAGTGCTCTCAGAGCCGTTGGTCCTCTCTCGCCCAGACAATGGCAAAACGTTGTACCTGTACCTGGTCGTAGCAACCGAAGCAGTGAGCGCCACTCTCATCTGCGAGACACCTGACGGGCAGAAACCCATATATTTCACGAGAAAAGCGCTACAAGGACCAGAGTTAAGATACCAACAGATAGGAAAGGTGGCACTGGCCCTCATCAATGCAGCCAGAAGATTAAGACACTACTTTCTGGCTCACACGATCGTGATTCGAACAGATCGACCCATAAAGCAACTGCTCGGACGACCAGATATGGCCAGCCGAATGCTCAAATGGTCATTAGAACTGTCCGAATTTAACATCCAATATGAAAGCAGAAAAGCCCTCAAGGCCCAAGCTCTGGCTGACTTCGTCGCGGAAATGACATTCGCAGACTCCCCCGCAAGCAGAGCGCGCAAATGGACCATTTTCGTTGACGGTGCCTCAAGCTCGGCAGGGAGCGGCGCGGACATCATACTGGAAAGCGACGAAGGAATCATCATTGAAGTATCACTCACCCTGTCCTTCCCAACCTCCAACAACCAGGTTGAGTACGAGGCCTTCCTCGCTGGGCTATGCCTTGCCGAGGACCTGGGCGCAGAAGAAGTCGTCATTTGCACGGATTCACAACTTGTGGCCCTCCAGGTCTGGGGAGAATATCAAGCCAAAAACGACAACCTGACCGAATACTTGGCCCTAGTCAAGAAGGAGATGGCGAAGTTCACAACAGTGGAAGTGAAACACGTTCCCCGCGAACATAACGCGCGAGCAGACGTGCTATCCAAATTAGCTAGCACAAAGAAGAAAATCGGAAACAAATCCGTGATACAGGAAGTACTTCCTCGACCCAGTATCGAGAAGACATCCCCGACCCTCGACGTGCAGGTAATCAGCGACAACAACTTCTGGATGACCCCAGTCTACAACTATCTCGCCAAAGACGAACTTCTGTCCGACCCAAAGGAGGCCAGCATAGTCAGGCGAAGAACCTGCTCTTATGTCTTGGCCGAAGATAAACTCTACAGGTGGGGATTCTCCATTCCGCTGCTCAAATGCGTCGAGGAGGAAATGGTCGTACACATCCTGCGTGAAATCCACGAGGGAATCAACACCCAACATCTCGACGGAAGGTCCCTTGCTCGAAAGGCCCTCCGAGCAGGATACTACTGGCCGACCATCCAACACGTCGCGAAAGAACACGTGAAGAAATGCGATAAATGCCAATGGCACGGGGACATGCACCTGGCTCCGCCTAACGAGCTCAAGGCTATGTCCTCCCCGTGGCCATTCGCCTGGTGGGGCCTAGACATCCTAGGACCCTTCGTGGTAGGATCAAGTCAGAACAAATACCTAATTGTGGGCGTAGACTATTTCACAAAATGGATAGAAGCGGAAGCTCTAGCCAAAATAACGGCCCTCAACATCCTGCATTTCTACAAACGAAACATCCTTGCACGCTTCGGTATCCCCCAAGCGATAGTAATGGACAATGGGATGCAATTCACGGACAAGAAGTTCTAAGACTTCGTCGCCCAACTGGGCACGAAGCAGCACTTCGCATCCGTAGAGCACCCTCAAACAAACGGGCAAGCTGAAGCAGCCAACCGAGTTATCCTTCGAGGCCTCTAGCGAAGGTTGGATGAAACAAAGAAGGCATGGGTCGAGGAACTGCACAGCGTACTATGGGCATACCGCACAACTCCACACTCAACGTCCGGGGAAACACCTTTTCGCCTAGTATATGGGACCGAGGCTGTAATCACGTGCCCTCTAGGCGGACAGAGTCGCCCCTAGACGAGGAGATGAACGACGAGCCATTGAGAGAAGAACTCGACCTCGTCGAGGAAATCCGAACCGGGGTAGCCCTCCGTGAAGCCTCACTGAAACAAAAAATTACCATCAGGCACAACGCCAAGGTGATACGATGAGAGTTTGACGTGGGAAGCCTTGTTCTAAGAATAAACCATAAAGACTCTCGCGAAGGCAAACTAGCAGCCAACTGGGAAGGACCCTACCACGTCCGAGCAAAAACGAAAAATGGGGCCTACTACTTAGAACATCTCACCGGGGAAGAACTTGCTCGACCATGGAACACCGAAAAGCTAAAACAATACTATAGCTAAGGCCCTGATTCTCGGTTCGACCGTCACAACGACGGATATCAGATACCAACCACTATGCACGTCTAAGTACAAACGTCGCATACGAATAAAGCAGAACCCCGCTCAGTAACGAGCCGGGTAACTGCTCGACAACGGTCCTCGATCGAGCATCACTGTCGTCAAAGTACCATGACTAGCAGAACCCCAACTCGCGATGGAACGTTCACGCCGCGAACTCAGGCGTCAAATGCGACCTGAGCTCCGCACCCCCACCAGGATATTCCCTGGCCGTTCGACCAGTTCCCCTCACTGCCAAACACATCTACATCGAGCAATCCCCCTAAATTATTCGCACAAGTCAAATACTCCCAATCACGGGCAGACACACATTCACAACGAGCATGAGTACAACACTTAGCAAAAAATAAAAGCAAGTAAAGTCATGCAGATAACAGAATCAAACATGTAATAATTTAACATAATAATTTAACATAACATGTAATAATTACAACAGTCACTCGGCACGCAGGCCGGACAAGTTACAACATCAAAAGCACAAACTCCTCACTCATCCATGTGCTCGGCTGGCTCAGACTGAGGTCCCTGGTCCTCTACGGGCTGATCCTCGGGGTTCCCTTCAAGGAGAGCGTCGGGCATGACAATCCGACCATCCTCAACATGCGACAAATAGTGAGTACCCTAGACAGAAAAGTCAAGCTCAGGGTTCACCACCCGCAGCTGAGCTACGGCATTTCTAAAGGACTCCTCCGCAACAACAATGCCGTCATCCTCGACCATTAGTGTTGTGGTGAAAATCAGATAACAAATTATTAATTAATTTGCATCATTTTTCTTTCACAACCGACTTTGATTTATCCAAAGGAAAGGTTCAAGATCGTTAGAAAAACCTAAAGGGAAAGATCTAAGATTCGGGGGTTGGTTACACCTAGGGAAGGTATTAGCACCCTAAACGTCCGTAGTATTCTCCGGGAACCTCTTGTTAATGTTATCTTATGTTTGCTAAAGGGTTCTATGCTAAAGGTTACTTAGCAGGGGAAGTGATAAATTCATTATGATGAATATCACTAAGAGTTAAGGAACTCTCTCCTAATGCTAGTTGTAATTTCTATGGCTCTGGTGAGGCCAAGAAATTGAAGTTTTCTCCTAAGAGGTTACTTAGGTTAAGGTGGGGGTCATGACTTTAGGATTCAACATGTTTAACCTTCCTTTGGAATAGGGGAACAAAAAGAGAAAAAAAGAATAACACAAAAAAAGGTCATAGAAGATGAAACATTGATATAAGATAATATAATGAAAGCAACAATGAGCATGAAGATGGCAATATGACACATGATGTGTAGACATGAGATAAATATCAAGATATCAATTAGACAAAGACAAACCAAAGATATTGAACTTGAGAAAATATATCACACATCATAAGTCAAAATATAGTCATGAATAAAAGATCAATCAAGATGATATTCCAAGTTTAGACAATACCAATCACGAATTAAATCAACAATCAACTAATAAGATAAATTAAAAAGAGTTAAACATTAAAAGATCAATAAGGTTATAATGAAGATTCAACAATTTATAAAATAATGAGAGTGGAAATTCACATTAAAAAAATTAATTCTTTTAAATAACTAATTAAGAAAATAAATTGCTAAGATAAATAAATATGGAGTTTTAAAAATAAAATTCAGATTTTCTAAAAAAATAAATTGTTTTTAATAAACTTTAAATGAAAGGAAATAGTTAACTAAGAAGAAAGGGAAATAGCACAAGTAGGGTTTGAACCCACGTCCCCTACCTGAACACCCAAAACATATACCACCTGGGCTATGCGTGCGTGGTGAATACAAAGCGTAAGCAATACATAAAATAACAAGGCGAAAATGAAAAAAAAACAGAAAAACAAAAGGGTTGATCCGCAGGATCGAACCCGTGCAAGGCAAGTGAAAGGCGAAAGAGTGCATAGTGTGTGACCGTTGGGACGACGTGTACATCCAAACATTATACAACTTGATAAATATATAACATATATCGTGTGCATATATTCAAAATAAAAAAACAAACCAATTTACTAACAGACATAGCGACTAAACCAAACACAGTACCATATTAGTCCTACACAAGACCAAAAGATTTCAATACGTAAGGCTATTAACTGTGGTTAACAAATGATTTCATGAGAAAAACACATCAAGCCATGACATTATGATAACAGTAGCATAACACCAAAACGTATGAAGTCATGCATTTCACTAAACATGTATAAACCAAACTGAACTGGTGCTGGCCTAATTCAAAGCAGGTTGGTACACAACAACATTTTAACAACATAATAATGAACCAAAAGTCTTAACAATCAAACACAAATGCCAATTAGATATCAACCAACCTATGTATAAGAAGCAATAATCCATAGCATAGCAATATTAATACAAACATAACCAAATGGCCATAGATCAATAGGTTAGTAACTCAAAACTGTCAGATCAATCTCAAACACATTAAGCAATTTCAACATTTAAGCAAAGACAAAAATACAACTCAAAGGTAATGTGATTCTAAACTCTTAGTTTGTGACACAAATGATAGACAAGTAATAGGTTATCCTGTTAACATTAAACTCATCAACAAATTGTGAACAAGCAAGGACCACAACACAACCAATTTTAACAGTTCACACATTTAAAATCAGATGCAGCAATGGTATACATGAGGAAAGACATTCTGTGCATTGGCAATGTGAAGGACATAGGTCACCAAAAATTAATGCAAACAGCAGACATAGTCTTATTATGAGTAGCATACAAGATACATGTAGGTTGAAGTTCAAAATCGTGTCAAGATTACAAGCATACAAAAGAAAATTGTACTTAGTCCTAAAATCCTAGAGACAGAAAACGTAAACTCATACAAATGATCATACATCCCCAAAACATAAACTGTAGTCAATGAGATTCAAGTTAAGTGGCATTTAAGCATGGACAGAATATGAGCAAAACAGGGACTATACTTCATCATAAGGCAGTTAAAATCAGTCACAGTTCACACAAAACCACATTGCAAAGATACAAATCATACTAATGGTAAAGGGGCAAATGACATGGCACATGATATGCAACAACCAATATTTCTTCAGGCACTATCATTTAAAGACAAACAATGGCATAGTTAGGAGTTAAGTTAAAACACATTAAGGTCAACATTATGAATACACGTATTGACATTAAAACAAAAGCTAGATATCAAAAGGAAACTGAGTTGATAGTCTCAATAAAGATGTCTAGGTAAGTACAAGCAAGAGAGAATAATCAAACACATAAGGCAGGATCAAACACGACCACCAGAAGTAATGCAGAGCATAATATGGTCATCAATTTAAATCAGAAGAGATTGCTACTCAGAGTTGGTTTTATAGATAACATGAATACAACAAAGCATGGTTATATTAAAAACAAAAGTTCAAACATCATTTAACATATCAAACAAACAAGACTAACAATGGCAAATTAGTTAACATAAAAACTGTCATTTCATTCTCAAAGGCAGTTGGCATGATCACAGAGAAACCTTTTACAACAACAAATAAAACCAATAGAAAAAATTTAACAAATTCACAACAACTGTTAATACATGACTGAAAATAGCACAACCAAGGTTATGGTAAAAACAACATTTCCAAAAGACATACCAAGCATACCATCACATATATTCAAGGGACTCAAGAACTTATGTATTAACATCAAAACAAAATGCGCAACATCATTTTAGGTCAGTAACATAAACAACTTAGATGACAATAAAGTCCATACATGCATTACAAGCTTAAAGAAATGAAAAGCATACCATAATAAACATCTAACAGCCATCAAAACAAAATTAAAACAATCATACCATGAACACATGAATAGATTAAAGATAAAGGAAAAGAGAGTTACCAACTGAACTTGCTTCTCTCTGGATTGACCACAAATTCTTGATGCTAACCCTCACTCACTTCTCGTTTGAATTCCAATATTTAGTGTGTTTTCGTAGAAATTGTTGGTGTCCCAAGAACTAAAATTGAACCTCCTTAAATAGGCAAGGCATTGGGTTGATGAAAAGCATCATGGGCCGGGTCAATTCCTCAAACATCTGGTGGACATAAGTTAGCAACTAGGGTTTTCGTTTGAAATTGAAACTTGGTCCAATTCTGGGAGATAAACACGCCGGCGTTTCCAGATGTGCAGGGTCACACTCATCACTTTGTGAATGGATTCAGAGCTCTTCCATTGATGCTATTGAGAAGGGTACCAAATGGAGCAAAGGTTGGAGATAGCGTGGACAGATTCGCAGATGGAGCAGGTCGTATGCTAGAATTGGAAATCTTCTCTGAACCATTTTTTGTGCAACACACAGCTGAGCTTGAACAGGAATGGATTTGGAGATTTCAAATTGGGGAATTCGCGCCAACGACATTGTGGTTGAAGTGGATTCAATGAATTGAATGGATCCAAAACACGTTGAATTTCTTTTCATCATCCAGAACTTTTCAGCAAGAACGAAATAGGAGAATAAACTTGGTTCTCTTTGGTCTCCTTGATGTCACGTGTCATACTCTCATTGGTTGAGGGAATGGCTGAAAAGTCAAACACCACCAAGCTTAACTCTCATTGGTCCATGGTAGTGAAATAAGAGTCCAAAATTGCAAAATGAAATTGGTCACGGCAAGCTTATTTTGGGCACACTCTCTTAATAATATGGTTGTTGAAAATAATAAACAAACTACTTAATATTTAGATTAAGAATTAACTTAAAAGAAACTAAATGGATAATTAACCTAGTTAATTAAAATTTGACTTAAATTAGGATTAATTTAAATTAAATAAAACTAAAACAACTCAAATATAATAAAATAAAATGGGCCAAATTGAAATTAACCTAATCATAAAACAAATAAAAGCTAAGATAATTATTAAATTAAAATATGGAGAAAGATAATAGAGCAACGAATAGCAGAAAAATGAGGGTAAAATTTGGGGTACAACAGTTGCCCCTATTTAAATATCTTCACCCGATGACATGAGAGATAAAGATCCTCATGTGATCAATAGTGCAAGATATTTAAATACATATAACCGAATATTTTGCCCTCAGATGCACACACATGCAATGCAATAAACATGATGCCAAGAAGATGCAAGAAAAATGCAGACACAACGAGGCACCAAGGGAAAACAAGAAGAGACCAGAGAGCTCCACTAGGGAAAGACAGAAAGGTAGTATCCATGAGAAACACCTCACTGGGGATACGAGCTAACTAACAACACGGACCCGCCAGGGAGACCCCAAAGGGACACTGGAAAAGGACCACAGACAATCTCACTGGGAAAGGATCCAGGGAGATAGACTACTGGGAACAAAACAAACCCACACTCTTCCTGGGTGCGAAACCAGAAAGAAAAACCTGATCACTGGGGATCAGCCTGAAAGCGACAGACAAACAAGCAAAGGCTTCCTCGGGATCTTAAATTGAAGAGTTCAAATTGGGATCTTCAAGAAAAGCCAGGAAGACAGAGACAAAACCTGCGCACCAGATAAGAGTCTTAAGGGTTGAAGAAATTTGTTCCAAGAAGTTTAGCTTAAAGCAAGTTTTCAAAAGAATCCAAGATAAAGGTTCAATGTCCGACACGATTCGAACAAGAACAGTTTTAAGACCAGAAGACAATGCTTGACGCGACTCAAACAAAGTCCAAGTTCAAGTTTGACACGATTCAAACGAGAACAACTTTAAAATAAAAGGATGATGCTTGACATGATTCAAACAAAGTCCAAGTTCAAGTCTGACACGATTCAAACGAGAACAGGTTTTAAAACGAATAGACGATGCTTGACACGATTCAAACAAAGTCCAAGTTCAAGTCTGACGCGATTCAAACGAGAACAGGTTTTAAAACAAATAGACGATGCTTGACACGATTCAAACAAAGTCTAAGTTCAAGTCTGACGCGATTCAAACAAGAACAGGTTTTAAAACGAATAGACGATGCTTGACACGATTCAAACAAAGTCTAAGTTCAAGTCTGACGCGATTCAAACAAGAACAGGTTTTAAAATGAATAGACGATGCTTGACACGATTCAAACAAAGTCTAAGTTCAAGTCTGACGCGATTCAAACAAGAACAGGTTTTAAAACGAATAGACGATGCTTGACACGATTCAAACAAAGTCTAAGTTCAAGTCTGACGCGATTCAAACAAGAACAGGTTTTAAAACGAATAGACGATGCTTGACACGATTCAAACAAAGTCTAAATTCAAGTCTGATACGATTCAAACAAGAACAGGTTTTAAAACGAATAGACGATGCTTGACACGATTCAAACAAAGTCTAAGTTCAAGTCTGACGCGATTCAAACAAGAACAGGTTTTAAAACGAATAGACGATGCTTGACACGATTCAAACAAAGTCTAAGTTCAAGTCTGACGTGATTCAAACAAGAACAGGTTTTAAAATGAATAGACGATGCTTGACACGATTCAAACAAAGTCTAAGTTCAAGTCTGACGCGATTCAAACAAGAACAGGTTTTAAGACGAATGGACGATGCTTGACACGATTCAAACAAAGTCTAAGTTCAAGTCTGACGCGATTCAAACAAGAACAAGTTGAAAAGATCTTTAACATTAAACTTCCCGGGGGACAGTAAAGGTTTAAAGATTCCAATCTGGCGCGCAAAGGTTAAGACCGAACAAGCACGACACAAGACAAACCGGGAATGTCCTTACTTCAATGGGGAAATAAAGAGAGGCACCAACAAAATACCACAAGAAAAACAGAGCGCAAGGATGCGTAGATGCTAGGGTATGATGCATATGCTTAGCTATATGCTAGAAACGACGCGAACAATGCAAAACAAGAAAGAAGAAAGGATAACACAGGCCAACACCCTGAAACCCAAACATCAAGGATAACCGGGGCAATCTTCTTTCCTCTGGAGATGGTAGATCCATGCCAAAAAATATTGTACTGCTAACTCTTCCTGCACCAACTTGATTCCAAAACGTCTTTATTCCAGAGTAAAACTTAGTTTATTTTGTGTTTTCTTAGAAATTGCAACATTTCCGTTTTCAAAATCAAGTGAAAATGACAAAGTTTCGCAGAATAAAGATGACAATAGTCAAGAAAATGGCTCAATAGCTGATATTCATTGAAAAATGGTGACTTGCCAAATAGCAGAGTCCCATGAAATATTACAAATGCGACAAAATGGCAATTTTGGCAAAGGTTACATTGTATTCAATGACCAGTAACAAACTCTATGGACTAAGACTCTAACAGCTGACTTCTCTGGGGACTCCCGGATATAGGTGAGACGTCCTTCAAGCATAATACTTTCGTACCGAATATGCATTCACAGGGTGCGCAAGCTGTTCACCATCCATAGTTGTAAGAAACAGAGACCCTCCTGAAAAGATTGTCTTGACCACAAATGGACCTTCATAATTGGGTGCCCATTTTCTACGGGCGTCTCTTTGTGAAGGTAGAATCTTTTTAAGTACCAATTCGCCTACTCGGAATTCCCGAGTGCGGACCTTTTTATCAAATGCCCTTTTCATTTTCTTCTGGTACAGTTGACCATGACACATGGCCGTCAGACGCTTCTCATCAATTAGGTTTAGTTGATCATATCTTTCTTGAACCCATTCTGCTTCATCCAGCTTAGTTTCCATTAATATCCTTAAAGAAGGTATCTTAACTTCTATGGGGAGGACCGCGTCCATCCCATATACCAGAGAAAAGGGGGTTGCCCCTGTCGAAGTTCTGACTGATGTTCTGTACCCATGTAGTGCATATGGCAACATCTCGTGCCAATCCTTGTATGTTTTGACCATCTTCTGAAGAATTTTCTTGATGTTCTTGTTCGCATCTTCGACCGCTCCGTTCATCTTTGGACGATACGGTGAAGAGTTATGGTGTTCAATTTTGAAGATGTCGCACAGTTCCTTTATGGTTTTGTTGTTCAGATTGGTCCCGTTGTCAGTTATGATCCTATTGGGGATCCCATAATGACAAATGATGTTGTTCTTGATGAAGCGTGCAACTACCTGCTTAGTCACATTGGTGTATGAAGCGGCTTCCACCCACTTAGTGAAGTAATCAATTGCCACCAAAATAAAACGATGTACATTAGATGCTTTAGGCTCGATTGCCCCAATCATATCAATGCCCCACATAGAGAACGACCAGGGTGATGATAGCACGTTTAACAGAGTAGGAGGAACGTGCATTCTGTCCGCATAAATCTGACATTTATGACATTTTCTAACATACTGAATGCAGTCAGTTTCCATGGTCAACCAATAGTATCCAGCCCTCAAAATCTTCCTAACCATGGCGTGCCCATTGGCATGGGTGCCAAAAGCTCCTTCATGGATATCATGGATCAGCAAGTCTGCTTCTCTTTTATCGACACATCTTAGCAAAACCATATCATGATTCCTTTTGTACAGTACACCATTGCTGATGAAGAATTTGGCTGATAATCTTCGTAGAGTCTTCTTATCAAGAACGGAGGCGTTGGCTGGATATTCTTGATTCTTTAGAAAGTTTAAAATATCATGGAACCAAGGTTTGCCATTTGATTCTTCTTCAATGGACTGACAATAGGTAGGCTCAGTCCTCCTTTCAATACTAATTACTGGATCTTCATTGATAAATTTAACTTGCCACATTGAAGCCAGCGTCGTTAAAGCATCAGCCACATGATTCTCAGTACGTGGCACATGACGAAATGTTATCTCATCAAAACACTTAATCAAATCCAAAGCATATGCCTGATAAGGGATAAGCTTCTCATCCTTTGTTTCCCACTCGCCTCTGATTTGATAAACGACTAGAGCAGAGTCACCCATAACTTCAAGAAAACAGATTCCAAGATCGATTGCGGCTTCCAGCCCTAGAATGCACGCTTCATACTCAGCAATATTATTTGTACATCCAAAATCAAACCTGGCTGTAAAAGGGGTATAGCCACCTTCAGGATTAATTATAACAACACCTACTTCATGTCCCTTGTAATTGGACGAACCGTCGAACATCATCTTCCACCTATACTCAGCCCTGGGGTCCTCTTCAGAGCTTGACTCTTCACAATCTTTCACTGCCATGATATCCTCGTCAGGGAAATCAAACTTGAGTGGTTCATAGTCTTCGACTGGCTGATCAGCAAGATATTCTGAAAGAACGCTTCCTTTAATGGCCTTTTGAGTGACATACTGAATGTCATATTTAGATAATAACATGTGCCAACGGGCAAGTCTACCTGTTTGGGCAGGTTTCTCAAAAATGTACTTTATCGGATCCATCTTGGAAATCAACAAGGTAGTATGAAAAATCACGTACTGTCTTAGATGTTTGGCGGCCTAAGCCAGAGCGCAACAAGTCTTTTCAAGTAGTGAGTAATGGCTTTCACTGGCTGCAAACTTCTTACTCAGATAATAAATTGCATGTTCTTTCTGGCCAGTCTCATCATGCTGTCCCAAAACACAGCCCATAGACTCTTCCAAAACAGTCAAGTACATAAAGAGAGGTCTTCCGGGAACCGGAGGAATTAGAATAGGAGGTTCTTGGAGATAACTTTTTAGTTTCTCGAAAGCTTGTTGACAGTCAGCATTCCAGTCTACTGGCTGATCCTTACGGAGTAACTTGAAAATTGGCGCACATATTGGAGTCATGTTGGAGATGAACCTGGAGATGTAATTCAAACGGCCCAAAAATCCTCTAACCTGGGACTCGGTTTGAGGAGCTGGCATTTCTTGAATTGCTCGCATTTTATCAGGATCTACTTCAATGCCCTTCTGGCTAATAATGAAACCCAATAACTTCCCTGACCTGACTCCGAAAGTACATTTTGCAGGGTTTAACCTCAACTGATATTTTCGAAGTCTCTTGAACAATTTCAGCAAATGATCTATATGTCCCTCTTCATTTCGAGATTTGGCTATCATATCGTCCACATATACCTCTATCTCTTTGTGGATCATATCGTGAAACAAAGTCACCATAGCCCTTTGGTATGTTGCCCCGGCGTTCTTTAGTCCAAAAGGAATAACCTTATAACAATAAGTGCCCCACGGGGTAATGAAAGTGGTTTTATCCATATCAGCTGGATCCATTTTAATCTGATTGTAGCCTGAAAAACCATCCATAAATGAGAACATGGCGAAACGAGCCGTGTTATCTACCAGTGTGTCAATATGGGGTAGAGGGAAATCATCCTTGGGACTAGCTTTGTTAAGATCCCTGTAGTCCACACACATTCGTACCTTTCCATTCTTCTTCATAACAGGGACAATATTAGCTACCCACTCTGGGTACTTGGAAACTGCCAGAAATCCGGCGTCCAACTGTCTCTTAACTTCATCTCGAATCTTGAGAGCCATGTCAGGATGTCTTCTGCGAAGCTTTTGTTTTACTGGCGGGCACTCAGGTTAGAAGGGTAATTTGTGGACCACAATATCCGTATTTAAACCAGGCATGTCTTGGTAGGACCAAGCAAACACGTCTACATACTCTTTAAGGAGAAAAATCAACCGCTGTCTAATTTCTGGTTTTAGTGATGCCCCAATCTTGACCTCTTTCTTCTCTTCCTCAGTGCCAAGATTGATAACATCCACCTGCTCTTCATGAGGCTGGAGATCCGTATACTGGTAGTCACACATATCTGCTAGATCCTTGGGTACCTCATAATCTTCCTCCTCTTCAGCTTGATAGACAGGGGAGTCGAAGTCAATGGTAAGGGCAAGGTCATTGAATACAATGGGTTTATGATTCATTCTGTATGGTAGAATGACTTATATTATTAAAATGCACAACAATTCAAGAACATGCGGGATGAAGATGCTTTTGTTTGAAAAGATTGCCATTTTTAGAAACAGAATGCAATAAAGTAAAACAACAAAAATTTAGCAAAAGAGTCATTTCATTGCTTTAAAGTTTGAAAACGGAGGCCCGTACAAAACAATCCACTAGCTTTGAGCAAGACTAGGGAGATGAAAACAACAAATTTAGACAAGTTACTCTGGTTCCGGGTACAAAATTAGGATCTCAACAGACTCCCAATTGCCTAATGAGCCTTCTTGGCGAAAAATCAAACGATCAATGTCTTCGTCTTCTTCAGTACTTTCTATGATTGTATGGACTTGATGTCCACCTCTGATAAATGTCTCCTGCACGGTCTTTATCTTCATTCTTCTTTCTCTTGTACCTGAAGCAGCCTCCTTCTCCAGAGTTGGTCTGTAACCCAACCCTTGGTGTCGGATTCTCTTCTCAACCTCAATAACTTCGCCCCAACCTGCGGGCACGCCGTCTTGAATGGCAGACTGGATACTCTTATATGAAGCAAAAGATGGATATTCTGGTACCACTGGCTTCTCATTGTCGATCATAACTGTATTAGCTATTTCTAGGGCTTGGAAAGAAGTTTCCAATGCATCCTCATCAGCCTCAATATAACGGAAGGATGACAAGTTACTAACCATCAAGTCTTCTTCCCCATGGACGATGACCAGCTTGTCATCGACCACAAACTTCATCTTCTGATGTAAGGTTGAAGTAACAGCGCTTGCCTCGTGGATCCAAGGTCTTCCAAGTAGGCAGCTATAGGCAGGGTTAATGTCCAAAACCTGAAACATAACATTGAATTCCTGGGGTCCAATCAAAACTGGCAGTTCAATTTCCCCCATCACGGATCTTCGTGAGCCATCAAAAGCTTTGACGATTAACGATGTGGGTCTCATGATCCCTCCTTTGTATGCTAGCTTATCGAGAGCCCTCTTTGGTAAGACATTCAGAGAAGATCCTGTGTCTACAAGAACACTAGCCAATGTGTCCTCCTGACACTTCATTGATATGTGCAGAGCAAGGTTGTGTTTTTGACCTGATTGAGTCAGTTCTTCATCACTGAAGCTGAGCGTGTTGCATGCAGTAATGTTAGCGATGACATGATCAAATTGTCTGGCAGTAATGTCCTGGGCCACATGAGCCTGAGCCAATACTTTCTGTAGTGCTGATCGGTGGACCGGTGAATTAATCAACAGGGATAACATAGAAATTTTAGACGAAGTCTGGTGGAGCTGATCCACGACCCTGTAGTCACTTCTTTTTATTATCCTGAGAAACTCTTCATCATCATCCTTGGAGATTACTTCTTTACCTTTGTCATTGGTAGGTATACGCACCTCACCTTCTTTATCAGACACTTCTTTGTTCATAGGGGTATGAATCCTTCCACTCCTCGTCATTCTTCCTATTCCTACTATATTGGACACATTCTTCTCATCAGCCCCCACCTCTTTCCTTGGGACTGGTTCTTCTATGACGACCCCCACCTATTTCCTTGGGATCATTTCCTCCTTCTTCTTACCACTTGTAATGTCTTCGTACATAAATGGTAATGCTTTGGTTCCTCTAAACCTGAACGGGACTGGCCTGGGGGAATTATTTTGCCTGGCGTGATTAACAGGGGAAGCAACTTTAGATCTATTGAATCTTGGAACTGATTGCTTAAACACTGGACTCACGGTATTTGCCCCAGGATTGTTGAACACAGGGACTACTTATGTGTTTTCTTCTTCATCAAGCACTGGCACTTGCTTTGGCAGATTGAACACTGGTTCAATCACTGCTATTCTGCTTTCTTTTTTGAAAATTTGTAAGAAACCTTCATCAATCAGTTACTGAATATCATCTTGAACCAACTGACACCCTTTATTACTAACATCACACTCCTCACACCCATCATGGCAAACTTTGACCAATCCGGCGCTGAACAGCTTGACATGAAACGTTCTCAAGGGAGTTTTAATCTTTGCTGCATCTGAGATCAATACTTCCTCATCCTCGTCTTTAACAGCATTAGTTGACCCATGAGTTGGCAAGGGGTTACTCTTCACATTTGGCTGGTTATTAGCAAAAGACAGAATGTTCTTTTCTATCAAACTTTTCACCAGATTCTTTAGCGCCAAACACCCTTCTAAATCATGGCCCACTCCCCCTTGATGGAAAGCACATGTTGCATTAGGATTGAAGAACTGTGTAGATTTTTCAGATGGTGGCCCCAATGGCCTAGTAACAATTAATCCTTGCTCCACCAGCGAAGGATACAATGTTGTATACGCCATCGGTATGGGTGGAAAATTTGGTGTTAGTGCCTGTCTTCTTGGAGGGGTATTTTGCTGTGGCGCTGGCCGCCTCGGCTGTTGGTAATTCTGATTTTGATTCTTCGGCCACTGCTGTTGATTTTGTGGTTGGGAAAGAGGAGCTTGTTGCATTATCTGATGATTAAAAGTGGGCATAACAGACACCACATATGGTTGTTGTGCGAACTGCATGGGGTAAACTGGTTGTAGAGGAAAACTGGGACCTGGTGGTGGTTGGAATAGAGGTCGTTTAGGGTTCTGCCTCTTCCCTGTCATAATAGCGTTAGTCTTGCCTTCCTTCTTCTTATGAAAATTACCCGGAGACTTCTTGATACTGGCTCTAGTGGAACTGTTTGGTGAGCTGGCTACCTTTCCGCTTTTTAGACCTGCCTCTACTTTCATGCCAATTGCAATGATATCAGAAAAATTAGCCCCAATATTACTGATCATTTTCTCATAGAATTCCGGTTTTACAGTGTCTACAAACCAATCAGCTAATTCCTTCTCAGTCAATGGTGGTTCAACTTGTGATGCAGTCTCTCTCCACCTTTAAGCATATTCTTTAAATGACTCAGTGTTCTTCTGAGTCATGGTCAATAGCTGTCTACGATCAGGAGCTAAATCCAAGTTATACTTATAGTGCTTTATGAAAACGTCCATAACATCTTGGAAACACTTAATCTGAGATTGGCCTAACCTTAAATACCACTTTGCGGCAGCGCCCTTCAGGCTGTCCTGGAAACAATGGATCATTAACTTATCGTTATCCATATATGCCGCCATTCTTCGGAGATACATGACAAAGTGTGCCTTAGGACACGTAGCACCAGAGTACAATTCAAAACTTGGTAACTTGAATTTTGGTGGAATTACTAGATCGGTGACCAGACACATATCCTTAAGGTCAGAACTGAAGACATTGTCTCCCTCCATGGCTTTCAGCTTTCTTTGCATAATTTCCATATTGGCTCTTAATTTCTCATTACTGTCATCCCCCTCCATGGATATGTTATCATTAATGAAATGATGCTGATTCTGAAAAACGGGTTGAAACTGGGTTTGAACCACATGCGGAGTATAAGTTGGAATAGCTTGTTGATTCTCACTGAACAACGGCACCGCTTGTTGCGTAGATTGAGGAGTTGTGGCCCGTATAAACTCAAATGGCATCCCTAAAGTAGAGTCCCCAATAGGTATGACTGGCGGCTCAACAGTTGTAGCGATGACTTCTGAGACTACAGTGGCTTGTGTATCCATCTTTGCTCGTATAATACTCAAGGCTTCCATAATCTGCCCCATTCCTACTCTCAATTCACTGAGCTCGTCGTTAACATGATCCAAATTCTCGCAATTCTCAGACATTCTTCCTCTTCAAATCTGCACCAAGTTGTTGTAACGATGTAGAGAATTCAGGGTGATGGTTCAACAATCACAACAACTGGAGAAGATAAGACGACAATGAAACACAAAAGAAATGCACATGCATATGCGAGAATGCAGATGAGATGCACATGCAGGCTAAACCATCAAGAACTAAAAAGAGTTCACAAACAGTGTAAATATCAGGATTACTAATAACATAACTTTCCATTGAAAATAAGATAAGTGCTTACAGAAAGGAAATGTTACAATCATTGTTCGGATCACATTAAAAAGAAATACAACTTTTAAAAAAGCTTACAACAATAGATTACAACTATGGAAAATAGGGCAGCCCTTCGCCTTCCCTGATCCCTTCCATGATTTCTTTGATAAGTCACTTGGTTTTGGCTTTCTCCAAAGTCAGCTCCCCTAATAGCTCCATCCTTCTCTGTTCCGCACTGGTGGACGCCTCATAATACGGAGTGGGCTTTCTCATGCTGAGTGAAATCCCTCGTGCCCATTTTAGATGAGCTTCAGTGATAGGACCGTTGGTGATCCATTTTTGATAATTAATGAAAAGCCATGCTTCCCCCATCTTGAGTTTTTCTTCAAATCCTTCTCCGTATCCATAGTACATCAGCTCCAATTCTTCTGGTCTGGGCTCCTCTTCAATTGGATGACCCAACTGGCAACATGCGAGTACAGGGTTATAGTTTATACAACCAAGTCGACCCATGAGCGGCACATTGGGATAGTCTCCATAACTAACAATTATTATGGTTCCTTCAGGGTTTGTATCGTACCACTTGATGTCAAAATGCCTCAGTTCCATTAGTTTTTTGACCCAAAGAGCGTTGTCACTCACTTCCCAAAACGTTGGTGTCGTAGGTAAGTATGAAATGAACCACTTGTATAGTAATGGAGCACAGCAAACAATCACACCTTTACTCCTCATAGTCTGCGTGGTGACCGAGAAGTACATATCAGCCGGTAAAGTGGGAACAGGGTTCTGACCCATAAAGATTCTGATTGCTTGGACGTCGACAAAATCTTTAACATTGGGAAATAGGAATAACCCGTACACCAACAAAGCAAACATTGACTCAAACATTACAGAGTTTCCGCTTTCCTGAAAGTGGAGAGCTGTCTCAATTAGAAATTGGGCAGGTAGCCCCCGATACCCCTCCCTGGTGGTTATATTTTCTCGGATGTGTCTCTTTCGGATCCCTAATCCTACGACAATCTCTTGATTAATGAATTCTTCTTCCACACCGGAAAAAGGGGGATAATGCTGAACGGGTAGTCCTAGCATATGTGAATATTCTTCTATAGTTGGGACTAATTGGAAATTTGGAAAGATGAAACATCGGTATGCTGGATGATACCTCTGTACCAAGGTTTCTAGCAGTCCTTCTTTTACTTGCAATTTCATTAATGATAGCAGGTCCCCATACTTGTCAATAAAGCTTGGCGGATCTTCAATTCTTCCTCCGATCTCTATCAAATGCTCAACATTTGGGATCAGGAAAGTGATGGGCCAGTTTATGTTCTTAGCAGCGTCCATTTTCCACGAAGTCTGCAAAACAAAATTTAGTACCTCGACAGTTTAGCAAAACAATGCAAAAAGATGCAATATGATATGCAGATGCAAAGCTAATCTATCAAGAAACACAGAAGATTGCAAGGCTTTTGACAATGATATTTCAAAAATTCTTCTTCATTAAGCAAGTTCGGCATTCATTACATTCGGAGCAGAGTATCTTCATGCTCTTAGTACAAAAGTGGGTTGTTACCATAACTGAAAAGATAACAACAATAATGAAAATAAATAACATAGGAACCTAGCAGCAGGATCTTTAGAAGTTAGATCCGCTGATAGATGTTTCCCCTTCCTCATCCTTCTCCCTCATCAGTTTCTCAATGCATCCCTTAATCCTTTTCTTCTCGAGTAACAACCCTGTCAATGTTTCCTCCAGTCCTTGTCTAGTTCTGAGCGGCTTGTGACGGGAATAGGGTTTCCTCATCACACTGGCTATCTCACGAGACCATTCCAGATGCGTCTCATTGACAGAGCACTCCGCCTTCCACAACTACTTATTGATTTGACACCACGCTTGCTCAAGAAACATTTTCATTTCGTAGCCGTCTCTTTACCCATAATACATAATGTGTAAATCTTCCTTGATTATGGGTCCCTTCCCCATATGACCCAGCTGTCGACGGGCGAGCACAGGATTGTAGTTGATGCAGCCGTTTCTTCCCAACAGGGGTACATTAGGGAAATCCCTGCAGCTGGTAATTATGACAATCCCTTCTTCTATTGGGTTATGCCTTTTGACATCCGTGTGCTTCAAACTCATCAGTTTTTCAATCCATACTTGACAATGTTCTACCTCCCAGAAAGCAGGGATTTTTGGCAAGTAGGATGTGAACCACTTATATAAAAGAGGTACACAGCACACAATTTCTCCACATCCTTTGTTGTACTTGGTTTGAATCGTGTGATACATATCAGCCAGCAAGGTAGGGACTGGGTTATGGATTCTGAAAATTTGTATTGCCTGAGTATCAACGAACTGCTTCGCGCCTGGAAACAACACCAGCCCATAGATCATTAAGGCAAGTGTTGCCTCATACAGTTCCTCCTTTCCTCTATTCTTGAAGTACATTGCTTTCTCAAACAAGAATAGTGAAGGTAATCCAAGTCGTCCTTCTTTAACAACTAAATTTGCATGGATATCAGCAAATCTGATTCCGGTAGTCGTTGCAATGTCTCTAGCTGATGGCATTGATTCTAAACCGGAGAAAATTGGGGTATTGTTGACGGGGATCCCAATTATAGCAGAAAATTCCTCTAAGGTTGGAACTAATTAGAACTCAGGGAATAAGAAGCAACGGTAATTGGGGTGATACAATTGCACCAGCACTTCCAATGGTCCCTCAGTCACTGGAACCCTTAGCAGTTGTGAGAGGTTTCCATATTTGTCAGCAAAGTCTGAAGGATCCTCAATCATGTCGCACATCCAGATCAGTTGTTGAAGTTCCGGGAGCTCGAAGTAATAAGGCCAAACTTGCTTTTTAGATTCCATATCAACAAAGTCTGCAAAAATATCATTAGTTTCTTGATAGTTAGCAAAAAAATGATGATGCAATGCAAAATGATGGTTGTGATTCAAGAGAACTCAGTATTGTATCCTTTCAAATTTTAAGGAACATTTTTCTTAGAGGAAAACTCATTTCATTGATAATAAAGTTTTGAATTACAACATAAGACAAATACATCTTCAAAAAAAACCAAAATAGAATATGAAATAAAGAAAACTAGGTCCTAAGCCATCAATCAATCTTCTCCCCTTAATCTCATGGCGAGTTTCTGGTTCTCCTTCTGTAGCCTTTCGTTCTCGTCAATAAGCTCAACCAACTGTGACTTCCATGGTTCGAGCGGAGATGATGTGCTAGAAAATAAGTCCTCTTGCATCTTCCTTCTTTTGACAGATTCTTCTTCTTTTCTCCTGAGACTCTTCTGCAATTCATTCATTTTAAAGTTAAGGATATGATACTTGTTCATCCAAGCATTCCTTTCTCGCTCTGCTTGAGCCAATCGAATCTTTAATTCATCTTCATTGCTAGTGAAGTAAAGAACAGGATCTCTGGGAGCTAGTGGGATAGGATCATGACGATCATATGGTATCTTCAACTCGACAGCCCTCTTTTGCACCCATTGAGTGTAAGATTCTGAAGCCAAACACTCGGGTAAACCCAAAGCAGATATACCTCTAGTGTGAACATGTCGCCAAGCGTGAGCCATCATTTCCTTAAGTACGGGGTCCTTATCCTCTTCAAAGAACAAACCTTCCAAGTAAATAACCATGTTGACGACAAGCCAAGGCAGGATTGTAGGTTATGCCTCCTTTTGTGCTAAGAAGCGGTACATTAGCAAATCCTCTACAGCTAACAATCATATCTTTGCCTTTGAGCGATGGGTGGTACCACTCAAGATCAGTGTTGGTGAGAGACATGATCTTCTCTGACCAAATAAGTCCATCCTGGAGATCCCAAAAGGTCTTAGAACGGGGTAAATGGGAGATAAACCATCTATATAATAGTGTGGCACAACATGTTACCATCCCTCCCTTATGAGCAGTCCTCAAGTGCACTGAGTGGTAGGCGTCTGCAAGCAGTGTTGGAACTGGATTTCCAATGATGAAGATCTTGATCGCATTCATATCAACAAAGTTATCGATGTTGGGAAACAAGAACAACCCATAAATAAGTAGGGCCATAATATCTTCAAAATCCACCATATTCTTCATGCTAGCATACTGATGGGCCTTCTCCATTAAAAACTTGGCAGGTAACCCAAAAAGTCCTCCCTTGACAACCAAGTTAGCCTTAACTTCTGACAACTTGAGATGGGCTGCCTCTGCAACTTCCTTTTCTTTAGGCGTCCTTTCCAGACCAGAGTAAGGTAGGTTTGGAGTGATGGGAATACCAACTAGAATGGCATACTCCTCGAGCGTAGGCATTAACTGGTAATCCGGAAAAGTGAAACAATGATACATAGGGTCATAAAACTGTATGTGAGTAGGGAGCAATTCGTCTACCATCTTGGTCTTCATCAGAGAGAAAATCTTCCCATACTTGTCTTGGAATGTTGATGATTCATTGATTGGCCTACCCAGATTTTTTAGATCTTCTAATTTTGGACTAATGAAGGTGTACTTCTTCGTTTTCCTTTTTTCAAGATCCATCCTATAAAGTTTGCAAAACAAAACTGAGTTCCTTGAATACACAATGCAGATGATGCAAGGATGAATGCAACAAACACACATAGACAGGTAAGCACAAAGAACACAGAGCAACCTAGGTTAAAAGTCACGAGCATGAAGTCAAAGGTCTACCCATCCCAAAGGTATGTACTATGGTTTTCACCTGCAAGACAAGGTTCTAAAAGAGTTCCCAGAGTCGACGACCCATCTTTCGGATTTTATCGACTTTCCAATTGCTTGGTGATCAACAAAATTCTCAAGAGAGTCTCATTTGAGTGTAGCATCGCGTAGCAACCATTTGGGATTGCTCCCTCACAGTCCTTTCACTACGTCCTAAACAGGCCAAGTGGGGTAAAGGGTAACTAAAGGTCATCAGTATCTCTGGCTCCTAGGTCGAAAGTAGTAACGGATTCACGATTGCTCGTTCAACATATACCACTTTTGAGAGGGCCTCAACTGAGTGTGGACTTCTAGTTCCCTCCTTTGGGATTTCTCCCTCAAAGTTCCCTTGACTATGTCCACGGTTCCTAAACATATGTGTTCTCTCAAGTCCGGGTTAGGACTTATCTCACTCATTGATATCATGTCAACCCAAACCAAACAGGATAATATCAAACAGATATATAAGCATACAAGCAGATATGACATACAAGCAATCATACAAGTAGATAAGCAAACATGAATAACATAAAACAAAGGTAGGCTTAACCCTCTTAGGAAAGGACCAGCAATAGGTCTAACTCTCCCCAGTGAAATCGCTATTTCTGTGGCGGTGAAAATCGGATAACAAATTATTAATTAATTTGCATCATTTTTCTTTCACAACCGACTTTGATTTATCCAAAGGAAAGGTTCAAGATCGTTAGAAAAACCTAAAGGGAAAGATCTAAGGTTTGGGGGTTGGTTACGCCTAGGGAAGGTATTAGCACCCTAAACGTCCGTAGTATTCTACGGGAACCTCTTGTTAATGTTATCTTATGTTTGCTAAAGGGTTCTATGCTAAAGGTTAGTTAGCAGGGGAAGTGATAAATTCATTATGATGAATATCACTAAGAGTTAAGGAACTCTCTCCTAATGCTAGTTGTAATTTCTATGGCTCTGATGAGGCCAAGAAATTGAAGTTTTCTCCTAAGAGGTTACTTAGGTTAAGGTGGGGGTCATGACTTTAGGAGTCAACATGTTTAACCTTCCTTTGGAATAGGGGAACAAAAAGAGAAAAAAAGAATAACACAAAAAAAGGTCATAGAAGATGAAACATTGATATAAGATAATATAATGAAAGCAACAATGAGCATGAAGATGGCAATATGACACATGATGTGTAGACATGAGATAAATATCAAGATATCAATTAGACAAAGGCAAACCAAAGATATTGAACTTGAGAAAATATATCACACATCATAAGTCAAAATATAGTCATGAATAAAAGATCAATCAAGATGATATTCCAAGTTTAGACAATACCAATCACGAATTAAATCAACAATCAACTAATAAGATAAATTAAAAAGAGTTAAACATTAAAAGATCAATAAGGTTATAATGAAGATTCAACAATTTAAAAAATAATGAGAGTGGAAATTCACATTAAAAAAAGTAAATCTTTTAAATAACTAATTAAGAAAATAAATTGCTAAGATAAAGAAATATGGAGTTTTAAAAATAAAATTCAGATTTTCTAAAAAAATAAATTGTTTTTAATAAACTTTAAATGAAAGGAAATAGTTAACTAAGAAGAAAGGGAAATAGCACAAGTAGGGTTTAAACCCATGTCCCCTACCTGAACACCCAAAACATATACCACCTGGGCTATGCGTGCGTGGTGAATACAAAGCGCAAGCAATACATAAAATAACAAGGCGAAAATGGAAAAAAACAGAAAAACAAAAGGGTTGATCCGCAGGATCGAACCCGTGCAAGGAAAGTGAATGGCGAAAGAGTGCATAATGTGTGACTGTTGGGACGGCGTGTACATCCAAACATTATACAACTTGATAAATATATAACATATATCGTGCGCATATATTCAAAATAAAAAAAACAAACCAATTTAATAACAGACATAGCGACTAAACCAAACACAGTACCAAATTAGTCCTACACAAGACCAAAAGATTTCAATACGTAAGGCTATTAACTGTGGTTAACAAATGATTTCATGAGAAAAACACATCAAGCCATGACAGTATGATAACAGTAGTATAACACCAAAACGTATGAAGTCATGCATTTCACTAAACATGTATAAACCAAACTGAACTGGTGCTGGCCTAATTCAAAGCAGGTTGGTACACAACAACATTTTAACGACATAATAATGAACCAAAAGTCTTAACAGTCAGACTCAAATTCCAATTAGATATCAACCAACCTATGTATAAGAAGCAATAATCCACAACATAGCAATATTAATACAAACAGAACCAAATGGCCATAGATCAATAGGTTAGCAACTCAAAACTGTCAGATCAATCTCAAACACATTAAGCAATTTCAACATTTAAGCAAAGATAAAATACAACCCAAAGGTAATGTGATTCTAAACTCTTAGTTTGTGACACAAATGATAGACAAGTAATAGGTTATCCTGTTAACATTAAACTCATCAACAAATTGGGAACAAGCAAGGACCACAACACAACCAATTTTAACATTTCACACATTTAAAATCAGATGCAGCAATGGTTTACATGAGGAAAGACATTCTGTGCATTGGCAATGAGAATGACATAGGTCACCAAAAATTAATGCAAACAGCAGACATAGTCTTATTATGAGTAGCATACAAGATACATGTAGGTTGAAGTTCAAAATCGTGTCAAGATTACAAGCATACAAAAGAAAATTGTACTTAGTCCTAAAATCCTAGAGAAAGAAAACGTAAACTCATACAAATGATCATACATCCCCAAAACTGTAGTCAATGAGATTCATTTAAGTGGCATTTAAGCATGGACATAATATGAGCAAAACAGGGACTATACTTCATCATAAGGCAGTTAAAATCAGTCACAGTTCACACAACAACCACATTGCAAAGATACAAGTCATACTAATGGTAAAGGGGTAAAAGACATGGCACATGATATGCAACAACCAATATTTCTTCAGGCACTATCATTTAAAGACAAACAATGGCATAGTTAGGAGTTAAGTTTAAACACATTAAGGTCAACATTATGAATACACGTATTGACATTAAAACAAAAGCTAGATATCAAAAGGAAACTGAGTTGATAGTCTCAATAAAGATGTCTAGGTAATTACAAGCAAGAGAGAATAATCAAACTCATAAGGCAGGATCAAACACCACCACCAGAAGTAATGCAGAGCATAATATGGTCATCAATTTAAATCAGAAGAGATTGCTACTCAGAGTTGGTTTTATAGATAACATGAATACAACAAAGCATGGTTATATTAAAAACAAAAGTTCAAACATCATTTAACATGTCAAACAAACAAGACCAATAATGGCAAATTAGTTAACATAAAAACTGTCATTTCATTCTCAAAGTCAGTTGACATGATCATAGAGAAACCTTTTACAACAACAAATAAAACCAATAGAAAAAATTTAACAAATTCACAACAACTGTTAATACATGACTGAAAATAGCACAACCAAGGTTATGGTAAAAACAACATTTCCAAAAGACATACCAAGCATACCATCACATATATCCAAGGGAGTCAAGAACTTATGTATTAACATCAAAACAAAATGCGCAACATCATTTTAGGTCAGTAACATAAACAACTTAGATGACAATAAAGTCCATACATGCATTACAAGCTTAAAGAAATGAAAAGCATACCACGACAAACATCTAACAGCCATCAAAACAAAATTAAAACAATCATACCATGAACACATGAATAGATTAAAGTTAAAGGAAAAGAGAGTTACTAACTGAACTTGCTTCTCTCTGGATTGACCACAAATTCTTGATGCTAACCCTCACTCCCTTCTCTTTTGAATTCCAATATTTAGTGTGTTTTCGTAGAAATTGTTGGTGTCCCAAGAACTGAAATTGAACCTCCTTAAATAGGCAAGGCATTGGGTTGATGAGAAGCATCATGGGCCGAGTCAATTCCTCAAACATCTGGTGGACATAAGTTAGCAACTAGGGTTTTCGTTTGAAATTCAAACTTGGTCCAATTCTGGGAGATAAACACGCTGGCGTTTCCAGATGTGCAGGGTCACACTCATCACTTTGTGAATGGATTCAGAGCTCTTCCATTGCTGCTATTGAGAAGGGTACCAAATGGAGCAAAGGTTGGAAATAGCGTGGACAGATTCGCAGATGGAGCAGGTCGTATGCTAGAATTGGCAATCTTCTCTTAACCACTTTTTGTGCAACACACAGCTGAGCTTGAAGAGGAATGGATTTGGAGATTTCAAATTGGGGAATTTGCGCCAACGACATTGTGGTTGAAGTGGATTCAATGAATTGAATGGATCCAAAACACGTTGAATTTCTCTTCATCATCCAGAACTTTTCAGCAAGAACGAAAGAGGAGAATAAACTTGCTTCTCTTTGGTCTCCTTGATGTCACGTGTCATGCTCTCATTGGTTGAGGGAATGGTTGAAAAGTCAAACACCACCAAGCTTAACTCTCATTGATCCATGGTAGTGAAATAAGAGTCCAAAATTGCAAAATGAAATTGGTCACGGTAAGCTTATTTTGGGCACACTCTCTTAATAATATAGTTGTTGAAAATAATAAACAAACTACTTAATATTTAGATTAAGAATTAACTTAAAAGAAACTAAATGGATAATTAACCTAGTTAATTAAAATTTGACTTAAATTAGGATTAATTTAAATTAAATAAAACTAAAACAACTCAAATATAATAAAATAAAATGGGCCAAATTGAAATTAACCTAATCATAAAACAAATAAAAGCTAAGATAATTATTAAATTAAAATATGAAGAAAGATAATAGAGCAACGAATAGCAGAAAAATGAGGGTAAAATTTGGGGTACAACAATTAGCATACGGGCAACCAGCTCGGATATCGTCTTCAACTCCTTCACATCTTCCGGCTTATCGTCACCCAGGGCATTGGCCGCCCTCAATTGCTGGACCAGCTCCTCGGAAGCTTTCTTCTCCACCGCCAGCGCGAAATTCTCCTTCTTCAACCGAGCTACCTCTTCCTCAGCCTTCTTCCGAGCATCGTCGGCAACCTTGGCTTCTTCTCTGAGGGACGCCAGGGTAGCCCGAGCAGCGTTGAGTTCAGCCTCGGTTGCAGAGTCCCCTTCAGCATAAACGGCTGCCATCTCCAGCATCCTAACCAAAGTTGAAGCGTCCTGAGCCACCAACGCCCTCTTGCTCGGGTGGTCCATGCTTTCCAAGCGAAGAGACTCCGCCCGAGGCACGATCAAAGAGTTCCCCTCGAAGAATTTCCTATCATGGATGCAAGGAGGAAGCTCGAACTTCCCCTTCTCCGATGCCCGAGTGAGGTCCATAATGTCATTAAACTTTGGCCGCTTGGATCGACCGGTCAAAGGAAGAGGAGACCCCCGGGAAGCAGGAGTAGGAGAAGAAGAGGTCCCCGCATCAGACTGCACCGGAACAGGAGCACGAGCACCAGCAAACCGAGACTTCGGAGGAGCCGCTCCAGCCTTGTTCCTCGCAAGAGCATTCCTCAAACCCGGTCATGAGCCTGAGGCATCTCACCTGCACAAACAAAATACGAGCACGTTAGATACGAGGAAAAGAAATAACATAAACCAATCTAAATAACTAAGACTACCAAGCATCTTCTCGGCATCCTCGGGAGTCTTGCACTCCAGCAGTGCCTTAATGTTGATAAATCGACGTTCGACCCTCTAACTCCCGTTCTCCTCGAAGACCGGATTACCCTTGCTCGTCCAGCACTCAGCAAGCCGGAAGGAATTGACCCACTTCACCAGCACCTCGTACGCCACGGCGTCCTGCCCGCGTAGCTCGCTCGGTTGGAGAACATAGTCAATGGGGTTCTTGGCAAAATGATCGGGCACCCAATGGATGGGGAACTTATAGATCCTCCGCCCAATAAACTTTCCATCCTTGTCGCGTAGGTAATTCCCATCCTCGTTAACTTCGATCTCCTAGACGTATGTACTATCCTGGAAAGCTTCGGACAAAGGCTCGATGACATAATACCGCTCTTTGAACGTCCGTATCGACTCCGAGAATGGCTTAAACAACTTGCGGGGCTGCTTCAAAGACACCCAACCGTACTTCCTTCCCGATAGCTGCCTTTGAAGATGGAAGACAGTGAAGAACAGAGGAAATGTAGCCCATATGGAGAGATGCTCGCATACCAGCTCGAACGCCCGGATGAAGGCCAACGAGTTAGGATGCAGTTACGTGTGGGCCAATTTCAAATGCACGAACACTGACTGCTAAAAATCAGTGAACGACAACCTCAGGCCCAGCTCCTTAAAGGCATATTCATACATCGTGAAACGGTCCCTGAAGTTTGTGCAGACCCGCTCATCCATGGAAGGGAAGTGCACCTTCCACTCTTCCTCCGGTCCAAACTCCGTAAAAACGTCCCCCAAATACTTCGCAAAAGAAGACACGTGCTCAGCGGGTTCGGCCACCTCCCACTCCTCGGCGGAGTCCACGGCGACGTCCTCGTCTATGTCGTCCATCTCCTCTTCCTCCCCAACATCACTGGGGGAACTCGAAGCCGTCGAACTCGTGGCCGTCGAGCTACTATTATCCTCGGAGCCTGTTTCTTCCTTGGACGTATCTATGATAACCACTCTATCTGGCCCCGTCGCCATAACAATCACCTGAAAAGCATAGAAGAAAGTGAATTCGACAACAAATCAAATCCACCCTTCCACCGCTAAGTCAAGTGAAAGGGCACGCAAAGGGCTAAGGACAACGTCCCCGGCCTAAGCCCTAACATCAAAAGGAAAACTGAAACCTCCCCGCGAGGAGACGCTCGAAACAAGTCATCCCCAAGCGAGGAGCTTCCTCGCACTCGTACCCAGTTTCCGTTGAAGCCTCACCGGAAATAGCAAAGCTCCACCGGAATCTGGGAATGTTCTACCGGAAAACTCATCACCCACTCAGAAGATGAATGAACGCGGCGGTCACGCATGCATAGCTATCACGGCGACGCCGTGAACCGCCCTCCTCGCTAGAACATACTAACACGTCCGGCGACATGTCAGAAGTGGAAAAATGGCACAACCACCGTCCACCACCAACAATCACAAAAAACCCACCTATTTCGTCCTCTAAACCTAGCCCTAACCACATGCAATATACCATTGACAACCAAAAGGAGTAGAACAAGCACATGATCAGAAAACTTACTTGATTTAAGAAGATGAAAGTGGTTGCTCGAAGCTTGGAGCGGTGGTCGGAGTAAGCAGACGGTGGCAACGGGCAGGAATGCTGAAGGAAACAAAGAGAAATCAGAGCAAAAAGTTCCAAATGGAATGAATTTCCCTTTTTTATACTAAGGGGCACGTGCGAACATGCGCTCGTAGGCCATGATGGCTATCAACCAGCCATCATTACCTAGTAACTGCTACACGGAGCTCTAGGCACACGTGGCGACCCAACGTTTCCAATTTTGTCTGACCATTAGTCTCCCCGAGCACCGGGCAACAAGGTCACGGCCACGAATTTCACGGACACGGGGGGCCATGAGCATATCGAGACAATCCTCCTCGTCTCCAAACGGCGACTCCATGCCAGCTCCCCGAGCAACGAGCTGTCCTTAAGTCATCACTCCCATGCTCGGGAGCAACGACTTGGGGGGCTCCTGTTCTGGACTGGACCAATGGCTAGACATGGCCCAATCCACTTCTGCTCCAGAGCGGCCCAAATTGCCTAAGTCCAATCCACGAAGGGGAGAAAGTTACCTTTCTGCCCTCCAATCGGGCAAGGAACACATCGCTCCTCCCCGGAGTTACTGCCCGTCACGCACGGCTTCACTGCTCCCCGAACAGTTAAGGGCAGGTGCCCGAAACCACGCTTATGCCCGGCATAACGGCTAGTTTCGCGCACCCCTGCCCGACATAACGGCTAGTTGGGGCAGTTACCTATTCTTTGAGAAAACGGTTATTTCGCCCCGAAAATAGGATTGTTGGCCACGCGCTGGGGGCTCTAAATATACCCTCTCGCTTGAGAGTGTCAGGTATCCAATATTCACCCTAAGAACTCATACTTTGTACTTGCCCCTTTTCTCTGACCCTTTCTTACTTGAGCGTCGGAGTACCTTGCAAGTACACCCCCTCATCTCCATACGACCAGCATCCCTGACGCACTTGGTGGCTCACTTCTACAGGATCTGATCCAGCCTTCACGATCAAGTAAATATAATTACGTCAGGTTCACAACCGTCACAACTTTCAATGACAGTTGGAACGACGATTTTAGAAACCGTCGCAGTATTGCCTGGTGACACACGTTTTTGCGACAAAAAAAAAATCGTTGTGACTTGCAATTTACGGCGGTTTGAACCGCTGTAACATGGCAAAACTAACCGTCGCAGCTTACTAATTTTCTTGTAGTGTTAAGGTGTCTAGTATAAGGTTTAGGGTGTGTTTGGTTGGGGGTAGATGGAGGGGAGGGGAGGGAATATTTAATAGTTTTTGTGTTTGGTTCAAATTTTAAGAGGGGGAGGGGAGGTAGATGGAGGGGATCAAAATCCCTCCTGACTCACTTTTTGCTTCCTCCCAATTTAGGGGGATTTGGAGGGGAGGGGAGGGGATTCACTTTAATCATAGTTATATTTACATTTTTATCATTATTATTTATTTAAATATAAATTTAACTTATTAAAATGTTAAATGTTATATTTTGAACAAATTTTATCTTCCTTTTATATTTCTTATACTTTTTATATATTCATCTTATTATTATTATTATTATTATTATTATTATTATTATTATTATTATTATATGTGTTTAAATCCTTTTATTTTATTTATTATATTTTATTGTTACTTTTTAATTATTGTAATGTTCTTGTTTATAATAATTTTTAGTAGATTTTATTATATTGATAATCTTCTTAAAATTATATATTATAATCGTTATAATTTTTATAAATTTTTTTAAGATGCTCTCTGATTGAATACTTTATATTTCGTCAATGAATTTGTGTTTGAATTATAAATGATAAATATCATAAGTCTTATGATAAAATTAGAAGGATAAAAATGTAAATTAGTTTTAAAATACCTCCCCTCCCCTTGTGAACCATACATATTTGTAAATAAAATGTCTCTCCTCCCCTCCCCTTTCCTATTTTGAACCAAACACATATATATATATATATATATATATATATATATATATATATATATATATATATATATATATAAAATCCATCTCCTCCCCTCCCCTCGATTGAACCAAACGGACCCTTAATGATATAATATGCAACTTGTTAAATAATATGAAACATTATAAATTAAATTCTTTTTAAAAGAGAAATCATTCATATAAAAAAAAAATTAAGAGAATAACTTAATTTTGACTCCCAAGCATGAAATATGTCACAAATATTATGATTGAGTGAACAGACCTTTAATGTGTTTATTCAGGTATTAACTTGTATTTTCTCTCATCGTTTATAATGAATTGCCGTATCCATATACTCTATATTAATACCATTTTGCTTATAAAAACTATATTTTCTCCTTGACAATAAATATATACTAGATGGTAACCCTCACGTTGCGCGGAGGTATTGACATTTTTTTAATTATTTTTGTATTTATTTACATATTATATTTGATAATATTTTGTTATTTTCATAAAAAATATAGATATGTTATTTAAATATTTTTAATTGTTTTGTATATTTTATATTGTACAATGGCATTGAGGTAGTTTCAAGACTTTATTTAAATAAAAAAGAAATTTCAAAATTATTTTGACATTATTCAATTATTTTTTTTGTTGGACTAAAATATGTTGATTGTTTTGAATTTTATGACTATTCTTTTTTAGTTTAAAGTAAGTTTGTTATTTGTAGGTATTAGGAATATTTTATGTTATTTAGGAAGTGTATATTGTATTATTAAATTTACATTAGAATTTTATAATTTTAAAACTTAAAAAAAATTCCAATTAATTATAAAAGTGGATCAGATAATAAGATGATTTTCTATTAAAAAGTTTAATCACATGAATATTTTTAGATATTTAGAAATCAAAATATTTCTATTTTATGATTTTTTTTTATTAATTTGTAAATAAAGTTCAAATTAGTTACAAAAATTGATCAACTAATAAAATTATTGTAGTTATTAAATTTTGTAAAAAATTTATATATTTAATATCGGTTTTTTGTTATCATTTTTATTGTAGTTATTACAAAAATTGTATTTTATTTATATTTTTGAATGAATGGGATATTAGACTCTAAAAAAAATAAATAGTATAGTTAT
Source organism: Lathyrus tuberosus (assembly GCA_022829125.1). Classification (NCBI taxonomy): domain Eukaryota; kingdom Viridiplantae; phylum Streptophyta; class Magnoliopsida; order Fabales; family Fabaceae; genus Lathyrus; species Lathyrus tuberosus. Next base: position 21,879,806 of record JALAZF010000033.1, on the reverse strand, counting down.
TAACAAAATAACGTAGTTATTAATTTTTTAGGTGTAAGGAAAAAAAAAAGATTGAATTATATAAAAAGTGATAATTATTTTTAGTTGTGATTAACTCTCCAGAAATATATAATACTAAGATTTTTGTAACATATGAATTTTGAATTAAAATTTTAAGTGTAATTGTATTTTATTAATTTGTAAATGAAACTTAAATTATTAATGAAAATTGATCAACTAATAAAATTATTGTATATGTTAAATCTTGTAAGAATTTTAAATATTTAATATAAATTTGTTTATTAGTCATCAATTTTTTATTTTTGTTTTGAATGATTGTTTCTTTTTGTGATGTTTTGTAATTTAATAAAATAGTGTATTTATTATTTTTTATAAAAATAGAGTAATGTAGATATTAACAAAATTGTGTACTTAATATTATTTTGAGATGTAAGGTGAAAAGAAATGATAATTGTGTTTAATTGTAATTAATTGTTGTTATATATTTAATAATAAGAATTGTGTAACATATAACTTTTGAAATAGAAGTTGAATTATAATTGAATAGTTTTGTTGAAAGATTTAATTCTAAAGGTAACATATCAGCTTTTAATTGATGTGGCGATTATAATTTATATGACATATTATGTGTTGTAATATAATGTGGTGCATTAAATTTAATATATTATAATAGATCATAGATTTGTTCGCTATCAAATAATTATAATTATACGCTTATACACCTTTGTCTGACATGTAGGTATTCACACTGACCGTTGGTTACGATATTGTACCACTTAAGGTGTATCAATTGTAACCATACCATGTGCTACAATAGTTTTATCTTTTTCCTAATCATGTTCACTACTGTTCACATCCCTCCTATATGATACCACATTGCTGTCCAACAATTCTACAAGTCATTTAGAAATAAATTAAAAAATTTTGATTAAGGCCTTGAAGAAAATGTTATTTCTAAAAAAACATTACATTCATGAAGTTATTTTAGAGCATTTCTTTTTACACCACCCAAGTTTCTTAGACTTCTTAGGCACCATGTGAAATTTTATTTTTGCCTCCAGATTCCGGATTTGCACATCCGGACGCACCAAATTTTTAAAAAACGCTGATATGTTCCGGATGTGCACATCCGGGAGAATTCCTGATTTGCAAATCCGGAAAAAATCAAATGAATTCCATAAAATCATTTACTTCTAAATATAATTAAATCCAATCTAATTAAAATCCAATATAATTAAAATTAATATCATTTTTTCAATATAATTAAATCCAATATAATTAAAATCTATATTAATTAAAATTAATATGATATTTAATATGATCAATTTTTTTCAATATAATTAATAGGATTAATATGGTATTTAATTCTAAATTATTTTTTTATATTGAAAAAATTAATTTAATTATATTGGATTTAAAATTATATGGTATTTACTTCTAAAATTGGATTTAATTATATTGGTATTTAAAATTATATGGTATTTACTTCTAAATTATATGGTATTTACTTCTAAATTATAATTAAAATTATATGGTATTTACTTCTAAAATTAATTTAATTATATTGAATTTAATTATATTGAAAAAATCATATTAATTTTAATCATATTAATTTTAATTATATTGGATTTAATTATATTGAAAAAATCATATTAAGTTTAATTATGTTGGATTTTAATTATATTGGATTTAATTATATTTAGAAGTAAATGATTTTATGGAATTCTGTTGATTTTTTTCGGATTTGCAAATCAGAAATTCTTCCGGATGTGCACATCCGGAACATATCAGCGTTTTTTAAAAATTTTGTGAGTCCGGATGTGCAAATCCGGAATCTAGGGGCAAAAATGAAATTTTACATGGTGCCTAAAAAACTTGGGTGGTGTAAAAAGAAACACCCTTATTTTATAGTATTAAGGACAAAATTCAAGTGAATTCAATGACAATGATAGAATATAAAATTATATTTTAAAAAAATAAATATTAAATTAAGTTAGAATTTTATATTAATTGGGTTCTTATTTTGTTTTAGGTCTTGTAATTTATTCTTCGTTATATATATATATATATATATATATATATATATATATATATATATATATATATATATATATATATATATATATAATCTCTATGAAACATTGAAAGATACTAAAAAATAAAAACAAAGTTTGTTTTTAATATATTACTTAATCTTTATTATGTTCTTCATTGCTTGGATTTTTTTTTTTTTTTACTTTTTTTTAGTTTTGCAATTTAAAGTTTATCAAAAGACGAGTATGTGATAATTCACACGACGTAGGTAGATTTCATCTATCCAACAATACTAAGTAAAAAAAATACTACAACATTTCACAAATTTGTCTTTATATATTTTTGTCATCATAAGATTTTTTTCCCTTCATATTTCTGTTTAGGAATTTTGTCCTTGTTTTTCATGAAAGGCTAGCAACTAAATAAGAATAGCGAAAGGTGAAAGGTTATGACAAATAGTAATAAATTTTTTATTTATTTATTCTTATTTATTAAGTAAAGTGATCAATTAATTGAGCTAAAGGTTAAATACAACTCATTAATATAGACATTTAATAAATAATATATGCGATTTAGAAAGGTTTGATGCAACTGCACAAGTGCAATAAATTTTTAATTAATTGAAGTAAGTCGAGCACAAACTTATTTATACTATAAATTGATCAAAAACAATTTAATTTCTATATGTTACGTGTATAGGAAGAGAACCTATGGCACAAGTGAATATGTTTATTAAAGCTTTTATCATCTTTATTTATCTATTTCTTGTTTTAAACAATGGTGGTAATGCATTTTTCATGATCTTATCATTATTGTTTTGTTTTACATAATCTTTTTATACATATATATGATATATTTTTAACACATTTTTATTCTTGTTTTAAATTGCAGTATATAGTACATTATGTACATCTGATGAGGAATGTAAGGGTTATTGTTATTTTCTTTCTTTTTCTGCAATATGCGATCAAGGTCATTGTGAATGCACGTTTTGGTGAAGAGTGGAGTTGTAAAATACATATCTATGACTATGATAATTATCTTTAAGTTTGTGTGTTTATTTGTACACCTAATGTTGTTACTCAAAAGCATACTAAATATATCATGCAAATGATGTTATTATTTTATGCTGTTAAAATAAATTGAGAACACAAAGGTCACTTCATTATAGAACATTTTTTAGGGGATTTGGTTTTGTTGGGAAAGGGAAGAGAATTAAGTGTGTTTCATTATGATTTGACATTTAGTTATGTCATTCATTTGGAAGAATTAAGTGTGTTCTCATATAAGAATTCCTCTTTTGAGATATTAATGGATTTAGTCGGGTTTTGTAGTTTAATGTGGGTTTGTTTTGTGCTTTGTGTTTTTTTGAACTTTTCCATTTTTGTATTTTGTTTAGAGTATTTTTAAGTATGCTTTATAATATTTTTGGGTTGGTTCTTCTAATGTATATTGTCATTTTAATTATTTATCGCATTTTGTTACTTCATATTTATTATTTTATTTTAAAGTTGTTGATATATAAATATCAATACCTTGTTTATATTAATATATTATGAGAAAATATAAATAAATGTTGTCAGAAGTTGAATTCAAGTCCAACAACTCGTAATCATTTAATATTGTAATTAACAAATATCAATTGAGCTAAATATCAATTGAGCTATCTCACTCATCTATTTCATAATCATTAAGAAAATATGGTAAATAAAAGAAATAGAATGATGAATTTATTCAACCATCTATTTTAATTATTGGTATGTTTCTATCATCATAAATGTAAAATAAAAGAATAATGTAAATGTAATACTAGTATTAATTATATATGATAAAATGATTTTTTTTAAAGTGACAAGCATTGTAGGAGAGGGGGAGTAATCAGTGTTTTTAATAAACAAAGACTATTTATGTATTCTATTTCTACATTTATCACAAGAATGATTTGATATAAAGGGATGACATAATAATACTACCTTTGTCCTAAATTGCGAGTTTTTTTATAAACAACTACTTGGATTATGATAGGCATTAAGGGTCCCTTAGTACAAGAAGAAAAGAGTACAGTTAAGAGACCTAAGGCTTCAAACCACTAAGATTACAAGAATTTACAAATTAAAACTCGAGCTGGATCACACTTTCAATCCTCCCTATAATGAGAATTACCACGCCAAGAAAAAGTATTGAACCATTTCCTTGATAGAGTTTTGATCCTCTCCACAAAGTCCAAGTTAGCCACCTCTTTCTTCTTAAAAATAATAGCATTTCGATTTAACCAAAGAGTCCAACAAATTGCTGCCCAAAACAAGCCAAATAATATATCATAAATCTTCTCTCCAACTTTGAGTGAATTATTAACAAGAAATCTGCTAGAGCTATTTCGCTCCTCTACCACAATTCTTAACCAAGAGAACACTTCTTTCCAAACAACTTTGCTAATCACACAATTCTTGAATAAATGCAACTTATCTTCCTCTAATAGTTGACATAAAGGACAAACTCCACTATTTGTCTCAGGGAGAATATTTCTTTTAATCAATTGAGCTTTGGTTGGAAGCCCTTTCATCAACATTCTCCAACAAAAAACTTGAACCTTACTAGGGATTTTCGACTTCCACATCAAGTCTAAATCATCCAGACATGCAGAATCCAAAGCAGAATCGTCATCCACATACTACTGATTCAAGGCATAACTGCTTCTAATCGAGAACCTGGCACTGTCCCTCCACCAAATAAATCTATCAGCTAATTCTGATTAAATGAAAACATGATCTAGAATTTGCGACAAATTCTCTAACTGATCGGATTCTTCCCCTAAAAAATCTTCACCCCTCAAATTAATTGACCAATGTTAGTGAAAAAATCTTGTCGAAGTCGAAGACAACAGGTTGTTGTCTAGTGTCGAAGTCGAAGTCGAAATAGCATGTGTCTAATTGCTTAGTGTCGAATTGTCGAAAGTGTTTCGACAGATTCATTTAGATGGGATTCAGATTTTGCTTTTATTAGATTAGATTTGATTTGATATGATTTAGATTAGATTTGATATTTTGGGCTTTTATAGTTTGGGCTTTGTCTTGAGATGCAAGCAAACCTAATTCTATAAATAAGGAGTTTCCCTCATTATTTTGTATCAATTACAACACTTTGTAATTTCTCACAGAATTCTGCAGTTGCAGAGTGAGTAATAAGAAGAGAGAAAGTCCCACAGTTTGTGGGCAGCAAGAACACTATTCATCTTCTTCTTCCCTATTTTCTTTCTACTTTTCTGTATAATTGCTGCGTGATAGTAGGAATTCCCATAGTTTTTGGGTTGATTCCAACATCTGGTATCAGAGCCTGAAGAAACAAGAAGATGATGCAAAGCTGGCGAAGCATGAAGAAGAAGATGAATAGTGTTCTTGCTGCCCACAAACTGTGGGACTTTCTCTCTTCTTATTACTCACTCTGCAACTGCAGAATTCTGTGAGAAATTACAAAGTGTTGTAATTGATACAAAATAATGAGGGAAACTCCCTATTTATAGAATTAGGTTTGCTTGCATCTCAAGACAAAGCCCAAACTATAAAAGCCCAAAATATCAAATCTAATCTAAATCATATCAAATCAAATCTAATCTAATAAAAGCAAAATCTGAATCCCATCTAAATGAATCTGTCGAAACACTTTCGACAATTCGACACTAAGCAATTAGACACATGCTATTTCGACTTCGACTTCGACACTAGACAACAACCTGTTGTCTTCGACTTCGATACTAGACAACAACCTGTTGTCTTCGACTTCGACTTCGACAACAATGGATTACATTCAACACACCACCTAATACATTGTGTCTAAACTATATATGTTCATCATAGACCTTAGCCTTCTGAATCCTTCGACTTGCACTCCCTTCGTCATGATATCTGCAATCTGATTCTCAGTTCTGCAGTGTTCCAAATTCATCTTCCCTTCTGATACCTGCTCTCGAAGATAATGGAACCTTATCTCGATGTGCTTGCTTCGACCATGAGCTATTGGATTCTTCGCCAAGTTGATAGCTGACATGTTGTCGATCTTCATGGTAATTGCTCCATGACTCATTGATGTAATTTCTTCGACCAGATTCACCATCCATGTTGCTTGACATGCACAAAGAGAAGCAGCAATGTATTCTGCTTCGCATGATGACAATGCCACTACTAGCTCCTTTCTCGAACTCCAAGCAACTGGTGCACCACCTAACATAAACACATATCCAGCTGTGGATTTTCTATCCTCTGCTTCACTACACCAGCTAGAGTCTGTGTATCCCACTAACTTGCATTCTTTCCCTTCATCAGCTGCTGGAAACAAAATGCCATAGTCGAGAGTTCCTTTCAGATACCTTAGTATCCTCTTCACCGCTGCTAGGTGTGATACCTTTGGCTTCTGCATAAATCTACTTACCATACCAACACTGTATGCTAAGTCAGGCCTTGTGTGACAAAGGTATCGAAGTGACCCAATAAGTCTTCTGTATTGGGTTGGGTCGACATCATCTTCATATGAATTTTTCGACAGTTGCTGTCTGGGCTCAGCTGGAGTCGAAGTTGGGTTGCAATCTTGCATCTCAAATCTCTTCAATATTTTGCCTGCATATCTTCTTTGATGCATCATCAAACCTCTACTACTCTTGTAGAATTCGATTGTTCCGCTAACAATGTTTCTTTCTTTCAGGACATTTTCTCGAATAGTGACCATACTGGTGACAAAATGTCCTGAAAGAAAGAAACATTGTTAGCGGAACAATCGAATTCTACAAGAGTAGTAGAGGTTTAATGATGCATCAAAGAAGATATGCAGGCGAAATATTGAAGAGATTTGAGATGCAAGATTGCAACCCAACTTCGACTCCAGCTGAGCCCAGACAACAACTGTCGAAGTTGGGTTGCAATCTTGCATCTCAAATCTCTTTAATATTTCGCCTGCATATCTTCTTTGATGCATCATCAAACCTCTACTACTCTTGTAGAATTTGATTGTTCCGCTAACAATGTTTCTTTCTTTCAAGACATTTTGTCACCAGTATGGTCACTATTCGAGAAAATGTCCTGAAAGAAAGAAACATTGTTAGCGGAACAATCGAATTCTACAAGAGTAGTAGAGGTTTGATGATGCATCAAAGAAGATATGCAGGCGAAAAATTGAAGAGATTTGAGATGCAAGATTGCAACCCAACTTCGACTTCGACACTAGACAACAACCTGTTGTCTTCGACTTCGACACTAGACAACAACCTGTTGTCTTCGACTTCGACTTCGACAACAATGGATTACATTCAACAACCAAGCCCATGATCCATCTATCAGAACCTTTTACATCCTTGTGATAGTACAAGAAAATTGGCAAGGTGCGACGGTTAATTTTGACACGTTACGGTGGTTTGAACCACCTCAAATGACAAGTCGTGACAGTTCTAATTCTATCGCAAAATCGTGTGTCGCCAGTCTGTACTGCAAAGGTTGCTAAAACTGTCACTCCAACCGTCGTTCTAAATTGCGACGAGTAAGCAAATGATGTAAATTGCAAGTTGTGACGATTACAAACCGTCAGAAATTTTAGTTCGAGTTCTATTTTCAATGCTTATTACGACAGTTTCAAACTGTCGTGAGTGTGAAATTCTAATGGTTCGAACCGTCGTAATTTTATTTACAAATAGTTAATGTAATTTATTTGGTAGTGGTTTAAAGCGCTACTAATTATTTATTTTTTTTACTTTTAGCAACAGTTAAAACTATTATTAATTTTTATCACTTTTTAACGTAATAAAATTTTAACTCACAAACATCTATTATCAAATAAGCATCATAAAGCCAAAATATGTCAAATCCTAATCTTATAATCATGTCATGTCATGTAGTACAATAAACTGAAAACATAGCAAATCCTAATCTTATAATAATAAGCCTCATAATGCCAAATATATTAAAATAATATACTCTTTAAAATAATATTCATGATCGTTAACTTTAAATGCATCAAAAATAATATACATGTCTTCCATAAAATTTTGCATTTGCATTAAGAGTTCAATTTCCTATATCCTAACATTGTCCATTTGTTTTAGGGTTAATAGTGAATTTCACCCCTGTAATGTTAGCGAATTTTGCTTTCCCCCCTCCATGCCTTTTGGCAACGGTTTTTTCAAAAAAAGCGTTGCCTAAACCTGCCTATGGCAACGGTGGGGGGTAAAACGAAACACGCTCATATGGCAGGGGGGTTTCATATAAATAACCCTTTGTTTTAAGAGTGTGATTTTCTCAATCAACTCATCAATTTTTAAATTCTTTTCTTTAAGTGCAACAATTTCTTCTTGCATTTCCGTTATTCTTTCATTTTCTTCAGAAGAAGACACCGATATCGTAGATCTATTAATCTGAGATGACGTAACTTCAAGTCTCATACAACGAAAATATCCAGGATGTTCTTTTTCAAAGACTTTCTGAAATGCCTCATTTTCAGACACAGAACCCTTAATTGCAGCTTGTAATTTTTTTCTACACGTGCAAAAGAGCAAATTGAGTGAGAGTTTGTTTAAGTATTATGCATCCGAAATAATTTTGATTTCTGAATTTTACAAATTTCATTTACTTCCTAAATCATAATAATTTTAAGTGGACAAGATGAAGCCACCAAAATTAGTAGCATACAAAATAAGTCTAGACACCCATTACAAGAAATATTGTCTCCTGCACGTGATTTAGTGAAGTGAAAAATATGTGGCAAAAAATGGGCAGTTGCGACGTGTTTACCACGTCATTAACGTTTTTAATATTAAAATAATAAGTGAAACGTTCGTACTTGGTGTGTCAGATTTTTTTTAAAATAAAAAAGGTTGTGGCGTGAAAATCACGTCGCAACGTTTAAATAAAAAAAAATTAAAAGGGTCAGGCCTACTGAAGAGGGAAATTTCAAAATTTTGGTTGTGACGTGAATATCACGTCGCAACAGTTTAAGAGAGAAAAACAATCTGACGATGTAGTGATGGGGTACTGGGGGTGCCGGTTAACTGACAAAATGTTATAACCGTTGGAACTTTTGCGACGTGAATATCACGTGGCAAAGTTGCGACGTGATTATTACTTCGCTACATTATTTTCATTGATTTTAAAATTTAAACGTTAGGTTTTGTGACGTGAATATCACGTGGCAAGGTTGCGACGTGAAATTCACGTTGTTGACTGGATTATATAGAGGCACACGTTATCTCTTCTTCCCAGACCACACTTAATATTTTTTCGTATTTGCTTCTTCTTTCTCTTTCTTTGTCTCTACTTATTGTCAATCTTCTTCTTCATCTCATACCAATCTTCTTCTTCATCTCATACTAAATTTCCTTTCCAATTTCTATTTGTTTCAAAGGTAAATTTCATTTCCAATATATATATTAAAAACAAAATAAATTATATATATGCTTTTATGTTATTATTTGTTTATATTATATTTTTATGTTATGAAAAACAGAATTTTATATATAGTATAAATTTATATATATATATTAATTTTTTTTATGAATTAATTTTTTATATTGTATGTGTAGGAGGATTAATTTTTTATATATTATATTTTTATGTTATAAAAAACATAATTAATTTTTTTATTGTATATGTAGGAGGATTATCAGGTATTGCTCACGCAATTTTTGGTAGAAAATCCTCATTATACTTCAAGAGGTTCCGAGCCGCTTAATCTACTAGTAGATTTTTATATTTGGGGTTTAGTAACTAGCGGAAAGGGACCTAATCGATGTTTATTTGGTGCTGGAGCTTTGGCCGGTGGTATGAGAAAAGAGGACAAAACTTTATTTCAAAGAGTTAGAGATGGTGAAGGAACGTCACACCCACCACAATTGACCCCCGAAATGCTAGAAACAGTAAGACAACTGGCGCTAAATGAGGTGAGACACGAGTCGGCACAACGTAAGCGCAAATGGAGGAGCAACAACGTCAGATAGAGGAAATGAAGAAGAGGAAAACTGATATGAAGGAGATGATGCGGCAATTTATACAATCACAATGTGGCAGTAATCAAGTTGTTGGAAATGAAACAGTTAGTGGTCAACAATAGATGGATGATGAGGATGACGTCTTTTCACCACAAAATTTACAATGGAAGATATTCATGTGGTTTCTATATAAAATAATAGATAATACATGAGTGGGGATGCACATGTGTAGTTTATGATGTCCTCTTGTTTGTGTTGTGTCCAAATCAAAAAATTGGATTCTGTAAACTTATCAACATCTTCATTCACCAATATCACTACATTAATCATCATTATCTTGTTTGCTAAAAATTTACAATTCAATCGAACATACCTAATAACAAAGAAAATAATTAAGTGGGGAACCCGAGTAGTAATAGTAATAACAAATAGGTACGTACTGATGCAAAATACTTGCATTCTGTCCAAGTTTTGTATTATAGACATTTTACATGTTTTCAAAAAAATGTCACCTATACATACTCAATATCTAGAAATTAAAAAACTATAATAATTTTTTTCTACATAAGCTGCAATAGAGATACACAAAGGATCCAATGTAAGAAATAACCCAAGATTGCACTGTTGGTGAATCCTTCACTGGTGAATTAACCCATGATTCCTACCTTATTAATACATCTTATTCATCATCATTTTATGCAACCATTGTTGAATTGCACTATTGAAGGTTCTTCCATGAGGTGAATCTAAATCTAAAGCTAAACATTTTTGCGGAATTGAAATCAAGAACAAGAGAAGCAAAAGAAGCAATTAGTTGTGATTGGTTGAGTTGAGCATGTTGTTTTATGGTTATTGATAAAATTAAAAAAATACAACATTTGGTTATGTCTAAAATTGGTGACAAGTTTTAGAGAAATGGAATTTACGTGTAACTGAGTGACCATGGTAAGAATAGCTTGTACCATGGTTTTATTACTGTCAAGGGAAAGACGAATGGTTATGTTAAAAGATGGAAGTAACGAATCATAAGCCAAAATTGTTAGTTTGTCTAATCTAAAGTAAATTGACCATTTTTATATCATTTTTATTAACAAAATTTGTGTCTTTATTCTTAAGATTTTATGTATATGTTTAACACTTTTACTATAGCTAGTGCTAGTTTCTCTCATCTTGTTCTTTTTAGTCACTTTGGCTTGAGTTTGTGATTTGAATATATACATAGCATGGAATGAATACAAAAGAAAAAATAGAAAATTAGCTTTGTACTATACACTTTTCTTTCTCCCCCCTATTCTTCACACTTTTGGCTTATGTGTGACTTGAGTTATTTAGGTGCAATTTAAAATGTAAGGATTATTTTGACTATAGTTTTGGTGTTTTTGTTGGGACTTTGGTCTTTAAAGAAATTCTTGTTTATAATTTCAATGTTGATGTATAATGCAAACACTTAAATTTTGTTTAAAAGTTTGGAAAAAAGGGAGGAGAGAATTTTGAACGAAAAAAAAAGGATGAAGTGAAAATAGTTGAGAGATTTAAGTTGTGATATGACCCTCTTATTATTTAGAATAATTTAATTTGCAATCCACAATTGTATTCTATTTTGTAGTTTGTCTTGATGGATCTTTATCGGCTTACCACTTATTCCTGGATACTGTTTAGGATAAAAAAGTTGGTTGATACAACTAGGGCTGGTCCAACCCATTCAGAGGTCCAAGACAAAATTTAATTTTTTTTTAATATAATATTAATATTTTAATAAAATCAATATATTTTTATTTAAATTGTAGTGAATTTTTTTAGATGAAAAATTATTTAGTTAAATTATTAGAATTGATTTCCCTTAACATTTAGTTTTCATGATAAGAAATAAAAAAAAAAAAATCATTTAAAAAAATATTGTCAAAATTTTTAAAAATAAAATAGTAAATATCAAACTTCTTATGTAATAGGTCATAGAATTTTGTTATCTATAAAAATAAATTTTAAATAAATTAATAAATATTTTAAATAAATATTATTCTTTAACTATTATAAATACTAATATAAAAGATTATTAAATTAAATTATATTAAACAAGTATAAAAAAGTTGAGGCCCTAGGCGGTAGCCTCACTCGCCTACCGTTAAGGCCGGGTCTGAATACAACTAGAGGTAATAGATCTATTGTGAGATATTAAACTAAGTTCATCTAAGACAGGACATTAGACATTGAGTAATTAAAAACAAGATTACATGTTTTTTTTTTTTGACAAGGAGGAGGTTGCTATGGAACTATAAGAAACTGTATTTACATGAGAAAATGTGTCACGGTTTGTCATATTTTATAGAAAAATAAATTTCTTTTTTTTTTTGAGATATTGAGCAACAAAGCTGAGGAAAATTCGGGTAATAAATCTAAGAAATCTTTCAGGCACTTGCAATGAGTCAAATGGGACGTTTATCCTCAAGATGGAGGAAAGAAGAAAGATGACATGGATACTTTGACTATTTATTTCTCTGAATTCCCGGATAGCTACAAGGCCCGTGATTTTTTTCGCTTGTTTGAAACTCACGGGAAGATTTATGAAGTTGTAATTCCTCCCAAAATGAACAAGTTTGGGAAGAGATTCGGATTCGCAAGATTTCTTGAGGTCGAAGACGGAAGGATCTTAGCAGTTCAACTCGATAACATCATATTAGAGAAGGTGAAGATTCATACAAATATTCCGAGATTCTCGAGAGAGAAGCCTGTTCTTGACAAGTCGAAAAGGGGAGGTTTCAGAAGTAGAGAGGAGTTTCTTTCAGAGATTGGAAAAGACACAGGTCGTAACGGCGGATTGAAGTCTTCTTTAGGTAACAACTCTTTGGGGAATAAAAAAACATATGCGGAGGTTATTGCGGGAGGCGATAGGTTCAGAAGATCGGAAGAATGGAGGGGAGTCCCAGTTCATATAAACTATTCAGCTGATGTAGAAGACCTTAAGAGGTTCAGGAATGCTTATGTAGGAGTGGTTTCCAACCCAGGAATGGCTTATAATATTCAGACATGCTTTGAAACGGAAGGGTATTTCTCTATCAAAGTCTCTCCTCTATGAGCAAATCTGTGCCTTCTAGAAGAGGTGGAGGAAGGAAAGATAAGATATTTAATCAGAGAAGTTGAATCTTGGTGGAGGCAGTGGTTCACCGAGATTAGAAAATGGAAGGAAGAAGACATTGATAAAGAGAGAGTCTCTTGGCTGCGGTGTTATGGGATTCCATGCCATGCATGGAATTTCAAGTTCTTTGAAATATTAGCCAAAATGGTGGGTAAGTATATCTGTGTCGACGAAGATACTTTGAACGGAAGAAACATGGACATCACCCGTATCATGGTGAGAACAAGGTGCACCTCTGTTCTGAACGAGAACTTCAAAGTCAGAGTCAATGGAAAGATTTTTGATATCAAAATGGTGGAGGATTCGTATGGCCTTCTGCGGTTGTATGAAGTAGGTCCCTCAAGGGTTGAAGAATCGTCGTTTTCGGTGTCAGAATCGGAGGATAATTGGAATGCTTTCGAAGACGTTATAGGGGAAGAAACCATGGATGAAACCTTGAAGAATCTGGAAGACCTTGAAGAAGGAGAAATTCGTAATTGTCCAGTTGGGCAACCTGAAGGTAGTATGAATACTAGCGTTAGGGAGAAATATTCAGGGTGTCAGAAAACTTTTGAGGTTTCAGCAGCACTTTTGAGTGAAACTTCATGTCCTGCTCCTTCTTTCGTAGCTGCTAAGGAGATAGTAAAAGAGAAAGTTATTGTAGAGGGACAGATAGGAGGTAGCGTATCCTCTGTTAGGTCTGCACACTCTCTCCAAGAGCATGTTGGGAAGAACGCTCCAGATAACTCGTTTTTTAGGGTTTTGGCGCGTAGTGGACAGCTGGCACATTCCAAAAAGTTGAAACTTAAAAATATATTGGAGGTATCTAGGCCGGTTAAAAAAAAGAAAAGGAAAAACAAAAAAGCAATGAGGAGTTTGGGCCCAATCCATATAGGCAGTAATGTGGTCTCTGAGGATCCGATTGTTAACTTCTCCATTTCAGAAGTTCCTCCTCTTCTGTGCGAAGGTCCTGACCCTCCCTCAAGTCTGAAACATAACCTTGGGGAGGCTGAAGCTTCTTCCAAATTTTCTGGGGATGATGTCTTGTGTTGCGATTCGACTACCGACTCAGATATTAGACTTGGGAATTCAAGGTTTGGGAATAAATGGGATCAAACATTGGAAGCAAAATTTGGCAAGGGGCTTTGGATCTTGTGGTAGAGGCAGGTGAAGGTGAAGCGGACTATTCGGCTATAATCAACGAATTGGAAAAAGCCGACAAAGCCAGAACTTGTAGGAAGAAGGTGTCTTCAAAAAGGGTGCCATGATAATAGGGTCCTTAAATATAAGAAGAGAAGCTGATCTCTCTAAGAGAAGGAGAATCAATAAGATCATTTCTTCAGGTAAAGCTGGCATTTTTTTCATTCAGGAGTCGAAATTGAAGTTTGTAGGTGCTAGAATTATAAATAGTTTTTGGAACAACCCTGACATTGGATGGTCCTTCAGTCAAGCTCAGGGGCTATCTGGAGGGTCAATTACTATGTGGAGGGAACCTGTCGTCCAACCCCTCCTTTCTTTTCACGAAAATGGTTTTCTGGGTTCTAAAATTTGCTGGAATAAGGAGATCTTTTATGTTGTAAACATATACGCAGCTTGTGATTCTAGTTCGAAGAGGAAATTATGGAAGGATCTAATTGCCTTGAAAGATAAGTTTACTGATGGAATGTGGATTCTGGGAGGGGATTTCAATGCCATATCTCTAGCTTCCGAGAGAAAGAGTCGTGGTAATTCTTCGAGAAGGGGGGATATGCAGGATTTTGCTAAGTTCATCAGTGATAGTGGTATGGTTGATTTTCCGGTCAGTGGTAATAGATTCTCGTGGTTTAGCGGAGATGGTTTGTCTATGAGCAGAATAGACAGGTTTTTAGTCGACAACTCGGTTATAAGTAAATGAGGCTTAATTGGTCAACAGATTGGGAAGAGGGAAGTGTCAGATCTCTGTCCTATCTGGCTTCAAATCAAATGGGTAAATTGGGGACCAAAACCGTTCAAATCTTTCGATTGCTGGTTCGATCACCCGGGGTTTTTTGAATTCGTGAAAAAGGAATGGGAGGATATCAAAGTTGAAGGCAGAAGTGACTTTATCTTAAAAGAGAAATTCAAGCTTCTCAAAGTCAGGATAAGAGCCTGGAGTACCAAAGTGTTTGGCTGGCACGACTTAATGGTTGAGGAAAGTATCGAAGATATGAACAAGTTTGATGAAGCCCTCTCTAGTTGTGAAGCTGAGGAGGTTGGCGATCTGGTTGCCCGGAGAGCTGAAACACAAAAACTCGTTTGGAAGCACTTACACATTAAAGACAACACTCTCTCCCAAAAAGCTAGAAATAATTGGCTAAGGGATGGAGACAGAAACACCAGGTTCTTTCATAACCAAATCAAAGGTAGGCTGAAAAGGAAATTTATTGGGATGGTGGAAACTGAAGATGGTAGAGTGGATTCTGTTAAAGAAGTGAAAGAGGCAGTTTGGAGATTTTTCAAGTCTAAGTTCTCTGAGTTTGATCAGACTCGCCCTATTCTTCCAGCCGGTTTCTTTAGGAGATTGTCAGAGGAAGAAGCCACTTCGTTGGAAGTTCCTTTTGAAGAATTGGAAATCCGGCAAGCGGTGTGGAGTTGTGATAGTTCTAAAAGTTCGGGTCCAGACGGTTTCAACTTCTTCTTTTTTAAAAAGTGTTGGGAATTTTTAAAGAAGGATATAATCCAGTTCTTGAACGATTTTCACAAAAGAGCTTATTTGCCTAAATCTATTTCTTCAGCCTTCATTACGTTGATCCCTAGGGTGGATATACCATTACGTTTGGGTGAATATAGGCTCATCTGTCTGGTTAGTGGCTTGTACAAGATCCTGGCGAAAGTATTGGCTAATAGGCTGAAAAAAGTTATTGGTAGTTTGGTGGACAAAAGGCAATCTGCTTTTGTGCCAGGTAGGCAGATGTTGGAAGGTGTGGTGATTGCTAATGAGATAATGGATATGGCAAATAGAGACAGCAAGGATTGCTTACTCTTCAAGGTGGATTTCGAGAAGGCCTATGATTGTGTGAATTGGAACTACATGAGACACATTTTCAGAGCTATGGGTTTCGGTAGGTTGTGGAGGTGTTGGATGGAAGCTTGTTTATTTAACAGTCATCTCTCGATCCTGGTGAATGGCAGCCCAACTAGAGATTTCAAAGTGGAAAGGGGCCTGCGGCAAGGAGACCCTCTCTCCCCTTTCATTTTTGTTCTCGCTACTGAAGGGTTAACCCAACTCTTGAGTCGTGCTTCTGCTATTGGCTCATTTAAGGGTTTTGAGGTAGGGTCTAATCTTAGAGTGGATATCATACAGTTCACCAATGATACGTTGATCTTTGGTGAAGGAAGTTGGCTTAACCTTTGGAGTATTAAAACGGTTCTGCGAAGCTTCGAGCTTATATCGGGCCTGAAGATTAATTTTAATAAAAGTAGCATAATGGGTATAAATGTCAGTAACCATTTTCTTGAAGCAACCTCGCTCTTTCTCGCTTGTAAGGTTGGTACGACGCCTTTCCGCTTTCTGGGCATTCCTCTAGGAATCAATCCCAGAAGAGTCTCCTCATGGATTTTCCTGGTAGAGATGTTTAAAAACAAACTCTGTGCGTGGAAAGGTAGAGTCCTCTCTATGGCTGGTAGGATAGCTTTGTTAAACTCTACACTGTCTAGTCTCCCTATTTTTTGGCTCTCCTTCTACAAAATGCCAAAGCAGGTATTGAAGAAAATTGATGCTTTAAGGAGGAATTTTCTGTGGGGGGGCTTGGACTCCAAGGTTAAAATTCACTGGATCTCTTGGGAAAAAGTCTGCAGGTCGAAGGATAACGGAGGGTTGGGGATATTGATTTAGAGGCCTTTAACTCTGCTTTGCTGTTGAAATGGAATTGGAAACTTCTGGAATATAGTCAGGATCTGTGGAAGGAGGTTATGAGAAGTAGATATGGTTTTTTCGAAGGCAAGGTGTTGGCGGTCCACAATTCAAAACCTAAGAACTCCTCTTCTTTTTGGTGGAAGGATCTACTCAAAACGGGAGCTGTTTCTACTAACCATGTTCTCTCTTTTGCAGGCTCTGTCAAGTTCTCTTTGGGGGATGGAAACCATATCCCGTTCTGGTGGGCGAATTGGAACGGTGAAGGCATTCTGGCCAAGAAGTTTGAAGTTCTGTACAATAGAAGCAAAGAAAAAGATGCTCCGGTCTTCTTAATGGGTGCTTACGACAACGAAAGTTGGAGATGGAACAATTTAGGTATTAATCCTCCCTTTACATTGGAGGAGACCATAATGCTGGAGACATTGAAGCATGTTTTGTTTACGCATTGCCCTCGCGAAGGACTGCCAGATAGTGTTGGTTGGATGATGGGAAATTCTAACAAGTTCAGAGTCAGAGATGTGTATAAAGCTCTTAAAACTAGTGAAAGATTGATGGATTCTCGCCCGGTCCTGAGTAACTAGTTCTCGCAAGTTTGGAAGCTCAATATTCCTCCTAAATTTAAGACTTTTGGATGGCGGATTTTGTGGAACAGAGCGAGTTTTGACGTTTACCGATTCGCTTTGCTATTTTTGCAATTTGGAGTCTGAAACTACTGTTTATCTCCTTTTCTCGTGCCCCTTTGCTGGCAAGGTATGGAATTGTATTGCTAATTGGTTAGGTTGTGACTCCCTTTTCGAAGGTTGCTTCCGGTCTTTTTTCTCTTCCTGGTGTCGGCAGGGTTTGAGTGCCAATATGGCTAATCAATTAGGTTGTGGCTGGATGGCGACAAGCTGGTGTTTATGGAAGGCGAGAAACACTTTTATTTTTAGTAACACTCCTATTAGCTTCAACAACATTTGTTGGGATATAAAACTTTTGGTTTGGAAATGGGCCTCCTTGAGGGTGAATTCTTCTCCTAACTCTAATTTTTTTGCTTTTCACTTGTACCCCATAGGGAAGTAATGCCTAGGTTGGAGTTTGGTTAGAACTTATCTGTTTTTGGCAGGTGCTGTTGTATTTTAGGAATACCTCTGGTTTCCTTCTTACGAATGAAATTCATTAGCTTTCCAAAAAAAAAATCAACATTAATATTGTTTTCATAATTAACTACATAGATTATTAACACATTTCATTTGGATAAATATATATATATATATATATATATATATATATATATATATATATATATATATATATATATATATATATATATGTATGTATACACTACGCCAAAATTGGCTTTTCACATCGCACCAAAGACAGCGCTTTTTGGACAAAGCGCTGCTATAGGTCTTTAAAAAATTTCGCTAAAAAAAGCGCTGTAAAAAGCGGTGTTATGCATTCATACATCTGGTACTCCGATCAATCTATTATTTATTTAGTTGAACAATTTATTTACACATTTCAATGAAAATAGTCTAATGTTTATTATGTTTTTATTTAAGGTGCTTGTATGAAAAATTGATGCGGGGGATGGAATTGTCAAACAGATTCCGTTTCTTCTCTTGCACCATTATCAATGCACCGGCAATTGGTATGAATGCACTTTCAGTAAGAGACCACTTAACTGAGAGATTTATGGTCAGCAAGACAGAAAGTTTGTTTCTTTTACCGTATAATACTGGAAACGGGTAAGATTTTCATTCTAATTTCATTCTAATATTTAATTTGTATCTTTTGGGTAGAAATTATCAATCTAAACTTTTGTTATATTTTACAGTGGACACTGGTTGTTGGTTGCCATTAATCCTGCAAGAGAAATGGTCTATTATCTGAATTCATTGGATACTGATTGGTCAACAAATCAGGATATGAAGGATGTGGTTGATACGTAAGTGAGATTGTTCAAAATATTCGTGTGTATTTGTATATTTAATTATTTCTATGAGATTTTTCTAAATTTACGTTTTTCTTTTATAGAGCAATACTTGTATATCCAGCACAAAGAGAATCTGGAGTAGCACGGGCTAAAGCAACCAACGTTACATGGGTCAAAGTGGAGGTATATTAATTTTCACAATGTTGCTTATTAGTGATGCTACTTTATAACACAAAACAACTATATATTAATTCTTATTTGTTTGTCTATGTGTAGTGCCCTCATCAGCGTAATGGCATATACTGCGGGTATTTCGTTTTGAGGTTTATGAGAGAAATCCTTCAAATGGATCGATTAGAGATTCCTATTACGGTATACATGGATTTATAACTTAGGATTTATTTTAATATTTATCAGATATGTCATATAATTTATTATTTTTAACTAAATATGCATATTTTGTTTTGTTATGTAGTACTTTGATGAATACGCGTGTTCTCATTACACGAAGGATAAATTGCAAGAAATTAAGGAGGAATTGTGTGAATACTTTATTGAAAAAAGAATCCTATATATATAAGGTATAGGATTATGGGATTATGTGAATGTATAGTTTTGTGAATGGTTTATTTTATGGGATTGTATAGTTTTGTGAATGGTTTATGCCCTTTATGTGTTTTTGGATTGTAATTGTATAGTTTTGTGAATAGTTAATGTAAATAACTTGAATTATAATGGAAATGGTTTATGTGGTTTATGTGATTTATGGGATTAGTGGAAATGGTTAATGAACCATACTAGAAATTGTTAATGGAAATGTGAAATATACAGGTTTATTGAAATGGCTTGAATTATACAGGTTTCTGCATAAAAAATGGTTAAAATGGGATTTTTTTTAAAAATCATTAAAATTATACGTAGAGAAAAGACAACGCTTTCTAGAAAAAACGCTGTCTATAATTCACAAACGAAAGCGCTTTTCCTAAAAAGCGCCCTCTAAAGGTATAGAAAAATTGATAACTAAAATTATAGACATACATTAGACAGCGCTTTAAAAAGCGATGTCTAAAGGGGGCCTTTAGACAGCGCTTTTTCTTGAAAAAACGCTCTCTAAAGGTATATAAAAAAATTCATTAAAATTTTATATGTATACATTAGACAATGCTTTTTCAAAAGCGCTGTCTAAAGGCCCACTTTAGAGAGCGCTTTTTACGGAAAAACGTTGTCTTAATGTATACTTTAGAGAGCGCTTTTTCATAAATAAAAAGCGTTGTCTTTACCTACGACAACACAACCTTAGGCAGCGCTTTTAAGCGCTGTCTAAGGCCTAAAAAAGCATTGTTTAATGTCTTGTTTGGCGTAGTGAGATATATATATATATATATATATATATATATATATATATATATATATATATATATATATATATGCATATTTTTACAATTAAAATAAAGTTAAAATTTGTTTTTCTTACTGAGTCAATTAGCGGGGATAATCAAAATGAGGTGAAAAGGAATGCAAACTCTTTTCTAACATTAATTTCCTTTCCTCCATAATCCAAGCATTATAGAGATAGACTAAATTTAGATATATGAAGTTATTCTTCACCTTTGCTCTGTAGTTTATCACTGAGTGAATTTGAAAATTCTCTCTTTAATTATGATTAACAAACTACTGAATGTGATCAATATGAATTGTCTTGGAATGTAATTCATAGTGCTTGGAAACAAATCAAATGGTAATTTTTTTTCAACTTGTTCTTTTCATCTTCTTTTCCCCTTCACTTATAGTTTGGAATTTACTGTCTATGTGGTTTGTTACTATGGATTTTTGAAGTAGTTTATAATACAATAATTTTTATTTTATACATATCAACAAAAGGAGAAAATAGTTTATCATCATTTTGAGCGTTGAAGCGGTCTTTGTGGCAACTGATTTCAAACAATTATATAAATTTTTATTATTTGTAATTAATTTACATTAATTTTAATTATTTTGAATACAAATTGATTGCATGTCTTATGTGTAATATTGTTGATATTTTCATTTTGAGAAGAATATGTGGTTTTTTATTGTAGTATTGAGTTACAAAATCTCAGTTTCTCAAAAGAATAAATAAAGGGTATTAATATCGCTTTTTTAGAAAGTGCTATTAAAGATAGTATCTATAATAGAGCTTTTAGAAAAAACGGTATTGGATACTAGGATTATAATAGCACTCCACGAAAAAATTTATATTAAATTATTTTCTAAACAAGGTGCATGGTAGCGCAAAACATGGCTATGATAGCATTTATTATGAAGCGCCATTAAAAACTCTCAATTTAATAGCGCTTTTAAAGTGCTATTATAGGTATTTAATCTATAATAGCGGAGGCTTTTATAGCGCTTTAAAGCGCTATCAAAGGTCTAAAAAGCGCTATTAAAAACTATTTTTGGGGTAGTGAGACCACACCTAACACCAACACTCAAGCTGCTGTACCAATCTGTGCTTCCTCAAGAATCACACGTAAGCCATCTTATTTGCAGCATTATGTATGCTCCACATCTCAACACTCAAAGCAATCATCTAAAGGTATCTTGTGTCCTATTTCTCTTTCCATGCCTTATTTTAATTTGTCCACTCCACATTATCATTATTCTCTGTCCTTAGTCTCACATACTGAGCCCTAAACATATGCGGAGGCTTGTAAATTTGAATGTTAGAATCAAGCCATGGAAGTTGAGCTTAATGCTCTTAAAAAGACATGTACCTAGAAACTTGTGGATTTTCCTCCAAATATCACGCCTATTGGATGCAGGTGGCTATATAAGATAAAACACCATGTCGATGGAACTATTGAAAGATTCAAAGTTACGTTGGTTGCCAAAGGCTACAACCAAATTGAAGGACTTGATTATTTTGAGACATGCTTTTCGATTGCCAATCTACTATTAGAACAATTGTTTTTCTTGCTTCCATTAACAACTGACATATTCTCCAACTTGATGTGAACAATGATTTCTTGCATGGAGAACTTCAAGAAGATGTGTACATGGTAATACCACTTGGTGTCAAACATACAAAACCTAATCACACTACGCCAAACAAGGGAAAAGATGGCGCTTTTTTGGCCTATGACAGCGCTTAAAAGCACTGTCTAAGCCAGCGCTGTCGTAGGTAAAGACAGCGCTTTTTTATTTATGAAAAAACGCTCTCTAAAAGGGGACTTTAGA
The DNA here is from genome assembly GCA_022829125.1 of Lathyrus tuberosus. Lineage (NCBI taxonomy): Eukaryota > Viridiplantae > Streptophyta > Magnoliopsida > Fabales > Fabaceae > Lathyrus > Lathyrus tuberosus. The sequence goes on along the minus strand of JALAZF010000033.1, from coordinate 21,857,689 downwards.
CAGCGCTTATAAAAGCGTTGTTTAAGGTATACGTGTTGCACCCCAAAATTTGCCTTCCTTACTTTATTACTAACTGGTTTGTGTTGCATTGCATTTTGCATTATCATATGTGCATATCATTGGTTCTTAGCATGGGGTCAAGGTGCCTGAGGCAGTCCAAGAAGGTCCTATCTAGTCTATCACATCATCAAGAGTTCACAAGTGGCAGTCATTCTCTCCTAACCAGTGCATGGATTAGGGTTTTGAGATTCTTGGGTTTATTGCTTCAATGGGCAAGCTCCTTGGGTTTTTATCATCATCAAATGGCATATCTTATCTTTGTTGGAGAGGATACACATCATATTCAGAGGAATTTGGATTTGGAGACTGTGCTATTTCCTCCTAGACTGAGGGTACCACAACTAGGGTTTGCCATAAAGTCAGTTTATTTCTGATTTTTTGGGCGAGACTTGATTCCATGGTACTCCTTGGGTCCCTATGTACCTAGGGATGGGAGGTTGTCCATCAGTTTGGTTCAGGAGAAGTTCAATTGGCCAATGGATTGGAAATCAGTTGAATTAGGTAAAAGTCTACAGTGAGAGGAGAAGTCAACTGTGGAACTTTGAGGTTCTCTCCAAGGTTTTCAAGGTCTCACATCCTCATATGGTCATCAAAAGTCAAGTTTCACACCATTTATCAAAAATCAGGAGTTGGTGCAAAAGTTACTAAAAATAGAAATGACCTGTAATTTGAAGTTTCCTTTTTGGGCAAGTTCCTGCACTGTATTCAACTTGACTTTTCACCATCAAGAAAGCTTCAGATGAATTTTTCTCCAACATGAAAGTTGAAGATCTTTTTCTCCTCTTTCCAACAAGTACTAGTGGGTCTCCATATCATTTGTGAAACTCAACTTATGGTCAAAAGAAGGCAAAAGGGTTTTTAGGGTTTCATTTTCACAACTTTTAGATTTTAGGACATATGGACCTATGATTAATTCCATTGCTTTAATACATGTTCCAACATCCAAGAACAATCCCTAAGGAGCATTTTTGGCTTTTTAATCAAGTGGTTTCATGGGTTATTATTCACTTATTTTCCATTACGCCAAAATGCCAAATCATTAAAAACTCATGAGTCAATTGTTTTCAAGGCCCAAGTTCAATTGAGGTGTAATTAGCAATTCAAATAAGGATGATCTATCATAGTTTTCTTAAGTGTACATGCATGGAGAGAGGTGTAACTCACATAATGTGATTCTCCAAAATTATTCAAAAAATCATTAAACAAGGAATTGCTCAAGCCCAATTCATTATCAGAGGAAAACCCTAGCCTATTTAAACCTATCCATGCACTGGTTAGGTGGCTTTACATGTGATATTTTGGAGAAAAAGAAAGTACAACCCTAATTCTTGAATTCATTGGATCTCTCAATCTACAAGGAGTTTCTTCAAAATTCTTCCACAAACCTTTTCCTGGTGATCTCTAGAGTGCAAATCAACCACCATTCGCAGCCAAAAGCAAAGATTAGAGTTGCACCATCTCAGGTTGGAAGGTTTTTTAAGGATCCTAAAACTCTCTTTTTTTTCGTGTACATTGATGTGTGATGATTGCTGATGAAACTGATGTATTTTTTTTGGTGTTTGGATGTGTATATTGCTCGCTATGTGTGTTTAAAGTTTTGAGCCCTAATGACATTTCATGTGTTTCTTATTATACACTAACAATTTGAAATTTTGGATCACATATTTGAATTCCTGACAAAATTCTGGTCAGAATAGTGTATGCACTTGCGTTTTCTGGGTTTTGTAAGGTTGCAGGTGACCGGAGTAGGGGGCCGGAACCCTAACTCCGGTAGCGGCCGGAGAACCAGTCTGGCGAGGTGTCAAAGGAAGAAGAAAGAATCCTGGCCCTTCATTCTCACGATCCGAGGGCTACCACGCTGCCACGTATTTTTTCTTTTATTTTTTTTTCTGAGTTTTAATTGATAATCCCATGTTCATCACCCCATGGTAAGTAAGGTGTGCCATCCAATTAAATCCTCCCATTTTAATTACTTTACACTGTGTTGACTCAATCTCAAACGTACGATGCATCATGTGGCTGGTAAGCTGCCAGCGAAGTAAAATTGGCATGTGCTTGGCACATGGGGGCACATAATATGCAGATGGCCTTGGTGTGTGCGCGTGCACGTTAGTTGGGGTGCGCGTGTAGATCATGACCTCAGATCTTAAATACTTGTTTTTGGGTTGACTTATTGGTGGACGTCTGATCAATCCAAGGGCAGGTAAGCAGTCAACCCAGTTGACTGAGGCCCACCCGTATTCCTTTTTTATTTTTTTTATTTTACTGGTTGGATTTAGTGTTTTGGGTTGCTATTCGTACCCCCAATCCTTGGCCCATTATCATTTCCACTTCATTTTTTTCACTAAACGCACCCCCAGCATCTTATTTCATTTTATTTCTATTAATTCATTATTATTTTCATATTTTAATTGTTAAAAATACATAATTGCATTTAAAAAATACCATAAAATTCATGCATACTTTTTACCATTTTAAAAAATTTTCCAAATTTTATTTTTTTATTTTTATTTTATTTTTATCATCTAAATTAAATATTTATTCAATTTCTTTTTGCACCACACATTTCATGCATACCTGAAATTGTTTATTTTATTTCTCTGCATCCATAAAATATTTTTAATTCGTTCCTTTTGCATTCATTCACTAACATTCTAAAATGCATTAAAATATTTTTCTTTCATTTTTAAATTCATTTCATATTGCATTTTGGTCCTTCCCTTTGGCACATTGATCCCTACTTCCCACCTAAACTTTGCCTAATTGTTTAAGTGATTAACATCTTGATTTTTTGCAGGTGTTTTTGGTATTTGGTTTGTTTCTGGTTGAGTAGCTTTGATTTTTAATTTGGGAATTTTAGGAGTTATCTCTCTAATTATTTAATTACTTTCACTTGAGATCTGCTTATATGTGTATTTCTGATCATGCCTAAGTCCTTGTTTGAAAGGCACTTGTGCCATTTGATTTGAGGTTGTTTCTTTGATTTCTGAATTCATGTTTGGATTATTATCACTATTGTTTGCCATTGTTTGATTTTCACTTGCCCTGATATTATTTATGTCCGTTCGTACTAACCTTTTATGCAGGGACTAAGGTAAGTTCTTTAAGGGTATAGAGAAGTATCCATGGTCACCCTTACTCTTTCCTTCTCTCATCTTTTTCCTTTAGGATTTAGGTTGTCGTCAAACCTCACTAACCGTAGGTCCCCCATGCATGATAACTTTAGGACTCATAGTCCCCCTTTAGAGTTACCTTTGTGTCTTCTCTCTTCTCATCTCAAACTTTCTGAAAACACTTAATAATAATAAATTGTATTGCGCACGAGCCTTAAGCGTGGGGAATGAGAAATGAGGGGCTTCCTCTCATCTTTTTAGAGTGCTTAGTGAGCGTCCTGTCTTGGGACGATGCGTTAAGTATTTGCCCCTGTGCCCTAGACTTTGGTGCAATGCAATTTAGGAACTAACTTAAGCCATTTCTGTCCTAAAAAATACAAACAAACTTCAAACCTTTTCGTCCTTCGGGAGTGTCAAACTAAAGGATATTTTCAAAAAGGGCACGTTACTTTCCGTCTGAGTCGCAAACAGGCATCGACCCTAACTGCCGGACGTGGACTTAACGTCGCTCATAAAAAACACAAAAAGAACTTGGTCCGAACTACGTTGACTCTGAATTCCCCATTCCACAAAGGGGGTACGTAGGCCTAGGACGTTGACGTCCTACCGAGTCGGTCTTTGTCTTTCCCCCCCAGTTTTAGTACAGCCTTAGATGATAGTATGACTCACCCTTAGAATAGACAACAAGCGTGGATCCCATCGAGTACGATGGACACGTGGGGTGCTAGCACCTTCCCCTCGCGTAACCGACTCCCGAACCCAGGCTATGGTTGCAATGACCATTCCTTTCCCTCTTCCTCAGGTTTATGCGGTGTTCCCTTTCCCTCTCTTGGGATAAATTTACACGGCTGACGACTCTGTTTTTTCGCGCCACTCTCGCGTTTGTACCTGGATGAAAATCCTGGGAGCGACAGCTGGCGACTCTGCTGGGGACTCTGGTTGACCTATGCTGGTCCATCCCTAAGCGAGTCAATCCTAGCGCTTGCTTGTCTTTGTTTTCTTTGGGTGTTTTCTTTTGTTTTGCTTTATGTGTTGTATTTTATTTTTATTTTTATCGCATTTTCTGCATTTCATTTTTTATTACTGTCATACTGCTGTGTTGTGCTGGCTGTCTTTGTTTTGCAGGTTGGGTGGAACCAAGAGATAAGCCGAATACCCAGGCTTGAGTATACCCTAGGACTAGAGTGGAAAGTAGTGGGACCTACGTGCCCACTTGGTACGTTTGTGTGTTCACGAAATTCACAACCAGACGAGGTTATCTTGGGATGCATTCTAACGTGTGTGTCTTGCGCATGTTGGGATGTCGATCTAGAGAGCTGTCGACTCTGGTGACCGATCATTGAGGACCTTAGTGGAAACATCCCTCTTTAGTGGTGACAGTGGTAGACCACATCCTGTGGCAAACCCATTCGCACCCGAGGGCCCGCTTTGGAACTCGCATAGGATGGCCCCTACATTTTGAAGAGAATCAGTGGAGGCACTCCTCGATTGACGATAGTACTGTACCCCGAGGGATGAATGTACTATTTTTTCTCGACCTCAGTGCCAAAGCTAAGGACATTCCGTTTTGGAGAATCAGTTGAGGCCTCCTCGATTGATGATGATGCTAAACCAGAAATGGTGAACGTATCATCATTTCTCGACCTGAGAGCCCGGGATACTGAACATCCTAGTACCCACATGTGAGAGGGGATGGGTATTTGCAGTTTTGCAGGTAACCGAGACCTTCAACCTACCTTGTTTTCCGGATTTCACATCAATGTCTGATTATTTGAGTTCCTCAGTGGTTCAGAATTCTGGTTTTCTGGATTGTGGTTCTCGTTCAGCTAACAGCACAGCACATCCAGCAGTGTGCCTTGACCCCATGTTTGCATGAGCATATCATTTTTCTTGCATTCTGACATGTTTGACATTTTGTAGGGCTTGCATCCTACTCTTGATTCCGGTTTTCTGAGGCTACCTTAGCATGGATGTCCAGAGGAAGAAGACTATTGCCTATTCATTCCCAGAGCCGACTTTGACATTGATTCACAAATTGATTAATATGGCTGGTTCCGGAGTTCGTACAGAGTTCAGTGGAAGGTATGGGAGACTTCTGAAATTTGTCTACAACATTTCCAAGTATGAGAAGGATGCCATTCATACACTTCTTCAGTTTTACGATCCGTCTTTGCGTTGCTTCACTTTCCCAGACTACATCTTGGCTCCAACTTTGGAGGAGTTCTCATTTATTTTGGGAATCCCCATCAAGCATGATATAGTTTTCTTTTCCGAAGAACACCCCGGGGTAAAAGAAATGGATGTTTCTCTTCATATTAGTGAGTCTGTTCTGAACAGTAATATTGAAGAAAAACAAGGAGTTAAGGGTTTCTCATTGAAGTTCTTGTTTGATCAAGCTTGCATACAGGTCAAAGAGAAGAATTGGACTACTTTCCAAGCTATTCTGGCTATGTGCATCTATGGGATTGTCCTGTTTTCGAATATTCCTGATCTGGTGGATATGCATGCCGTCAGAATCTTTATTTCGGAGAATCCTATACCTACCTTGCTAGGTGATGTGTATCACTCAATCCACTACAAGAATGAGAATAGCCATGAAAAAACTGTGAGTTGCTGTGCACCGCTCTTAGCTACTTGGTTTCTGAGTCGTCTCCCTGAATCTGGCGCTTTCGTTGATACGAAAGATTCTCTGAAGTGCTCAAAGAGGGTTATGGGCTTGACTGCTGACAACACTGTTTGGATCAATCAGGACTTGCTAGGAACGGAGATTATTTACAAGTGCGGAGAATTCCCTAATGTACCCTTGATAGGGAGGAAAGGTGGAATTAACTATAATCCTTCCCTAGCTATCAGGCAGTTTGGATATCCTTTGAAAAGTCCACCCGAAGAGCGAGATGTCAGAGAGTCCTTATTCTTCAATGGTATTGAGGATCAAGGGTTGATAAGGAAGATTGTGAATGCTTGGAAACAGGTGACCAAGAAGGGTAAAATCCCATTCGGGAAATGTAACAACCGGGCTTTCCCATCCTATAAAGAGTGGATTAAGAAGAGAGCAGAAGAGGAGCTTCTTCCCTTCCCGGTGGAACCCCCTTTGTACCCTTTGGCGATCGAGCCTCCTACCACCGTTGAGTTGGAGAAGTATAACAAATTATGGGCTGAAAAGGAAAGGCTGCGGGAAGAAAATAGTGAGCTGAAAAGAGAGATTTATCAGTGGAAGCATGAGCGGGGTGAAGCTGTTTATACCGCCAAATTGAAGACGGTAGAAAGAGAGCTAGCTGACATGGTCGTATCCAGAGAAAGGATGAAACAAGCTTTGGATGGTATCAGTGAGGTTCTCAAGTCCAAGGATGAGGAATTAGGCAAGGCTTTATTGAAGATTCACAGGTTCGATGATCACCGAGAAACTGCCATGGCTGAGAATAAGAGAAAGGAAGACGACTACCTAGCTAAGATTGATCAGTTGAAGTCGACGCTCAAGAAGAAAGACGCTGAGATCTTGTCAGGGGTATTCAAGAGACAAGCAGTCGAGGGTCGTCTAAATGAAGCCATAGCCTCCATAGAAGAACTGAAGGTCCAAGCTGGAGTAAAGAGATCTAGACATGAGGGACCTAGCATGGATGGTGTTTCTGGAGACGACGCTTGGGAATTACATTGCCGATACTTGGATGGGATCATACACAGGAGAGACCTTCTCATTCAAAGACTAATTTAGAGACCCAAGCATCCTGACACCAGAAAGTTGTTCGAGGAAATTCAAGACTGGTGCAGAAAGCATAGTGGATGGGGAGGATTGACACTTGTAAACTTTGATGATATGCCATAGTTTCCTATTTTATTGTATTCGGATCACCGCCAGGCTTGTTGGTTGGGACTTGTGGTTTTTATATTCAGACTTGTTATCTCGGATTCGTGATTGTTGACATTTGACTTTTCTCCGGTTTTCTTAATATATGAGCAGAAGTTCCATTATATCTTGTTATTAAATCGAAATCAAGGGGTGGATCGCCCTGTGAATTTTCAAACACGTCCATTTGCATTTGCATACTCATAATCATTTTGCATAATCATTTTGCATGACAGGTGTTTATCTCCGGTGTTCTTATCTTGTTCTAATCTCAGGATTGCAGATCAGCACATTCACCGGTATCCCACCAGACAGAATCAGAAGAGGCTCATGGATCAGGTACAGATTGAAATCATTGAGATGCGGACTCGCATGAACCAATTCATGGAATTAATGCAAGGTGTTGCTAAGGGCCAAGAGGAGTTGAGGACTCTCGTTCAGCCACTGATTGCGAGAATTGACAAAGATGGTGTCCTTCATGGAGGAATTCAGACTGGTGTTACTAATAATGTTCAGAATGGCCCTGCGGGCGGAGGTATTTCTGCTACTGGTGTTGTGATTCCTCCGGGCGGAGGAGAAAGTGTTGTGATTCCCACTGCAGTGGGAGGTGGTACTGGTGCTGGTGAATTTCATGGCCGTCAGTATGATGATGTTCAGGATGATGTATTTTCTTTTCCAGGTGGGGATGCTGGTCCCCAGACTGACCATGATCAGAGGATCCGGTTGATTGAGGAACAACTAAGGGGTGTTGTGAATCAGGATTCTGTGGGAATAGATCTAGTGGATTTGGGGATGGTTCCAGGCGTTGTTATTCCGCACAAGTTTCAGACTCCCACTTTCGAGAAGTATAATGGTATGACTTGTCCGAGGACCCACGTCAGGGCATATGCAAGCAAGATGGCTGCATATGCGAAGAATGAAAAGTTGATGATGCATTGCTTCCAGGATAGCCTATCTGGGGCATCCCTGGAGTGGTACATGCAACTGGAAAGGAAGGATGTGCGTTGTTGGAGAGATCTGGCAGGGGCATTTATCAGACATTACCAATATAACACTGATATGGCTCCTAACAGAACACAGCTGCAGAATCTGTCACAGAAGAACAACGAGAGTTTCAAGGAGTACGCTCAGAGGTGGCGTGAATTGGCAGCAAGGGTTCAGCCTCCCATGTTGGAACGTGAAATGATAACTATGTTTATGGCCACCTTGCAGGGTCATTACTATGAAAAGCTGGTACCGTGTATGACTGGAAAGTTTGCTGACTTGATCTTAGTGGGGGAGATGGTGGAAAGCAGAATTAAGGCGGGAAAGATATCAGGCAGTGATGGGTCCTCATCTGGAGGAAGTAAGAAGCCTTATGCTAGTGGTTACAAGAAGAAGGAGGGAGATACAAACTCTGTGTCATCATATCGTGGTAGAGATGGGCCTCGTCAGAACTACAATCAACAGTTGGCTTCTGTAACCATCCCAGCAGCACCTCAGCAGCCAGCAGTGTCTCAACAACAAAATCAGGCTCCTTACCGGTCACAGCCTCAGAATAGGCGGGATAGGCATTTTGATACTCCACCCATGTCCTACTCTCAATTATTCCAGCACTTATTAAAACTGCAGTTAATTCAGACAAGAACATTGGCTCCACCTACTGGCAATCCACCTCCCGGCTATGACGCCAACGCCCACTGTGAGTTTCATTCTGGGGCACCCGGACATCATACTGAGAACTGTAAAGCTTTTAAGCATAAGGTTCAAGATTTGGTGGATTCCAAAGCCATCAATTTCTCCAATGACGTTCCAAATGTGAATCAGAACCCGATGTCGAATCACGGTGGGCCGAAGATCAATGCTATTATTGAAGACTGTGAAGACTTGAGTTTGATTTCAGATGTGAACGAAGTCCAAACTCCCTTGGGTGTGGTGAAGGAAAGACTGTTGAAGGGAGGGGTATTTCCCGGTTGTGATGAAGGTTGTGTAGGATGTGTGTCGCAGCCAGGCGGTTGTGAGTTATTGAAAGCAAGTATTCAGAGAATGATCAACGAAGGCGTATTATAGTTTGACAGAGGTTGCAAGCAGAGTAATGTTACTGACAGAGAGATTGATGTTGCCACGATAACTATTCCATTCAAGACAATAACTATATCATCGCCGGCGAGACCAGCGCCGGTCACTATCACTGTTCCTGGACAAGTCCCGTATGAGACTACCAAGGCAATCCCATGGAACTATGGGGCCGAGGTGTTTGTTAATGGTAAGAAGCAGGAATTGGAAGACACATCAGCTGTGAATACAGGGGTTGGAAATCTTGTTAAAGCAGGGGCTATCACTAGGAGTGGTAGAGTCTTTGTTCCGTCCGAGAGTCAAGCTGGCAGTTCAAGACAAGACAAAGGTAAACAGATGATGAATGAGTCCGTACAGAGGCAGGAAGCAAATAATTCTATGACAAAGCCCGGTGGGGATACTTTCTCAGAAGACGTAGAAGAGTTTATGAGGTTGATTAGGAAGAGTGATTACAAGATTGTCGATCAACTTCACCAAACTCCATCAAAGATTTCCATTCTATCCTTACTGTTGTGCTCCGAGGCACACCGAAATGCATTGCTGAAGGTTCTGAATATGGCTTATGTACCGCAGGAAGTATCTGTCAATCAGTTAGAAGGGGTTGTGGCTCATGTGAATGCTGGTAATGGTTTGCGTTTCACCGATTTAGATCTGACACCGGCTGGGAGGAATCACAACAACGCTCTGCATATTTCAGTGGAATGCCGTGGTTCTTTGATGTCGCATGTGTTAGTTGATACTGGTTCGTCTTTGAATGTGTTACCAAAGAAGGCTTTGATGAAGTTGGATACTCGTGGGTTAATTTGTACACCAAGTGACTTAGTGGTACGTGCTTTTGATGGCTCCAAGAGGTCAGTTTTTGGAGAGTTAGTTCTGCCGATCAAGGTGGGTCCTGAGATTTTCAACACCACCTTTTACATAATGGATATTCAGCCTGCCTATAGTTGTTTATTGGGCCGCCCATGGATCCATGGTGCTGGGGCAGTAACTTCTACGCTGCACCAGAAGTTGAAGTATATGGTGGATGGCCACGTTGTGACCGTTTGTGGTGAAGAAGATATCATGGTGAGTCACCTATCGACCTTCAAGTATGTAGAGGTAGATGGTGAGATACAGGAAACTTTGTGCCAGGCCTTTGAAGTGGTGAAGATTCCCGAGGAACCCCCAAAGGCAGTCAGTCAGCCTGATGTGGTTGCCCAACCAGAAGTCGTCAGACCACCAGAGGTTCCAATGTCCTCTTTCAAAGAGGCGCGTGCTATAGTTGAAGCTGATGCTTCTTAGAAGTGGGGCAGTGTTATTGATGTTCAAAGGAAGCAAGATACTCATGGACTGGGTTACAAGCCACCTAGGCAGTCTGAAGAGCCTCCCAAGTTTTATGGTCCAGTCCGCTTCACCAGTGCCGGTGTTTTCTTCGACAGAGTCAATGCTATTGAGGATGAAGGAGATAGTGATTGTGACATGGATGAATGGATCCGTCCCTGCACCCTTGGTCAGAGCTTAGGCAACTGGTCCTCCGAGAAAGTTATCCAAGTGACGCGCCCGGAGTAATTTACTTTTGTTTTCTGTTATGTTGAGTCCTACGTTCTGCCCAAGACGTAGTGACATTTATTTGTAGGGCTTGGATGTTTATTTGCTATTTTTATCATCAATAAAGGACGTTTTTCATTCAAATATTTTGATCCCTGTCTTTCTATTTTTTACTTTTTGCATCAACCCACATCAAAATGGCAATGTGTTTTCTTGTTTGTTGCACTCATAATAAACATAAAACATCCATCATGCAGGTTCCTTTGTTCAGATTCCACCCATGACTTAGCTATGGCTCGATATGACTTCGACAATCCCATCTATCAGGCTGAAGAAGAGACTGACGAAGACTGTGACTTACCAGAAGAATTAGCCAGGCTACTAAAGCAAGAGGAAAGGGCCATTTTACCTCATCAGGAGGAAGTTGAGACCATTAATCTGGGAACCGAGGATGTCAAACGAGAAGTAAAGGTTGGGGCTGCCCTGGAAGACACTGTTAAGGGAAGATTGATTGAGTTACTCCGAGAGTATGTGGATATCTTCGCCTGGTCTTACCAAGACATGCCTGGGCTTGACACTGACATTGTTTCCACAGACTGCCGCTTAAAGAGGGTTGTACTCCAGTCAAGCAGAAATTGCGAAGGACGAAACCAGATATGGCTGTCAAGATCAAGGAAGAGGTTCAGAAACAGTTGGATGCCGGATTTCTTGCTGTGACAAATTATCCTCCGTGGGTTACTAATATTGTACCTGTACCTAAGAAGGATGGGAAGGTCAGGATGTGTGTTGATTATCGAGATTTGAATAGGGTGAGCCCGAAGGATGATTTCCCGCTCCCCCACATTGATGTGTTAGTGGACAATACTGCTCAATATTCTGTGTTTTCCTTCATGGATGGTTTCTCTGGGTATAACCAAATCAAAATGGCCCCGGAGGACATGGAGAAGACTACGTTCATAACACCGTGGGGAACATTTTGCTACAAGGTAATTCCCTTCGGATTGAAGAATGCTGGGGCAACCTATCAGCGGGCGATGGTGACTCTCTTTCATGATATGATTCACCAGGAGATTGAAGTCTATGTTGATGACATGATTGTGAAGTCACAGACAGAGGAAGAACACTTGGTAAACCTCTAGAAGTTGTTTGAAAGGTTGAGGAAGTTCAGATTGAGGTTGAATCCGAACAAGTGCACTTTCGGCGTAAGGTTTGGTAAATTACTGGGATTCATTGTTAGTGAAAGAGGTATCGAGGTTGATCCTGCAAAAATAAGAGCCATACAGGAGATGCCTGAGCCAAGAACAGAGAAAGAGGTTCGTGGTTTCTTGGGGAGATTGAATTACATTGCCAGGTTTATCTCTCATCTGACAGCCACATGTGAACCAATTTTCAAGTTGTTAAGGAAAGATCAGGAGGTCAGGTGGAATGAAAATTGTCGAGAGGCGTTCGAAAGGATAAAGACGTATTTGCAGGAACCTCCAGTCCTTATGCCACCGGTGTCTGGGAGACCGTTGATTATGTACCTTACGGTTCTTGATAATTCGATGGGTTGTGTGCTCGGTCAACACGACGAGACGGGTAAAAAAGAGCACGCCATTTACTATCTGAGTAAGAAGTTCACTAATTGCGAATCGAGATACTCTATGCTAGAAAAGACATGTTGCGCACTCGCTTGGGCAGCCAAGCGCTTAAGGCAGTATATGTTAAATCATACAACCTTGTTGATTCGAAGATGGATCCGATTAAGTACGTGTTTGAGAAGCAGGCACTTTCTGGAAGGATAGCCCGTTGGCAGATGGTTTTGACAGAGTACGATATTCAGTATGTTTCTCAGAAGGCCATTAAGGGAAGTGTTTTGTCAGAATATCTCGCTGAACAGCCAGTCGAGGATTATCAGCCTATGAAGTTGGAATTTTCGGACGAGCATGTTATGTTTCTGAAAATGAAGGATTGTAAAGAGCCTTTGCCTGACGAAGGACCAGAGATTGGGTCTCAGTGGAAGATGATCTTTGATGGGGCTGTCAACTCATATGGTAATGGAATTGGGGCAATCATTACAACCCCGAAGGGTTCTCATATACCTTTCACTGCCCGGTTAGCGTTCGTATGTACCAACAACGAGGCGGAGTATGAAGCATGCATCATGGGGTTGGAGGAGGCAATTTATTTGAGAATTAAGAACCTCGATGTCTATGGTGATTCCGCGTTGGTAGTTAATCAGATTACAGGAGAATGGGAGACTCGTCAGGCGAACTTGGTGCCTTATAACAACAATGCCAGAAGGTTGTTACCGTTCTTTGATAGGGTGGATTTTCATCACGTGCCCCGAGCTAAGAATCAGATGGCTGATGCGTTGGCAACATTGGCATCCATGTATAAGGTGAACCGTTGGAACGAAACTCCGTCGATTAGAATCATGCGTCTGGATAGACCAGCTTTTGTGTTCGCAATTGAAGATGTGTCTGACGGCAAGCCATGGTATCATGATGTTAAGGTTTTTCTGAAGAGACAAGAGTATCCAGAGGGTGCCTCCACCAAAGATAAGAAGACTCTGAGGAGGTTGGCAGGAAACTTCTTTCTGAACAAGGATGATGTGTTATATAAGAGGAACTTTGATATGGTCTTGCTATGTTGCGTTGATGAACACGAGGCAGGCTTATTGATGGAGGAAGTCCACGAGGGTTCTTTCGGTACTCATTCCAGTGGACACACCATGGCTAGAAAGTTGTTGAGGGCGGGATATTATTGGATGACTTGGAGTCTGATTGTTTCAAGTACGCTCGGAAGTGCCATAAATTCCAGATTTATGCAGATAAGATGAATGTACCGCCTACGCCTCTAAATGTGTTGTCATCTCCTTGGCCTTTTGCAATGTGGGGCATAGATATGATTGGAAAGATTGAGCCCACCGCTTCCAATGGGCATCGTTTCATTTTGGTTGCCATTGACTATTTCACAAAATGGGTGGAGGCAACCTCGTACGCCAATGTCACCAAGCAAGTGGTAGCCCAGTTTATAAAGAAGGACATCATTTGTCGTTATGGGGTCCCAGACAGAATCATCACTGATAATGGCTCGAATTTGAACAATAAGATGATGAAGGAACTATGTCAGAGTTTCAAGATCGAGCATCATAACTCCTCTCCATATCGTCCGAAGATGAATGGGGCCGTTGAGGCAGCAAATAAGAATATCAAGAAGATTGTACAGAAGATGGTGGTAACATATAAAGACTGGCATGAGATGTTACCTTATGCCCTACATGGTTATCGTACTTCGGTGCGTACGTCGACTGGGGCTACCCCTTTCTCATTGGTGTATGGTATGGAAGCAGTTTTACCCTTAGAGGTCAAGATTCTGTCTTTGAGAGTTCTGGCAGATGTGAAGCTTGATGAAGCTGAGTGGGTGCGTTCCAGGTTGGATCAGTTGAACCTTATTGAAGAAAAGAGATTGGCAGCCATCGCACATGGTCGTTTGTATCAGAGCAGGATGAAGCACGCCTTTGACCAGAAAGTGCGTCCTCGGAGTTTTCAGACAGGTCAATTGGTTTTGAAAAGGATCCTTCCTCCTCAGACAGATCACAGGGGCAAATGGTCTCTAAACTATGAAGGGTCGTATGTAGTCAGAAAGGTTTTCTCTGGTGGAGCCTTACTACTTTCAACTATGGATGGCGAAGATTTTACATCCCCTGTGAACGCAGACGTAGTCAAAAAATACTTCACATAAAAGAGACCCGCTGGACGTAAAAAGAAAGTCCAGGCAAAAAAGGGGCATCCCGGCGAACCATAAAAGGAGAAGGTTCGGGCAAAAATTAGGGATAAAATGTAAAAAGAAATGTGTAAACCCGCAAAGTTGAAAACCTGAAAAGGTGACTTTGACAAAAATGGGTATCCCGATGGATTGAAAACCCAAAAAGGGCGATCCAGGCAAAAGTTAGGGATTTATAAGCGAAGGGCTACGGTCTGCGTTCGATCTGTGAGCACTCTCAATACCTGGAAATTCTGAAAGAAAGGAATCAGTATAGTTAATCTTTTCAAAGGTCAAGACATCTGTGGATAAGCAAGTCACATGGGTCATAGCTGAGTCGAATCATGGTGGATATCTGTTCCCACATTGCCGACATGTGTATTTTGTTTTTGTTTTTTGCGCAATTACCTCTCTCTAGGAATTGCTTCCAAATGTAAATGCCTATTTACAGGCCACTCTTGTCAATAAAATATTCATTTCACTCAGAGAGCTTTCCATTGTTTGTTTTACTTTTACTTTTACTGATTTGTTTGCAAAAAACATCCGATATTTTTGACAAACATTGCATATAAAACTTTGAGCTTTGCGAAGCATAACGAAAAGCAGTAGAAATTACTTAGGCGTTAACAGTGATAGTTATGTTGTGGTATTATATTTTGTTGTTATTTGACTTGCAGGGCAACAACATTGTACTCCCCCAGCAGTTTGCTCTCCCCAGCATTGAGATTGCTCCTTCCCCAGCAGGACAACCTTTCCTCAGCAGAGCAGGCTTTCCCCCAGCAGGAGACATGGGAAGTATTCTCTTCGGACCAAGACGTTACCTCCCCACAGAATCAGGGTGTTCAACTTCCCCATCCAGTCAGGAAGTGTACTTTCACCAACCACGTTATATTCTAATCCCCAGCAAGGTGGGAGTAAAGTCATTCTCCCCTTCAGCAGGCTAAGTTCAGTAGTATCCCCAAGCAGGCTAGTATCATGGACTATTTTCCCCAGCAGGTTCTAAGCCAATTGGATGTTAGCAATTTTCAGTAACAGACTTCCGGTCCGATATTGGCGTTCATTCTCAACTCCCCCAGCAGAGGAGAAATCTCAGGTTTTGGATGTTACCTTCAGTGAAAGACAGGTGTGGCCCCCGGTAGTTCTCTCGGAATTTCATCCCTAGCAAAAGTTCTTGATCTGAAGAGTCGATCAGTATGACACTTCTCAGCAGAGTTCCTAGATTCAAAGGGCAATTTATTTTTGTCATCCCCAGCTGAATGGATCATTTCTCTCCGGCATTTATTTTGCTGGAGGGACCCTTTTACATATCATAAGCATTCGCATTGCATCCTCAAACACATAGCATTTCCATTTCGTATGGAGCATTACGCCACAATTCAAACATTTGCATTCGAAGCATAAGCCAGGTTTGATATTTTCCTTGCCAGTTCTCTTTCTCAGCAGAGATGGCATAACTCATGAGACTTTGGAGGGATGCGTTCCTCATACTTGTGCTCCCCGGCAGAGTCTTTTATTTAGACTTATCCTTTCCCCAGCGGATCATGGGTCCGTTAGAAGTTTGTCTGGCCTTTCTCTTTTGTGAAAACCCGTTCTTGCTTGACATATTTTGTTTGCCAGAGGTGGTTTAAACCAGAAGTCTTGTTTCACGTTATCCCTAGTGAAGTCGCCATTTATTTTGCTAGTTTCTCTTTATCAGCAGAGATAGCAATCTTTTGAAGATTTTCTTTCGTCAGTTTCCCTTTATCAGCAGGGATGGCATTATTTTTGCTAGTTTCTCTTTATCAGCAGAGATAGCAATCTTTTGAAGATTTTCTTCCGTCAGTTTCCCTTTATCAGCAGGGATGGCATTATTTTTGCTAGTTTCTCTTTATCAGCAGAGATAGCAATCTTTTGGATAGTTTTTCGTCAGCTTCCCTTTATCAGCAGGGATGACATTTATGTTGCTAGTTTCTCTTTATCAACAGAGATAGAAATCTTTCGGATATTTTCTTTTGTCAGTTTCCCTTTATCAGCAGGGATGGCATTTATGTTGCTAGCTTCTCTTTATCAGCAGAGATATCAATCTTTCGGATATTTTCTTTTGTCAGTTTCCCTTTATCAGCAGGGATGGCATTATTTTTGCTAGTTTCTCTTTCTCAACAGAGATAGCAATCTTTTGGATAGTTCTTCGTCAGTTTCCCTTTATCAGCAGGGATGACATTTATTTTGCTAGTTTCCCTTTATCAGCAGGGATGGCATCAGTTTGCTAGTCTCTCTTTATCAGCAGAGATAGCGATCTTTTGGATAGTTCTTCGTCAGTTTCCCTTTATCAGCAGGGATGGCATCAGTTTGCTAGTCTCTCTTTATCAGCAGAGATAGCGATCTTTTGGATAGTTCTTCGTCAGTTTCCCTTTATCAGCAGGGATGGCATTTATTTTGCTAGTTTCCCTTTATCAGCAGGGATGGCGTCAGCTTGCTAGTTTCTCTTTATCAGCAGAGATAACGATCTTTTGGATAGTTCTTCGTCAGTTTCCCTTTATCAGCAGGGATGGCATTTTGCTAGTTCTCTTTATTAGCAGAGATAACAGTCTTTCGGATATGTTCTTTGTCAGTTTCCCTTTATCAGCAGGGATGGCATTTATCTTGCTAGTTTCTCTTTATCAGCAGAGATAGCAATCTTTTGAAGATAATCTTTTCGTCAGTTTCCCTTTATCAGCAGGGATGGCATTTATCTTGCTAGTTTCCCTTTATCAGCAGGGATGACATTTGTTTTGCTAGTTTCTCTTTATCAGCAGGGATAACAATCTTTTGGAGATTTCTTTCGTCAGTTCCCTTTATCAGCAGGGATGGCAGTTTATTTTGCTAGTTCTCTTTGTCAGCAAGGATAACGATCTTTTGAAGATTATTTTTGTCAGTTCCCTTTATCAGCAGGGATGGCATATTTTGAGATTCCTTTGTCAGTTCTCTTTATCAGCAGAGATGACGTAACTTGGGAGAGTTTGTTTCACTTTATACCCAGCATAGCTAGCACTCGTCCGTATTGTGACACTACAACATTTATGGCTAGTTCTCCAGCAGAGGATTACAAATTTCCGGGTTCTTTGGTATTCAATCTCTGTGCATCCTGATTGTCTGAAAGCCATCGCTATCATACCTTCAGGACCAAGTTGATTGAATAGGGGCAGCGGTTGCACCCCAAAATTTGCCTTCCTTACTTTATTACTAACTGGTTTATGTTGCATTGCATTTTGCATTATCATGTGTGCATATCATTGGTTCTTAGCATGGGGTCAAGGTGCCTGAGGCATTCCAAGAAGGTCCTATCTGGTCTATCACATCATCAAGAGTTCACAAGTGGCAGCCATTCTCTCCTAACTAGTGCATGGATTAGGGTTTTGAGATTCTTGGGTTTATTGCTTCAATGGGCAAGCTCCTTGGGTTTTTATCATCATCAAATGGCATATATTATCTTTGTTGGAGAGGATACACATCATATTCAGAGGAATTTGGATTTGGAGACTGTGCTATTTCCTCCTAGACTAAGGGTACCACAACTAGGGTTTGCCATAAAGTCAGTTTATTTCTGATTTTTTGGGCGAGACTTGATTCCATGGTACTCCTTGGGTCCCTATGTACCTAGGGATGGGAGGTTGTCCATCAGTTTGGTTCAGGAGAAGTTCAATTGGCCAATGGATTGGAAATCAGTTGAATTAGGTAAAAGTCTACAGTGAGAGGAGAAGTCAACTGTGGAACTTTGAGGTTCTCTCCAAGGTTTTCAAGGTCTCAAATCCTCATATGGTCATCAAAAGTCAAGTTTCACACCATTTATAAAAAATCAAGAGTTGGTGCAAAAGTTACTAAAAATGGAAATGACCTGTAATTTGAAGTTTCCTTTTTGGGCAAGTTCCTGCACTGTATTCAACTTGACTTTTCACCATCAAGAAAGCTTCAGATGAATTTTTCTCCAACATGAAAGTTGAAGATTTTGGGACATATGGACCTATGATTAATTCCATTGCTTCAAGACATGTTCCAACATCCAAGAACAATCCCTAAGGAGCATTTTTGGCTTTTTAATCAAGTGGTTTCATGGGTTATTATTCACTTATTTTCCATTACGCCAAAATGCCAAATCATTAAAAACTCATGAGTCAATTGTTTTCAAGGCCCAAGTTCAATTGAGGTGTAATTAGAAATTCACATAAGGATGATCCATCATAGTTTTCTTAAGTGTACATGCATGGAGAGAGGTGTAACTCACATAATGTGATTCTCCAAAATTATTCAAAAAATCATTAAACAAGGAATTGCCCAAGCCCAATTCATTATGAGAGGAAAACCCTAGCCTATTTAAACCTGTCCATGCACTGGTTAGGTGGCTTTACACGTGATTTTTTGGAGAAAAAGAAAGTGCAACCCTAATTCTTGAATTCATTGGATCTCTCAATCTACAAGGAGTTTCTTCAAAATTCTTCCACAAACCTTTTCCTGGTGATCTCTAGAGTGCAAATCAACCACCATTCGCAGCCAAAAGCAAAGATTAGAGCTGCACCATCTCAGGTTGGAAGGTTTTTTAAGGATCCTAAAACTCTCTTTTTTTTCGTGTACATTGATGTGTGATGATTGCTGATGAAACTGATGTATTTTTTTTGGTGTTTGGATGTGTATATTGCTCGCTATGTGTGTTTAAAGTTTTGAGCCCTAATGATATTTCATGTGTTTCTTATTATACACTAACAATTTGAAATTTTGGATCACATATTTGAATTCCTGACGAAATTATGGTAAGAATAGTGTATGCACTTGCGTTTTCTGGGTTTTGTAAGGTTGCAGGTGACCGGAGTAGGGTGCCGGAACCCTAACTCCGGTGGCGGCCGGAGAACCAGTCCGGCGAGGTGTCCAAGGAAGAAGAAAGAATCCTGGCCCTTCATTCTCACGATCCGAGGGCTACCACGCTGCCACGTATTTTTTCTTTTATTTTTTTTCTGAGTTTTAATTGATAATCCCATGTTCATCACCCCATGGTAAGTAAGGTGTGCCATCCAATTAAATCCTCCCATTTTAATTACTTTACACTGTGTTGACTCAATCTCAAACGTACGATGCATCATGTGGCTGGTAAGCTGCCAGCGAAGTAAAATTGGCATGTGTTTGGCACATGGGGGCACATAATATGCAGATGGCCTTGGTGTGTGCGCGTGCACGTTAGTTGGGGTGCGCGTGTAGATCATGACCTCAGATCTTAAATACTTGTTTTTGGGTTGACTTATTGGTGGACGTCTGATCAATCCAAGGGCAGGTAAGCAGTCAACCCAGTTGACTGAGGCCCACCCGTATTCCTTTTTTATTTTTTTTTATTTTACTGGTTGGATTTAGTGTTTTGGGTTGCTATTCGTACCCCCAATCCTTGGCCCATTATCATTTCCACTTCATTTTTTTCACTAAACGCACCCCCAGCATCTTATTTCATTTTATTTCTATTAATTCATTATTATTTTCATATTTTAATTTTTAAAAATACATAATTGCATTTAAAAAATCCCATAAAATTCATGCATACTTTTTACCATTTTACAAAATTTTCCAAATTTTATTTTTTTATTTTTATTTTATTTTTATCATCTAAATTAAATATTTATTCAATTTCTTTTTGCACCACACATTTCATGCATACCTGAAATTGTTTATTTTATTTCTTTGCATCTATAAAATATTTTTAATCCATTCCTTTTGCATTCATTCACTAACATTCTAAAATGCATTAAAATATTTTTCTTTCATTTTTAAATTCATTTCATATTGCATTTTGGTCCTTCCCTTTGGCACATTGATCCCTACTTCCCACCTGAACTTTGCCTAATTGTTTAAGTGATTAACATCTTGATATTTTGCAGGAGTTTTTGGTATTTGGTTTGTTTCTGGTTAAGTAGCTTTGATTTTTAATTTGGGAATTTTAGGAGTTATCTCTCTAATTATTTAATTACTTTCACTTGAGATCTGCTTATATGTGTATTTCTGATCATGCCTAAGTCCTTGTTTGAAAGGCACTTGTGCCATTTGCTTTGGGGTTGTTTCTTTGATTTCTGAATTCATGTTTGGATTATTATCACTATTGTTTGCCATTGTTTGATTTTCACTTGCCCTGATATTATTTATGTATGTTCGTACTAACCTTTTATGCAGGGACTAAGGTAAGTTCTTTAAGGGTATGGAGAAGTATCCATGGTCACCCTTACTCTTTCCTTCTCTAATCTTTTTCCTTTAGGATTTAGGTTGTCGTCAAACCTCACTAACCGTAGGTCCCCCATGCATGATAACTTTAGGACTCATAGTCCCCCTTTAGAGTTACCCTTGTGTCTTCTCTCTTCTCATCTCAAACTTTCTGAAAACACTTAATAATAATAAATTGTATTGCGCACGAGCCTTAAGCGTGGGGAATGAGAAATGAGGGGCTTCCTCTCATCTTTCTAGAGTGCTTAGCGAGTGTCCTGTCTTGGGACGATGCGTTAAGTATTCGCCCCTGTGCCCTAGACTTTGTTGCAATGCAATTTAGGAACTAACTTAAGCCATTTCTGTCCTAAAAAATACAAACAAACTTCAAACCTTTTCGTCTTTCGGGATTGTCAAACTAAAGGATATTTTCAAAAAGGGCACGTTACTTTCCGTCTGAGTCGCAAACAGGCATCGACCCTAACTGCCGGACGTGGACTTAACGTCGCTCATAAAAAACACAAAAAGAACTTGGTCCAAACTACGTTGACTCTGAATTCCCCATTGCACAAAGGGGGTACGTAGGCCTAGGACATTGATGTCCTACCGAGTCGGTCTTTGTCTTTCCACCCCAGTTTTAGTACAATCTTAGATGATAGTATGACTCACCCTTAGAATAGACAACAAGCGTGGATCCCATCGAGTACGATGGACGCGTGGGGTGCTAGCACCTTCCCCTCGCGTAACCGACTCCCGAACCCAGGCTATGGTTGCGATGACCATTCCTTTCCCTCTTCGTCAGGTTTATGCGGTGTTCCCTTTCCCTCTCTTGGGATAAATTTAGATGGCTGGCGACTCTGTTTTTCCGCACCACTCTCGCGTTTGTACCTGGATGAAAATCCTGGGAGCGACAATACGTTTAAAATTTTAAAGAATTTTTTTATACACTTTAGAGAGCGCTTTTTTCTTCAAAAGCGCTCTATAAAGTGGGACTTTAGACAGCGCTTTTAAAAGCGCTGTCTAATGTATACGTATAATGATTTTTTATATACCTTTAGAGAGCGCTTTTCCTTAAAAGCGCTCTCTAAAGGTGGACTTTAGACAACGCTTTTGAAAGCGCTGTCTAATGTATAACCTTAGACAGCGTTTTTTTCTCAAAAGTGCTGTCTTTTGTCTACGTATAATTTTGAAGATTTTTAAAAAAAATCCCATTTTAACCATTTTTTTTATGCAAAAACCTGTATAATTCACATTTCCATAAACCTGTATAATTCACATTTCAATAAACCAGTATGGATACGTATTTCCATCAACAAATTCTATTTCAAAACTAGAATTTACATTAATGTAGAATTCGCACAAATTCTATAAACTAGAATTTGTACATTTCAATAAACTAGAATTTACATGCAGAATTCGCACAAATTCTATTGTATGGTTTCAAACCTGCATAAAATTTACATTTCAATAAACTAGAATTTACATTCACAAAACTATACATTCAAGAAAGAATTCTTCTTGCAATAAAAAATTCGCACAATTCCTCCTTAGTATCTTGCAATTGTTTCCTCGTGTAATAAGGATACGCCATATCATCCAAATACTACATAACAAAACAAAATACGCATTAGTTAAGAAATAATATATAGATGTTTTGTGTTATCAAGTAGCATCACTAATAAGCAATATGTCGAAAATTAATATACCTCCACTTTGACCCATGTAATATTGGTTGCTCTAGCCCGTGCTACTCGTGCGTATCTTCCTGGTTACTAGACATTTGACCTGTAAGAAAGAAAAAAACATAAATTAAATGACAAATATAAAAATCCATAATCCTAATCTATTGAATGATATAAGCTATATTGAATGATATAAGCTATAATTTTACAACTAGTACCTTTTTCACTAACGTCTCTTTCTTTTCTTGTTTGGAGTATGTTCTACCCGTCTCTTAACAACACGGACGGTTGGATTCATCCAAATACCCTCATTATGATCATTTCTAGTATATGATTCATTCGCTATAATATTTTCATCTTGATCATTTCTAGTAAATGATTCAATATCACCATCAATATCACCTTGATCTCCAACGTTTTCATCAATTACTTTGTTAGATAAAAGCACTATAGACCATTTTGTACTTGTCGGATCAGTGACATAGAACACTTGTTTAGCTTGAGAGGCTAGAATAAAAGGCTCATCTTTGTACCCCACCCTATTAAGATCCACTTGCAAAAATCCTGACTTATCCATTCGTACGCCATTATTATTTTCAACCCACTTGCAACGAAATATAGGAATCTGAAACTTCTCATAATCAAACACCTAAATGCGCTCGATAACCCCAAAATATGACAGATTTGCAAATTTGGGGTTTAAGTCTTTCACACTTGAAATGTGCATTGCTTCAGCTACCACGGTGACACCACTATTTTGCATAGTACTTTTATCATCTTGTTCTTTGGTATAAAATGTGTATCCATTAATTGCGTATGCGCTATAAGAAAACACGCCATACTTGGACCATATGCTAAACATCTCAACCTTTCTGTTATTGAATCGCGGTCTGAATAATACTTTGAATGAATATGATCCTTAAACCAAGGTATGAAACTTTTGTGCTCTCGTACTATCCAATTCTCATTTCTATTCGGATTTAAACCTCGGAGAACATCCTTGTGCATTTCAACATATGGCTCAACCTCATTCTCATTGTGCAGAACATACAAATGCACTTGATCCCGTTCGACCCTTGATACTGTCACAACTTCATTTCCAATTAACTTTTTTCCTTCTTTTTTTTCGACAATATGAGATTTGGGGAGTCCAATTGATTGTACATTGGACAGATATTCAGTACAAAACTCAACTACTTCTTCACAATGTATTGTTTGGCAATACAACCCTCTGGTCGACTTTGGTTTTTCACATACCCTTTTAATATTTTCGTATAACGTTCAGCAGGGTACATCCATCTCATATAAGCCGGTCCATTATAACATGGCAGTCATGCGTCTTTAAACTCTTTAACTTGAGGTCTTTCATAGACACAAGTCTTCTAATATCTGAAGAGTATCCTTATGGAACTTTAACTTCACTTAGAAACTTACACAATACTATTTTCTCCTTTCTAGATAGAGTATACGCAGCAGGTGGTAGATATGTTCGTTTTCCTTTCTTCAAGGGTCCTAATTCAGTTCTTATCCCCATATGTACCAAGTCATTTCCTGGTATATTGAGTAACGTACCAATAACACTGTCAAATACATTTTTTTCAATATGCATAACATCGAGAAAATGTCTTACATACAATGACTTCCAATATGGAAGTTTAAAAAAAATTGACCTCTTCTTCCACCCCACTCTTGACAAGTGTATGTGCAAAAGGCTTTCCAAACTGAGTTGTCACATCTTTCACCTTTTCAAAAATTTGATCACCTGTCAATATAGTTGGAGCTCTACCATGTTTTGGCTCTCCATTGAATGCGTTTCTCCATCCACGATAGTGATGATTAGAATTTAAGAATCTACGATGACCGAGAAAGACATTCTTCTGACCAAACTCCAATCGCGTCCAATCTGTTTTATCTTCACAAATAGGACACGCACATTGACCGTTTATGTTGTACCCTGATAGATTTTCGTATGCTGAAAAATCATTAATTGTGCCAAACAACATCGCCCTCAAGTTGAAACTTTCTTTCCTATACCCATCATAAACCTCCACACCGTTCTCCCACAAAAATTTTAAATCTTCGATTAAGGGTGCCAAGTATATGTCTATGTCATTCCCTGGTTGTCTAGGCCCAGAAATTAACATAGATAACATCATGTACTTACGCTTTATACATAGCCATGGAGGTAGGTTATAAATCATTATGATCACAAGCCAGGTGCTATGTGAGATACTTTGAATACTGTGTGGGTTCATTCCATCAGTAGATAATGCCAAGCGAAGGTTTCTTGCTTCTTTTCCAAATTCAGGATAATCATCATTAATTTTCATCCACTGTGGTGAATCTGCCGGATGTCGAAACTTTCCATCAATAATTCTTTCATCTGCATCCCAAGTCAAGTGTCTTGAATCGGTCTCACTACGAAACATGCGTCTAAATCTCAGAATTATAGGAAAATACCATAAGACTTTTGCTGGAGACAACTTTTTCTAATATCAAGAGACACCATATTTAGGACACTCATTTAACGATGCATACTCATTTCGAAACAATACGCAATCGTTTGGACAGGCATGTATCTTATCATAGCTCATGCCAATAGAGCACAACATCTTTTTGGCCTCATATGTTCGATTGGGAAGAGCATTATCCTCTGGAAGCATATCTTTCATAAGGGCCAATAATTCTGTGAAACTTTTATCCGACCATCAATTGTCTGCCTTTAAGTTGTACAACTTTAATACCGTAGACAATCTTGTAAATTTGGTGCAACCATTATACAACGGTTTCTCTGCATCGCTTACCAACCTCTCAAACATTTTGGGACAATCCTTAAGATCTTCTTCAAGTGCTTCTGCAATCTCTTCGACTCGATCAGAATCGTATGTATCTGTGCCATTGTCGTATGAAGCGTAGGTCGTATTATCCCCCGATTCAACATTCCCGTTAATTTTCTCACCATGCAAGTTCCAACATGTATAACTTCTATCAATCCCACTCCTCAATAAATGCGATGCCAACTGAACCGCGTCAACCCGACTCCCAAAACAGCAACCCAAGCAAGGACATATCATTCGACTGGGGTCTTTGGCGTGCGCAACAGCAAACTTAACGAATTCCGATACCCCATTGTCGTACTCTTTCGACAATCGACTTGAAGACATCCATTTCTTATCCATAGTTATACTAATTAAACTAAACAAAAACAAAAAGAAAAAATGTTATACCTGTAGGGAAACGATCCGACTTTCACACTTTGAACACAAGTAACCCCTATACACGTATCATAAAATGAAATATCATTAATTGACCAATTATGAGTCATAACTTGATAAGTGGCAACTAACTTATAATTTAAAGTATCAAAAAAATTCTAATTAACTTATAAAGTAGACAATTATAATTTAAAGTATCAAAAAAATTCTCTCCTCAATAAGTATAAAGTAGACAATTAACTTATAACAAAAAGTCAAAGTTCTAGAAAATAAAAGAAATGAACTTGGAAAAAAAGGATAGACCAAACACAATCAATTGGAAAAACAGTACAACACAACTAGCGAAATACAATTTCAATCAATACTAGGTTGTTTATACTAATCAACTTTTCCAAATATACAGTAGAAAATATTTAAAAGTAACCTTCCACAAAACTAGGTTGTATCATGAAGTATCTTTTCAATAATAGTCATCATTGTGAAGATACTTTAATATTATTTTCCTTATGAAAATACCTTCCACAAAACTAGGTTGTATCATGAATGCATAACACAATGAGCTTATTATAAAAAAAGAGGGACATTTGTAAAAATAAGAGATGAAAGATTAAAGATTATGCAAAATATACATGAAAAATATACATGATAAATACTTTGCAAAATATACATGAAAAATACTTTGCCAAATATACATGAAAAATAAAAGCAAAAAATAGGTTCGATTCTGCAACAATAAAAGAGGGAGCTTTTATCCTCATCGTGAAAACTTTTTCAGCATAAAAATCAAATCAAAAACAAATTTTAAAAACAAAGAAATGAATAATAAAAGAGTAACAACGTACCTTATTCGTTTTCAGAGGATAAGAGAAAAAGAACAACAACAACAACAACGTTTTCACGAATGGAATGCAACAGTGACGGCAACGGTGACGGCAACGACAACGGCAAAGAACGACGACAATAATGGCATGCAAGAACGACGGCAAGGGTTTAGAGAAACGGTCGAGAGAGAAAATGAATAGAAGCGTCTCTGAAAATGTTTAGAATTGTTTTATATTTTAATTAGTACAGGACTTTAGAGGGCGCTTTTCCTTAGAAAGCGCTTTCTAAAGTGAAAATAATTAGAGTCCTATAAGAGCGCTTTCTGAAAGCGCTTTCTAAGGTGGCCTTTAGACAGCGCTTTTTAAAAGCGCTCTCTAAAGTAATACCTATAGCAGCGCGTTTTGGAAAGCGCTTTCTAAGGTGGTCTAAGGTGACAGTCTTTTACAGCGCTTTCTAAAGCCTTTCTTTTAAGGCGTTTTTTTTTAGCGAAATTTTTTTATTCTTTTTAGCAGCGCTTTTGTATAAAAGCGCTGTCTTTTAGGTGCCATCTAAACATATTTTTGGCGTAGTGTCAAGTATGTAAGCTTGTTAAGTCTTTGAATGGATTGAAATAGGACAGACGAAAATGGCATGAGAGATTGACTTCATTCCTCATAAAACATTATTACAAACTGGCTACTGCAGATGTTTCCCCTTATTCATAAAGCAAGATCAATCATGTTTCACTATAATGCTTGTTTATCTGGATGATATTCTTTTAGCATGCACCTCACTGCAGGAATGAAGAGAATCAAAGAGGCTTTACACAAGGAATTCAAAATAAAATACCTAGGACAGTTGAAATACTTTCTTAGAATGGAAGTAGTTCTTTCCAAACATGGTTTTGTTTGTGTCAAAGGAAATACTGTTTGGAACTCTTATAAGGTTTAAAGATGTTGTATGCCAAGCCAATATCCACACAATCATATCCATCAACCAAACTTCACAAAGATGGTAGCTCACCATAGCTTGATATTCCTGCATACAGAAGATCAGTAGGAAGATTATTGTATCTCAATGCTACCAGACCTGGCATCACATTTTGTACTCAGCAATTAAGTCAATTTTTATCTAATCCAATTATGAATCACTTCCATGAAGCTACTATTGTCCTTATATACTTGAAGTCATGTCTTGGTAGAGGAGTATTCCTACCAAGAGATTCAAAAATCAAGTTGCAAGGGTACTTAGATGCATATTGGGCTGGATGCTCAGATACTAGAAGATCAGTTCTAGGTCAATGTTTCTTTCTTAAAAGATCTCTTATTTCATGGCGAACTAAGAAAGAATTGACTGTTTCCATATCATCAAGTAAGGCCAAGTATCGAGCCTTGGCTGCCACTACATGTGAGCTTCAATGACCTATATACTTGCTCAAAGATCTAAAGGTTGAATGCATTAAGACACCCGTATAATATTGTGACAACCAAAGTGCCTTGATTGTACATTGCAACAAATCCCGTATTCTATGAAAGAACCAAATATTTAGAAATTGATCTCCATATTGTTAGAGAAAATATGCGAGCAAGAATGATAAAGCTATTGCCATGTTCTTCAAAGGATTAGCTAGAAGATTTGTTCACCAAACCACTATTGCCTCATTTGCTTGACATCCAAGTTAAAGATGCTTGAGATTTATCAACCATCAACTTATGAGAAGGTGTTACATGAAGAAGTTTCTTCTAAGTGCAAGTAAATAGAGCTTATGCATTTAAACATGTGACTAAATAGCATAACTGAATAACTAACAATTAGTTATAGTTATGAAGTTATTAGTGATAATATTTCAATTTATGCTAGCTCATATACAAAAGCATGTACTATAGCTTGCACTATAAGTAAAAATCGTAACTTTACCCAATAATCAGTGAAATTAGAATGCATTTCCATCTAGAGTTTAATATTCATAATATTAACCACGACCACCACCACCACTATACGCACGTCACCCAAAACTATATTTAACTCTCAAACTTTTAAGTTTTCTCATTTATTCTTATCTCTTACATCTTTCGTATTATTCAAATTTTGAAAATTTAATTAAGTATATAATGTCATTGAATTCAACATTCTCCTTTTTTACAACTTGCATTCATTTTTATTATATGATAATTAAAAATCAATTAAATTATTTTGGAAGAGAAATACTTTTTATTCCAAAAATTCAAATGAGTACAAGCCGATCAAAAACGATCCAGGTAGTCAAACGAATCAAAAAGACAAACCACTTAGCAAGCTACTCTATACAAAAAGTGTCCTTGTTCATATGATTTGTTGTGAATTATGATACCTTTAAACAAAGTATAATAGATTTCTTTATAGGCAAGAAACACATAAGGGCTAGGGTTAACAAGGAAAAACAACAAGAATTGGTTACAACTGATATTCTTTACTTTCTCTATAAATTCGATTACAAGTACTCAAGAAAAACAAATAACCCTTTCACCCTAATTAGGATTTTTCACACCGCCCTTAAGATGAGAGACTAGTATGCTATTTATGATAAAACCTAACATACTAAACTAATAGACTTTTTAAAAATTATCCATTACAAGCTAACTTAGGGTACAAGCTAACTTAAACATTTGGATCCTTAACCCAAGACCCAATTCGACAACTACATACTAGAACACAATTCGACTACAGCATGTAGGTATTCGACAACAACATGTGAGCAGACTTTGACGACATGCTAAACTAGAATTTGATCCAATATTTCACAAATCTCCACCTTGGATCTAACTCTATAACCCCAAGAAATAAACTAGCTTCCTTCATGCAGCTTTATCAACTGCATTCAGTGGAAAAACTTGCAACTGGACAACGTCTTGGTGATCATATCAACATCATTATGATCTGTCAAAACCTTCAGCACTTGGACTTTTCCACGCCCGATTATCCCTCTGACGAAATTTAGTCTCACATCAATGTGCTTGGTTTGCTCATGATAGGCTAAATTCTTCGACATGTGTATTGCACTTTGACTATCACATTTAACAGTGACAACTCGACCTTGAAGTTTCAGCTCCTTTGCAAAACCTTCAAGCCACAATGCTTCCTTCACAACTTTAGTTAGGGAGATATATTCCGCTTCAGTGGTTGATAAGGCAACAACCTTATGAAGAGATGTTTTCCAACTGATTGTTGTGCCAAACCTAGTGAACACATATCCAGAAATAGATTTTCTGGAATCCATGCAACCTGGATAATCAGAGTCGACATATCCTTCGATTGCTGCTTTACTATCTTCAGCCAAGGCTCCACCATAAATTAGGACTCTGTTCGGAGACCCATTTATGTACCTTAGAATCCACTTTAATGCTTGCTAGTGTCTTTCTAGGATTCTCCATGTACCTGCTTACAAGACTTACTGCATATGCTATGTCGAGTATAGTACAGACCATAACATACATCAAAGAACCCACTATATTAGCATATGGAATGCTATTCATATAAGCTCTTTCGACATCAGTACTGGGACACTGATCTATACTCAGCTTGAATTGAGGGTTTGTCGGAGTCACAACAGGCTTTGAATTCAACATACCATACTTTTCAAGAATCTTCCGTAGGTATGCCTCTTGAGATAAACAAAATTTCGACTGCTTTCTATCTCTTCGGATGTCAATACCAAGAATCCTGGGCGCAATTCCCAGATCCTTCATGTCGAACTCCTTATTGAGTTCATCCTTCACCTTCATTACATCTTCGACATTGTTGCTTGCTATTAGAATATCATCCACATAAAGCAACAAAATAACAAATGAATTACCAGGTCGAAATCTGAAGTAAACACAGTTGTCGAACTGACTTCTAATGAAACTTATGTGTGCCATGAACTTATCAAATCTCCTAGTCCATGGTCGAGGATATTGTTTTAGTCCATATAAAGATCTCTTTAGCTTTCACACATAATCTTCCTTCCCCTTTTCGACATACCCTTCAGGTTACCTTATCAGGATTGTTTCATCTAGATCACCATACAAGAATGCAGTCTTCACATCCATCTATTCCAGTTCAAGGTCGAACTATGCCACCGTGGCAAGCAACATTCAAATGGATATGTGCTTCATAACAGGAAAGAACACATCATTGAAGTCAATACCTTCTTTCTGAGTGAACCCCCTAGCGACCAATCTTGCTTGGTATCTCTTCGACGCTACTCCTTCGATTCCTTCCTTAACTTTGAAAATCCATTTACACCTGACTAACCTGGCTCCAGCAGGTTTCTTGATCAGTTCCCAGGTGTTGTTATCATGAAGAGATTTCATCTCATCATCTATGGCCTTCAACCATTCAGTCTTCTTTCGACTCCTTATAACTTCCTTATAGTCTCTAGGTTCTTCGTCAAGAACCTCATTTGCAGAGATTAAGGCATAAGCTATAAGATCTACACACCCAAGTCTCTGAGGTGGCTTGATGACTCTCCTCGACCTGTCTCTTGCTAGCAGGTAGTCATTATCAGTCTCCTCATCTTTGACAACAGCTTCTGCTTCTTCTTTGACTTCATCTGGGATACACAATTCAGCATCAACATGCTCCACCTCAATAGGAATCTCTCCCTGTTCCAGCTCTTCGTCAGCATCATCAGTTTTCCTGAAGGCCATCTCAGCTTCATTGAAAACTACATCTCAACTGGTGATATACCTCCTGTGACCTGGCTCTAGGCACCATAGCCTATAAGCTTTGACTCCTTCAGGGTATCCTATGAACATGCATTTCAGAGCTCTAGGTACGGCCTTGTCTTGCCTAATGTGAGCATAGGTCACGCAGCCAAATACTCTCAGTCTGTCGAGACTAGGTGGATGTCCCGACCAGACTTCTTTAAGTGTGTTCATATCTAACGTAGTCGAAGGACATCTGTTTATCAGATATGTTGCTGTCGAAACAGCCTCATCCCAAAACATCTTCTTTAACCCAGCATTAGCCAACATGCATCTAACTCTTTCCAAAATAGTTCGATTAAACCTCTCTTCCAAACCATTTTGATGTGGAGTACCTGTAGTAGTTTTGTGCCTTGCAATACCTGAGGCAGCACAAAAAATGTCGAACGCCTCATTGCAAAATTCAAGGCTATTGTCGGTTCTCAACCTCTTGATCTTTTTTTGATAAGTACTTTAGGTGGGTGTTTTATCGTATCCACAGGGATTGTGCGCAAGATATATAGATGCTTGTCATTCAATAGTTTAACGTTCTAAGTAAAGAGTTTTCAAAAATTTCTTGTTTTGTAACATAAATTTGTTGCAAAGAGTAAATTAGAGCAAAAGATGTTTTGTTTTAATAAAAGCATGTCAAGATTAGATTTCGTTAATCCTTTTCATACGTATCCGATTAATCAAGCATGTGAACTTAGTTTTGATCAATAAAATCGCGTATCCTCGTGAATCCGTTTATTTCTAAAGCGGTTCCATGAATATTATTGTTTTAAAGCGGTTCCGTTTATTTCTCAAAATAACAATCGAAACAATAAACATAAAGATCGATACAAAGCAAATATTAACTTTCAAATCTAAGTCTAGAGTTTGTTGGTTAATAGATGAAGAAATTAGATCAAGACTTGGAAAATATATGTCTAGAGTGATTCAAACCATAAATACATCATTAAAAGTAAAAATCTTCATCATCAATTGATCGTAAACCTTGTTCGCATACAAAAGATCAAAAGAAATACATAATAGTAAGATTAACTACCTGTAATCTTGACACAAACGTGTTTAGCTACCCATCACCATCGTAGTTTAATCAACAAGTAAGAAAAGAAGCTTTGCTAGCATCAAAGTCGAAGAATCGAGGATTGATGCTCCAAAGATTTGATTCTCACTTCTCCTTGAGTTCCTAAGGTTTTTGACCTAGAAAATCCTTTCTATCTTCTAAAAATGCTAAAAAGTCTAAAGTACAAGAGTCTTTCAAAATATCTCCAAAAGAAGATATTTATAGCAAGTGCAGTAAGTGGCACCGCGCTAAGCGCCTTGAGGAGCGCTCTAAGCGCGGTCAGCAAAAATAGAGACAATTTCCCAGAAAGCACGCTAAGCGCGATAGGAGGCTGCTTAGCGCGGTTGGAGACTTTAGCTACTGCCTCAAACAGAAAGTGCGCGCTGATACCGCGCTGAAAAGCTCGCTTAGCGCGAGTTACCGACACGAACTTCTCGAAAATCAACTTTTAGGCCTTCTTCCCTTCACCAATTGTTCCCATCATCAAATATAAGCAAGAAGAGTTGTCAAAGAGCATAAAAATGATCATAATTCACAATATTTAAAATAAAATCAAAAATTAGCATAATTATACTAAAACTAATAGATATGCTACTAAATTATCAAGGAAACCAATTGAAAGAGCCATAAAATATAGTCATAAGTATGCATAATTTGGCCCTTAACAACTCTCCCCAACTTATTATTTTGTTTGTCCTCAAACAAAAAATGTCTTGAACTAAAAACGAACCCGAAAACCCGCACAAGAAATCATAATCAACTTAATAGAACAATGACAATTTCATGGTTCAAAAAGTAAAAGTAACAACAAGATAACTTTTCAAACTCATAACATATCATGAATATGAAACTATTGCTAGGTGAAAAAAACACACTTCAAGACATTTTGCGCAATACAAGCTCAAAATTGAATCACACCTAGGCACACATTCATCGATGGATGAAAACAAAATGAGGTTTTATCACTCACCAAACAATCATGCAAACATCCGGAACCAATTATGCATTCAACAAACAACATGCATTAATGAGTGAAAAAGAAGGAATCACAAGGTCTTCTAGGGTTGTAACTTGGCTTGGCTACAAGGAAGGGTCATTTATCAAAGTCATTGAAACAAAATTGCCTATTCCTAAAAAGCATTCCAATCTCAATATCAAAGCACTTCAAGACCTTAACCTTCTTGTTTCCTTTCTTTGGAAGCATCATTACAACTTTGAGCTTTTTTGTTGGCAATTCATGTCCAATTTCTTTTCTTTTTCACTTGTTTCTTTCTTTCAAGCTCTTTCACCATTCCAAACCACATTATTATTTTTTTCATGATGCCTTAATCTACCTTTTTCTCCCCAACTTTGAACACAACCAAAACATGATAATTAGGAATGCTCTCACACATCTAAGGCAAGGAACAAACTGAGCAACCATACTTAAGGTTGGGGTTCAAAAAGTTTCATAACAAAATTTCAAGATCCATTTCAAGATTTACTTCTTTTTCATGCACAATATTTACACATTTCAATTATTCACACGAATCTTGATACAAATGCTTAAAGGGGTTAAAAAATACTCGCTCGCTCGCACGGTAGATTGATCATTCTTATTTGGTCAAGTGGTTTTTCTCAAAATGCACAAAATTTTCCTTGATCCTTTTCTTCTTTTTTCACAAATTGACACACATGCATGATTTCAACATAATAAGAACGAGGCAAACAAGAATGTCGGTATCCTGCATATATTATACAATGAAAGTATCCTCACAAAGGCAGTGTTCTAAATGACTAAAAAATGAACAAGTATTCCAAAAGAAGTAATGACTACAATTTTTACACTCATCACAAGTTTCATTTCCATGCTTAGTTTAGAAAGCGATAAAAATGTACCTTGTGCGGTACCTTTTCTCGATCATATCATTACCACTCAATTGTTTATTGATTCATCAATCTTGACATTAGTTCACAAGTTCCTTCAAGTTTTTAACTTAGGAACAAAACAAAATAAAAAATTTTCTACTAAAACTAGCATTTGCAAAAAACTACTCAATATACCAACATAATAACTTAATGAAAAAATTTGCGACAACCAAAACAATGGTGCCGCACATGTGTTCCTCATACTTCCAAGGATGGTACAAAATAACCCAGAAATACAATAAAAACATAACAATAAAATCCATAAAGTTCAAACATAAGTATAAAAACAACAAAAGATAAGATAACCCATGATTAACTACTCAGACCTGGCCTCAGAACCAATCTCCCATGTGCTCTCCCTGCTATCATCATCATCGTCATCCACTACTACCGCAACATCCTCATCACCGCTTGCATCCTCATCCTCTCTAGCAGCCTCTAGCAGAGGAACCTGAGCTCCCTGAGGTGGAACCTGCCCCCTCTGAAAATGATAAGGCTTGTCCCCAGGCCAAGCAACATAAGCATCAAAGTCCTCATGAGTCAGGAAAGGGTGCTCAACCTACGGCTCATGAACCTGCAAATGCAAAGCTCTCATATATGAGTGCAAAAAGGAAAAGCCCCTATGATGAGCCATATGCATGCCCCACGTGTACATGCATGCAACACGCTCATTAAAGGCCTGATCAGCAGGTGGAATTTGGTTGTGCTGCTGTGGCGACTAATCTGGATGGGTTGGTGGTGTGGTGGTGGACGGTTCAGTCTCGACATACAATGACTCTGAATCCAAGTGTCAGTCACTACCCCCTTAATGGTTTTATGGACCACACCTGGGATCGGGACACCTGCTCGCGTACACAAGCCCCTAATAAGTCCAGGGAAAACCAAAATAGCCGGGACCTTAGTGCCCAAGCGATGTCCACTAGCGGCGATGACTCGAATCTCACCAGAAATGATCCTCGCCACATCAATATGCCTCTCCTCGATGATGTAGTACAACATACATGCAATATCATATTCATATCACCTTTCTTTAGTATCATCGTCCTACCTGCCGCATTCAACTCAAATCCGTGTCCCGGGTGTGCTAAGGCTAAACAGACATTCTCCAAATTCCAATTCCTCCTAGCTACACTCTTATAGTAAGAGCACTTCTCACCTTCGGCTAAGACCAATGGATTACCCAGATATTCATTAATCACATCTCTCGAGAATGACACCTGCCTCCCTCTGACAAAAGTCCTGAAAGTATACATCTGACCCTCTGTCGGAATGACGTTCGCATATAACTCACACACAATCTCGTAGTTAAGCAAGGCCGGTAGGGTTAGGAGAGCCTGCCATCTATGCGACTTAATAATGTTTTGACAGCCGCAAAACTCCCCTTGCGGGTTAATCCTGAAAATGTGCTCTATCCAAATACTTCTCCAGGTCAACTCGAGGTATCTACCCTATTGTTCATCCGCTAAAAATCTGTGAGCATCAAACTCCACCGGTGGCTATCTCTGCTGCGATGTTTGGCCAGTACTAAATCGGGCACGTTTCGGAGCCATCTGCAATCAAAGAAAAACAGACCAAAACAATACCAAACGGGTTAAACCACCAGCCAGGAAATTCAAGAAAATCATAAGAAACCTCAGGTCAACACAAAATAGGAAAACATTCGCTAGAAAATAAAAAAAGAGAAAGTTGATCCCAGGGGGCGCGCTTAGCGCCGCCAGAGCGTGCTTAGCGCGATCAGGCATGCATGCATACTCTGCGCTGCAGCCAACCATGCCCCTAACTCTATAATCAACAGCAAAATCACACTTTAACATATTTACATCAGAAACACATATAGAAATGAAACAAGCAGAACATGGCAAGAGGGACGCGCTTAGCGCGGTCAGAGCCCGCTCAGCGCGCCTGCGAAAACACACAAAAAACATCTGACTCCATGGTCAATCTGCCCATCCAACATCAAAATAATACTCAAACTAGCCCTTATTGACATGCATTAACAGAATATCACAGAGACAAGTTGTTCTCAGCATGAAAAATCAGTTTGGTACACAACCCTAATAGATAATCCAAAAAGTTTTCAAAACAGTTATACCATATCACTTCCCTCTAACCCTAACAATCAATTTCAACAAGCTCAAAATCAAAACCCTAACAACTTGCATTCTACGATAAAGAAAAGTAAAGAGATGTTGTAAACCTTGAATTGTGAGATGAGATGAGAAAAGAGATTTTGCACTTGAGGAGCAAGAGAGAATCATGAGAGAAAGGAGCTAGAATGCCAAAGGTGTTTTAGAGCTGAGTGGGAAAATGAGGGTTTTTGAAACCCTGTGAAGCTTTTAAACACTGACCCATAGGCCAACTTGAATTCCCACTCAGGCCTACACTTGATTGGGCCAGTTTACGTGACCGCGCTAAGCGGCCCAAGAAACGCGCTAAGCGCGCTAAGTGAAACACATCCAGTCAAGGTTGGTTCCAGATGGCGTTCACCCGACTTTTCTACCCGATTAAATCCAAAACACAGAAAATAAAATAATCAAAATAGTAAATACTTACAATGTTGGGGTGCCTCCCAACAAGCGCTTTGTTTAACGTCGTTTGAGCTAGACGGTCCGGAGGTTAGAAACCTCAAAACTAAAATCTCATGGATTAGCTTCCGAGAAAAACACTCCAACAACAAAGACTTCATCCGTTATCATGACCTGTTCTTGATCCCCTTTTCCTTAAGAAATAAAAGTACCAACACAACTTCATCATTGCCGCTTTATCATCTTCATCCTTCTTCTTCCTTAATGCAACTCTTTCATTTTCTTTTTCCTTATGATAATCATCTTCCAATAGACTTGAATACATCACTCCTTTGAAAAGTGTGAAACATGCTTCTTCCTCACTAGTCCTCACCTTCATGATGCCTTCATCAACATCAACCAACATTTTTGCGGTTTTCATGAAGGGTCTTCCAAGGATGATCAGAGTATCCTCGTCTTCTTCCATATCCATGACTACGAAATCAACCGGAAACAAAAATTTATCCACTTTTTATAACACATCCTCAACAACACCATGAGGACGAGTCCTTGACTTATTCACAAGTTGCAACATCATGGTGGTTGATTTCATCTCCATGTTCTCGAGTCTTTTGACCACTGACAAGGGAATCAAATTGATGTTAGCACCCATATCGATCAAATCTTTGTATTTAAACTCACTACCTATAGTGATAGGTAGAGTTACTCTTCCCGGATCTTTTTCCTTCCGCAGATGTATACTTTGAACAACAACACTACAGTTAGCATTGAGATCAATGGTTTCCTTATCCGTGTACCTCTTTTTTTGTAAGTATGTCCTTCATGAATTTGGCATACTTAGGCATTTGTTCGAGAGCCTTAGAGAAAGGAATGGATACTTGCAACCAACTGAATATTTCTAAGAATCTCGCATATTGCCTATCATTTTCTTTTTTCATAGGAGCAAGAGGGTATGATAACCTTTTTTGTAGAACTTCTCTTTCATACTCTTTTCTTTTTTTCTCTTTTTTCAACTTCTCCTCTACATCATTCTTTTCAACTTCTACCTCATCATTTTTTCACTTTCCTCCACAGTCTAATTCTCCTTTTCTACTACCACCTCTTTTTCAACATCTCCACCTATTGTTCTTCCACTCCACTACTATGAAAAACCAAATTAACAACGGTTGGGAATGACATATAATGACGCGGGCGAAGGTGTTGTTATGTAGATTGTCGTTGTAAGTTCGTTGTTTCTACAACGGTCAGGAAACCGTTGTTGTATTCTGGAAAGCGCACATTATATTGCAACGGTTAAGTATTTTAACCATTGTAATATATAATAACTATCACAAAGGTTATGATCTACAACCGTTGTGGAATGTACCCTTAGTTTATTATATACAAATGTATATTGCTTGTTTTACCATACACCTAATTAAAGAAATAAAACCATTAAAATTGGTAAAGTACTATATAATCTGAAAATTAAATTGTTCTTGAAAACCAACTTAAACACACCACTATTTTCCGAATTGCATCCATTTCATTCAACACATTTTATGTTCCTTAACATAAAATTTATGGTTCAATGGTCGGTTTCCTTCAATCCATCGATGTCTTTTATTATAGTTTACCTCTTCATCGCCAAAAATCATCGCGATTTTATCATCATAACAATCATGATCTTAACAACCACGATGATTAGTGACGACGATGAGGTAAACTATAATAAAAGATATCGATGAATTGAAGCAAACATGCCATTGAACCATAAATTTTATGTTGAGGAACATAAAATGTGTTGAATGAAATGGATGCAATTCGAAAAACATTGACACGATAATGGTTGGTTTTCAAATACATCTTAATTTTCAGATTATAAGTTTCTATATCAATTTAACTAATTGCATTTTTAATAAAAGGATAGTGAAACAAACAATATAGATAGTATATAATAAACTAAATTTCATGTACAATATCAGAATGAATTCATATATATGTACCTTATCATAATGAATTCATATATATGTATCACCATCATCATCAGCATGTGAAACAAACACTAAGAAGTGGGAAGCAATGAAGAAAATTAGTTAGTATTCAAAACAAAACAAGAAAAAGTTGAAACAAACCCTAAGAAGTGGGAATCAATGAAGAAAATTAGTTAGTATTCAAAACAAAACAAGCAAAAATTGAAACAAAACCCTAAGAAGTGGGACTGTACCATTACAATGAAGTTCACCTTGCTTGTGAAACATTGAAGTCGAATCTGCACAAAATGAGAACAATTAACAAAAACAACATGAAGCAACGAGATAATGGGAACTATATAACAAAAAGACTAAAGTAGATGAGTACCTTATTTTCCATAAAAAATATGTACATTACACTTGCTACCGCCAGCATCATCACCATGTTCATGTAGTTTTAAATTTCTGCAAGAAGAAATACAATGAGGAAGAAGCTTAAATCAAAAGCTTCATACTTCTTGTATTTCTTTTCGCGGATTCTAAGAAAAGATGAAGTTTTCTGCCAAAAATGTAGAGAAAAAATAGGTGCTAGGGTTTCGATGTGAAGGAAACGGCGCTACTGTCAATAAGGGAAAGTTAATTCCCTTATATAGGTAAATATTTCACAACGGTTTCCTAAAAGAACCGTAATGATAAGTATATATTATTTTAATAATATCACAACGGTTAGTTATATTAACCATAGCGATACCCCTTATACGTGGTACAAGGTTCGACTCCAGGCAACA
This sequence comes from Lathyrus tuberosus, assembly GCA_022829125.1. Taxonomy (NCBI): domain Eukaryota; kingdom Viridiplantae; phylum Streptophyta; class Magnoliopsida; order Fabales; family Fabaceae; genus Lathyrus; species Lathyrus tuberosus. The sequence continues at coordinate 21,818,511 of JALAZF010000033.1, read as the reverse complement.
ACATGTTTCTATAATTACGTAAAATAGAAAAATGTTGTTGTCTAGAGTATAAGGGGTATCGCTACGGTTATTACTACTAACCGTTGTAATATTATAACCCTTGCTCTTCCCGGAATAGAGAACACTCTGGCCAAGTATAATAATGATTTAAAATTTTCTCCGTTTTTCAAAAAATATCGTTCCAGAATATCAATCATTTACAAGTTATCATCATTGCAAGGTTTACAACGGATTCATTGGTTGTTTTGATAAGGTTGTCTTCCTTGAAATCCTTGATTTTGATTTCCAGTATAATTCGCCTCTTCCACAACCGGAGGACAATACCCGGTAGGGTGATAAGTATTTTAGGTGGGTTTTTTATCGTATCCACATGGATTGTGCGCAAGATATATAGAAGCTTACCATTATATAGTTTAACGTTCTAAGTAAAGAGCTTTCAAAGATTTCTTGTTTTGTAACATAAGTTTGTTGCAAAGAGTAAATTAGAGCAAACGATGTTTTGTTTTAATAAAAGCACGTCAAGATTAGATTTCGTTAATCCTTTTTATACGTATCCGATTAATCAAGCATGTGAACGTAGTTTTGATCAATACAATCGCGTATCCTCGTGAATCCGTTTATTTATAAAGTGGCTCCGTGAATATTATTGTTTTAATCTCTAGATGATTTCTCGAAATAACAATCGAAACAATAAACATAAAGATCGATACAAAGCAAATATTAACTTTCAAATCCATGTCTAGAGGTTGTTGGTTAATAGATGAAGAAATTAGATCAAGACTTGGAAAATCTATGTCTAGAGTGATTCAAACCATAAATACATCATTAAAAGCAAAGATCTTTATCATCTATTGATCGTAAACCTTGTTCACATACAAAAGATCAAAAGAAATACATAATAGTAAGATTAACTACCTCTAATCTTGACACAAAAGTGTTTAGCTACCCATCACCATGGTAGCTTGATCAACAAGTAAGAAAATAAGCTTTGTTAGCATCAAAGTCAAAGAATCGAGGATTGATGCTCCAAAATTTGATTCTCACTTCTCCTTGAGTTCCTAAGGTTTTTGAACTTGAAAACCCTTTCTATCTTCTAAAAATACTGACAAGTCTAAAGTACAAGAGACTTTCAAAATATCTCCAACATAAGATATTTATAGCAAGTGCAAAAAGTGCAGTAAGTGGCACTGTAACACCCCACTTTCCCATTTTTTAAAATATATAAATATTACGAAAATCATTAGAGTTTAGAACAAATAGTAGGATGTCACATCATTAAAACCAACAACAAAAACTCCTTTTCATTAATGAAATAAAACAGCGGAAATAAATGTTTTATTCAAATTACGACAATTTGCCAACAACACCAAAAATACACATAAATCGTGGTCCACCATATTTTTCAAATAGAGAATGATACGTAACAAAACAATAAAGAATAACAAATGACGAAAAACTCCCAAAATCCCGTGTCACGTATCAGAACGACTCCTAAGACTCGATCAAGCAACACGCACTCCATGCACACTCAAGTACCTGAATTATCTGTACTTCCGAAGGAGCACAGACGCAACAAACAACAAAGGGGTGAGAACTACATTCAATAATTAACGGTGTATAATACATGTTAAGGGTAAAAATCACACACAATTATAACACACTTGTCACTTACAATTATAACTCAAGAAACACGTAATGATGCAATGTGACTCAATAACCGACACCATGCATGTGGTACCAATACACCATGGTTCATTCACTCGAACCCGATTCATAATAGAATCCGGATAGATCACATACACCCCTACTTGGTAATGATCTATCTCCACCATACTCTACATTGGAGTTCGAATGAATCACATACACTCCTCCTAAGCAATGATTCATCCCCACCGACACACCATGAATGCATGACAATAAAAATGCATACAACACACATGTATAATATAAAAATTACACATTCCCATGATTCTCCTGATCACACATGAAATATTCATTCATCGCAATACACTCCACAACCGGGCATCCCTCACTTGGCGTCAATTAGTTAAATATCCAATTAATTTACCTAAATTCCATTTTTATTTATTTTCACCACCATTCCTAGTTTCAACAAGTTATGACATCTACCCAAACCTCTCAGGCCCAAAAGAACTGCATCAAACGCGAAATCAGGAAAGAAATCGCAGAACAGCAGAATTCTGCACACTTGCTGGTCATACCCGTATTGCCCAGCTCGCTCGCCCATCCTACTGCGTATCATACGCGTAAGGCCTCTCCTCCAGCCCGGCCATACGCGTATTGCCCTTCCTATTACGCGTATGGGCAGAGACGTGTACTTCCCTCAAAACTCATCTTTTAGATCCAATTACGCGCAATCCTTCTCACACGCGTAAGGCCAAGCTTCCATACGCATACCATTACGCGTACGGGCAGAGGGTCGTGTCAAATTGGGTTCCATATGCGTATCACTCACGTAACTCTTTGCCATACGCGTAACAACATGCATGTTACGCGTAATGGCCTCCTGGCACACTAGGCCATACGCGTAATGACTAGCCTGTTACGCGTATGGGCAGTGAAACCCAGATTTTCCAGTTTCCATACCAGTCCATGTTCTGCTACGGGATCCTCACTTTTCCACTCCAATTCAGTCCCAAACTTATTTCTACATCAGTTTTAGGTCCTATTTTTCATCTTACCTCTTTCACCTATCATTACTAATCAAAATTACAGGTCTTAGATCTAATTTCATTCTCTTGACTTGCACAAAAACCCGTTCTGCAACATTTACATTCATACAGCAACAACAACATCAAGATATCATACAATTCATAATCGCAACAAGTCGATTCACACAATTTTCATCACAGATTCATATATGCACCACATATTCATAAAGCAGCATATATTCATACAAATTCCTACGGGGTTAAGGACTCCCCACTACCCTCTCATGATCATACCACCAATATTAAACCCACTTTCCCCCCGTACCTCGGAATTGCTCAGAAAATTCATGCGAAAATTGGTGAAGAAACCTTGCCCTACCACCCTTGTTCTTCCTTCCCTAGCTTTTTCTTGTTTTACGTGAAAAGACTCCCTAATTCCTTTAAACCCCTCCTTAATTCTAATTAATCATAATTTTTATTTAATTAATAATAAAATAATAATAATAATAATAATAATAATAATATCCCTCCTTATACTATTATTATTAAATGCACCCTCTAAATATCCAATATTACTTTATTAACCCGACATCTCTATTTTACCCGTTCCGTTAAGGACACCACCCTTACGTGCTCAATCACACCCACCCTTAACAAGGCCCAACAAACAAAATAACATCGACGATAAAATAATTTAAAATGGGGTATTACAACTCTCCCCCACTTAAATTATTTTCGTCCTCGAAAATGTACCTGATGGAAATAGCTCCGGATACGACTCTCGCATCCTGCTCTTCAGCTCCCAGGTCACACTTCCTCCAGCAGCTCCTCCCCAAGCTACTTTCACCAAAGGAATCTCCTTGCCTCTGAGTTGTTTCATCTTGTGATCCGCGATCCTTATCGGCATCGCCTCCACAGTAAGATTATCTCTAATCTGCACCTCATCCCTCTGGATAACATGAGATGGATCGGATACATACTTCCGAAATTGCGACACATGAAACACGTCATGCAAGTTAGAAAGTTCAGGCGGCAACGCCACCATATAGGCAACTGCGCCTACTCTTTGTAATATCTGATACGGTCCAATAAACTTAGGATCCAGCTTCTTTGAATTTAATGCACGCCCAACACCGGTCACTGGGTTGACTCTCAGAAACACGTGGTCACCCTCACTGAATTTCAAGTCTTTCTTCCGATTATCATGATAACTTTTCTGCCTACTATGAGACGTTTTCATCTTCTCGCGGATGATCTGAATTGTCTCAGTATTCTGTTGCACAATCTCAAGTCCAAGCACCACATTCTCACCAGTCTCATACCAACACAGAGGCGTCCTACACCTCCTACCATACAAAGCTTCGGAAGGTGCCATTCCTATACTAGAATGGTAACTATTATTATACGTGAACTCGATCAATGGCAAATAAGTATCCCACGCACCACCTTTCTCCAACACACAGGCTCTCAGCAAATCCTCCAACGACTGAATAGTCCTCTCTGATTGACCATCGGTCTGTGGATGATAAGTCGAGCTCAACTTCAATTTAAAACCCAAAGCTTCCTGCAAACCCTTCCAAAACTCTGAAGTAAACCTCGAATCTCTATCTGATACTATGCTCGACGGAACACCATGCAACTTCACAATTATCCTGATATAAATCTCCGCTAGCTTTGACAACGGAAAACTGATGTTAATTCGTATAAAATGTGCGGATTTCGTAAGTCGATCCACCATTACCCAAATAAAATCAAAGCCTCTCACCGTATTTGGCAAACCCGTAACAAAATCCATAGTAATACTGTCCCACTTCCATTCCGGAATTTCCAACGGTTGCATTAACCCCGAAGGCTTCTGGTGCTCCACCTTGGACTTTTGGCATATTAAACAAGCATAAACAAACTGAGCTATGTCCCTCTTCATACCGGACCACCAAAATAACTTTTTTAAGTCATGATACATTTTCGTAGCTCCCGGGTGAATACTCAAGCTACTCTGGTGACTTTTCTCTAAGATCGCTTTCCTCAATTCATCATTATCCGGTACACAAATTCTGCCCCGGAATCACAATACACCAACATTATCCACTTTAAAATCATTATCAGGATCATCTCCTCCTGTAGGCATCAAGTCCACTAACTTCACATCAAGTCTCTGGTTTTCCTTAATTACATCCAAAAAGTCATTATTCACCTTAAGCATACCCAATCTAACACTCTCAGGTGTAGTTTCACAAACCATACTCAAGTCTCTAAACTATTCAATTAACTCCATTTCTTTTACCATAAATGCCGACATATGAATTGTCTTCCAACTAAGAGCATCTACTACAACATTAGCTTTCCCCGGATGATAACTCAAATTAAAATCATAGTCTTTCAAGAACTCTAACCATCTCCTCTGCCTCATATTCAATTCCTTCTAATCGAACAAATACTTCAGACTTTTGTGATCACTGAATACCTCAAATCTCGATCCATACAAATAATGTCTCCAAATTTTTAATACAAAAACCACTGCAAATAATTCAAGATCATGAGTAGGATAATTCCTCTCATGTACCCTCAATTGTCACGAAGCGTAAGCCACTACCTTGCCATCTTGCATTAACACACTGCCTAATCCCATCTTAGACGCATCACAATACACCACAAAAGGTTCACTTGGACTTGGTAGAATTAACACTGGTGTCGTAGTCAATTTCTTTTTCAACTCTTCGAAACTTTCCTCACAGGCCGCATCCCAAACAAAAACTTGATTCTTTCTAGTTAATTGGGTCAATGGTAACGCCAAATTAGAAAACCCTTCAATGAATCTTCAGTAATAACCTGCCAAACCCAAGAAACTTCTAATTTCCGTCGCGGTCTTCGGTGGCTCCCACTGAAGTACCGCAGTTACTTTAGATGGATCCACCGTTATGCCATCACCAGAAATAACATGGCCCAAGAAACTCACAGTCTTCAACCAGAATTCACATTTCGAGAACTTTGCAAACAATTTATTATCTTTTAACACTTGCAATGTAGTCCTCAAATGTTCTGCGTGATCTTCGTCAGACTTAGAATAAATCAGTATGTCATCAATGAATACCATAATAAACTGATCCAGATAAAAATGAAAGATACGATTCATATACTCCATAAACACACCCGGCGTATTTGACACTCCGAAAGGCATCACTGTGTATTCGTAATGTCCATAGCGAGTTCTGAATGCAGTCTTCTGAATATCATCTTCCTTTACTCTAATCTGATGGTAACCCGACCTCAAATCAATTTTGCTAAACACACGAGCTCCCACAAGCTAATCCATTAAGTCATCAATCCTCAGAAGTGGATACTTATTTTTAATGGTCACTTTATTCAACTGGCGGTAATCAATGCACAGATGCATACTACCATCCTTCTTTTTCACCAACAACACAGGAGCTCCCCACGGCGACACACTCGGTCTAATAAACTTCTTATCGAGCAATTCTCTAATATGAGATTTCAACTCTGCCAATTCTGATGCAGACATCCTGTACGGTGCCATAGATATAGGTCTGGTACCAGGAACAAGATCAATAGTAAATTCAACTTCCCTCGTCGGAGGCAACTCTGTAATATCATATGGAAACACTTCAGGAAATTCACTCACCACCTGTAACTTATTAACTGAAGTCTTGCTTTCCACAGATAACAAGGAAAACACTGCAAACATCTTAGCCTCATCCTCCAACAATGTTCTCAACTCCCTGCTAGACAAAGAATCCGCTAATGCTTCCTCTTCAGGAGTAAGAAACAATAACGTCTTCCTAAAGCAATAAATGTAAATCCAGTTGAACTCCAACCAGTACATCCCCAAAATAACATCGAGATTACCGAGTGGCAAACAAATCAAGTCCACTATGAAATCCCTACCAAACATAGTCAACGGACACTTCAAACACACTAAGGAAGTAACCACTGAACCAATAAACGGAGTTTTAATCGTCATCCTCTGATCTAGAGTAGACGGCACAATCCCTAATCTCTTCACACAATCAACAGAAATGAACGAGTGGGTTGCACCCGTGTCAATGATAGCAATCAAAGGAATATCATTAATAAAACAAGTACCTTTGATGGAACGCTCTTCATTGGTGGATTGGGTTCCTACCAAGGCAAACACCTTTCCACTGGCCTGAGATTTCTTTGGCTTCTCACAGTGAGTGCTGATATGACCCTGTTCTCCACAGTTATAACAGGTAGGCATAGTGGCCCTACAATCTGCTATAACATGACCTAGTCGCCCACACTTGAAACATTTCTTCACTTCATTCGGACAATTATTAGCACAGTGACCCACGCCACCACATCTGAAACACTTGAGAGCATCAGGAACCACTCTTCCCTATTTTGGTTTCTTCCCCATAACAACTTTCTGTTTTCCCTTGTCAGCTGGAGCACTATAAGGAGTACCCCTAAACCTCTGCTTACCCTTCCGGTCACTCACAACCTTATAATGAGCAATCCGGACCCTGTTATCATTATCATAAATCCTGCTTCTGCTAACCAGTTCTGGATAATTCCTTATCTTCTGACAAGCAATGCCCTGTTTGATCTCGGGACGCAGCCCATTCTCAAACTTCAAGCATTTCAAATTCATAGCTTCTTCCGTATTGTAATGAGCACAATACTGTACCAACTCTTCAAACCGAGCAGCATATTCAGCAACAGTCATGCTACCCTGTTTTAGTTCCAAGAATTCAATCTCCTTTGCACTACGAATATCTTCCGGAAAGTACTTTTCCAGAAACTCAGCCTGAAACACTGTCCAAGTAATATCAGTACCCGCAGCTTCCAACCTCTGACGACTATTGTCCCACCAGGCTTCAGCCTCTCCCTCCAGCATATGAGTACCAAACCATACTTTCTGAGCATCACTGCATCCCATGGTCCTGAAGATCTTCTCAATAACCTTCAGCCATTTCTGTGCAGCCTCAGGATCTAGAATACCTCCCTCATATGTAGGCGGCTTATTGCTCTGGAACTGTGCTAAGTCGTAGAACTGCGCACCCCCAGCCTGATTAGTGTTCTTTACCGCTTGTGCCATAACTTGCATAGCAGCAGAAAGAGTAGCATCATTCCTTCCTTCCATACTGTTCAACAATCAACATACGGTCAGAACACACAACTTACTCCTATTCTAAGGACAGACTTTACTACAACACCTGGCCGGACGGACCGACCTGCTCTGATACCAATTGTAACACCGCACTTTCCCATTTTTCAAAATATATAAATATTACGAAAATAATCAGAGTTTACAACAAATAGTAGGATGTCACCTCATTAAAAGCAACAACAAAAACTCCTTTTCATTAATGAAATAAAACAGCGGAAATAAACATTTTATTCAAATTACGACAATTTGCCAACACCAAAAATCCACATAAATCGTGGTCCACCATATTTTTCAAATAAAGAATGATACGTAACAAAACAATAAAGAATAACAAATGACAAAAAACTCCCAAAATCCCGTGTTACGTATCAGAGCGACTCCTAAGACTCGATTAAGCAACACGCACTCCATGCACACTCAAGTACCTGGATTATCTGTACTTCCGAAGGAGCACAGACGCAACAAACAACAAAGGGGTGAGAACTACATTCAATAATTAACGGTGTATAATACATGTTAAGGGTAAAAATCACACACAGTCAACACACAATCACGACACACCTGTCACTTACAATTATAACTCAAGAAACACGTAATGATGCATTATGAATCAATAACCGACACAATACATGTGGTTCCAATACACCATGGTTCATTCAATTGAACCCGATTTATAATAGAATCTAGATAGATCACATACACCCTTACTTGGTAATGATCTATCTCCACCATACTCCAAATTGGAGTTCGAATGAATCACATACACTCCTCTTGAACAATGATTCATCCCCACCGACACACCATGAATGTATGACAATAAAAATGCATACAACACACATGTATAATATAAAAATTACACATTCCCATGATCCTCCTGATCACACATGAAATATTCATTCACCGCAATACACTCCACAACCGGGCATCCCTCACTTGGCGTCAATTAGTTAAATATCCAATTAATTCACCTAAATTCCATTTTTAATTATTTTCACCACCATTCCTAGTTTCAACAAGTTCTGACATCTACCCCAACCTCTCAGACCCAAAAGAACTGCTTTAGACCCAAAATCGGGAAACAAATCGCAGAACATCAGAATTCTGCACTCTCGCTAGTCATACGCGTATTGCCTTGAGCCGTACGCGTATTGCCCAGGTCGCTCGCCCATCCTGCTGCGTATCATACGCGTAAGGCCTCTCCTTCCGCCCGGCCATACGCGTATTGCCCTGCCTATTACGCATATAGGCAGAGACGTGTACTTCCCTCAAAACTCATCTTTCAGATCCAATTACGCGTAATCCTTCCCATACGCGTAAGGCCAAGCTTCCATACGCGTACCATTACTCGTACGGGCAGAGGGCCGTGTCAAATTGGGTTCCATATGCGTATCACTCACTTAACGCTTTGCCATACGCGTAACAACATACCTATTACGCGTAATGGCCTCCTGGCACACCAGGCCATACGCGTAATGACTAGCCTGTTACGCGTATGGGCAGTGAAACTCAGATTTTCCAGTTTCCATACCAGTCCATGTTCTGCTACGGGATCCTCACTTTTCCACTCCAATTCAGTCCCAAACTTGTTTCTACATCAGTTTTAGGTCCTATTTTTCATCTTACCTCTTTCACCTATTATTACTAATCAAAATTACAGGTCTTAGATCTAATTTCGTTCTCTCGGCCTGCACAAAAACCAGTTCTACAACATTTACATTCATACAGCAGCAACAACATCAAGATATCATACAATTCATAATCGCAACAAGTCGATTCACACAGTTTTCATCACAAATTCATTTATGCACCACAGATTCATAAAGCAGCATATATTTATACAAATTCCTACGCGGTTAAGGATTCCCCACTTCCCTCTCATGATCATACCACCAATATTAAACCCATTCTCCCACCATACCTCAAAATTGCTCAGAAAATTCCTGCGAAAATTGGTGAAGAAACCTTGCCCTAGCACCCTTGTTCTTCCTTCCCTAGCTTTTTCTCGTTTTACGTGAAAAGACTCCTTAATTCCTCTAAACCCCTCCTTAATTCTAATTAATCAGAATTTTTATTTAATTAATAAAATAATAATAATAATAATAATAATAATAATAATAATATCCCTCCTTATACTATTATTATTAAATGCACCCTCTAAATATCCAATATTACTTTATTAACCCGACATCTCTATTTTACCCGTTCCATTAAGGACACCACCCCTACGCGCTCAATCACACCCACCCTTAACAAGGCCCAACAAACAAAATAACACCGACGATCAAATAATTTAAAATGGGGTGTTACAGGCACCGCGCTAAGCACCATCAGGAGCGCTCTGCAAAAATAGAGACAATTTCCTAAAAAGTGCGCTAAGTGCGGTAGGAGGCCGCTTAGCGCGGTTGGAGACTTTAGCTACTGCCTCAAATAGAAAGTGTGCGCTGATACCGCTCTGAAAAGCTCGCTTAGCACGAGTTACCGACACGAACTCCTCAAAAATCAACTTCTAGGCCTTTTTTCTTCACCAATTGTTCCTATCATCAAATATAAGCAAGAAGATCTGTCAAAGAGCATAAAAATGATCATAATTCACAATATTTACAATAAAATCGGAAATTAGCATAATTATACTAAAACTAATAGATATGCTACTAAATTATCAAGGAAACCAATAGAAAGGGCCATAAAATATAGTCAAAAGTATGCACAACTTGGCCCTTAACACCTTTCTGCAAGTCTAATTTTCGACTAGAGTCTTCCAACCTTTGAAATTCTCAAAAGTTTCATCCTTAGTCTTATGGATGGATACTCATAACTTTCTGGAATAATCATCGACTATGGATAGAAAATACCATGCTCCTGAATGTAATGGACACCTTGCAGGCCCCCAAAGATCAACATGGATGTAATCAAGGGATCCATGCGTTCTTTGTTTGCCGTTGTTGAACTTCACTTTGCAAGACTTTCAAAGTACACAAGGTTCACAAAATTTCAGCTTTTCGAATTTGTCTCCTCCGAGTAGATTTTGTTTCCCCGATTCGACCAGACCTCTTTCACTGACATGGCCCAATCTCATGTTCCAAATTTCTGTCTTAGACAAAGGTTTCGTGGATGCAACATTTGTCGAACCACTTACAACTTCAGCCTCAAGGGTATACAAGCCTTGTTTCTTCACGCCTCTCAAGACTTCCTTCGACCCCTTCATGACTCTTTGGATACTTTTCTCTCCTTGAAAAACATATCACTTCTTGTCGAATTCACCAAGAGAAATCAAATTTCTCTTCAAATCAGGTACATACATGACTTCAGTTAATAACCTTATTGACTCGTCATGGAGCTTGAATCTCACAGATCCAATACCTGCAATTTTGCAAACTTTGTTATTTCATAGCAGCACTGATCCACCATCTTGATCGCATAGCTCCTCGAACAATTATTTGTTTGGAGTCATGTACCAAGTGCAACCCGAATCCATAATCCATTCTTTTCTTGAGTCGCCGCTTGAAACCACAAGAACATCAGATGATTCGAAGTCATCTTAAACAATGGTTGTGTTTCTAGTATCCTTACCTCCATGATCTTTTAGGCGTTCAGGGTACACTTTTCTTGTGTGACCCTTCTTCTTATAGTGATAGCATCGAATACCAGATGCCTCACCACTATAAGACTTCTGCTGACTTTCGCCTTTCTTCTTGTCGAACTTACCATCCTTTCGCAAGAATTTTCCCTTAACGGTCAAACCTTCACCCATCGTCGAAGGTTTATGCTCCTTTCATTCGTTCAGGTCCTTAGAATACAAGGCTGATTGAACTTCTTCAAAGCTCAGGGACTCATTTCCATACATGAGACTTTCTTTGAAGTGAGCATGTGTTCTGGGAAAAGCGCACAACATCAATAGTGCTTGATCTTCATCATCAATCTTCACATCAATATTTTCAAGATCAAGGATCAGCTTGTTGAACATATCCAACTGCTCAGCCAACACTTTGTTTTCACTCATCTTGAATGAATACAAAGCTTACTTCAGGTATAGTCGATTCACCAGAGATTTAGTCATGTACAAGCTTTCATGTTTTAACCATAACCCCGATGGCATCGTCTCCTTTCATACCTTTCATAGAACCTTATCACCAAGGCTCAGCAATATTGCGATGTAGGCTTTCTCTATCATGGCCGTCTTTCCTTTTTCCGTTAATGCAGCATCCATGCCTTCCTTTCCCTTTAACGCTTCCAAACAATCTTGTTGAACCAGTAGGGCTTTCATATTCAAGCGCCACAGACCGAAGTTGTTCACTCCGATGAACTTTTCAATCTCATACTTTATTGAAGGCATCTTCTCCACGCTCACCGCACCAATTTGTTGTGAATTAGGATGCCTTTAAACAAAGTATAATAGGTTTTTTATAGGCAAGAAACACACAAGGGTTAGGGTTAACAAGGAAAAACAATAAGGATAGGTTATAACTGTTATTCTTTACTGTCTCTATAAATCCGATTACAAGTACTCAAAAATAACAAATAACCCTCTCACCCTAATTAGGATTTTCCACACCACCCTTAAGATGAGAGACTAGTATGCAATTTATAATAAAACCTAACATACTAAACTAATGGTCTTTTAACAATTACCCATTACAAGCTAACTTAGGGTACAAGCTAACTTAAACAATTGGATCCTTAACCCAAGGCCCAATTTGGCAACTACATACTAGAACACAATTCGACTACAACATGTAGGTCTTCGACAACAGCATGTGAGCAGACTTCGAAGGAATGCTAAACTAGAGTTCGATCAAATATCTCACATGATTCCTTAACTTCCTATGGTTATTGCCCCTGACAATAACATTAGATTTTATATGTTTGATAATATCAGGATTGAGGTCTTTTTGGGTGAACACCATTTCGTTTCTAGCATGCCAAATATGGTAAGTAGTTTCAACAATCATCATCTTCGGAATATCTCTTTTCCATCCCTTTTTAGATGTTTCATGAATGAGTCAATTACCCTCAATATTCCAGTTGGAAACAGTTCTCTCATAACCAATCCACTGAAGCAAATTCGACCTGATGTTCTTTGTGTACCTGCAATCGAAGAATAAGTGAAATAATGTTTCTTGGGAATGGCCGCGATATTGATTTTTGGAAGGACTGTTGGATTGGTAAGGAGCGATTGTGCAATAATTTTCTCTGGTTTTTCAGGCTTTGCAGAATCCAAGTTTGAGGATTATCAATGTTGTTTCTATGGCTCAAAATACTTGGTCGTGGGTGTTTTGTACCACTCACGACAATATTGCTCCTTTTCTGAATCATCCATATCGGTTTGTTTAGAGTGTTGCTTCAGGTGGTTATTCGGTCAAATCCGCTTTCAATAGGTTATATGCCTCCCAAGATCAGTTTTCCCATTTTAGTCCTGATTTGTTATCTCCATTAAAGTTACTTTGGAATTCAAACGTGTCTTCAAATGATCAAGTGTTCAGATGGAGGTTATTTCATTATAGGCATCAAACAAGAGATGAGTTGGAAAAAAGATGAGTTATTTCAATCACGCATAAATCTAGTTTGTTTGTTATATTTAGGTCCTCATGAGACTCATCTTCATTTATTTATCGTCTGTAGAGTCACATTTGAGGTTTGGTCATCGATCTTAGATTGGATAGGGGTAAATGTTCTTAGTTCTTTCTCATCTATTTTTGACCATTTATTGATGTTTGAGTCTCTAATGAAGAGGAAAGCAAAGAAAAATTGTAGGATTTTTATTTGGTTATTTGTTGTGAGGGCTATTTGGTTAATTAGAAATGACATTTTGTTCAAAGGCAGGGTGAAAGGGAGTCGAGATATTGTCTTCGTTGAAAAATCTTTAGATTGGGATTGACTTAATGCAAAATCTTTCAATAAGTTTTCCATTTCTAAAGTCGTTTGGATGTCAAATCTGGTATATGGGCTTTTGTAGTTCGTCTTTGTTCTTCCATTATAATTGGATTGAGTGCCCTTTATATTGGCTTTATTTCAATCTCTTTACTTATAAAAGAAAATTCTTTAAAAAAAATATATTTACAATATTAGATATTGAGAAAAGAAAAGCCAAGTGATCAATTTTGTGAATCAAGGGACAACAGTGATTCATTAATGCAGTTAAGAGGCACCAACTTCCAAAAGACCACACAATTTATCTATCATGTGGCTTTGTATTACTTCTAATTACAATTGGTTAATATGAAATTTTATTTTCATAGCAATTTCTACATTAAATCTTTGCACCGCCATTTTAGTGAAAAGAATTAAAAGAAAGAGTAAAAATATAATTTCCTTTCTTTTATGCAACCAAAGGTATCCTAGATGCACATGCTACTAATATTTTGATAAGTTGATCTCTCCTAACAAAAAAAATTTTATACACACATCAACCAAAGATCAAATTCTAGACCAAATAGTTTGAAAATTCAAAAAAATTGTTGCTATTTTAGAAAAATCTATTTTACCCGTTTATCATCAAATAATTAAAACAATATAAAAATTATTGAAAGGTTAGTTAAAATAATGTTTAATCATAGTTTTTGTCCCCCGTTTACCTCATTTATAGAATTAATTCTTATAATTTAAATTTAAATAACTTTAGTTTTTTTTTCATCATTTTTGCATTTAAAATTGTCAATATATTTATTTTTAAATGATGTGTTATTTGTGAAATGTAATAAATTATTATATAAGAATATTTGTAAAATTTTGAAAATAAAATATATAAATTATACGATATTTAAAATGAATATATAATTAATTTTCAATGCAAAACTTTGAAAACTAGAATCTTTGAATATATAAATTACACGTTATTAAAATTATCTAAATTTAATATAGCATAATTAATTCTGTAAATAAAATAAAATAGCGAAATCTAAACTGTAATTTATCTTAGAATATTTACATGATTATTAGGAGATTTTTGAAAAGGTCATTTAATCAATTGAATAAGCTAAGGGACATACAATTCATCCAATTTCTTTAGAGACGTTTGTTACTAATTATTTTAATTTTTTCAAGGATATCTTCCAATACTTTAAGTGCTGAGAAAAATTTAAATGAATCAAATAGAAATAGTAAAGTGTCAAATAATATTTTGATTGTTGCATAAAAATGAGAAAAAATATGGATGAAATTCTCAATTTTGTTTTTGTTATGATCCCTTTTTATCTATTTCATTTTGTAACGGTTTCTGGTAAGCTTTTTCCTCTTCATTTTCAATCATATTTCCTTTATCTTACAAACTATTTTTCATCTCTTTCAACACCATTTTTTTACGTGATAGTTTCGTCTAAAGTGTGTGAGTATAACCGCGATTGTTATGATTATCATTGTGATGACCCTTCTGGTATTCGAAGGTGCATCAAATATCAATGTTCTTGCATATACAGGTAAAAATTATGTTGAAAAATAATTTGATGATATTTGTAAACATAATGTGGTAATGTTATTATGTATTTCTCACTTCAATTTATAGTTATCTACTATTTCAATTTCTTTGACAGGATCTAAAGCAGGATAGCTATAAACCGAACCAAATTATTGGTTAAGTTTGTGAATCTATTGATTCTTTCCATACTCGTTTCACACCATATATTTTCACATAGTATCTTTCAAATGTTCATCAATGAAGTTTAATATCATTTGATCCATGGTCACCCCATAATAACACTAACTTTATAGTGCATTCTAAAGCAGCTGTATTAAAATTTTCACACAAAAACTTAGAATTGATCGTTTTTGGCGATTATTATTATAGGGACATCCCTAATACACTGATGTTTTAATTTATATTGTTTATAAGACATGTAATAAAATTTTCAGTTAATACAAATTGATTGGTCGTTTCTTATATGAAATGAAATTGTTATTTAGTATTTGATAATGAATGTATTTCTTTTGATATCTGTTTTACTGATATTTGCATTTTAAAAATAATGATTGTGTTGTTTTTGTTGTTGTAATAAGTTACAAAACCTCTTATAATAATTTTATGAGTATGAGTAACGAATTAGGGCCTTTAATAGAGTTTTATGTAAAATGCTATCAAGATAGAGTTGCATTTAAAAAAATATTAAATCATATGTATAAAGAAAAGATTTGTAGTGGCGCCTAATTAAACTATAGGGTTAATAGACATGTACCCTTGCAATATAGGCGAGTTTTGATTTACCTCCTTTAAAAAAATAATTTTGGATTAACCTCCTGAAATTTTGGGATACCCCTAAGCGTGTAAAAATCAGGAGGGTAAATAATTTTTTTTTTTACAGGAGAGTAATTTTTCTACCTGAGGGGCAAAAGACTTGGAATTTTAAAATTTCAGATAGGTAATCCAAAATTATTTTTTTAAAGGTGGGTAAATTAAAACTCGTCTATATTGCAGGGGCGTAAATGTCTATTAATCCTAAACTATAATAGTGCTTTTATGCGGAGACTTATTCAATATATGACTATTAATCATTTATAGGTTGTCGATTTATAGTAGCGACCACTTTAAAAGTAATATTCACTCCGTTCTATAAATGAGAGATCCATTTATATTAAAAGACTCTTCTATAATGAATGACCAATTTATATTTATTACATAATAGTTTAACATTGATAAACTTTTTAAAATTAATATAATAATATAAATTAAAATATATAATATAAAGTAACAGCCACTTTAAAAGTAATACTCCCTCCGTCCTATAATAAAGTTTCTCATTGGATTTCCTTTTTGTCAAGGAACACAATTGAAAAAAGTGTGGTAGTTGGATTCCACTTCTTACACTTCTACAATGCGAATCCAATCACTCACATATTGGATATGGATAGGTTGGCTCAAATAATATACGGGGATTTCTTAATACACCACCCAAATTTCTTAGGCACCATGTGAAATTTTATTTTTGCCCCCAGATTCCAAATTTGCACATCCGGACGCACCAAATTTTTAAAAAACGCTGATATGTTCCGGATGTGCACATCCGAAAGAATTCCTGATTTGCAAATCCGGAAAAAATCAAAAGAATTCCATAAAATCATTTACTTCTAAATATAATTAAATCCAATATAATTAAAATCCAACATAATTAAACTTAATATGATTTTTTCAATATAATTAAATCCAATATAATTAAAATTAATATGATTAAAATTAATATGATTAAAATTAATATGATTTTTTCAATATAATTAAATCCAATATAATTAAATTAATTTTAGAAGTAAATACCATATAATTTTAATTATAATTTAGAAGTAAATACCATAAAATTTAGAAGTAAATACCATATAATTTTAAATACCAATATAATTAAATCCAATTTTAGAAGTAAATACCATATAATTTTAAATCCAATATAATTAAATAAATTTTTTCAATATAAAAAAATAATTTAGAATTAAATACCATATTAATCCTATTAATTATATTGAAAAAAATTAATCATATTAAATATCATATTAATTTTAATTAATATAGATTTTAATTATATTGAATTTAATTATATTAAAAAAATGATATTAATTTTAATTATATTGGATTTTAATTAGATTGGATTTAATTATATTTAGAAGTAAATGATTTTATGAAATTCTTTTGATTTTTTCCGGATTTGCAAATTAGGAATTCTTCCGGATGTGCACATCCGGAACATATCAGCGTTTTTTAAAAATTTGGTGCGTCCGGATGTGCAAATCTGGAATCTGGGGGCAAAAATGAAATTTCACATGGTGGCTAAGAAACTTGAGTGGTGTATTAAGAAAGTCCCTAATATATTTATTCAAGTCTCACATCGCTAATAAGAAAAAAATAGAATTTAAGTATTAATATAAATAGAAATAATTAGTTTTACTTTTTTACACAATAATATAATGGAGTCTTTTTAGTGTATTAGAGATTCGGATAATTGTGTATTTAGAGAGTTTCTATTTTTCCACTCAAAAATAATTTGTTGAGAAAATTTTCTTCTTTTCCGTTCAAAAATAGTTTGTTGAGAGGGTTTGCAATTTTTCCGTTAAAAAATTGTAATTGAGAGAGAGTTTGTAATTTTTCCTTTTAAAAATTGCAGTTTGGAGGGTTTGTAATTTTCTCTTTAAAAATTGCAATTTGATGAAAGAGTTTGTAATTTTGTTTTGTAAAGATTTGAAGTTGTATAATGAATTTGTGATTTTTGTTTTGGAATTTTTTTGCACTTTTTCTTTTTGTCGGTATGCTTCTGCGTGCGTAGATTTTTTTTGTTTTTTTTTTACAACAAATGGTATAAGAGTAAGATTCCGATCAACGGAGAAAAAAAGAGTAACAATTATTATGATCAAGGGAGGAAGAAGACATAAAGATTGAAGAGTAATGATTTTACAAATGTGAGTGATCCTTATAATGATCGCTTTGAAGATGAAGTTAAAAACAAAATGAAGATAGGTGAGACTTTGGATGAAGGGAGGATTTGTTGAGTCAAATAGTATATTCATTCAAGTCCAACATTCGGTAGAAGTAAGAGAATAAAATTTGAGTATTAATATAAGTAGAGATAGTTAGGTTTAGTTTTTTACACAACAACAAAATATAATCGCTTAGGTGTATTATGGAATTTGGTAGTTGTGTGTTTAGAGAGAGCTTTCTATTTTTCCGTTTAAAATAGTTTTCTGAGAGGGTTTTCTATTTTTCTGTTCAAAAATAGTTTGTTTAGAGAGTTTGCAATTTTTCCGTTGAAAAATTGTAATTGAGAGGAGGTTTGCAAATTTTCCGTCAAAAAATTGCAATTGAGAGAAGGTTTACAATATTTCAATTCAAAAATTATAATTGAGAGAATGTAAAGTTGCAGTCTGGAGGGTGAGAATATGGAGAATATGGAGAATACAACGATCTAGAGAGTGGGGGTGGAGAATAGACCTCCCAATTAAAATGACCAATTGAAAAACTATTTTGAAAAACGTTTTATCAGAGTTTGAAAAACAAAATAGTTTGCGCGGAGGAAGCACTTCTATGAAATATACCTTTGGTAACATCATATTGCTATGCCCATTATGCAAACCATAGTAATATCTTATTTTTAAGTGCTAGATTTTTTATTATTTTATTAAAATACTTTTCACCACGGTTCATGATAATAACCATGGTGATAGATTAAGGGTTATAAAGCGCCAAACGACATAAAGTGTGACTTATATGTGAATATCTAATACCTATTTTCACCAACTTGAGTTTGTAAAATAGACTGTTTACCTTGAGCATCAGAAATTTATAAAAGCCAATTATCCTTATCATAGATTGTGGAAGGCTTTTAACGGAAATCGGAAGTTTGAAATTGCTCCTAAATATTTAATTGACGATGAACTTTATCAAAGATAAGAACACCTTAATGTTGTCTTTGGAAAGAATAAAAAAGGTCTCGTTAAGAGAAATATTTTGAAAAAGAGATCAGTGTTCTTTGATCTTCCATATTAGTCTAGTCTCGATGTAAGGCATTGTCTTAATGTGATGCATGTGAAGTAAAATGTGTGTGATAGTTTGATAGGAAAACATTCCAAGAAAGACTAAAGATAGTAAGAATTCCCATTTAGATATGATGGAGATGAGTATACGAAAACAATTGACTCCATAAGATAGAGGAAAAATAACTTATTTGCCTCCTGCATGTCACACTCAATCTAAAAAAGAAAATAAAAGTTTTTGCGAGTGTTTGCATGATGTCAAAGTTTTCCATCGTTACTCATCAAACTTCAAGAAACTTATATCAATGAAAGATCTCAATTTAATTGGCTTAACTCTTATGATTACTTTGGATTTCGAATTGATTTTTCAAAACCGATTCAAATCAAATCGAACCGTATGTATATACTTTTATACCTATTTATTTTTATTAGTACAATATGTTGTTTTAGTTTATTATTAGATGGTACTTATTTTTTTAAATACTATTTATTAGTTTGATTTAATCTAGTTGTTTTTATTATTTCATTTGTTTCAACCATAAATGATCATTATCATTTTGTAACATTATCTTTTAATATAATATAAGTGATATATTATATCAAATTTATTATTAATTAGTATTTTATAATATAATAAAAATATACAATTTGTAATTTGGATATCCAAAATTGATCCAAATCAAACCGTATGAAATTTCATCGGAACATATCATAATTTTTTAACAAATCATACAGATCCTAACCAAACTGCGAGTAAATTTATCTTTGGACCAGATGATTTTTTGCTTCAAAATTAATCCAAACTGCACTGCGCACCCCTATTGATATAGATGAAATCTATGATCAGATTTTTCAGTTTAATCACCAACAAGACAAACTCAAAGTTCTGATTCTAACAAAACATAGACTTAATAAATAAATCGCTACCAAGGAAAAACCTAATGGCATTTAAGTCTAGAATGTGATAAAAATAACCTAACATGCAATTTCTATGAAATTAAAAGGGGAGAGAGAGAGAGAGAGAGAGAGAGAGATGTACATCGAGATCCATAGTGGTTTAGCTATCGTCCTCGCTAACTTAATCTACTCTCTGATGGTTGCCCATCGAAAAAATTGGTCTTCCAATAATATTTGTGACAAATTACATGATTTTTAGTACAATCAAAATATCGAAATAACGCTGAAAATATACAAAATATTCTATCTGGATCTCTTAATTTGTACACAGTATCTAAACTAAATTCTTGTGAGATCATTACTCTAAATCTCCTTGAATATTCCAGCCCTAATAATCCTACTCCAAAGTTTTTATTTGCATTGATCTTTCATCAATCCTACCGGTATCTTGAGTGTTGGTTTTATTAGGAATTAATAATTTATATTTTAATTAATATTCACAAACTTGGTGACCAAGTTTGTTAGAGGGTATTTTAGTATTTTATTGTTGCTTTTATAGCCCTAGTTTTAGCTTATAAATAGTGTAGTGTAGATGTCATTCCAATCATTGTATCCTTATCATTTGTAGCCGTCATTCTCAATATAATATATTCTCTCCTTTTCATCACTATTCTCACCTTGTACACCAACAATTGGTATCTAGAGCTCCGGTTCGGATCAACGGGAAAACACGGGAAACACGAGTGAAACGTGAGGATTCTTGTGTGATTGAATTTTGGTTCTTGATTTGTGTTGAATCTTGAACGAAATTCTGATCAGAATCATAATTTTTTGATTCTGTGGGTTGGGAAACACTGTGCGTGGTAAGTTCTGAGTGTACTGTATAAGGTTGAAGATGATGAACGGCAACGGCGGCATGAACACCAAGCTTCCAGTATTTGATGGCAAAAACTGGAATCGTTGGATGATTCAGATGCGAGTACTGTTCGGTGCTCAAGATGTTCTAGATCTTGTCACCGAAGGTTACGTTCCGGTAGCAGCAGATGCGACGGAGGAGCAGAAGAACGCGCAGAAGGATACAAGGAAGAAAGATCAGAAAACATTGTTCTATATCCATCAATGTGTGGATGCGAATGTGTTTGAGAAGATTGCAGATTCAATGACGGCAAAGGCGGCGTGGGACACACTGGTCAAATGTTACGGTGGTGACGCATCAGTGAAGAAGGTGAAGCTTCAGTCTCTACGTAAGCAGTACGAGAATCTCAACATGAAGAACAATGAGAAAGTTTCTGAGTACATCTCCAGAGTGATTCTGATCGCTAATGAGATGAAGGCGTGTGGAGAAACTCTTTCTGAACAAGTAATCATTGAGAAGGTATTGAGATCCCTTACTCCTCAGTTTGATTACATTGTAGTAGCAATAGAACATTCTAAAGATCTGAGCACCATGAGAATTGAAGAGCTGCAAAGCAGTCTAGAAGCGCAAGAGTTGCGTCTGACTGAGAGAACTTCTGAAAGGGAAGTAGAGCAGCAGGCTCTGAAAGCAGTTTCTGATAAGAAGCATCAGAAGCAGAGAAGATATGATGGTGGTCAGAAGTCAGAAACCTCAACTTCTGATAGGCAAAAGAATGCTCAGAAGGGAAAAGAGAAGTATGACAAGAAGAAGATCCAATGTTACTGTTGCAAGAAGTTTGGTCACTTTGCTAGAGATTGTTGGTCAAACAAAGAAAGGAAGTCAGAAAAAGCAAATATAGCCAGAAGTTCTGATGATGAATCTGTGCTACTGATGGCTTCTGAATCTGATGATACGAATTTGACAGACTGGTGGTATATGGACACTGGCTGCTCAAATCATCTTACTGGAAATAAGAAATGGTTGGTTGATTTTGATTCTGAGAAGAGGACAAAGATCAGATGTGCTGATGACAAATATCTTAACGCTGAAGGTATGGGAGATGTCAGAGTTGTTCTGAACAATGGGAAAACAGCATTGATTCAGAAAGTGTGGTATGTACCTGGCATAAAAAGCAATCTGATGAGCGTGGGACAATTAATTGAGAAAGGTTTTTCAGTTACCATGAAGGACAATCTTCTGAACCTGTATGACTGTAATCAGAAGTTGATTATGGAGTCAGAACAGGGAAGGAATAGAACATTCAAGGTGAATGTCAGAACTTCTGACTCTGAATGTCTTAGTGCAACTAGTGTTGTGAAAGAAAGTGAGTTGTGGCACAGAAGATTTGGTCATCTGAATTTCAGAAGCTTAGAACATCTGAATTCGAAGAAGCTGGTACATGGAATTCCTACAATTAAGAAGCCTGAGAAGTCATGCAAAGTGTGCATGGAAGGAAAGCAACCAAGATTGCCATTTGCGTCAGAAGTTGCTCCAAGAGCAAAACATGCCTTAGGAGTAGTACATTCTGATGTGTGTGGTCCATTTCCAGTAGAATCGTTCAGAGGGAATAAATACTTCGTGTCATTTGTTGATGAATTCACGAGAATGATATGGGTATCCCTTATTAAGTTCAAACACAAGGTGTTTGCTGAATTCAAGAAGTTTCGAATGAAGGTTCAGAATCAGAGTGGCCAGAATCTGAAGATTCTCATAACCGATGGTGGGGGTGAGTATAACTCCAAAGAGTTTCAGAAGTTCTGTGAGGAGAATGGAATTGAGCATGAGGTTACTGCTCCTTACACTCCTCAACACAATGGTCTTGCTGAAAGAAGAAATCGTACTTTGCTTGATATGGTGAGAAGCATGCTGAAGGAGAAGAAGTTTCCTCAGAACTTCTAGGGAGAAGCTGTTGCCACCGCAACATATGTGCTCAACAGATGTCCAACGAAGAAGATGAAGGAAATAGTTCCTATTCAGAAGTGGACGAGAGAAAAGCAAAGTGTTAGTCATCTAAAGGTGTTTGGTTCTGTTTGTTACAAACATGTTCCAAAAGCTAGAAGACAGAAGTTGGATGATAGAAGCAAAGTAATGTTACTAGTGGGGTACCACAGTACGGGTGCGTACAAGCTTTATTGTCCAGAAACTAATAAAGTTGAGTTCAGCAGAGACGTTATTGTGAAGGAATCAGAAGTTTGGAATTGGGATAAATCTCAATCTGATTCTGATGTGAGAACTTCTGAAGAAAGGTCAAAAATAAGAATTTCTGAAACTGATGGTGATTCTGACTCTGAAGGAGACTCAGAAGATGAAGGTGATTCTGATGATGATCAAGATTTTGGTGGTGATTCAGACTCTGGGAATATGCCAGACCCTGAAGGTGGTCAAGGTTTTGGAGGAAGTCAACCTTCTGGAGCAAGAGCTTCTGAAGGAGAAACTTCTGAGGACAGAATCTCTGGGGTTCAAGCATCTGAAGAAGATTCTGAACGAGGTCAGAGGCCACAAAGAATCAGAAACATTCCAAGAAGATTTGAAGAGTTTGACATGTTGCAAGACACTGAAGTAGATTCCGAGGGAGAGATTATTCAGTGTGCCATGTTAGTAGACTCTGAACCCGTGAGTACAGAAGAGGCTCTCAAGCAGAAGTTCTGGCTAAAGGCCATGAAAGAAGAACTTGAGGCCATAGAGAGAAACAAGACTTGGAAGCTGACAGAACTTCCAAAGGACAAGAAAGCCATCAGCGTTAGATGGGTTTTCAAGCAGAAGCTAAAGCCAGATGGATCAATTGGCAAACACAAAGCGAGGTTGGTAGCAAGAGGATTTCTGCAGAAACCTGGGCTGGATTATTCTGAAATGTTTGCACCTGTAGCGAGACATGAAACAATCAGATTGGTGATTGCAATAGCTGCTAACAGGAATTGGCCTCTGATGCATTTAGATGTGAAATCTGCATTTCTGAACGGTCCATTAGAAGAAGAAGTTTATGTGTCACAACCTCCTGGATTTGTGGAAAAGAATTAGGAAGGGATGGTGTATAGATTACATAAAGCTTTGTATGGATTGAAGTAAGCGCCCAGAGCTTGGAATCAGAAGATTGATTCAGTTTTCAAGAAGCAGGGTTTTCAGAAATGTGAGATGGAATACGGTGTTTATGTTCAGCATATTTCTGAAGGAAATATGATTCTGGTGTGCTTGTATGTTGATGACATACTGCTGACCGGAAGTTCTGAACAAGAATTAGCTAAGTTCAAGAAGGTGCTGATGAATGAGTTTGAAATGACTGATCTCGGGAAAATGACATACTTTCTAGGGATGGAGTTCAGATATTCTGAGAAAGGTATCATTTTGCATCAGCTGAAGTATGAACGAGAACTTCTGAAGAGATTTAAGCTGGATAATTGTAAGGCTGCTATCACACCTGCAGATACGAATCAGAAACTAGATTCTGATTCTGATGGTGAGGATGTGGACGCTACAACCTTCAAACAGTTGGTTGGTTCTCTGAGGTATTTGTGTAATACCAGACCTGATATTTGCTATGCAGTTGGAATGGTTAGTAGATTCATGAGTAAACCCAAGTGGTCCCATTACCAAGCTGCTGTCAGGATTCTGAGGTATATCAAGGGAAATCTGAAGTATGGAGTGTTGTTCCCTTCTGGAAGGAAGATTGAATCAGAACTTCTGAGTTATTCAGACTCTGATTGGTGTGGAGATAGAGTTGATAGAAGAAGTACTTATGGATACTTGTTTAAGTTTCTAGGAGGCCCTATTTCTTGGTGTTCCAAGAAACAACCTGTTGTTGCGCTATCAACCTGTGAAGCTGAATATATTGCAGGCGATGTTACTGCATGTCAAGCTGTGTGGATTCTGAACTTGCTGGAGGATCTGAAGATCAAAGTTGACAAACCTCTGAAGCTGATGATTGATAACAAGTCTGCAATCAATCTTGCCAGAAACCCAGTGTTGCATGGGAGAAGCAAGCATATTGAGACCAAGTATCACTATCTGAGAAGTCAAGTTCAGAATGGAGTGTTAGAAGTTCTGCACTGTAGCACCCAGAAGCAGTTGGCAGATGTTCTGACGAAGGCTATCAAGACGGATCAATTCCTTCGCTTAAGGGATGGAATTGGTGTTGTTAGTTTTGAGGAAATATAAATTAAGGGATGGTATTAGGAATTAATAATTTATATTTTAATTAATATTCACAAACTTGGTGACCAAGTTTGTTAGAGGGTATTTTAGTATTTTATTGTTGCTTTTGTAGCCCTAGTTTTAGCTTATAAATAGGGTAGTGTAGATGTCATTCCAATCATTGTATCCTTATCATTTGTAGCCGTCATTCTCAATATAATATATTCTCTCCTTTTCATCACTATTCTCACCTTGTACACCAACAGGTTTGTCCGAAGATTAAGAAGAACTCACACCTTGTCTATAGGCTTCCACACAATACTACTAAAGTGATTATGGAGAGAAAAACCACATTCTTTTCCACTGATATTGTCAAAACCAACCACAACACTACACACCTTGTAAAGATTTGAAATCTTAAATAAATCTTCAAAGAAACATTAAATTCAATAAATGAATCTCCTTAAAAATCACAAATTTCCAAAAATAATATTTAGATCCATGTGAAAATTGAATTAGAGTGAGGTAGAAGATGACATAAATCATTTGGAAGAACTCAAGAAAGATTCAAAACTCTTTTTGAAAATGAGAGAACAAGTGAGTTGTGAGTTTCAGACCAATATTGAAAGTATATGTTTTCAGGTTTTGAGAGAAAATGGTATTTGTATGTGTTAGATATCTAACACAAAAATGAGTGAAATTTGTGTATGACTTAAGTCACAAGCAAGAGGTGTGATTTGAATCAGAGAACCAAGTGATTTGAATCAAGAAGAAAGAACATATAAAAATCCATTTGTGTGATTCGAGTCACACGATCTGTGATTCGAGTCAAGAATATTTGTAATTCGAGTGTGTGTTCCAGAAGCAAAATGAAAATCTTTTATTTTTGTGTGATTCGAGTCAAACAATCTTGTAATTTGAGTCACACTGTTTATTTTGATTCAGAACATCTGTGACTCCAGTCATGAAACATGAAATGAGTTCTTGAGCTCCCTGGAGGTTTGATTCGAATTAGATGAATAGTGTGATACGAGTCACATTAGCAGAACCTCAAGTTTTCAAGTCTTCAAAAGATTTTTAAGATTTCACACATAGTTTTTAATTCCTTAACTCAATAAAATAACTTAAAGCATATTGCTTAAACCTATATCATATACTTTGATTTATGCATGCCTAAACAA
The DNA here is from genome assembly GCA_022829125.1 of Lathyrus tuberosus. NCBI lineage: Eukaryota > Viridiplantae > Streptophyta > Magnoliopsida > Fabales > Fabaceae > Lathyrus > Lathyrus tuberosus. The sequence goes on along the minus strand of JALAZF010000033.1, from coordinate 21,792,150 downwards.
ATTTAATTAAAAAAAAAAACAATCTAGAGATCAAAATTAACGAGAAGATTCAATAACAAAAATAAACAAAATCAAAAGCAATGCAACTTTAAAATTATGTTAGACCCACTCTTAGCTTATATAGGTTTAGTAATTTATCACATCTTGTTTAGTATTATATTGTACACGTGTATGGCTGATAATTACCCATACTACTTACTTCATTATAGTGTATCCTTTGTATATAAAAGACCTACCTCTATGTAATTTGTGAATAACAGAAGCTTAATACAATTCTTTTTATATTCTTCTTCTTCTAACTGTCTAACTGTTACAGTTAGAGTTTGTGATTATGTTACAATCTGTTTGCTATCTTCCTGATTCCACCATTGTTAACATGGTATCAGAGTTTAAACATCTCTGGTATCCATTATTTCTACTCGATTGCTTCTCTTTTTGCAACTATTGCAGACCTTTCTTTCTTCCATTCCTTTCGAGGTTTTCTGCAAACTTCATCTTCTTCTTTCTGCTTCTTTGAAATCGATTTTCTATCTTCCTTTATTCATCAATGGCATACCAGAACTACACTGATTTCTCAACGAATTCAACAAATCCCTACCATCTGCACCCTAATGAGAATCCTGCAATTGTTCTTGTTTTTCCTCCTCTTGACGATAAAAACTATCACACTTGGTCAAGATCCATGCACATTGCTCTTATCTCCAAGAACAAAGAAAAATTCATCGATGGCACTCTCACAAAACTATCTGTATCAGATCCATTGTATGCTCCATGGATTCGATGTAATACTATGGTTCTAGCTTGGATTTTACGTTCTTTTTCAGAATCCTTTGCAAAATCTGTTCTATGGATTGATAGTGCTGCAGGAGTATGGCAGAATTTGAAGATTCGTTTCTCACACAGTGATATATTCCGCATTTCAGACATTCAGGAAGATTTTTACAAGTTTCGGCAAGGTACACTTGATGTGTCTAACTACTTCACACAATTGAAAGTTTTGTGGGATGAATTAGAAAATTATCGCCCACTATCTGTTTGTGTTTGTGCTATTCCATGTTCCTGTGGTGCTCTATCTTCAATTAAACGTTACCGTTAGCAAGACTATGTGATTAGGTTTCTCAAAGGCTTGAATGAAAAGTTTGCTCATTCAAAATACCAAATAATGATGATGAATCCATTACCTGAAATTGATAAAGTCTTCTCCCTAGTCATCCAACAAGAAAGAGAAATGAGTCACTCTATTTTACCTACTGCATCTAGTGATACTACTGGTGAAGAAGCTGCAGCATTTCAAGTTAATAATACCTCCAACAATTCCACTGCAAGAACTGGTTCCTCTGGTTACAAGGGTAAATCACATGGAAATGGTGGAGCAAAAGGGCAAAACCGCATTTGCACACATTGTGGCAGGACCAACCACACAGTTGAGACATGCTTTATCAAGCATGGATATCCACCAGGTTATAAGGGCAAAAGCAAACAATCAGCATCTTCTCAATCTGTTGCTTCTGCAAATGTCAGCCCTGAGCCTTCTCATTCCAATTCAACTGCATCATCCTCTTTTGGTTTTACTCAAGAGCAGTATCAACACATACTTGACTTGCTCCAACAGTCCAAAGCCACCCCCAAGGCCAATTCCATTTCCACATCTCCCTTTGTCCTAAACTCACACTCCTCAAATGACATTGGTAAGAACTCTCACCCTTGGATTTTGGATACAGGTGCTACTGACCATATATCATTTGACCTTAATCTTTTTTCTTCTCATAAGAATATCATTCCTGTGCATGTTAATTTGCCTGATGGTACCAAAATTACTGCATCAAAATCTGGTAGCATAATTATCTCACCATGTTTGACATTGTATAATGTTCTATACATACCAAATTTCCATGTTAATTTACTATCCATTGCTAAACTTGTTCATACTAATCATTGTAATGTGCAATTCAATGTTTGATTCTTGCCAATTTATGCAGAACCATTCCAAGGCAATGATTGGTATAGCTAGCTTGCAAAGAGGGCTATATGTGCTTGATTCCTCCAAACATCTCCCTGCCTGCAATTCTGTTGTCAATAATAGTTGTAATATTTGGCATTTTAGGCTAAGACACATTTCTGATATAGGTTTACACAATGTTTCAAAGTTGTTTCCCTTTATACCTTATCAAAGTAATATTGTTGCTTGTGATGCTTGTCATTTTGGTAAACAAAAGAAACTTCCTTTTACACATAGCAATACTCACTCTTCTGTACCATTTGAAATATTGCATGCTGATTTGTGGGGGCCATTTGCCACTACATCTACTCTAGGTCACAAATATTTTCTCACCCTTGTTGATGATTTTACTAGATTTACCTGGGTGATTTTTCTCCAAACTAAAGATCAGACTAAAACCAAATTTATTCAGTTTGTATCTTACATTGAAACACAATTTAATACTTCTTTAAAATGCCTTAGATCAGATAATGGTACTGAATTCATGGCTTTATCTACTTTTCTTTTGTCTAAGGGAATCATTCACCAAAGATCATGTGTTGAAACTCCCCAACAAAATGGGGTGGTGGAGAGAAAACATCAACACATTTTAAATGTTTCTAGAACTTTATTCTTTCATTCCCAAGTCCCCCTTAACATGTGGAATTTCTGTATCCAACATGCCATCCATATTATAAATAGATTACCTATTCCACTTCTAAAATCAAAATGTCCTTATGAACTTTTATATCTTCAACCACCATCCCTTATTCACTTGAAAGTTTTTGGATGCCTAAGTTTTGCCACTACTATTCAAGCACATAGGACAAAGTTTGATCCTAGAGCCAGAAAGTGTGTTTTCTTAGGATTTAGAGATGGCACAAAGGGATACATCTTATATGACCTACAACACCACAATATCTTTGTTTCAAGAAATGTTGTGTTTTATGAAGATCAGTTTCCTTTTCACCATAAGTCCTCACCTTCTCAACTATTTCTGACCCTATTCCTTTACCTGTCCTTGATGACATTTCTGAACCTAATACTCAGCCTATACCTGCCACTCCTAATTCTCCAAACTCACCTTTATCCTTTAATTTTGATTCTCAAGGACAGTCCTTTCCTTCCTCACCTACCAGTCCTATGACTGATGGTACTACTTTCTCTAGCCCTGCCCCTATTCATAGTCACCATCCTGCCACTGATAATTCAGTGGATATTCAACAAAACCATAATGATAACAATGTTCCTTTGTCCAATAGACTGGTTCAGTCTCCCACCCCTCAATCCACACCTTTATCCAATGGTCAAACTAACTCCCCTGATCCTCTTTCTCCTACCAATAACTCTATAGAAAATGCATCCTCCCATGTGCCCTTAAGACAATCAACCCGTATCTCACATCCACCTTCCTATTTGGCAGACTATCATTGTTATAATACATGTAACATATCTTCATTTCAGCATTCTAAATCTCATGTTGCATATCCTCTTTCATCTGTTATATCTTATGATAAATGTTCTCCATCTTACAAACACTTTTGTTGTTCTATTTCTGCAAATCCTGAGCCAAAGACTTATAACCAAGCCATCAAGTATGACTTTTGGAAACAAGCCATGGATGTGGAGTTACATGCTCTTGAGAAAACTCAAACTTGGACTGTGGTTGATTTGCCAGCTGGGAAGACTCCCATTGGATGCAGGTGGGTCTATAAAGTCAAGTACAAGGCTGATGGTTCCATTGAAAGATACAAGGCAAGGCTAGTGGCAAAGGATTTTACCCAAATGGAAGGCATTGATTTTTTTGACACATTCTCCCTTGTTGCCAAACTCACTACAGTCAGAGTTTTACTTTCCATAGCTGCTATTAAAGGTTGGCATCTTGAGCAATTAGATGTCAACAATGCATTTCTACATGGTGATCTTAATGAAGAGGTATACATGACAATTCCACCTGGCCTTCCTTGTTCAAGTCCTAATCAGGTTTGCAAGCTTCAGAAATCACTATATGGGCTTAAACAAACCAGTAGACAGTGGTATTCTAAATTGTCTTCCTTCTTAATCTCTCTTGGTTTTCAACAATCTCAGGCTGACCACTCTTTATACACTAAATCTACCTAACACAATTTCACTGCCCTACTTGTGTATGTTGATGATATAGTATTGGTAGGTGATTCCATCCAAGAGATTCAGCTTGTCAAACAATTTTTGGACCATCAATTCAAAATCAAAGATTTGGGACAGCTCAGATTTTTCTTAGGTTTTGAGATTGCAAGGTCTACATCAGGGATATTTCTTAATCAAAGAAAATATACTCTAGAACTCCTAGAAGATACTGGCTTCCTTGCTTCAAAACCTTCCTCTGTTCCATTTGATCTGAACCTCAAACTTTCAATTAATGAGGGTGAACCTTTGGAGGATCCCACCTCTTATAGAAGACTCATGGGCAAGTTAATCTACTTGACTAACTCTAGGCTAGATATTTCCTTTGTTGTCCAACACTTGAGCCAATATGTTGCCAAGCCTCTATTGCCTCATTGTCATGCAGCCACTCGAATCCTCAGGTATTTGAAAGTTGTGCCAGCCAAAGGTATTTTCTTCTCTGCATCTAGCTCTCTAAAACTCTTTGGCTTTGCTGATTCTGACTGGGCTAGATGCCCTGATACAAGAAAATCAGTCACAGACTATTGTGTGATTCTTGGCTCATCTCTTCTATGTTGGAAATCGAAGAAGCAACATACCGTATCTAGGTCATCTACTGAAGAAGAGTATAGGGCATTGGCTTCCCTCACTTGTGAACTTCAATGGTTACAATATCTGTTCAAGGATTTTCTCATTTCATTTTCTCAACCAGCTTCAGTCTATTGTGATAGCAAGTCTGCTATATATTTGGCTCATAATCCTACTTTCCATGAAAGAAGTAAACACATTGAGCTTGATTGCCATGTGATTCGTGAGAAGTTGCAATCCAAGCTTATTCATTTGCTGCCTGTGCCCACCAATGCTCAACTTGCCGACATGCTCACTAAACCTTTACACTCTCCTATTTTAAATTCCATCTTAGCCAAGTTGGGACTTTGTAGCATACATAGTCCAACTTGAGGGAGGCTCTTAGCTTATATAGGTTTAGTAATTTATCACATCTTGTTTAGTATTATATTGTACACGTGTATGGCTGATAATTACCCATACTACTTACTTCATTATAGTGTATCCTTTGTATATAAAAGACCTACCTCTATGTAATTTGTGAATAACAGAAGCTTAATACAATTCTTTTCATATTCTTCTTCTTCTAACTGTCTAACTGTTACAGTTAGAGTTTGTGATTCTGTTACAATCTGTTTGCTATCTTCCTGATTCCACCATTGTTAACACCCACAATATATCTTTTGTTCTTTTTCCCTACGTGTTTTTGAGATGTCCTCTCATCTTTTCGCTACATGTCAAGAGACAACTTCTGTGTAATATAAGATTTTCTGGTGACTTTGTTGGATTTTTGTTTTACTTGGTGATCTTCTTATAGTTTTAGAAGTTAACTCGATTTCTGAGGGTTAGTCGTAGATTTAGATCTAAGTTAAGTATGACTTGGTATGATGCGATTTGATCTATTTAAAATTCCAAAATTAATCTGTCTTTTTAAAAATAGATGAACAATGAAGAATTGTTTGATTAGTGCATCTTTAATATAATTGTAAAAACTATACATCAATAATTAAAATGTATACTCACAAAAAATCATCGGTCTATTTCTTATATTTATTGTATATTTTAATACACATATTATATTATTTAGGTAATGTTGTTCAACTATTTCTCGTTAGTTTTTTTTTCCTTCATAATTTTGGTATTTACCCTCTTTTTGTATAATAAAGATGATATCTCTCTCAATTGTAATGAAGCTATTCAATTTAATAAAATAAGAAGATTTTCAGTTTTATTTTTTCGAAAATAGAAGATGCATTGATAGCATAAAATAATTTTATACTGTCATCCAATAAAGGACGTGCATCTTGTTTGTTGAAACAAACAACCACAAGGTTGGTAAAACAATGATGGAGAAGTTTTGGAAGTGGAGAGTAAAAGATAAGAATTGAGAGAGAGAGAGAGAGAGAGAGAGATAAAAATTGAGAGAGAGAGAGAGAGAGAGAGAATTAAAGGCGAGAAGCTATACTTGCATTAACTAGGGTGAAAGTGCACCCTAAACACTTATATAGATGTTACAAATCAATTAGGATACAATTTGACCAAGTATAATAGCATAAAATACAAAAGCTCGGGCTTGTAACCAGTTACACGAAAATGGGTAACCGATTACACCTAACACCGAAAATAAAAGAAATCAATTAAGCCACAGTGGTAACCGATTACACCATTTCTGGTAACCTGTTACGCCTTCGAAAACTTGACTTTTCTTCTTCTATAAGCCATATGACTTGGAACACACATAACAAAGATACAGTGTACTTGGCCTCACAAGATGAGAGTGCAACTACCATTCATTCATCGAACACTGAAATTCTGGTATGACAGATCCCAGATGTCCTACAGGATGTCGAGACATCTGGTCTGTTACAGTTGACATGGCAAGATATAAACAATAACAGTACTGAAAAGCATAAATAACACACAAGAATTGTTTACCCAGTTCGGTCTAACAACCTACACCTGGGGGCATACCAAGCCAGGAAGAAAGTTCACTATTAGCAGTATCAATTCATAAACCCTACAGCCAACACACATGTTGACTTAATAACTATCCAATGACCCTTCTACCTAAGTTCTCCCTAGATAAGAGACTCCATCTCTCTTCCAACCATCGCAATGGTGTCTAGCAGTCAACACCTCAGCCACTACATCAACAGCTTGATTTCCAACAACTCTTCAATAACAGAAAAGTAGAAGACACGCTTCGAAGAAACACAATCATCATTGCTTAAAAGCTCATAGATGATTGACAAATACAACTCAACTAAACAGTCCAACTCTAAGTACAAAATAGTACCAGAGTGGCTCACAATTTCACACAAACCCTAATGATCTACATCTTGGACCCGTGCTTTTTCTAGGTTACAAGAATTCTATTTATAACTTATTCCCAACTTGATTTGGGCTTCAAATCACAGCATAACGGCTGCTACAAATCAGCAAAAACATCTGCCACATAATAGGTCTTCAATCAAATCCTTCCTAATTTATCTGCATAATTAGAAAGTCATTATTCTTCAATATTCTTCTTGAAACCTATAAAACAGCACCACATAGGATAACATAATATTCCCAGAAACATTCCTTACATTGGGCTTGGGCATTAGCAGATCTTAGTTTTAATTAATAATTAAAACTAATTATTCTCCAAATCTTTATGCATGAAAATAGCCAACCCTATTCTTCACAGACAGATTGCTTCTAAACAATATCACTCCAACATAATTTTACTCCCAGAATTACGCATGCAATCACTCAACACAAACACACAAAAGATTGCTAAAAATAGTGCAACAAATAAAACCTAAAAATCTGAACTGGAAGTTCTGTCTACTGATGTCAGAACATCGTGTTTGACATCATGCACAAATCCTGCAATACTAAAAACACACCACCTGCAGAATGTTAGAGACAGCATGTTAAGACATCAAGTAGAACATCTTGATGCAACACATTGTTTTACCAAAATTGCTGCCAATACAGAACCAACAAACTCCCCCTTTGGCAAATTTTGGCTAAAACAACCCCATATCAGAGATCCCTGTAGCAACCCACACAAACACAACTAACATTCTCAGAAAAATAGAAACTCCCCCTCAAGCTAAGGAGCACAGAAAAACAATCAAGAAAACTAGCACCTGCACACTAGAAAACCATCTACAAAACCATCAGCAAAACCAGCAAAACCAGCAAAACAACTACTACACTACTACTCTCCCCCTTTTTAGCCATAATTGGACAAACTCCACTAGGAAACTTCCATAACAACCAGAACAAATAAGCAACATTCGGAACAAATCCATAGAGAAGAGAGTACATTAATACAGACCAAGCACAAAAAGTTCCAAAGGCAAACTCTGAATCATCCACCCAACATACTCAGAACAGAACAGACTATTCTACATCCTTGTGAGACTGGTTCAAATACGAAATCCAGACACAATAGCTGAACAAACCTACTTCTCTCCCCCTTTTTGGCCAAAAATTGACAAACATTGGGGTAAATGTACACTTCTGGTTCAATCCATTGACACACCAGGTCTAAACTGTCATGTCCGCCATGAACTTCACCAGTAACACAATGTCACGATATCTTGTCTGACATAACACCCTCACCGGAGCCACAAACAATCTTGATAAACAACTGCACTACTTCAACAACAAAAGTTTAACTCCCCCTATCTAAGATAACCAGTGCTCCTTTGCAAGAAGAACACCTTAAATGAATGGAAAACATAAGACTCATCTTCATGTCTTCAAGAGCGCACCCTCTGTTCAACACACCTGCTGAACGCATTCACTTAATGCTTGATCCTCAAACAACACTAGTACATTTAACTGACAGAAGTTGCTCCTTCAACAAGAAACACCACAAAATCACCAATGATATCCCATGACACCTTTATGATCATATAGTAAGAAATTACTAGGATCACATCCTTGTACTACAAACTCTTAGATTGAGACCAAAATCACCATTGATCCCTCTCATCCAGAAACCATCCATACCCTGTACAACTCCACCTTGAATTTTACAGCCATAGACATTCTTGTTCCTTGAGATACAATCCAATTGAATCAGGAATGCTTCACACAATCATCCACAAGTTCTGAAGCACAAACACACTGCCTTCCACTACACTCTAAGTAAAGTCCTCTTACTTTGAATTAATAACACACACCAAGACAAGTGTGACATCTCCCATCAATAAAGACCCCTACAGAGTTCTTCCAAAAACTGCAGAGAAAAATACATTCTCCTAGACACAAACAAAACCGTCCTTCAGACTCCTCCTCAGAAGCATGTGTGCACATGATTCAAACAATTAGCTTCACATGGCTAGAACCATACATGTCCTATTAAGAACACACCAAAACGCCATCCAGCAGAAGAATGTCATAACATGTTATCTGACATTATATCCTCATAAGAGGCAACCAAACTTCACAAGCTTGATCAGCATGCAAGCTTCACAATATATGCACCTTTGCAGCAAAATCCATAGACAAGTACTCCCCCTATCATGGATAACCAATGCTCTGGATGGAGATTAACATTTGAGCACCAGATCTTCACACACTTGCTGAGCACATTCACATACTGTACTCTCACTCCTAGAGAACACATCCAATTATCCTGACTGGTTTGACACTGTTCACAAACTCCACGAATTCTCTGCTTACTTAAAAGCTTTACTGAGATCCAATCTCTTCAAGAGAAAGAACAGCTCTTAAAAAAACTTTCTGATCAAATCACCTTATCTGACACAATTCCTCTGCCATTACATCCACTAGTAGTTGTTGATACTAGTGAGGTCTTCAAAAATAGTAGTCATGCTTTGCCATAACATACTACTAAAAACAAGATCAGAATCTCCACATTCTAATCCACATAGTCAGAAACACCTCTTCTGACAAAAATGCTTGAGCATCCAACTCCAAGTGCACAATCTCAATCATCTTCTAAATATAACCATCAACAATCATGATGTTACAATCATCATTTGGGACATCAGCTTCCCATCACCATTCAAAGCACTCATTGCACATAGAAGTCCTTCAAGAAGCTCCCAATAAAACACAGCCAGAGCAGCTTATTCAGGTTAACATAAACACCTGAACACCATAGAGAGAAATAAACTCGTACACCTTCGCTGAAGCAAAGAGTTCAGACTGCATACTTGCATACTCACATCAGACAAATACTTAGCTCCAGTCAAAGTATTTATCATTAGACAGATAAGATTATCTTCTCACACAAGGTAGGACAATTGGTCTGACATTCTTCTTTCGCACACATTAGACATCTGTTGATTCTTCTTCATGACAGACCATCATGACAACCATTCATACCACAAAAACATTTCAGATTAGGTCAGTGTCTTGACCTTTCACTCCACCCCGAGCTAAACAAACTCCTTTGGCTGAAATAATGTTTCAACATCAGTTTCGACATCAGTCTAAATCACATTAAACATCTACTATGGCTTTTGAGACAAAAACCACAGTAATCCACACGCATCTCTTGCAAGGGACACAAGAGGATCGACCATCAGTATCTGATCAACCTTCAAAACCAGACCATACGCACAAGCAGGAACCTGCATACTCTACATCTCAAGAATCTTCTTCTCAAACTTCTAAAGGTCAGACCTCCTGTCTGACTTTGAGATGTTGGATGCCATCCTTATGTACCTAAAGGGGAGATACCCTCTAACAGGTTTCTGGAGCATACAAAAAAAAACATTGACTGGTCATCTCAACCAGATTGTTAAAAAATATGCTTCTCCCCAACACTTCAACCTACAAGGATGCCCTTCAATCCAAAAAAAAATGTTCCATTATGTGAGGACACCATATAACCGAACTCCAACTTAAGAAGAAACTTCTCAAGCAGATACCAGGGAACCATAATTCTTTGGTCCCAAAAAAAAACACCAGATGGTTTGGATGACATTCCAACAATGAAGACACCAGCCAACCAGTTAGGTTAATATATCTCCTCTGTGCACAACCCTTTGAGTTTCTCTTCCACTAGAACAAGAGTTCCATGCTCTCATAGACTTGATAGAGATATCAATTTTGAGTAAACAACCTTCATCCTGTTTGAGAAACACCACCAGACATATTGAGAAAAAATAAATTCTCAATCCAAAGATGTCAAGACATTATGTCTGACATTTCTTTGAGTTCTTCCAGCATCAGATTAAGGACTCTCCTTTATTAATTGCTAAGAACTCCTAAGGGCATTATTCATTCTCCCCTCCAATAGATGCACCACCTAAGGTTGGTACACACATATAGCTCCTTTCAAACAGAATTTGCTCCATGGCCATAAACAAGATTGCATACATCTGGCTGCTTTGATCAGAAGGAACTTTCAGATTTCAGAGAGAATGTCCTTGACATTTGAGCTTGACCTCCACACAAAAAAACAGCCTTTGTACTCCTACTCACTTGAATCAGAAATAAACTAATCCAATGAGTGACAATTTATTGATCATCTCGTGACCAACACACTTATCTAAGACATGTTTCTTGATAGAAACTTCTTAGACACGCAACCAAGATGCCTCTTCTTCCAAGCCATGACTAGGTTCCAAACAGATGTGATCAAGACACATTTGTTTAGCCCCCAAGCATCTGTTATGCTATATCTTTATCCAACAAGATTCTGCACAATCTGCTGGTTTTATGTTCTAACATCTGGTAGGACATTAGTTCCCTTCTCAAGAAACACACCAAGAGATCCTTTATCAAAGCCCAGAGATTGGCCATGTAGGGTTGGAAGCAAGAATAAATTGCTTCTAACTTTCTTCAGATCTCTTTTCAACAAACTCATATAAAAGTGCCTTTATGAGTGGACTTGGGATGAACCTCAAGTATCTTTGGCAACTCTAACAAGCTAGTTGAAGCTATCCTCAAGTATCACCACACCATGTAATACACCTTCAGAGGAGAACAGAGTGTTGCAGCCTCAACACACAAAACCACCAGGAGTTTTCTAACAGATACATAAGCAGCGGAACACGGAAAAAGAAAACCCCTCAACAACCTTCAGGAAAAACTAAATAACCTTTGCACAAACAACACACTCCATGTACAATAGGTTAACATAGGTTTGAAAATAAATCAAACCACACAGCAGCTCACCACCAAAGCTACAAGCCTGATAACAGCCAGGTCCAATACACACCCTGTCATGAACAGTCCATCCTCCACTTCTAGGGACCATTCAAACAACAATATGAACTTCTCCAAGTTCAAACAACTTTTAAGTAGGTACCACCTACCTTGCCCATAACCAGAAAGTATCTTCCCTAGGATCTCACCCAGAAAATAAAACAAGATGCCTGCTCTGATACCAATTGAAATTCTGGTATGACAGATCCCATATGTCCTACAGGATGTCGAGACATCTGGTCTGTTACAGTTGACATGGCAAGGTATAAAAAATAACAGTACTGAAAAGCATAAACAACACACAAGAATTGTTTACCCAGTTCGGTCTAACAACCTACATCTGGGGGCATACCAAGCCAGGAAAGAAGTCCACTATTAGCAGTATCAATTCATAGACCCTACAGCCAACACACCTGTTGACGATCTACTCACTTAATAACTACCCATGACCTTCTACCTAAGTTCTCCCTAGATAAGAGACTTCATCTCTCTTCCAATCATCGCAATGGTGTCTAGCAGTCAACACCTCAGCCACTGCATCAACAGCTTGATTTCCAACAACTCTTCAATCACAAAAAAGTAGAAGACACGCTTCAAAGAAACACAATCATCATTGCTTAAAAGCTCATAGATGATTGACAAATACAACTCAACTAAACAGTCCAACTCTAAGTACAAAACAGTACCAGAGTGGCTCACAATTTCACACAAACCCTAATGATCTACATCTTGGACCCGTGCTTTTTCTAGGTTACAAGCATTCTATTTATAACTTATTCCCAACTGGATTTAGGTTTCAAATCACAGCATAACAGCTGCTACAAATCAGCAAAAACATCTACTACATAATAGGTCTTTAATCAAATCCTTCCTAATTTATTTCCATAATTAGAAAGTCATTATTCTTCAATATTCTTCTTGAAACCTATAAAACAACACCACATAGGATAACATAATATTCCCAGAAACATTCCTTACATTGGGCTTGGGCATTAGCAGATCTTAGTTTTAATTAATAATTAAAACTAATTATTCTCCAAATCTTTATGCATGAAAATAGCCAACCCTATTCTTCACAAATAGATTGCTTCCAAACAATATCACTCCAACATAATTTTACTCCTAGAATTACGCATGCAATCACTCAACACAAACACACAAAAGATTGCTAAAAATAGCGCAGCAAATAAAACCTAAAAATCTGAACTGGAAGTTCTGTCTACTGATGTTAGAACATCGTGTTTGACATCATGCACAAATCCTGCAATACTAATAACACACCACCTGCATAATGTTAGAGACAGCATGTCAAGACATCAAGTAGAACATCTTGATGCAACACATTGTTTTTCCAAAATTGCTGCCAATACAGAACCAACAAACACCATGAGATTGGTGACACACCAAACATAAAGATGTATCATGCTGTAGACTTTAGATCATCTTTATCTTTGCACCAATTGGAATCGGTAAAACCAAGCAAATTGCATTTTATGTTCGTATCCGTTGTGGGAAAGAGAATTACGCAGCCAACAGAACCTTTGACATAGTGTAGGATTCTCTTGATTGCTGCCAAGTAAGACACCTTCAATCTCGCCATGAATCTACACACAATACCGACACTAAACTCCAATTTTGGTCGCGTATTGCACAAGTAACACAAAGAGCCAATCAACCTCCTATATTGAGTTGGATCAACATCTTGCTCCTCCTCATTCTTGGACAACTGTAGTCTTGGTTCGACTGGAGAAATGGCAGCATTGCAATGCTCCATTTTACACTTTTTCAATATCTCAAGAGCATATGTCCTTTGATGCATGAGCAGTCCTAATTTTGACTTGTGGAACTCTATGTCTAGGAAGTATGTCATGAAACCAAGGTCGGTCATCTCAAATTCTTCCATAAGTTCGCCCTTGAACTTTGAAATGCACCTTTCATCACTGCCTATGATCAATAAATCATCCACATATAAACAAAGGATGATTACTCTTTCATTCGCACTCGTCTTCAGATAGACTCCATGCTCAGATACACATTTCTTGAAGTCAATATCCTTTAGGAAACCATTAATTCTTCTATTCTAAGCTCTTCGATCTTGATTCAAACCATATAACGCTTTCTTCAACTTGTAGAACTTTAGATTTAGGTCTTTCACAACAAAATCAAGGGGTTGTCTTACATATACCTCCGTTTCAAGCGGTCCGTTCAAAAACCCAGATTTTACATCCATTTGGCAGAAAGGTCAATTGTGGTTATTTTCAATACCAACAGCAAGCCTAATGGTTTCAATCCTAACAATCATTGAAAATACCTCTTCAAACGAGCCTTATGCTTCATTATATCACCCTTGGGATTTTCCTTCACTTTGAACACCCACTTCACACCAATTGACTTCTTTATTTTAGGTAGATAAACTAACTCCCAAGTATTTCTCTTCTCAATGGATTCCAGCTCCTCATTCATAGAACAAATCCACTTTGGATTACTTAATGCCTCTTCCGTAGTGACAGGTTCAGATTCGGCCATAAGTGCAAAGTGGACAAAATCACCATCATCATTGACTTCGTTGTCTCGGAACAGCTCACAATCTTGGAGTTTTTTAGGAAACCCCTTCTTCCTTGTTGACCTCATAACATTTCCTTCATTTTAAGCTTCGACGATCTGTTGTTCTGGCCTTCCAGATTCCTCAGAATTGTAAATTTCGAACCTGTAACCTGTTACAGGATTCTGGTAACTGGTTACAGCCTGCATGCACTACTACAAAATGCGTAAATAACGATGCCATGGCCACAATGGTTCATCCCTACACCGTTGTGACATATCTAAACTAAGGCGCGGTTGTATTTTATTTGTTTTTTGAATAAAAATTATCTGTATATAACAACGGTTGATAATCCAACCGTGGTGATACCATCAAGCTTTCATGTGTTCGAACCTCAGCGCCATCATATATATTATTCCTTTTATGTTAAGGCGCGCCTTTTCTTTTATATTTACTTTTAAATAAAAAATTAAAAGTTATGACTACGGTTGTTTATTTACACCGTTGTGATATATTTTGTATGTTTTTTAATTTTTAATTCTAAATATAACTCTGGCGCTTTAATATGAAATTTCATTATGAAAGTAATATATCATAACGGTTTATGGTGTTGACCATCGTAGTAGCTTTTCAATATACTCCAAGCTAGCTAGTTTCATTGTCTCTTCAGTATCCTTTTTTCCATTGAAAATAGAAACTAGACGAAACGATACACGATTTCAACCCTAAACCCTAACGTTCAATACTGTGAAACAATACAGGATTTCAACCAAAGCTTGCATCATCAGTATCCATTCTTCACCCTGTTGTTTCCATTTTCGTCATCATCGTCATGATCATTACGGAAGGAAGATTACGCACCAACCAACACTGTCGTCATCATTGTCACCGTTGAGAAGGAAGATAACAACAACACCGTCATTGTCGCAAGGAAGGAAGACAACAACAACAACAACAACACCAACATCGTTTACTTAGTCATGACGTTTAGGGTACGTAAAATATTTTCCCCGTGCATCTACAGTAAACTCATTTGCCATTGTTGTTCATGTTGTTGTTGTTTATGTTCTTGTTGTTCATGTTCTTGTTGTTCATGTTGTTATTGTTGTTGTTATTGTTGTTGTTTATGTTCTTGTTGTTCATGTTGTTGTTGTTGGTGTTGTTTTTGATAGATGTCGACCTTGTTGAGTTCTACATCAGGAAGCAGCGAAGATGCTCAATCGATTGAGTGTTCTGCAAATACAACTCAAACGATTGATACTCAATCGAAAAGATCACAAAGAGGTGTCACAATGATGCCCCAATCACATCAGTTCGCAACTCATCAGGTGTAAAAATTCCGATCGAGTTTGATTCGCACTACAGATTAGTGGATTGTCCACATTACTCTACTTTTAAGAGTTATGTTGCGTTCCTTGCACGTAGCAAAGTGAGTATATTGATAGATGATTGGAGAGAAGTGGATGTTAATTTCAAAGACAGCATATGGACAGACGTTAAGGTATTACATACTATAATTTTCATATATTTGATATCACTACCTATAGTTTCTAATTCATACTTATATATTGATTTAATGTAGTTGAATTTTGAGTTTACCGATGACTCAAAATTGAAAAGAAAGTGGATAACTTATGTCGGTGTTCGTTGGAGGGGATTTAAGTCACGGCTCATGCTGACTACATTACGAAGCCTAAGAGCGGTCTTCAACCTCCATGGATTCGGTATAGTTTTTTATCGAAGAAGGTGTGGCACAAGTTTGCGAAGAAACTCCATTTTGAGGAATTCAAGGTTAGTACTAGTATTATGTAACCTATATTGTTATGCTAATGAGTTATAGATACTAATCATACACATTTTTCACTATGTTAATAACAGGCTAAAAGAGAAGTAGGAATTTAGAACAAGGCGAAAAACATGTACCCCCATTGATTGTCTCGTGGGGGTTATAGGAAACATGAAAGAGGAGATGGTGACATCCCATCTCCAACTTCAAGACATGAGAAATGGAAGAAGGCTCGATTAAGACCTAATGGAGAGTACACCTCTGAGGCTTCAAGAGTAGTTGCTGAAAAAAATGTAAGTATATGTTTTGTTTTGCTTATGTTATTTAAATGCGTTTGCTTATGTAAGTTGCTCATGTTATGTAGGATAATTTGGTTGTGGCGGCCCATGAAGGCACATTTGTTTCGGAAGCACGACATGACATATTAGTCGAAGCTATCGAAACATCTGAACATGGAGGTCATGTCCGTGGTGTTGGAGAAGGTGTCGGCTTGAGGTCATACTTTGGATCTCAAAGAAGAAGCACTGAAACTGTTGGATTTCTTGCTCAACGACAAAAGATTGAGAATGTTGAGAAGCAATTGGAAGAACAAAGGAGGTTGTTTGAAGAGGAGAGGGAAAAAGGGAGAAAGACGTGGAAAAGTTACAAAAGTTATATTCGGTATGTGCTTTACTTGAGATGTTAGTGTTTTATCAGAAATCTATGAAATATATTGTGCTTATTTTTGTTTTATGTTCTAATTGAATGTTATGATGTAGAGATTAAGTGAAAACCTCGAACAACGAACTAATGAAGATCAACGTTACGTTAGTGATGATCAAACTCCAAGTAGAAGTGTCATAAATCGCGCTTCTACAAAAGGAAGTAATTGTACAGCCCCTCCCCCTTTAGATAACCGCAATGGGATATTGGACCCTAGTCCAAATGAAATAACAAGTTTATACTTGTCCATTGCAACAACAAACCTTGTGCAAGCTCTCCCGCTAGAACATTGCCCGAAATTGGATGTAGTGTATTACACTCCTGAAGATGTAAGGGATTTTCTCGCAGGATTTAAGTGGCTTGACATAGCGATTTTGCAAGTTTGGTGCACATAAGTATATATTCGAATATACATGTCATTATAGAACATTATAATTTTTGTATTTCTCCCTTAATTTATTCATTTTCTTTGACCATTTAGGTACATTCACCGTGTTTGTATAGAATTGAATAAATCAAGTACCTATGGAACCTTGGAGTCAAGTTTTCTTTCTTGGGCGTATAATGATAAAAATATCAGAGAAAGGTACTTGAAAGACCGACTAAATGGTGGAGGAAAAGAATGTTACCTTGCACCATTCCTCTGTAAGTTAGTATTGTTGTAATTTATTTATATATTCTATATTTAGTTTTGTTTTAGTAACAAATAATTATATATATATATATATATATATATATATATATATATATATATATATATATATATATATATATATATATATATATATATATATATATATTTCGTGTTCATTCAGTGGTCATTGGCAATTGATCATAATATCATTTAGGACAAATACGGTGACATTACTGTGTTCCTTGCACGAACCACTCCACAAACCAGTGAAAGATCTTATTCTAACGTAAGTGTCTATGTTTAATATCAATTTCTTTGGGATTAATTGTAATTAGTTTATCATGTAATATGTTTAATTCAATTTTCAATGTACAGTATTGTGAAGCAAGTTAATATAATGAGGAATGTTAGAAAAAATCCCACATGGATTACTCCTAAAGTAAGTGGCCCGATTACCTGTTTCTTTCATTTACATTCATGTGTGGTTATATTCATGTTATTATATTCATGTAATTTGTAGACGAGGAAACAACCCGAGAGTTACGAGTGTGGGTATTATGTCGTGAAACACATGTTAAACATTGTCCTTGCCAGCACTGTTGATTCATGGGATAAGGTATATATGTCATAAAATGTTTACATATATTAATATATAAGTTGACTATTGAATTATTATCATGCATGATATTCAATTTTTTCTCTTTCTTATGTAGATGTTTAACAACGAAACCCCATTCCCCGTTGAGGACTTTGTAGATCTTCGTAAACGTTGGGCGCATATCCACAATGCGCTTAAGGGTCCTCCTGCTGTTTGATATATCAGTAACATTTTTTGATGCACATAATGTGAACAATAATTTTGGCTTTTGATGCACATATTGTGTTTGATGTACAGGATATTGGGTTTGATGCACATAATGAAATCAATAATATTGGCTTTTGATGCAAGTATTGTATTTGATTTAAACAATGTTAGCAGTTAGCTTTTGATGTAAATTTCTTTTGATGTAAATTCTCTGATTCATTTATAAGGATAAAATATAGGAAGAATTGTGTTTGATGTACATATTGTGTTTGATGTAAACAGAAGTTGTTTTGACAGGATAAAATATAGGAAGAATTTGATAAGCAGAGAATTTTTATATTTAAAACAGGCTGTTTTTGGCAGCGGTTATAAAACCTAACCGTATTTGTATGTCAAACGCTGACCAGAATAATATAAATAAAAAACGTTGTTGCTGAGAATCGAACCAGATCACCTTTTGTTATATCACAACGGTTGTGTAATCTAACCGTTGTGAAATGGTGCGCGCTTTCTGGAATACAACAACGGTCCCAGGACCGTCATTTTACGTACCCATATACAACAACACTCTACATAACAACACCTTCGCCTGCGTCATTATATGTCATTACCAACCATTGTTAAATGGGTTTTTCGTAGTAGTGATGTAACTAGTTATAATTTGCTAGTAACCGGTTACACCCTACTGCACCTGCTTCAATTCATCAATTACGACGTCCCGACTGATCACGATCCTCGTGTTTACAACATCAAACAGTTTGAAACCACCGGTAGAGTGATATCCAACAAGAATCATCACCTCTCCCTTGTCGTCCAACTTCTTTTCTAAGTTGACCCGGAACATGTAGATATGCAACGGAACCAAAGAATCTCAAATGGTTCAGATTTGGCTTGAACCCTGACCATGCTTCCTTTGGTGTTACATTTTCCAGCTTCTTTATAAGGCCCATATTCAATAAATAGGCAGCGGTGGATACCGCTTCTCCTCATAGCTCCTTCGGCAAGTTCTCCCATTTTAACATGTTTCTCACCATGTTCATGATCAATTGATTCTTTCTTTCGGCTACATTATTCTGTTGTGGTGCATAGGGTGCTACTACCTCATGTACAATCCCTTCTTGATCACAAAACCTCTTAAAGTCATTTGAGATATATTCGTCTTCACCATCCATTTTGAGCACTTTGAGCTTGTGACCACTTTGCCTTTCCACCATGGACTTGAACTTCTTGAACATTTAAAACACGTCATACTTTCTCTTGATTAGGTATGTTTGTAGCTTTCTGCTATGATCATCAATAAATGTGACAAAGTACATATTGTAACCAATGGAATCTACTTGCATAGGCCCATACACATCCGAATATACCACCTCAAGCTGATTCTTGGTTCTCTGGTATGCATCATTCCTCAATTTTCCCTTATGTGTATTTGCTTGCACACATTCTTCACAAATTTCAGCTAGAATATTGATGGATGGCAACCCCGTTACCATTCCGTTCTTTTGCAAGTCTTTGAGATCTCTAAAATTGTGATGCCCAAGACAATAGTGCCACATCCACTCTTGATGACTTGCTACAGTAGAAATACATATATGCTCCAAAACATTTAACTAATCCTTGAAGGTTCTATTGGTAGCCATAGGCTCCTTAAGGACCAAAACTCCTTTTGAATTTATAACGCGCAACCCCTTGTTTTCCATGTGAATCTTGTAACTCTTCTCAAGTAATTGGCCAATACTTATAATGTTACATTTGATTCCAGGAATATACAAGACATCTTTGATCAAGGAATTTCCACCATCTCTCCTCGTGATCGAAATATCACCGATCCCATCGGCCATTAGAGTCGTATCATCCACGAACTTTACTTTGTTCTTCATGGCACGATTGATTTTGACAACCAATATTTTCTTTCCGTCATATGAGTTGAACAACTCGAGTCCAAACACCACTCCTTGCTGCATTGAACTCCTTTCACACTCATCATGGCGTCTTCCTCTTCACACAATTGGTTAATCGTATCATTCAACCTACCACAACTCAATTTTTCAGCATTCTTTGAGATGCTGCAGCTGCTGTTCTACAACTTTTTAATTCTACAATTCGCTTTTGTGATCATGACCAAGAGTGTATTCTCTTCATCAAACTCTTTTCTTACAACCTTGACTTCATTCCCTTGAGATTCCTTCTTATTCGCATTGCATTCTTTTGCATAATGATCAAACTGTTGACATTTGTAGCTCTGCTCTTTGCTCTTGTCGAACCTCTTTCTTTCACCTCTATAGTTTCCTTGACCACTATATTTAATGTAGCTGCTCTCACCTCTTTAAGAAGTCAAATTCTTTGTATTTTGGGACTTTTTCCACCAAAATTTTGAAAAATTCCTTTTGTTCTTCATGGGTCATTTTCCTTTCGATCTCTTGTCCTTCTCATTGAACTGAGCTTGCAATACGACCTCCATCTTTGCCTTATCATTATTCCTATCTTCCATCCTTTGCTCGTGAATCTCAAGAGAACTTTGCAGCTTCTCTTTAATCATCGTCGCAAGATTCTTCAACTCTTCAATTGCCACAACTATGTTGTAAAATCTTGATGTTACAGAATACAAGATTTTTGCGACAACATACTTCTCTGTAACAGTTTCTCCGCATGTCTTCACTTGGTTCACCAACTGAGTGATTCTTGTTGTGAAGTTATTGATTATCTGCTTCTCTTCCATTTGAATCAATTCGAGTTGTCGCTTGTGAGTTTGTAACCTCACCACCTTTTCTTTTCTCAGCCCATGCATAAGCTTTATCTAAGATCTCCCATGTTTGCTTCAATGTTTTGCAATCAACAACTTTCTCGAAAATGTCTCCATCAACACATTGATGGATCAAGAATAATGCTTTGAAATCTTTCTTCTTTTTTTCCTTATGTGATGCATGTTGCGTGGAACACCCCAAAATAATTGTAATATTTATTTAATTGATCTATTATGATTATTCTTTATTTCCGGTGAGTTTTGATGAAATATTGTGACGCATGGTGTATTTGTATTGTGTTGTGGAATTTATTATTGAGCTAAGGGAATAATGAGAACATTTTAGAAATTAAGTGATTAATTAGAATTATTTTAATAGTAATAATAATAGGATAATGTGAATAATATTATTTAGATTATTATTATTGTTTAAAACAAAAATGAGAGGAACACTGAGGGTAAGATGGTAATGTTAGGTGGAATAAGTGAGGTTAAGATAGGAAAATCATAATAGGGGACCAAGGGGTAAGAATTACAAAAAAAGAAAGTGGGATTAGGGAAGTTTACTCAGTACGATCGTGAAGAACTGAGAGAATGGAGAAAGAGAGTTGGGGCACGGAGAATTGGGGAAATCATCTGTAGAATGCAGAGAAAGAATTAATTTCTGAGAATTCGCGGTATAGGGGTGATCCGGGTTGTTATATCTGATATGGGGTTTATGGTAGATGTATGTTTTATGTGTTATGTGCTAATTGATGAAAATATGACGAAATCGTATGAAAATCATTGTGAATTTGTGTGTATATGATATTTGTTATGAATCTCGTGTTGAATGTTGTCGTTGCTGAAAAATTCGTATGAGTATATGTTGTTGCTGTGATGAACTTTAAACCAGATCTGAAACTGTGGGTTAGGGGTTAACGATTTAGGGACTGATAAGAGAATAATTGATGAAAACAATAAAGTAGGATTAGAACCATGAATTTTTAGAGAATCGAAAGTAGTTTTGGACCGGATTTAGAAGTTTGAAGGGCTACAATGGGGAGAATTTTGCACTGATGCGAAATCTGGGTTTTTGGTGTGCGTCTGGCCATACACATATGAGAGGAGGCTATACGCGTATGCAGGGGATATTCCCAAGATGATATGCGTATGATACACACCCATCCCCAGAGCCAGCGCGACCCCCCGCTGGTATGCATATGATACGTGTATGGTGGAGTGGTCATACACGTATGACAGGGCAAATATGTGTATGGGGAGCTTGTGGATGGGGCCCTACGCATATGGGCTAGCCATTACGCATATGGGGAGTTTGATATGCGTATAGATGGTCTGGGAAGATAGCCCTACGCGTATGATACGCATGTCAGGGACGAGGGAAGAGGGTCATACGCATATGGGGCATAGCCATACGCATATGAGCAGAACTATAACAAAAATTCTCCGTTTTTCCAATTTCTGTCCAGATTTCGCGTGTAATGAAGTTTCTCTAGAACTGTAAGACTTTGATGGTGTAATTGAACATAGGGGAAACTAGTAACTGTAGCACCCCAAAATTTGCCCTCCCTACCTTAGTATTAACTGGCTTATGTTTCATTTCATTTTTGCATTATCATGTGTGCATATCATTGGTTCTTAGCATGGGGTCAAGATGCCTGAGGCAGTTCAAGAGGAGGAGATGTTCTTCAAGCAAGAGTCCTTATATTGTCCAAGAGAGCTCAAGTGGATCATTCTCTCCTAACCAGGGCAGAGATTAGGGTTTTGAGATTCTTGGGTTTATTGCTCCAATGGCAAAGCTTCTTGGGTTTTTATCATCACCAAATGGCATATCTTATCTTTGTTGGAGAGGATACACATCATATTCAGAGGAATTTGAATTTGGAGACTGTGTTATTTCCTCCTAGACTGAGGGTACCAAAATTAGGGTTTGCTATAAAGTCAGTTTATTTCTGATTTCTTGGGCAAGACTTGATTCCATGATATGCCTTGGGTCCCTAAGTATCTAGGAATGGAAGATTGTCCATCAGTTTGGTTCATGAGAAGTTCAATTGCCCAATTGATTGCAAATCAGGAGAAAAGTCAACAGTGAGAGGGGAAGTCAACTGTGAAATTTTGAGGTTCTCTTCAAGGGTTTCAAGGTCTCACATCCTTATATGGTCTTCAAGGGTCAAGTTTCATACCATTTATCAAGAATCAATGGTTGGTACAAAAGTTACTAAATATGGAAATGACCTATAATTTGAAAGTTTCCATTTTTGGCAAGTTCTTACATTACTTTCAACTTGAATTTTCATCATCAAAGAAGCTTCAAATGAATTTTCCTCAAACATAAAAGTTGAAGATCTTTTTCTCCCCTTTCCAACAAGTACTAGATGGTCTCCATATCATTTGTGAAACTCAAGTTATGATCAAGAGAAGGCAAGGTGGTTTTTAGGGTTTCCTTATGGTTCCATTTTCACAACTTTTGCATTTTGGGACATAGTGACCTATAATTAATTCATTTGCTTCATGTCACATTCTAACATCAAAGAACAATCCATAAGGATCATTTTTGGCCTTTGAATCAAGTGGATCCATGGTTTAATCATCAATTATTTTCCATTATGCAAAATTGCAAGATCATTGAAAACTCATGAACCAAGACATCTCAAGGCCCAAATCCAATTCAGGTGTGATTAGCAATTGTTAAGTAAGTGATCCATCATCAAGGGTTTGGATATACATGCATGGAGGAGGGTGTATTTCACATTATGTAAATTTCCAAAATCACCCAAAACTCATTAAGTGAGGAATTAACAAGGCCCAAGTGATCATCAGTGGATTAACCCTAAGTATTTAAGCTAACTCATGCACTGGTTAGAGGAGAACACATGTGATTTTGAGGAGAACAAAAACTTCCAACCCTAATCCTTCTCTCATTTGAATCTCACAATCCACAAGAGTTTTTCCAAAACTTCTTCCACAATCTGAACCCTTGGGATCCATAGAGCACGAAGCAATCCTCATTTGAAGCTAACAGTAAGGATACGTGTTGCTTGCTCTCAGGTTAGTGGCACTTTTCATGATCTTAGAACTCCTCTTTTTGACATGCATAATGATCGGTGGTTGTTGCTGAGCATGATGATGTGTTTTATTTTGAATGTGGACGTGTAATATGGTGGTATCGTGAGTTTCTCAGTTTTGGATCCATACTTGTTTCATTCGTTTCTCTTTGTATGTTGATTATTTGCAATTTTTAATGTGATATTGTTGATCCTCGTGGAATTCTGGTCCAGAGGGTATACTTGTTTGCACTTTCTGGGTTTTTTGGGGTTGCAGGTGGCCGGAAGTGGTGACCGGAACCCTAGCTCCAGCGACTGGTAAGGGTTCTGGTGAGGGTAGGGTTTGAATGAGGAAGATGAAGTTTTGGCCGTTGATGGTTTTGATCGCACGGTCCCCAGCTTACCACATCTTTTAATTTTTGTTTTATTTCATTGGTTTGTATGTGTGCCCTCCCACGATTATTACCATGCATCTCTAATCCCAGCCATTCATTTATTTTAATATTTGATTTGATAATGCAATTTGGTACGTCTGATGAATCTGGTGGTTATTATTGTGCCAGCATATTAATGTTACGGTGTGCATGTCACGTGCGTTCTTTTTTTAATTTCTGATAATTTAGTGTGCGTGTGTGTACGTGCTTATGGTGTGCCTTATGATCTTGAACGTTCATCATGACTACTTGTTTAATTGATTGACTATGTGTGTGACGTTAGATTGATCCCATGGCTCATATGGAGTCAACGTGGTGGACTGGGTCCACATGTTATTATTTTTGTTTTTCTGATGGATTCTTGAATTGGGCCTTCTGTTCGCACCCCCACCTTCCAGCCCATTTCAATTTTCAACGTGAACCATCTACTGAACACACCCCCTATGATTGTCTCTTTATTTTTATTATTTTTATTTAATTATTGCATTTCATTTTAATTATTTTTAAAAATAGTTTCGTGCATTAAAAAATTCCCAAAAAAAATCATGAATAATATTTATAGTTTTATAAAATTTTCCCAAATTTTATTTTATTATTTTAATTTATTTTTACCATCTAAATTAATTATTTTAATAATTTCTTTTTGAATTTGTTTCATTTTGCACACAGTGCATTGTAGAATTTATTTCTCATCATCCATAAAACATTTTGAACTCATTCTTTTTTAATTGCTTCATCAACATATTGAAGTTCATTAAAACATTTTTCTCATATTTTTAAAATCATTTCATATTGCATTTTAGTCCTTTCCTTTTGCATATTGAACCATAATTCACATTTGACTTTGCATAATTGTTTGAGTGACCTATCTGGGGAATTTTGGCACGAGCTTTTGACATGTTGTTTGCCACTGGTTGAGGTGTGTTAAGTTTTAATTTGGTAATTTTAGAAGATGTTTTGATAATTATGTGATTGCTCTTTGTTTGAGGTCTACTTGTATGCACATCTTTGATCATGTCTGATTACTTGTTTGAGAAGGCACTTGTGCCATCATTTGGGATTGCTTCTTTGACTTCATAAACCATGTTTGAATTGTTATAGGTCATTTTATTGCCATTATATGTCCTTGGTGTGAGGTTGTTGCATACTTTGTGCATATGTTCAATACTTGGTTTACATGCCCTTTCTTTGACTTATCTTTTCACCTCATCTCATCTATGCTTACTCATGACTTATGTTTGGTTTATGTATGTCATACCTTATCATTCATTTGCACTTCATTGGATGTATGTTTCTGACCTTGGAGCTTTTCATTCATTCATGTCATATGCTATTCATGCTTCATCTTACATACTTGAATATGTTTCACTTATATAATTCCTTCTTCTTCTATTGATGTTTGATGTTTGGATACCTGTTTGCATGCCTCATGTGACACTTGTATAACATGTTTAGGCACATGTTTAGGTCATCCACATTCTAACTTGGATATTATTTGAAGCATTCTTGCATGATTACCTTGCATGTTCACTCTTTCTTCTTTTGTTTCTTCTCTGATGACTTTCTTGTGTGTTTTGCCACTTGTCTGCATTTCATTTGTTTGATCTTGTTTGGTAAACATTGGGGGTCACCTCTAAGGTGTATATTCTGGTTGGGATGAGTTTCATTTGGTTTGTAACCTTTTCTCTTTCGTTTATGACTTGTTTGGGTTTCATTTGTCCTATTGTCATTTATGTCTGTTTTGTACTAACCTTGCATGCAGGGGCTGAGGTAAGTTATTTAAGGGTGTGGATAAGTATCCATGTCCACTCTCATTCTTTCTTTCTCCCATCTTTTCCCTTCTTTAGGCCTAGGTTGTTGTCAAACCTCCCCTTAGGGCCATCTTTGCATGATAACATTAGGATAGATTTTCCCCGTAGCGTTTTTCTTTTCTTTTGAGTCCCTCTTCTCATCTCATAACATCTCTAAGATACTTAATAATGTCAACTTGCCTTGCACACGAGCCTTAAACATAGGAAATGAAGATTGAGGGGTTCCCCTTCTCTCTTCTAGAGTGTTGAGCATACGCCCCATTGGGGGCGACCATGCGACGCATTCGCTCCCGTGTCATAGACTTTGGTTCAAGTTGAGTTATGAACTAACTCAAGTCACTTCTGTCCTAAAAAACACAAACAAACTTCAAACCTTTTTATCCTGCGGGATTGTCAAGCTAAAGGCTATTTTCAAAAAGGGCACGTTACTTTTCGTCTGAGTCGCAAACATACATCGACCCTAACTGCCGGACGCGAACTTAACGTCGCTCATAAAAAACACAAAAAGAACTTGGTCCGAACTACGTTGACTCTGAATTCCCCATTGCACAAAGGGGGTACATAGGCCTAGGACGACGACATCCTACCGAGTCTGTCTTTGTTTTCCCCTCCCCCGTCTTAGTACAGCCATAGATGTTAGGATAACTCACCCTTAGAATAGACAACAAGCGTGGATCCCATCGAGTACGATGGACGCGTGGGGTGCTAGCACCTTCCCCTCGCGTAACCGACTCCCGAACCCAGGTTATGGTTGCGATGACCATTCCTTTCCCTCTTTCTCAGGTTTATGCGGTGTTCCCTTTCCCTCTATTGGGATAAATTTACACGGCTGGCGATTCTGTGTTCCGCGCCACTTTCGCGTTTGTACTTGGATGAAAATCCTGGGAGCGACAGTAACTATACTAAATGGGATAAAATATGAGATTTGTGTTGTGATGATTATAATATGATGAATTATGACGAATGTGATTGATGGCATATTATGATTGTTTGATGAATACTCGTGAATGATGATGCAATTTTGACGATTCGATGATGATGATTATTATGAAGTTTTACATTATGAATTCATGGCATATCTAGGACTTTGATCCAGTGACGATGTTAGGACTTCAGTCCAGTGGTGGCTCCAATCTCATTGTGTGGATTGGAGTGTTTTGTGACGAGCTCTGGTTCCAAAGGGGGAATCGATCCTATGGTGGGGATCTTTGGAGGGTGATAGCCTAGTGTCCATCAAATGAGTTGGTACCACATGCATGAATCTATGTTGTTGCATTCCATACTATGTGACATTGCATAATTATTGAGTAATTGACGTGTTAATGATGTTGTGAATTAATTGATGGTTGGTGGTGATTGTGACTTGATAGTACGATGAAGTTGTGAACAGATTTAATACTGACATGTGTGATTACTATATCTTTTGCCTTATATCTTGTATAATGATTTGTGATTACTCACCCTGCCTGTTTAAATGTTGCCTCCATGTGGGTAACGTGCAGGTGATCAGGACTAGCTCTCTTGGTGCATGAAGACTTATCTTTGAAGGATTTTGGTTATTTCCATTTATTAGAGGGTCTTGCTCTGATATGTAACATTGGGTCGGGACGTTTTAGTCGAACGGTTGTGTTCTTTCTTTTCTTGTTGACAATAATGATGTTATGGATTTCTTGTTTTAAGACGTTTTGAATTATTAATAATGTTCAGTTTTGAATTTTTCCATTGCATGGCATTGATTGAATTTATGACGATATAACTCGTGTTACGGAGCAAGTTGTTATTTTGATGTTTTATGACAAAATGTGGCGCCCTTGTGTGATGTACTCTGATACAATTGTTTATACTTATCGTGAATGTTCTTTGGGTAGAAGGGTGTTACACTGCGCCTCTGTTGCATTAGCTTGGAGAGGAGTAACACCATTCTTGATCACCTCAAGAACATCTTGGTAGCCAAATAATACCTTCATTTTCTTGCACCATTTGACATAGTTCTTCTCATCAAGAATGGGTAAATTTGCAAAGATTCTTTCATTTGAGAAAGATTTCATATTGCACGCTAAGTGTTTGTGGATCTGTAACCAGGCTCTTAATGCCAAATATTTGAACAAGCAACCACAAGGTTGGTAAAACAATGGTGGGGAAATTTTGGAAGTGGAGTGTAAAGGAGGAGAATTAAGAGAGAGAGAGTGAGTAAGAGAGAGAGAGAGAGAGAGAGATGTTATACTTGCATTGACCAGGGTGAGAGTGCACCTAAACACTTATATATATATATATATATATATATATATATATATATATATATATATATATATATTACAAATCAATTAGGATACAATTTAACCAAGTATAATAGCAAAAAATACAAACACTCGGACTTGTAACTGGTTACACCAAAGTGGATAAAGGGTTACACCTGACACTGAAAATAAAAGAAATTAATTGAACTACAGTGGTAACCGGTTACACCATTTCTGGTAAACGATTACGCTTTCGAAAATCAGACTTTTCTACTACTGGAATGTATATCAGACACACCTGTAACCGATTACCAACCTGATGTAACCGATTGCAACACTTGAATTACTACAAGAACTTCAACACTGCCACATCATACTAATAATTTAAAATAACTTGTATGATTTGACAGATTGATGGTTTTCAATTAGACGACCGTGTAAAATATCTTTACACTGACAGTGCAATGTTCATTAAACTCTATTTTTTCTCCACATTACAATCATAACTTCTTATAGCTAATTTCATTACTAGCATTTATTGTCCGCTTTTGAAAAAGGGCCATTCTTGTTTTTTTAAAGTAGTTTAATTGATGAAATTCATTTTTTTAAAATGAACAAGTGGAATGTTGCGGATTTGAACTCGCATTTTTGTATTTTTGTATTTGATGTCCTTATATGACTATCAACTGAGCTGATTTAGCATAGAAAGAAAAAGGTCATTCTAATAGTGGTAGTCGATGACTAACATCCTAGAGTTGTTAAATTTCAAAGCTATAGTTCTTTTCTATGTAAACATTTTTAAATATAAATGATTAATTGAACACAAAAATTTAAGTATTGGTTTCAAACTTTAAATTAATTTAAAAGATCCACAATATAATTTTTTCCCACAATAATTCGACAATTAAACTATAAGCAACAACACTAACTATCCATATCAAGAACCTCTAAATTTCATTTTATACAAAAAAATGGTAAAACATTTTATTATAAACAAACCTTAGACCACTTCAAGTATATTCTGAAAAGTTACAATACATTTGATCATTCAATTACTATCAAACAAATATTTTTGGAGGTTAAAGGAGATGCACTGATAGTATAAAAAAGTTTTACACTGTCATCTAATAGAAACATATCGTTTTACATTATAAGTATTAAATCTATAGTTAAAATGATCTAAAATCTATCTCTAAAGAAATGTTTCAACATCTTTTATATCAATTGAAACTAAAGTTTATTACTAAAATAGAGATAACATTAATATTATCAATAAGTGTGTGAGAGGAAGATTCATGAAGTGTAGGTAAGTAGGAGAGGAAGTCATGTGAACAAAACCAGGTGGTAGTGTTTATGTGTTTCCAACAAAACAAATTTTACTTATGGTGTCATGTAAGTCTGCTTGATTTTAATGTACTATACAATTTTTTTTCTATCTATTGACTATTTCAAATCAAAACCGAACAAAACAAAACGGCAACGAAAAAACCTCTCAACCTTCAAAATGAAA
Organism: Lathyrus tuberosus; assembly: GCA_022829125.1. Taxonomy (NCBI): domain Eukaryota; kingdom Viridiplantae; phylum Streptophyta; class Magnoliopsida; order Fabales; family Fabaceae; genus Lathyrus; species Lathyrus tuberosus. The sequence continues at coordinate 21,762,033 of JALAZF010000033.1, read as the reverse complement.
CTGCTTTACTTTTTATGTCTGCTTCAAATTGAAATATGGTAAAAACAACAACATCTCTTCAAATCAAGCCTCCTTCTTTTTCTGCAGAGTGAGGGAGTTCTGAAAGAAACACACATAGAGAGAGGTAGGCCGGTGGTAGTGTTGTGCGGCCGACGAAGGCAAAAACGAAGGTGAAGGCGTGTTGTGACGGTTTTCGGCGAAGCCTTTTTCTGAAACTATTTAAGATCAGAAAGAATGGCTCTCTATCACTTTAAGTGTATTTATTGTACTATTCTGATCTTGTTCTCACTATATTCCCTTATTTTTTATACATTTGAATATTTGATGGTTTTGGTTCTTGTTGTTGTTATGATGACGTTTGGTTCTGAGTGGTTCTAAGGAATGGAGGGTGAGTTATAATGATGTTTTCTAGTTATGTTTCTCTATTATGATTTTTGTTCTCCCTCTTTGATTTTGCTTTTCTGTGGTTAGATTTTCCTCTCCTTCTTTGTTTGTTTTGTTGCTTCAATTTATAGAATTCTTTAATAAATTCTTGTTACCAAGGAATTTATTCAATAGCTGAATTTCTTGTTATTATAGATGAGATATAGATGTTGTAGAGATGAATGAAGAAAGAAAAGACTACACCTTTCATTGCAGTGTAATAAAAATGGAGAGGAACACACTTACATAGAAAATCAATTTTTCTGTAATTTATTTATTTATTATTATTCGTTACCTCTTAATTATACAAAAAATCTAACTTTTTTTATATTATAATTGCTTATCATATATTACTATTTTAACAACAACAAAAAACTAGACTATTTAAATAATAATAATAATAATAATAATAATAATAACAATAATAATAATAATAATAATAATAAAAGTAAAAAAAAATCGTACTTTAAAATAGGCAATCTTAAAGATAACTAAATAAATAAACAATGCAAAAATTGAGTTATTAGTGCAAATTTATTTTGAACGATTAATTGTTGAGTATGCACATCCTCTGCTTAAAGAGAAGAACTTCATCTAGGGCTCAAACAAAATTAGGAAGACCTTCTTTGCAAGGGGATTCTTGCGCATCTTGAACCGTCCATTCAACTTCAACCTTAGGATAATGCTCAAGAACATGTGGTCTTCTTCTTGAAATTGCAAAGGCCTCTTTCACCGATCTGCATAACTCTTCTCGCAATCTTAATATTTCCTTATGTTCTCTTAGACCATCTTGATCTTTTCTTTAGTCTCATGAATTATCTCAGGTTCAAGAATCCCCTTATCACCTACTTCATCCCAACACAACAGTGATCGACACTTTCTCCCATACAATGCTTCATTTGAAGTCATTCCATTACTGACATGGTTGTGAGTGCAAATTTCCATTAGATGTCATTTGCATGATGTCAAAACTATGATACTTTAGCGTTAATGTATATTGGACGGTATTCTCTGATTCTCAATGTGCATCTTAGCATTAGGAAGCATAAAAGAATTTTGAAACAAGTTGGGAAAGGTTTCATGCATAAAAAATGCATCAAAAACAATTTTTGTGAAAACTTAACCTATAGGTTGACACATACATATTTCAGGTCGCGACACATAGAAGAAATTTTTTTCTATGTGTCGACACAACCGCTTCATAGGTCAACTCATTTATTGCATTATTAAAGTCTGTAGGCTATGTTGGATGTCCCGCCTCTACAGGTCGGCACATGACCTTTACATGTCGACACATGACCTATACAGGTCGGCACATACGTTGAACAGGTCGGCACATAGCTTTGACAGGTCGACCTGTGCAACGAAATTTTCCTAAAATTCACAATTTTTTCAAATCTTTTCCACTCCTCTGCCTTCAAAACATGCATGCATATAAATGCTTCACATATGCATAGTTTCTTTTCAATGATTTTGGTAAAATCATAAATGAAACCTGGAACATACTAAGAGTCTTCTTCATCTTCAACCTTGGTTTTATGCATACACACAAATAAAGTACACATAATCATTCATTGTTTGGGTGCCATCTATAATCAAGCTGATAACGTCCAATTTAACTTGTGGTATTCCTTCAATAGTAAAGTAGGGATTTGAAGGTTTTGACAAGATTACTCAAGTTGGCTTCAATCGAGTGAAGTCTTTGAAGAGTTGTGGTTCTTGCAAAGCAGTAGCGTGAGGCGGTGGATCATCTTAGTAAATATTAGGTTACAATAATTTGCAATTTGGATTCAATCAAGTGAAGGCTTTGAAGAGTTTCGTTTCTTGCAAAGGAGTAGCGTGAGACGGTGAATCAAATTGGCATTGTTAAGTGACTTGATCAAGCTCAGATCAAGATAAGAGAAAGTGTTAGGATCAACAACAAACATAGGATTTGTAGGGTTGCATTTCTACATTTCTCTTTTAAACTACAATTTGCAATGTATGGTTAATTTCACTGTATTAATTCGAATTCGAATTGAGGGCAAACTTACCCATAGCGAGGCTGATTGGGGAACTGCCTAAACAAATACTTGTGTACTCTCTCTCTCTCTCTCTCTCTCTCTCTCTCTCTCTCTCTCTCTTTATATATATATATATTTTAAATTTCATTTGCAAATTATTGAGTTCATCATTTGTGCGATTAATTCTTTTGAAAAATTCTTTTGAAATTTGTTTAAAAAATTGTTTTGTTTAGTTGATCACAGTCCTTTAGATTGTGGTTGGAATTTAAGATCAACAAAACTATACAAATATCGAAATCAAAATTGATTGCACATAAGGTGTTCGATAATTTGCCTCATTGTATTTTTGTGTGAATTATCATTGGATATAGCATTGCTTGTTGTGTTGCCTTCAAGCGATTGTGATTTAATCATATTGGTTAAATAGCTTATTATCATCTTCGATTGGCTTTCATATACGCATATTTGAGCTTTTCGATAGCGGTTTGGTTTAGACTAATCAATCTAACTCACTTCCTCTAGCCATCCTTTTTTTAAAACACTGTTTTGTAAAGAAAATTTTATTGGGGATCTATCCACCCCCTTTAGATAAGTCGTCTTCGTTTAACTATGGTAACTGTTGTTACAAGAAAAATTTCTATCAATGGAAAGTGGTTCTTCCAACTTTTGCCACTCTCTAAGATACATGACCTTAACACATCCTCAATGGTTTAAATAGTTTTTTTTGTTTGCTCATAAAATTGAGGGTGATTATTAGAAATAAATTCAAACTTGTTGCAATCTCCTTGTGAAATGCCCTCCAAAATCTCAAAGTAAACTTTGGATCTCTATTTGATACAATGATGGATGCTACACCATGTAATCGCACAATCTCTTCTATAAATAACCTTGCAAGGTTAATGATCTTGTAGGAAGTCTTGACAGGTAAGAATGGGATGACTTGGTCAATCTGTCAATAATTACCTATATGGAATCATGTCCACCATGAGTATGGGATAATCCAACAACAAAATCCATGGAAATTGTATTTCACTTACACACGGGTATCTCTAACGGTTGTAACTTACCTCCTGGTCTCTGGTGCTCTATCTTCACCTACCGAAAAATTATATATTACACTACATACATCGCAGTGTCTCTCTTCATATCGGGCCACCAAAAGTTCTTCTTCAAATCTTTATACATCTTCGATGAACCGGGATAAATTGAAAATTTTATCTTATGGGCTTCATCCAAATTAGTCTCCTCAATTCATAATCATTGAGTATGCACATCCTTTTCTTAAAGAGAAGAACTTCATTTGGGGCTCAAACAAAATTAGGAAGACATTCTTGGCTTGTAATTTTGCATCTGACCATTGAGTCTGACAAATTCTCTTTCTCTCAAATAACTTTCGATACCCAGGTTACTAATCAACACTACTGCCTGAGTCCATACAAACTGAAGATTAATATTTTTGAATTTCTTCATTAAGTTATATTCTATAACCATTGATCCAGCAACATGCATTTATTTTCTTCTCACGACATCAACTAGGGGTGTACATAGGTTAGGTAAACCCATAAAATCTGGTCAAACCCACCTAAACCAATCAAAAAAAGTGGGTTTGAATGGGTAAGTGGGTCAATATGATTTTCATAAATGAAAACCCATTCAAAATATATGGGTTTCGGGTAAACCCTTACCTAACCCACTCAACCCACTCAATCCAAAAAATTTACCATTAACTACTATATATTTTTTAGGTCTCTTAATAACTTGATATATGAACTAATATTTATATATTTATCATTGGAATTTGGTTGAAGTTAAAACATTGTTGTTAACTGTGTTTTTTTATAATTTGATAAATGGTGACTTAGACATATTCATACTTTGTTTCTTGGGTTAAATAAGTTTTTAGTCCCTATAAAGTTTGAAATTTCATTTTTAGTCCCTCCTGGGTTTTGGCAACGGTTTTAGCTGGTTTTGGCAACGGTTTTTTTTGTAAAAACTGTTGTCAAAAGGTAGGGAGGGACTAAAAATGAAATTTCAAACTTTATAGGGACTAAAAACTTATTTAACCCTTGTTTCTTTTCATACTTTTTTTCTTCAATTTTAGGATTTTATTTTGTGAGACATGATTTTGAATTATTTATGATATTGCACTTTGATTATTTTGATGTGAATATCAGTAAGTTCTGAGTAATTTATGTAATTCTAGTTTTAGGTACTACCATAATACAACTTTGATTTTTTTCAAATATTTGTTATTATAAATTTTATAAAATGTTTAGACATTTGATGTGAAAAGAATAACGCTAATATGGGTAAATTTTTTTTCAAGAAAAAATAGTTGGGGCATTTCTTGAAAAACAATATGACACGTCGTTTATAATTATTTAAGAAAAAACAAGGGAAAAAATTGGGTGACCCACTACCCAACCCAATCCAACCCACAAATTTATGGTTTTACCCAAACAGACTCAATGATGTTGTGGGTGGTTATTTTACCTCACCCAAACCGGTATACTCTATGTGGGTTAGGTTTTGATTTTAGTTAAACCCAACCCTAACCGACCCATGTACACCCCTAACATCAACCACCTTATTAGCCTTTCTAGGATGATACTTCAACTCAAAGTTATATTCTTTAAGATACTCCATCCACCTTCTCTGACACATATTCAGTTCTTTCTAATAAAAGAGATACTTCAGACTCTTATGATCACTGAGCATTTCAAAGTGAACTTCATACAAGTAGTGTCGCCACACCTTAAAGGCGAAGACAATAGCAGCAAGTTCAAGCTCATGGGTGGGATAGTTCTCCTCATGAGGTTCAATTGTTGAGATGTATTAGACACAACTTTCCCACATTGCATAAGCACACCACCTAATACCTTCTTCGAAACATCGCAAAAAATTTCATATTGTTGGTTTGGATAAAAAATTACCAATACTAGAGTGGTGGTCAGCTTCTTCTTCAAATTTTGGAAACTTTGTTCGCACTCGGAATCCAAACTAAAAGGAACCTTCTTCCTAGTAAGTCTCTAGATAAGTCCAAGGGTGGTGATTTCACAGAGTTAAGTTTTTTTGTTATTTTCTTATGCAAATATTTTTTATGCTATTCTCGCTGCTTCTTGTTGTTCTGTTCTCTTCCCTCCTTTAATCAATTCAACTCATGCTCTTCTTTGAATTTTTGAATTTTTCTGTTGTTAATGAGTCTTTGTTAATGCACAGGTTCGTGTTGTCATTTTCATATGATAGCAGGTTTTGACGCAGGACCGTGTAGCAGAGTTTGTGTCGCAGGTTTTGGTTGGATAATGGCTTTGCGGAATTGTTGCAGGTTGATGCGCAGGGATGTAACATAACTCAGGTTTGGAGTGTTGTTTTGAGTTATGCAAGTTTAGCATGTGGGAGCAATGCACATAGAGGCACATCAGTTTTGGAGGATAGCAAGATAGTACAGATGATACAGAACATCCTGCTGAGTCAATTAGTCAAGCGTCCTTTTGTATAGTTCAGGTTGTGTGTACCTGTTTTGCTTTGATAAAAGTTTGTTTTGACTTTGTGTGGTACAGTTATGCAAGAATTTTGACCAAGGGATTTTTTTTGGTTTTTTTTTTTTGGAATTTGTAATAATAGTAAACATAAAAAATAATAATACAAATAATAAATAACAAAAAAAATAATACAAATAATAATAATGAAAAATGATGATAATAATAATAATAATAAATAAAAAGAAATAATAATAATTAAATAAATAAGTAATAAAAATAATGATGATAATTATAAATGACTAGAATGAAATGATGATGACAAAAATAATAATAATAATAAATAAATAAAATAATAATAATAAAATAAATAAATAATAATAAAATAAATAAATAATAAATAAAATAAAATAAAATAAAAACTAAAAATAAGATACGTACATTAACAAAAGCATAAATAAATTTTACATTAAATTGGTGATTTAAAAGTAATATAAATAAAATTTCTAAATTAAAGAAGGCATAAAGTTCTAAGACTAAAAATAATTGAATTAAAAAATGATAGGTGACAAAATTAAACGGAACAAACACATGACTATTGATTAATGGATTAAATAAACTACAAATGTGAAGATGGTTGATCTAAAATGATATGACTGACGATCAAGGAATCTGAGGGTAAAATTTGGGGTATGACAGATACATGGAATACATCATATAACCCAGAGAGCAAGGGTGGTAACGCCAACTGATATGTTACCTCACCTACCTAACTCACAATCCGATAAGGTCCCACATATCTCGAACTAATCTTGCACATCTTGAACGGTCCTTTCAACTTCAAGCTTGGGGTACCCTTCAAGAACATGTGGTCTCCCTCTTGAAATTCTAAAGGCCTCCTTCGTCGATATGCATAACTCTTTCGGAGATCTTGATATTTCCTTATGTTCTCTTAGACAATCTTGATCTTTTCTCTAGTCTCCTGAATTATCTCAGGTCCAAGAATCCCCTTGTCACCTACTTCAGCCTAACACAACGGTGATCAACATTTTCTCCTATACAATGCTTCATATGAAGCCATTCCATTACCGACATGGTTATGAGTGCAACTTTTCATTAGATGTCTTTTGCATGATGTCAAAACTATGGTACTTTAGCGTTAATGTATATTGGCCGATATTCTTTGATTCTCAATGTGCATCTTAGCATTAGGAAGCATAAAAGCATTTTGAAACAAGTTGGAAAAGGTTTCATGCATAAAAAATGCATCAAATTTTATTTTTTTGAAAAATCAACCTATAGGTCGACACATACATATTTCAGGTTGACACATAGAAGAAATTCTTTTTCTATGTGTCGACACATCCACTTCATAGTTCGGCTTATTTATTGCATTATTAAAGTCTGTAGGCTTTGTTGGATGTGCCGCCACTAAATCTCGACACATGACCTATACATGTCACCACATAGCTTTCACAGGTCGACCTGTGCAACTAAGTTTTCCAAAAATTCATGATTTTTTCAAATCTTTTGCAGTCTTTTGCCTTCAAAACAGGCATGCATATAAATATTCCACACATGCATAATTTCTTTTCAATAATTTTGGTAAAATCATAAACGAAACCTGAAACATACTAAGAGTCTTCTTCATCTTCAACCTTGATTTTATGCATACACACAAACAAAGTACACATAATCATTCAATGTTAGAGTGCCGTCTATAAACAAGTAGATAATTTCTAATTTAGCTTGTGTTATTGTAAATTGGGTTGAGATCTTAGGGGTGTTTCAAATAAGAAAACCAATGTGGGGTTTTCCTTCAAGATCAAAGTGGGGATTTGAAGGTTTAGGACAAGATTACTCAAGTAAGCTTCAATCGAGTGAAGTTTTTAAAGAGATGTGGTTTTTGCAAAGGAGTAGCGTGAGACGGTGGATCATCTTGGTAAATCTTAGGTTACAAAAAATCTTAATTTGGATTAGATCGAGTGAAGGCTTTGAAGAGCTACAGTTCTTGAAAAGGAGTAGCGTGAGACAGTGAATCAAATTGGCATTGCTGGGTGACTTAATTAAGCTCAGATCGAGAGAATAGAAAGTGTTAGGATCAACAACAAACTTAGGGTTTGTAGGGTTGCATTGCTACATTTCTCTTGTAGACTATAATTTTCAAAGTAAGGTTAATTTCAATATCTCAATTCGAGTTCAAATTGAGGGCAGACTCACCCAAAGCGAGGCTGATTGGGAAACTGCCTAAACAAATCCATGTGTACTGTCTCTCTCTCTCTCACTCATTCCCTCTCTCTCTCTCATTCCCTCTCTCTTTGTGTGTGTGTGTGTGTGTATGTGTGTGTATATATATCTTACATTTTATTTTCAAATTGTTGATTTTATCATTTGTACGATTAATTCATTTGGAATTTAAGATCAATAAAACTATACAAATCTCCAAATCAAAATCTATTGCACACGAGGTGTTCGATAATTTTCCTCATTGGATATTTGTGTGAATTATCATTGGATATAGCATTGCGTGTTGCGTTGTCTTCAAGCGATTGTGATTGAATCATATTGGTTAAATAGCTTATCATTATCTTCGATTGGCTTTCATATATGCATATCTATGATTTTCGATACCGCTTGGTTTAGACGAATCGATCCAACTCACTTCTGCTAGCCATTGTTTTTGAAAAAACAGTGTTTTGTAAAGAAAATTTTATTGGGGATCTATTCACCACCTCTAGATAAGTCGCCTTTGTCTAACAATGGTAACTATTGTTACAGGAAAACATTCTATCAATGGAAAGTTGTTATTCCAACTTGTACCACTCTCTAAGATGCATGCCTGTAACATATCCTCAATGGTTTAATTAGTTATTTCGGTTTGCCCATAGAATTGAGAGTGATTAACAGTAATCAAATTCAAACTTGTTCCAATCTCCTTGTGAAAGCCCACCAAAATCTCGAACCATGTAATCGTACAATTTTTTCTATAAATAACCTTGCAAGGTTAATGATCTTGTTGGAACTCTTGACAGGTAGGAATGGGATGACTTGGTTAATCTGTTAACAATTACCTATATAGAATCATGTCCACCATGAGTATAGGATAATCTAACAAAAAAATCCATGGAAATTCTATCCCATTTCCACACGGGTATCTCCAATGGTTGTAACTTACCTCCTAGTCTTTGGTGCTCTATCTTCATCTGCTGAAAAACAACACATTACGCCACATACATCACAATGTCTCTCTTCATATCGGGCCACAAAAAATTCTTCTTCAAATCTTAATACATCTTCGACGAACCAGGATGAATTGAAAATTTTATCTTATGGACTTCATCCACGGTCAGTCTCCTCAATTCAGAATCTTTGAGTATGCACATCCTTTACTTAAAGAGAAGAACTCAATCTGGGACTCAAACAAAATTAAGAAGACCTTCTTGGCGTGTTATTTTGCATCTGACCATTGAATCTGACGAATTATCTCTCTCAAAAAACTTTCGTTAACCAAGTTACTAATCAACACACCTGCCTAAGTCAATAGAAACTGAAGATTAAGATTTTTGAATTTCTTCAATAAGTATACTTTAGAACCATCGATTCAGCTGCATGCATTTCTTTTCTACTCAAGGCATCAACCACCTTATTAAACTTTCTAGGATGATACTTCAACTCGAAGTCATAGTCTTTAAGATACTCCATCCACCTTCTATGACACATATTCAGTTCTTTCCGATAAAAGAGATACTTCTAACTCTTATGAATACTGAGCATTTCAAAGTGAACTTTGCACAATTAGTGTCGCCACACCTTAACTGCGACGATAATAAGAGGAAGTTCAAGTTCATGGGTGGGATAGTTCTCCTCATAAGGCCTCAATTGCTGAGATACATAGGACACAACTTTCCCACATTACATAAGCACACCACCTAATCCCATCTTTGAAGCATCGCAGAAAACTTTATATTGTTGGTTTGGATCAGAAATTACCAATACTAGAGCGGTGGTCGGCTTCTTCTTCAAATTTTGGAAACATTGTTCGCACTCGGAATCCCAACTAAAAGGAGCCTCTTTCCTAGTAAGTCTCAACAGTGGTAATGCCACCTCAGAAAAAAGGTTCTTTTAATTGGGGTAATTTGAATTGTACCATAGGTTTTGGAAAGATAACAAGTTAAGAATTGTTTTCCAAAAACGAGAAAAATTGGGCAACCTTAATTCACCCCTCCTCCCCCCTCGCCCCTCTTAGGCTGCATCTCGTAGTTACATGGTGGTGTAGAAATAATCCTCTATTGAAAACAATCCTTGATTTAAGAAAGTTGCATCCTTAATTTGAATTAAAAAGAACATGAAAATGTTACGATATACCTTTTGTTGTCCAATAATTTCAGAAATAGTCATGAATTCCCTGGCATTTGTTCATAACTTTGGAACATTGGTTGAGAATAAGCTTTAGAAAGTTGATATGAACCTAAGTTGTGATATGGGTTTTCTGTAGTAGTGAGACTCTTATGATCACTGGGCATTTCAAAGTTAACTCCGTACAAGTCGTGTCGCCACACCTTAAGTGCGAAGATAATAACAGCAAGTTCAAGTTCATGGGTGGGATAGTTCTGCTCATGAGGTCTCAATTGTTGAGATGCATTGGACACAACTTTTCCACATTGCATAAGCACACCACCTAATCCCTTCTTCGAAGTATCGCAGAAAACTTCATATTGTTGGTTTGGATAAAAAATTACCAATACTAGAGCGGTGGTCATCTTCTTCTTCAAAATTTGGAAACTTTGTTCGCACTCGAGATCCCAACTAAAAGGAACCTTCTTCCTAGTAAGTCTCAACAATGGTAATGCCAACTTAGAAAAAAGTTTTTTTTTAATTAGGGTGATTTAAATTGTACCATAGATTTTAGAAAGATATCAAGTTAAGAATTTTTGTCCAAAAACGAGAAAAATTGGGCAACCTTAATTCACCCCCCAAAGAAACCTTCTTCATAGTAAGTCTCAACAATGGTAATGCCAACTTAGGCTGCATCTCGTAGTTACATGGTGATGTAAAAACAGTCCTATATTGAAAACAATCCTTGATTTAAGAAATTTGCAACCTTAATTTGAATTAAAAAGAACATGAAAAGTTATGATATACCTTTTGTTGTCCAATATTTTCATAAATAGTCTTGAATTCCCTGGTATTTGTCCAATACTTGTCATATTCTTAATATTATGATCCATAACTTTGGGACATTGGTTGAGAAGAAGCTTTAGAAAGTTGATATGAACTTAAGTTGGAAGAAGAATTAGGAAAAAGCCATCAAAACAAGTTCATCATATCAGAATCATTGTGATGTGTAATCTTGAACTTGAGAGTGTTACAAGTTGATGTGAAGTCTAGTTCCATTCCATACATTGGAAAATGTTGGTTTTCTAGTTGCTTTCACCATGGTGCAAACATAAGAAAATTTTGTATGAGTATTAGAAATGATTAGTTTACCTAAGTGACTAATATAGTAAGATATATTTGTGTAAAATGATACTTGAATTTTGTTTGCACCAAGCATGGGTTATGTTTATCATAGTTGGAATAAAAAAAATTATTTGAATTGACATATTCAAAAATAATTGAAGCATGATCTTCAGTATAATTGATGATGTTTCCATAGTAATCACTTAGTCCAATGTTGTCACAGACTTTCTTACCATTCCTAACGGTCTGCGACTTGGTCACCTCATGCAAGCAACCAATAACATTTAATAGGAAAAAAGTTACAAAATGAAAGAATAATTAAGAAAAGAATATACAATTACCATATGAAGAGTCGTGCTTGAAATTCCCACCAGGAAAATCTAATAATAAATTGAATTTAAATTGGTGAAGATGTATGTCAAGCGGTTCAAACTCGCAAACACTACGTCAAAAATATGATTAGACAGCACCAAAAAGACAGCGCTTTTATGCAAAAGCGCTGCTAAAAAGAATAAAAAAAATTCGCTAAAAAAAAGCGCCTTAAAATAAAGGCTTTAGAAAGCGCTTTTCAAAAGCGCTGTAAAAGAGTGTAAAAGAGTGCCACCTTAGACAGCGCTTTCCAAAAAGCGCTGTTATAGGTATTACTTTAGAGAGCGCTTTTTAAAAGCGCTGTCTAAAGGCCACCTTAGAAAGCGCTTTCAGAAAGCGCTCTAATAGGGCTCAATTTCTTTTCACTTTAGAAAACGCTTTCTAAGGAAAAGCACCCTCTAAAGTCATTTACTAATTAAAATATAAAACAATTCTAAACATTTTCAGAGATAGCGCTGTATTTGTTGTTTGGCACAATTATACTAAAAAACATCAAGAATCACAAAAAATGACAAAAGGGGGGGTCGAACCCACGCCCTTTAAGTAGAGAAAGAAATTTTAAGTTATATTAATATATCAAATTATATTTAATATATTTAAATTATATATTTTAACTTATTTAAATTATATTTAATATATATAAATTATATTAATATATAATTTAAAATATATTAATTTAAAATATACTTTAAATTATATTAATATATCAAATTATATTTAATATATTTAAATTATATTTAAATTTATTTTAAATTATATTTTAAATTATTCAAATAATATATTTAAATATATATGTTTTAAATACAAACATTTTAATTTATTTAAATTATATTTAATATATATTAATTATATTAATATATAATTTAAAATATACTTTAAAATATATTAATATATCAAATTATATTTAATATATTTAAATTATATTTTAATTTATTTTAAATTATATTTTAAATTATTCGAATAATATATTTAAATATATTTGTTTTAAATACAAACATTTTAACTTATTTAAATTATATTTAATATATATAAAGTATATTAATATATAATTTAAAATATATTAATTTAAAATATACTTTAAATTATATTAATATATCAATTTATATTTAATATATTTAAATTATATTAAATTATATTTTAATTTATTTTAAATTATATTTTAAATTATTCAAATAATATATTTAAATATATATGTTTTAAATACAAACATTTTAACTTATTTAAAAGAAAGGCTTTAGAAAGCGCTTTTCAAAAGCGCTGTAAAAGAGTGTAAAAGAGTGCCACCTTAGACAGCGCTTTCCAAAAAGCGCTGCTATAGGTATTACTTTAGAGAGCGCTTTTTAAAAGCGCTGTCTAAAGGCCATCTTAGAAAGCGCTTTCAGAAAGCGCTCTAATAGGGCTCAATTTCTTTTAACTTTAGAAAGCGTTTTCTAAGAAAAGCGCCCTCTAAAGTCATTTACTAATTAAATTATATATTTTAACTTATTTAAATTATATTAAATATATATAAATTATATTAATATATAATTTAAAATATATTATTTTAAAATATACTTTAAATTATATTAATATATCAAATTATATTTAATATATTTAAATTATATTAAATTATATTTTAATTTATTTTAAATTATATTTTAAATTATTCAAATAATATATTTAAATATATATGTTTTAAATACAAACATTTTAACTTATTTAAATTATATTTAATATATATAAATTATATTAATATATAATTTAAAATATATTAATTTAAAATATATTAATTTAAAATATACTTTAAATTATATTAATATATCAAATTATATTTAATATATTTAAATTATATTTTAACTTATTTTAAATTATTCAAATAATATATTTCTAAAAACATGGCTAGAATTATAACTTAATTTCTAAAAAATCATATTTAACTAAAATTAATTGTCAAAACTAACTGTAGAACTAAATGATTAACAAAAACAAATAAATTACAATAAGTAAGAGAGAGAGGGTGCAGTAGTGGATTTAAGGCGTGTGGGAAGAGATTTCCATGGGAGTGCATGGATGAAAATATAGGGTGCAAACAGCCAGTCCATTGCGTCTGAGGTCCAAACCGGTCCAAGAAGGAAACTACTAGGGCATATGAACATCAGGATTCAACATTACATTATCACTCTCTCTCTCGTTTCATGTAGCCGCCGCGAAAACATTGTCGGCGATATCTTCTTCTCCGTCTCACTCTTCTTTTCCAATCACGCTCTCAACGTTCCTCTTTCGCTTTCCTCCCAACATTCTTCTTCCTCTCGCAACACGTCTTCCGATTCCTTCTCATAGCGTGGTTATCGGAGAGATACTGATGAAAATGGAATCGTTCACTCCTCATCCTCAATCTCACGATCTGATTCGTTTAAATCATCCTTTCACAAACAAGATTCGAAACCTATTGCCACGAGAACGACGAAGAGCGGTTGTGAATGGAGATGTTTACCTGGACGCGAATCTTATTCAGGTATGAATTCAATCCTTTGTTGTTGCCATTGCTTCGACTCCGTTCTTGTTTTTTATTCTGAATGTTCCTTATTTTATTTTCTTTTCCGATGCTTCAATTGTCGTTCTTTGAATCTTATTGATTTTCCGCAGGTTTATGAATTGGGGAAGATGAAAATGATGCGTGAAGAATGCAGAGTTTTGCACTTGTAGTGGCGCTGTGACTTGTGATGTCGGTCGCAAATTTGCGGTAAAAATTTGAAGAAAACTATGGTGTTAGTTGGTTTTTGTATTATCAGTTATGAGATTTTCTGGTGTAAAATGGTTAGGATAGGTTACTTCTGTTAGAGTTAGTTGGTTAGATTGAAACTGTTAGAGTTTGTGTTAGTGATTGGAGAGAATTTGGTTAGAGAAGTTGAGAATTCGGTTATGAGCCTTTGTTAGTTTTTTTTTGTTTCTGTTATGTGAATTCTCTGTTATCTGCTAGTTTCTGGTGTGTAACAAATCCAACAATAGAGCTATACTTAATTATTTCTGTGACATTGTATATTTAATTATTTTTGTGACATTGTTCTAAGTTTACGTTTTTCTTTTATAGAGCTATACTAGTGTACCGTGCACAAAGAGAGATTCGAGTAGCACGGGCTACTTCGTTTTGAGGTTCATGAGAGAAATCATTCAAATGGAACAATTGGAGATTCCTATCACGGTATGTATGGTTTTATAACTTAGGATTTATTTTAATATTTATCTGATATGTCATATAATTTATTATTTTTAACTAAATAATGCATATTTTGTTTTGTTATGTAGTATTTCGATGATATGGCGTGTTCGTATTACACAAGGAAACAATTGAATTATATTACGGAAGAATTGTGCGAATTCTTTATTCAAAGAAGAATTCTTTGAATGTATAGTTTTGTGAATGTAAATTCTAGTTTTCTAAATATAAGGAAATTCTATTGCAAGAAAAATTCTGTTATAAATTGTAGTTTTGTGAATAGAAGGAAATTCTGTTGCAAGACTTCTGGTGTAAGAATTCTGTTGTAAATTTTAGTTTTGTGAATTCTATGTTTATTGAAATGTAAGAATTCTGTTGATTGAAATGTATATTGTAAGAATTCTTACAACATGTTTCTATTTATATGAATTTTGTATGAATTCTAGAATGCTTGTAAGAATTCTGTGTTTATTGAAATGTATATGAATTCTATGAATTCTGTTGAGAAAATATGCAGGTTTAAAAATATGCAGGTTTGAAAATATGCAAGTTTCTGCATAAAAAAATGGTTAAAATTGGATTTTTTTAAAAAATCTTTAAAATTATACGTAGACAAAAGACAGCGCTTTTGAGAAAAAAGCGCTTTCTTAAGGTATAGGAAAAAATTCAAAAAAATTATAGGTATACTTTAGAGAGCGCTTTTAAGGAAAAAGCGCTCTCTAAAGGTATATATAAAAAATTTAATACGTATACATTAGACAGAGCTTTAAAAAGCGCTCTCTAAAGGTATATAAAAAATCATTTTACGTATACTTTAGAAAGCGCTTTCGAAAAGCGCTGTCTAAAGCCCACTTTAGAGAGCGTTTTTGAAGGAAAAAGCGCTCTCTAAAGTATATAAATTTTTTTTTTAATTTTAAACGTATATATTAGACAGCGCTTTTAAAAGCGCTGTCTAAAGTCCCCCTTTTAGAGAGCGCTTTTTCATAAATAAAAAAGCGTTGTCTTTACCTACGACAGCGCAGGCTTAGACAGCGCTTTTAAACGCTTTCATAGGGCAAAAAAAGCGCCCTCTTTTCCCGTAGTGAAACAGTAGTCACAACGTTGAAGAGGAGTTTGAGTTTGTTTTCACAAGCTTCAAAATGGAAATCATATTTGGATGGTTACTAGTGCAAAGTGATGAATATAATTTAAAATTTATACCCATTATATTAATAGGTGTAAATAAGTAATTCAGTGGCAAATTTATAAATAAGATGTCATTTTAATTATTAAAACGTGACAATAGACATCCTATTTTTAAAAAAAGGGTGTACATTAAAAATATTATTATAATAAATTAAAATTATTATTATAATCAAATCTATATTACTTCCGTTAAAGGTAAAACGAGTGTAAATTTTAATTGGCCAAAAAAATTATTTATTTTAACAACTCTAATTATTAATTTTAAACACATTAATAAAACACAATATATTTTAATAAGTGCTAATTAGGTAAGTAAGTGAATTAATAGGTGTAAATTTATTAAATTAATATTGTATAAATAAAATAATAAAAAAAACAACAAATAATACATCGATCAAAATCTTTTTTTTAAAACCCCATTTCTCTAAACTCATTATCTCTAAAACCCTATAACTCCATCTTCTTCCTCGCATCACACATCAAAACCCAGATTTATCAAACCTTTTTCATCTCTCATCATCTCTGTTCACCTGCTGCTAAACTTCCATCGTCACTCATTCACTGACACACTCTATCCACTCTCCAATGAACACACTCATTTCCAAAACCTAAAACCCTAAAAACTCAGTTCCAACTTCCAACTATGGATAACGATAACGACGACCCTCGTAACGGCACCGAATAAAACCACCGTGACGGAAAGAAACCAAAGCTCACTCACCCCATAACAGAACAC
This sequence comes from Lathyrus tuberosus, assembly GCA_022829125.1. Classification (NCBI taxonomy): domain Eukaryota; kingdom Viridiplantae; phylum Streptophyta; class Magnoliopsida; order Fabales; family Fabaceae; genus Lathyrus; species Lathyrus tuberosus. The sequence continues at coordinate 21,745,182 of JALAZF010000033.1, read as the reverse complement.
GAGAACCGCCACGAATTCTCCCACCACGAAACTGTCGTTGCCAGAATCAACAACGGCAGTTTCATAAGTTGTCCCCGCTCTGTCCTCGCCACTGAAAACTCCTGGCAGCTCCACTTCCTTTGACAACCGCCGCTCAAAACTCTCCAACACGCTCCGAAAAATAATTATCGATTCTCGTATTATAGTCAAAAACCTCATCAACGCTGATGACGTTGAAGGTATCTCGCTCATTGATAATGCTACCACCGCCGCTGCAATCGTTCTCCAGCAAATCGGCCACCGTTGCGCCTCTGGTGAATTCCGCAAGAACGACTCTGTTATAATGTTCCATTTCGCTTACCGATTTATTAATTTTTTAATATCTTCTAGCTTCGTGATGGTTTTAATTCAGATAAGTATTATCATTTTTATTTTGGTAATAAGAATGTCATGAATATTAACCTGGTGATATGATAATGTTAAGTTATCATGACTTGTTTAAGGTAATCCAGGTAAACCCACATATTTGTGCAGCGGTATTCCAGCGAGAATAATCTCTGATGATTGGTCCATGATATTCCCGGCTTCCGACATTTTGCTCAAGACAAAATGGGATAAATCGCTGCACAACGACTGACATCCAGCCAAATGACAGTATGGTCTTATAGATGATCTAAATACAGCTGTTCCGACGAGTATATGCGAGAAGTCCCTGTAGGTGACAATTATGCTAATGTTTTTAATGGCTTCTGATCATGACCTGAACATGGTGGCAGAGGTTGAATGAGGTGAAGGCATTATCAGTTTCAGAGTATTTCTATAATCATTGGGATCATCATCCACACGAAGACATACATAGTTTGCTCAAAGAACATTCATCAATGCTTCAATAATTATACCAATTCCAGTTTCAGAGTATTGCTATATGAACTTGTGGGTTCATTCTGTCCCTAGTCCAATGCCAGTTTCAGATTATGGGGTGAGTAACCTAACTTAGCATCCATTCAAACTAATCAAGTTCACATAGCAATACTCTGAAACTAACATTGGTATAATCATTGGTATCTTACTTTTAAAGTTGTGTAACCTCCAGTTTAGATTATGCTTCAAATCTCTTGCCATTTTGATGAATTGTGGGTTCATTCTGTCCCTAGCCCCGGTTTCCTCAAAGCAGGTTCTAGGATATGAATTAGGAATTGTTACTAAAAGGGTTTATTACAACACCAATTTTGATTTGTAGGTTACTCCAGCTGTTAATTGGAGGGACACTCTCTTGTGTTATGGGCCCTCACCCTCTTGATCCTCACAAACTGCCTTCAGTTTGCAGGTATATTTATCATCTATTTCATTTTGTTTAAGCCATTGATTTTGTTGTGGATGCAATCAGGTTTTGATTGCTCGGATTGTTTAATCTTGATTGGAATCTGTAGGTTGAAACTAAGCCATTAATAACTTTATTTCTTGTAGAGATATAACAGTTAAATACTCTGAGTATGTTAAGAAAGTGGAAATAATTATGTTTGAATTGCTTTCTGAAGCATTAGGCCTCAATTCCAGTTACCTAAAGGACATAGATTGCGCAGAGGGAATTTTTCTAATGTCTCATTATTTCCCATCTTGCCTTGAGCCTGAATTGACTTTTGGCACAAGTGCTCATTCTAACAGTAGCTTCCTCATTGTTCTTCTTCAAGATCAAATTGGTGGCCTCCAAGTTTTCCATAAAAACCAGTGGGTTGATGTCACACCGATTCCCGGTGCTTTGGTTGTTAACCTCGGTGACTTAATGCAGGTAAATTATTTCTACTAATACATATGCAAAATCTGCTATATTTCTGATGTAAATTAATTTGAGGAGTTTATGTAAGCAATCATTTGGTGATTGTAGGGTGATGAAAATTACAAGATTACCCCAAGGTCCTTAATTGTCAGTGTGGCAAGCTGAGTGCTAGAATTGGCTAAAATTCATCCTTACCCAAAGCAACGAAACTCAAAGAGATCGTCAGATAGCCAAGTCAGATCTTCTGTCACTGCCAGTCAAAGCAGTGGTTCTTCTATTAGTCTTGGCAGAAGAAATGTTCGTAGGAAGAAGTGTAGTACTTAGAAGCAAAACTTCATGTGTAAAACCGTCCAGTGAATCATAGTCAAAAGAATCTTGCTGAATTTTTGGTAACATTTGCACAATTTTGTATTTTCAAGTAATTTATGCTTGTATATCTATAGAGCATAGAAATTTTAACTTCTATTTTTTCAATATTCTATAGTGAATGTTATCTATAAGTTTAATAATTATTGAGAAAATCTCAAGTCCCGCGTTGCTTGGTGGTAGCGGTCGGAAAGATTTTAAATCATTCTCTTTTAAAGAGCTATGAATGATTTAAAAGAATTATTAAGTCAAAGATAATACATCAGATGGGAAATTAAAACACAATAACGTACCAATACGTATCGGATATAAAATTCTCCACACTTGTTTCTTTGATCTCTGTTACACTTCAGTTTTATGAAATTTGGTGTAAATTTGTTTGATTGAAATGCAATTATTTATACATTTACACCCGTTTTTTTTATAAAATATGGTGTAAATTTGAATATATATACATCCGTTTTAAACAAAAAGGGGTTTAATATACCATCTATAAATGTATATATGTAAAAATTTACACCCAATTTCTATAAAAAAGAGTGTAATTTAATATTAAATTTACACCCGTTTTCTAAAAAATAGGGTGTAAAGTGAAATGTATATACATCCGTTTTAAAAAAAAAAGGGTGTAATATACCATCTATAAATGTATATATGTAAATATTTACACCCGATTTTTATAAAAAAGAGTGTAATTTAACACCAAATTTACACCCATTTAAAAACGGGTGTAAATTTGTCAGACATTTCTTACCAGTTGAATTCACACCGTCCAATAACAGGTGTTAAATGTATAAAAATCAGGTGTAATTTCATATATCTTCACTAGTGGTTCCTCATTGTATAATGTATAAGTTTGGTGTACAAGTAACTTTTCCGTTGAATCTACGTAATCCCTATGGCGTGTAGTTACTTGGATTTGATCACCCTATTAAGATCAATAATCAATCAGTTTTGGATGTATAACAAATGATAATAAACCAAAATTATCAGAAGTAAAATAAATGGTTTTTGACCTTTGAATCTTGAATCACCTTCTCTAAATGCAACTGCCCACTTTGTTCCTTTACAGTCCATAAATAGACGACTTTTATAGGCATGTTCCATATTAAGTTTCCTAGCTGCAAATCATTGATAAAAATTGGAGGCCACGACATCTAAAAAGCTGAAGACAAAGAAAAATGAACACAAAGTGATGTTAGTCGCCGAAATAAACACAGTGAACAAAAAATGAAAAGCTGAAGACAATTAAAATATGAAGTGGTGATGTATTTAAAAATGAAGTGTTTTTAAAAAGTTAAGAAACATTGAAGGCAAAAACAAATTAAATATACATTATATATAGTTCTTATATATGAAAATGTTAAACACGGTGAACAACAAATAAAAAGCTGAAGACTGTGAAAAAATTAAGTGTTGATAAGTCTAAAGGGTGATACAACCAATCATAAAAATTGCATCTCTTGCGACCTATTTCTAACCATCTCCAAGATGCAGTAACTATACGGTAAAAAACCTCATCCCCGTCCCAAACTAGACCGTTGAAAATAATGTCATTCCTCATGTTCCAAATACACCAAGATGAAACAAACCACAAGAAACAACTCATGTCGTCTTTCCCTTTGTGATGGAGAGCTAGGAACCATAAAAGAGCATGGTTACATAAGTTATCCGCAACAATCGGTTGAACTCCAAGCCAATTGGAAATTTTCAGCCATAAAACTTGAATTTTCTGACAGAAAAGGAAAAGGTGTAAGGCATCCTCGTCAGCAAGAGAACACAGCATGCATATCTTATCCTGCGAGGAAGTGATAATACTCCTAAGAGCAAGGTTGGAGCGAGTCGGTAATCTATCGTGAATCAATCTCCAAACAAAAATTTGAATAGTCGGAGGAACTTTAGTCTTCCAAACCACTTTCAAAAGCAAAGCCTCCGACTGTTGAGGTAAAGGAATTTGAACAGAATCCGCAAAATAATCGTAAGAAGACCTCACCGAGAATTCGTTGTTTTTATCCAAAAGTCATTCCCATTTATCCTCCTCAGGACTCATCAACATACTGCCCGTGATCAATACCTGCATTAAAGAATTCAGCTCTTGCTCGTTGACAGTTCCGGGGGTCCAACAATTATCCAACCTCCAATGCCACTGACCATCTTGCCATGATCCAAAATCTGCAACAGAACTATCTTTTTTTAAGGCAGCAGCGAAGAGATTTGGAAAAGAAATGTCAAGCTGTTGCGAACCGCACCAATGGGCCTTCCAGAAGGGAATCATGCATCCATTACCAATAGCAGGTCTAATGCACTGATTGAAACTAGAAAAGTCACCACAAAATTTGGAATTAAGTATGTCCCTCAACCAAATCGACGCGTCTTTAGGACAGCAGTTCTGATCAATGTTCAACGCCCAATAACCAAGATTACCGTAACGGCTAACCAAGAGCTTACACCAAATTTCATTACCATCGATGAGAAACTTCCACAACCATTTGGTAAGAAGAGATTTATTGAACAACCCTATGTGTTTTATGCCTAACCTACCCTTGTCTTTTGATTTACACAGAACCCTCCAATTGATCCACGGTATTTTGCTTTTATCCGCCGATCCCGACCACAAAAAGTGACATTGAATGGCAATAAACTATTTAATAATTTTAGCGGGAGCCTTGAAGAATGAAAGATGATGAATTGGTAAATTAGCGAGAACCGAATTAATCAAGGTGACCCTTCCTCCAATAGTCATGTTCCTGCCAGCCCAAGAATTGAGACGTTCCTTCAGATAGTTTGTAACAGGTTTCCAAAATAAAGCTCTTCTTTGGTTGCCACCTATAGTGATCCCTAAGAATTTTAAAGGAAATTCACCTGTCTTGCAGTAAAGAAAAGCAGCAGCAGCTCTTAAAAATCCATCATCAATGCCTATTCCAAGCAAGCAACTTTTGGAAAAATTGATTCGTAAACCGGAAACCATTTCGAAACCTCTTAAAATACTCTTGATAGTCCAAAGATTTTGATACCCGCCATCACAAAAAATCAATGTATCGTCCGCGAATTGAAGCAAATCGATGGATTCACCTACAGGATAGCGAAAACCAGTGAACATATTAATAACAGAAGCTCTTTTAATCATAACAGCTAAAGTTTCAGTCACCAAAGTGAAAAGAAACGGAGCAAGCGGATCGCCCTGCTTCAACCCTCTAGAAGCCTCAAGATCCTTTGAAGGCGATCCATTAACCAAAACAGAAACGTGACTGTTGCAAATATTTCCTTCAATCCACCTAATACAATTCGGACCAAAATTCATAGATTTGAGAACGTGAATCATAAACTTCCAATCAACGCAGTCATAAGCTTGTGTGAAGTCAACTTTAAACAAAAGGCAAGGCTTCCTATCCCTCCCAGCCATATCAATGACCTCATTGGCTAACAGAACGCCATCCAAAAGATTTCTACCCAAGATGAATGTTGTCTGAAACGTAGAGACCAGCTTGGAAATCACGGCAGACAGTCTAATAGCCATAAGTTTGGAAATGACTTTAGAAACACAGCTTACCAACGAGATAGGCCTGTAATCACCAAAATTTTGGGGATCGTCTTGTTTAGGAATTTGCGACAAGAACGAAGAAGCGAATATTTTAGGGAGTTTACCAGTTACAGAAAAGTGCAAAATGCAACTGGTAAAATCAGGCCATATGATATCCCAACAATCCTTAAAAAATTTAAAAGAGAAACCATCGGGGCCAGGTGCTTTGTTCCCGTCACATTCAAAAACGGCAGCCCTGATTTCATCATGAGAAAACTGGGCATCAAGCTTGCCATGGTCTTCGTCGGATAACTTAACACAATCAGACAGATTAATCCTTGGTCTAACACTAGCATCAGGTTTAAATTTCTTCTTAAAGAACTGAAGAGCAACCTCTTTAACCATGACAGGATCTTCCAACATAGCACCACCATGACCCTGAATACTTATGTGATTCTGCCTAGTCCTGCTCTTGAAAAAAGAATGGAAGTATCTACTGTTGATATCTCCCCCCTTGATCCAATTATGTCTAGATTTTTGGTGAATTAAGCTTTCTTTGAAGCGCAGATTACACCAGAAATTCTCCTGCTCCTCCCCTCGTCTTATCAGCTGAGACTCCGACAAATCTTCAAGACCCCCCCTCCAACAGAGCATCGTAATCGTTAAAATTCTTAGCATGCTTATCAATGCAAAGATCTAACCAACCAAAGACGTTGATATTCCACCACTTCAACCTAACCTTAAGGGCTCTAAGTTTTTCCTTAAAAACGAAGGTAGGGGAGCCCTGGAAAGAAAACGAGTTCCACGATTCACCAACGAAGTTCTTACACTCTTTGTGGTCAAGCCAGCAATTAAAGAAACTGAAAGGCTTAGGACTAGAATCACGACTGATAGGTTTAATCCACACGGGACGATGATCAGAAATATCCTGATTGCCTACAATTTGAGCCTTAAAGTCCCAGTATTCTATGAGGGATTCATCAACTAGAAAACGATCTAATTTACTGCAAGACAGAACATTAGAATTAAACCACGAGAACCTGTTACCTGCAAAAGGGAGATCAACCAACTCCAAATCTCTAATGAATGAGCAAAACTCCTCGCATTCACGGGCAGACGAAGAACTGACTCCATTCCTCTCTTCCTTACTTTTAACAGAATTAAAGTCTTCCCCCCACAATCCATCTTCCCCCAGGGTTCCTTAATTTAAAATCAATAATGTCCTCCCAAAGTTTTCGTTTGTCCCTTAAAGAACAAGGGGAATAGACATTGACCACATAAAGATTGATATTGTTCCAAGAAAACACCGAGCACAAAAATCCTGAGCCTTTGAACGAATAGATAGGTTGAAGGAATCCCTTCCTCCAAATTGTCAACATCCCACCAGAAGCACCAATGGAACCACTGGCAGTCCAATCAAAGCAACCATTTCCCCATAAACTTCTGACCATTGACTCCTTCATGCTCTTGACCTTACATTCTTGAATCAGGCAAACATCAGCTTGGCCTTCCAACAATGTTTTCCGAATTCTCCTCCTCTTGAGGGAGATATTACACCCACGAACATTATAGGTCACAATAATCATTGAAACGGATTGTCCACACCCTTACTAGCTGCAAGTTGATCCTTGTCCCTGTTCTCCAAATTTCTAACCACGCTCTCAAAAACCTCTTCATCTTCATCTGCTTCCAAACCCATAAGTTGAACCGACTCCCAGATTTTCTTAGGAACATTGTCTAAACCTGCTTTACACCTTGCATTATTTCTTACAACATCCGACTCGTCTAAAGAATAAGAAGCTTCAGGAGGTAGATCAAGCTCGACAGCCTCTTTAACAGGAGGAAGAGAAAGATTACAGAACTAGTTTGTTGTGGAACGCTTCTTATTCACTGATAAATTACGCCTGGATGGGCCAGATCCTCCAGAAGTGTTTAAAAGTGTGGAGTAGAATGAGGGCTCAAAAGGAATTTGTAACCTTTCGTAAAAATCAGCGATGGCTTCATTCTTTTTGATTTTGGGTCCACCATTAAATCCAACATTAACGTCTATAAAATGATGAAATACATAGTTCTTATAAAGGAAAACAATAAACATAGTGAACAACAAATAAAAAACAACATATAGTGAACCAACCATTAAAATGAAAATGGTAAATACATTGTAGGCAAAAGATTTGTTTAAAAACGGAGAATGAAGCTAAAGCAAAAATAAAAGGTGAATACTTTGACAAAAGATGATGAAATACACAGATCTTATATATTTGTTCATCTTAAACAAAGTGAAAGAAGCATTCTAGGGATAATTTAAACACAGTTAAAATTGGTAAAACTGAAAATCGTTGAGACAATGGTTCTTCAACAACCAAAAATAGTAAAAGCAAACGGAATTTGGTAAAAACACTTTCATAAATGATTCAGATTAAAACACAATCAAAAGGGAAAAATAAATAACTCTTTAAAAAACATAGGATAAAATAGAGAAGTCATCATCTCAACGGCAATAATGGCCTCAGAAACGTATGATTCAACATACCTTTTTTAGTGCTTCAACAATGACAAGTGATACATGGAAAAAAAGACTTATTATGAGGTAAATGGGAAGTTAGCATGAAGATAGAAGCTAAATAGGGCTAAGCATGGAATCAAACACAACAATGACAGTGAAATGAAGTTATCATGAAGAGAGCAACTAAATCACTTACAATGTGAAGTGTTATGAATAGTGAAGCCTAAAAAAAACAAACAAAAATAATGATCAGAGATTGATGAAAGGAGTAGTGTCGATGATGTTGTTGAGAAAGCTTCGAAACTGAAAACTATTTTCTCAAATTTAAGAGAGTAATGAAAATGGAGAGAAAACATGAAGAATAAGCTTACTCGACTGAGAGAGTGAAGAGTGAGGTGTGTGAGAGAATGAGGAGTGAGGTAAGTGAAAGATTACGTAAGTGAAATAGTGAAAGACTGTATCAAAAGAATGAGGGAAATAGATAGTTGAAATGAGTTCTTGGAACTCTGTGCCACATTACAAAGGGCGGTTGTATAGAAGGATGATAAAATTGAGACATTTGTCATTTACATGTTTGACCTTTTTAGTGTGCAATTAGTTGTAACATATGAAATTAGTTGTAACATATGAGGGCAATTTTGGGAATTTATTAGCATGTTTAAATAGTTTCTATATAATTGACCCAAACTTTATAAACTGATATCATACTATTCCTTATAGTGAAGTTTAGTTACATAAAGGCAAGTGTGCGAAAGAGTTTCATAGTTTTAGAGTTTAATAATGCTACATTGGGTTGGGTAAGTGGTGTTAATAAATAAATATGTGTTGGAGAATGGTTGTTTTCCTAGAGTGGGGCTGTAAATATTCTATTCGGTAAAAATATGTATTAAGTGTGAATAGTATTGGGATTATTGAGATATTATTGTTATTTATTTGACATTTATGTGCTGTTATTAGCTGTTGCAGTTACCTTATATTTAGGAGTCTTAGTTTGATTATAGCTCCAACTTTATGATTGGAATTCCTAAGATCAGTAGGTTTTATAACAGAGTGTAAACAGATAGTCTTGTATTGTGCATATATAGTAATCCTAAAGAATGAATAGAGACAGAATTCACATAATACTTTTGTGGTAAAACTTAACATGGTATCATGAGCTAGGAAATATCCTAGGGAAAACTAAATACATTTTTTTTCTTCTTCCAGATCAAGCACCATAAGAGATTATGGGTGACAACAGTGGTAATAACGAGAATGACAACAAGGGTAATAATGAGAAGCAGGTGGATTTGGTTTTTTTTCTCGGCACCAATGACAATCCCAGCAACGTGATCACACCAATACAATTGTGTGGCCCGAATTATGATGAATGGGCAAGGGCAATTCGAACCTCGTTGCAAGCGAAGAGAAAATACGGTTTTGTGGAAGGAAAAGTTCCAAAACCAACAACACCTGAGAAATTGGAGGACTGGACTGCAGTACAGTCGATGCTCATAGCATGGCTGCTGAACACTATCGAGCCGTCATTACGCTCTACTCTTTCTTATTATGATGATTCACAATCCTTGTGGACACATCTCAAGCAACGATTTTGTGTTGTGAATGGGACTCGTATATGCCAATTAAAGGCGTCGCTAGGAGAATGTAAGCAAGGCAAAGGTGAAGAGGTGTCGGCCTACTTCGGTCGTCTGTCTCGTGTATGGGACGAACTTGTGACTTATATCAAAAAGCCAACTTGCAAATGTAGAGGTTGTACCTGTGATATCAACCAACAAGTGATTGATTTGAGTGCTGAAGACTATCTGCATCATTTTCTTATGGGCCTTGATGGGGTTTATGCAACAATTCGCTCAAATTTTCTTTCTCAAGATCCGTTACCAAACATTGATCAAGCATATCAGCGGGTCATACAAGATGAGAGGTTGTTGCAAGGAGAATCTTCAATTCATTTGAACCGTGACAATGTCATGGCTTTTAAAGCTACAACCGATACGCGAGGTAAACGTAAACTTGTGGACAATTCTGAAAAATTATGTACTCAGTGCAACAGAGAAGGACACGACGAACGCTCGTGTTTTCAGCTTCATGGATTCCTCGAGTGGTGGGGGGACCGTCCTCGTGGTGGTCGTGGATCGGGTCGTGGCAGAGACATATCAGGCCATTCTGAAGGGTGTGGCAAGGGCACATATAACGCACCTGTGCGCGCCAACAAAGCCACAACAAGTAGTCGTAGCAGCAGTGGTAATGTTGGACAGTCTCATGCACCACCACACTCAAGTGAGGCAGCAGGTATATCAGGCATTACCCCGACACAGTGGCAACAAATTCTTGACACTTTGAATATTTCCAAAACCAAAGATCGCCTCCATGGTAAGAATGACACTTCTTAGATTATTGACACGGGAGCCTCACACCATGTGACAGGAAATTTCTCTTGTCTGATTAATGTAAAAAATATTACAAATACACCGGTGGGATTGCCGGATAGGAAAGATGCGACTGCTATAAAGGAGGGTAGTGTGATTTTGGACGGTGGATTGCAGCTCAATAATGCTCTTTTTGTGCCTCAATTAAATTGCAACTTAATTTCTGTAACTCAACTAATCGATGACTTCGATTGTATTATTCAAATTACTAATGCATTGTGTGTAATACAGGCCCGGACGACGAGGACGTTGATTGGAGCAGGTGAACGAATTGATGGACTTTACTTTTTTCGGGGTGTTCCGAAGGTGCATGCCTTGATGGTGGAAGGCGATTCAACAATGGATTTATGGCATAAACGTTTGGGTCATCCGTCGGAAAAGGTGTTAAAATTCATTCCTCATTTAAGTCAGCTTAGTACGAGCAAGAATAATAGACTTTGTGATGTTTGTCCTCGTGCCAAGCAGCATAGGGATAGTTTTCCTTTAAGTGAGAATAATGCAGCAAATTTGTTTGAATTAGTTCATTGTGACTTGTGGGGATCTTATTGAACTCGTTCGTCGTGTGGGGCACAATATTACTTGACAATTGTTGATGACTATTCGCGTGTCGTTTGGGTCTATTTGTTATGCAATAAAACTGAGATTGAGACTATGTTTTTGAATTTTGTGGCATTAGTTGATAGACAATTTGATAAGAAGATAAAGAGAGTACGCAGTGACAATGGCACCGAATTTAATTGTCTACGTAATTATTTTTTTAATAATGGAATTGTGTTTGAGACGTCGTGTGTGGGAACTCCACAACAAAATGGGAGAGTTGAAAGAAAACATCAACATATTATGAATGTGGCGCGATCTCTTAGATTTCAGAGTCATTTACCAATGCAATTTTGGGGTGAATGTGTGTTGGCAGCGTGTTATTTGATTAATCGAACACCGTCTAGTGTACTGAATTATAAGACACCTTATGAAAAATTATTTGGTAAAGTCCCTAAATTTGATAACATAAAGATTTTTGGTTGCTTATGTTATGCCCACAATCAACGACGTGACGGGGATAAGTTTGCGAGTAGAAGTCGCAAGTGCATATTTGTGGGTTATCCCTATGGGAAAAAGGGATGGAAATTGTATGATTTAGAAACAAAAGAATACATTGTCTCTAGAGATGTGAAATTTTATGAACATGAATTTCCATTCGCTGTGCAACTAGACACAAATCATTCTACTCTTCCTATTGTTTCTGACAATGAGTATGTTCCTGATGATATTGGTTGGGAGACTTATGATGCATCATTTGGAGGAGGGGTGCATCAGTGGTCTTGCAAAACAATCACTACAACATTTCTTGTCTCTAGCAACACTTTTTTATACAACATGCATAAATTGTTGCCAAAAATGTATTTCTAACTACATTTTACACTTGATGCCAACAATATTTTTACAACAACGTATAAATGTCCCCTAAACTCTTTTTGGGGACGATTTTAAATCGTGCTTATATTATTGTTTTGCCAATATTCAATAATTGTCCCCTTAAATACCATAAATGTCTTTGGATATATTTTTTAATTGTTACAATATTTTTAAGATATGACTACATTTGTTAAATGTTGCATAAAAAAAACTTTAATATTGATAAAGATCTAGACAACACTATTCCTGTCATATATATATATATATATATATATATATTGTTGGATAACATATAAAAATATTAAATATAAGTTTTTCCAAATTTCATTCCTCACAAAAATTTAATCTAATAAAAAAATATTTTCCAAATTTAATTCCATACAAAAACATACGAGTTTTGAATAACGAGCCATTTAATAAAAATTATTTTAAATGATAATAATAATAGTAATAATAATAATAATAATAATAATAATAATAATAATAATAATAAATTATTATTATAAAATACAGAATAATAATAATAAGAAATAAAGAAATTTATGTTGTGTGTATATGCCACACCAATATAACTTTATACCACTCCCATGAAAAAGCCAAGTCATCTTCGATCTTTCCTCTAACGATGCCGTTTTAGACCTTTCCCTTTCCCTATCTGATCTTACACCTGACCTTCCTAATCCTCGTGGAACTCCCATGGCGACTAATCTCACGCTCGAAAATAAGCTACCCCGCAGTAGCCTAAGAAATTGCTCATCAAGTTCACCAAAGGTTTTCACTCACTCTTTTGAATTTTTAGGGTTTTTTTTATTTTTGTTTAATTCTTAATGTGGATTTCTGATTTTTTTGTTATTATGTGGTTTGATTAAGCTTCAATTGCCGTATTTAATTGCTAATTTGTTCTCAAATTGTTTGCTTAGGTTATTCACTGTCCACTTGTTTTAATATTTATACTTTTGTAAGGTTTTAATTAGTGAAAATAGATCTCTTAGTGAGAGTTTTGTTTTGAATGCTTAGTATAGCTAGAAACTGTTTTTGAATTTAGAATTCCATGTGTTTTGTCCATTTTTTGAAATTTTTTTCTAGAAGTTGATTCTGTTTTTTAGATACTGGTGAATGAGTGAGACTTTTGTGAAGGCAACTAGCTATATTGTGATGATAACTTGAATTGTGAAGTGAGTTTGGTGGTGGTATCTATTGTGAGTTTCTTCTGATATGTTGTAGGTTGCATATTTGTTGCATTTCTAAAATTGTGATGGTAGGTTAAGTTACAATGAAGATCTTATTCAATACGGTTTCATTTTGGGATTTTGTATTATTACTTTTACTCAGTTTTTCTCTGCCTGGAGATTTGAATATCTATTGTTTGGTTCCGTGGTGACCTAAGTAGTCAACAACGGCTCCCGCTAAAGCAAAGCGTGGGATGGCCGTTATGGGAAGAGCCTTAACGGTGTAAAATACTATAGGCTGCTATAGGGGGAATAGTGGGTAGCAGGAGCCGTTCCCGGTCCGGAGCGGTTTCTATTCTTCCATTCTTTTCCACTCTGAAAAACTGTACTTACCCCTAAAATGTAAAAAATTTTAAGGGTAACTTTGGAGTTGTTAATTTAGTTATGCGGTTTTGAAAATTTTCATGATTTATGATATAGCCTTGTATCTTGATAGGATATATGTGAAGTAATCATCCAATGTAGGCATTATGGGACGCGGGCAGGCAACTTTTCCGGAAATATCTTTCATTGTCCCCTAAAGTTCAACACAAAGTTGTTACTGATCTTCTACATATGATTTAAAGTGAAAGGTAAAACCAATTTCGACTTTCTCACTTTTGAAAGTGACTGGTAGACCCTTATATATGCATATATCATTGGCCAAATGTTCCATACTTCAATTATGGTTTTGTGAGTTCTTTCTTTTTTATAATAACTTTTTTTGGGTATTTTTTTAATTTATAGTATATTTTTTGTTCCATTGAGCCAAGGTTGTGACTTTTACAAAGTTTTTGAAGCTAAATTTTGGGTTATGTCTTTTACAATGTTTTTATAGCTGAATTTACAATATTTTTTTAATTTACAGTATAGTTTTTGGGTTGATAAATCAAATTTTGGGTTCTCATGTTCCTTCATTGAAATTTCGAATTTATGTGTTTTATACTTTGCTTAAATTTAATATCTTAGAAGTACTAAGATTGTATATATAATGGCAATAAAACTTGACAGTAAATTTTAAATTGCAGGAACCAGAAAAACTTGATTTACATATAGTTACCAATTCACTCAACTTTTCTTCAACCTGAATGTGGTTCTTATTAAAACCTACTTGAAAAGCCGCCTTCCACGTATAGAACATAAATATTTTTAAGTGGTTGTCCAAGTTCAATACATTCAAGAAACAAAATTCAAGTGGAGGAGGCATAATTTAATTGGTGTCTATCATAAATATTTGCAAAAGGTATGTTTACAAAGTATTTAAATTTTGTTACATGCTTCAAGTCTTTTTTGGTCTATTTATTTTAGACCCTCCCCAAATTCTCTCTGTTGCTACTTGTATTGGTTTTAGTAATTTAGAATTAAAACAATTTTTTATTTCTTTAACTGTTCATTGTAAAAGAATTAAAACAAGGTGACTTTTTATGTAATTAAAAGTAAAAAATAATAAAAGAAAATAGAAAAAAATATCTAAAATGAATAAGAAACCAAAATTGTTATTCAAAATTATGTTTTTGTATATCTAATTGTGATATTTGATTCTAATGAGGAATGTGTTAATAAATAATGAAAATAGAAAATGGGAGAGAATAGTCTTAGATCTTAATGTTCAACCATTTACATCAAATCAAATTTTTGTTTCTAGTGTGCAGGTCCTAGTTGAGAAGCATGCAAGGATCCAAATGATCGGTAATGTTCACAAGATGGAGGAAGGAGCTTGATGATGGATGGGATGACCACACCAATTGGTTGATATATATTCATTATTAGAGCAATTAGATATACTGCAGTTCACATTACAAACAGACTTCGCCACTTGTCCATGGCTATGAGTACATAATTTGTGTGCTTTTAAAACTTAATTATTGTATTAATTTGAAGAATCTTATGTATATGTTCAACTCTTGGTAGTCCATATTAAATTTTGTGTATAAATTCAACTTTTGTTGGCTGATTTACGATAAATTACTTTACATGAATTGAGGCATACAATTGTCCTAATTTTTATATGAAAAATAATGAATAAATTGGGCACGATTTAATGTCCATTGTATACAAATTTCAAAAACCTACTTTACTCTAAGGCAACGTTTTATAATTGTTGGTGCTTGTGGGAACACTTAAGAAGCGTTGCCTCAAGGTGCATGAAAAAACGTCCCCTGTCCCAATAGTATAGGCGACATTTATGAATATTGTGCCCAAAGAGAAAAATAAATGTCCCCTTATATAATAGGCAACGCTCGTATAGAAGACACCTGAAAATTGTTGCCTATTCTTTTAGGCAACGATTATCATAACTCTAGCAATAATTTTCCAGCGTTGCAAAAGACAATAAATGTTGTAGTGAATGAGCAAACACAGCTCCAGGAGGGGTTGCACGAAGGCTGTAATGGAGCTGCTATAGCAGCCGATGAGGGAATATGTGTCAGTGGTATAAATAGAGAGGAAGGATCCACACACGGAGTTGATGGGGCTGGTGTTGTGGTGATGCAAGAGGATGATGTGGAATCCGGAGAGCAGGAGGTGGCAGCTGAGAGGGAGGCAGTCGTGATACCAGAGATGGGAAAGAGGATGAGAAACAAAGTTCTGAATATAAGATTGAAGGATTTTGTCACTCATACGATACGAAAAGTAAAGTCCTCGAAAAGTTCATCTACCCAAGAACATGCCTTAGGTACTCCTTACCCTATTACTTACTTTGTATCTTGTGAACAATTTTCTATTAGAGATCGAAATTTTGTTGCAGCTGTGACGGCAGGGAAAGAACCTAAGAATTTTAAAGAAGCCGTAAAGGATTCTGGTTGGCGTGATGCAATGCGCAATGAGATACAAGCCTTGGAAGACAATGAGACATGGGTTATGGAGAAACTACCGCCCAGGAAGAAAGCACTTAGAAGCAAATGGGTATATAAAATAAAACATCACTCAAATGGGAGCATAGAACATTTAAAAGCAAGACTTGTTGTATTCGGACACCATCAAATAGAGGGAATAGACTATGATGAGACATTTGCCCCGGTGGCAAAAATGGTCACTGTTCATACCTTCTTGGCAGTGGTAGCAATTAAAAAGTGGGAAGTTTATCAAATGGATGTTCACAACGCCTTTCTCCATGGTGACTTGGAAGAAGAGGTGTATATGAAAGTTCCTCCAGGTTTTAAAAACACTGACCCGAACCTGGTTTGCAGGTTGAAAAAGTCATTGTACGGTTTAATACAAGCTCCTCGTTGTTGGTTTGCTAAGTTGGTCACGGTATTGAAGCGATATGGATTTGTTCAGTCCTATTCAGATTACTCACTATTTACTTTGCACAGGGGAGAAATACAAATCAATGTGCTAGTTTATGTGGATGACTTAATTATTGCAGGAAATGATATAGAAGCCCTGAAAATTTTTAAAGCTTACTTAGGTGCATGCTTTCATATGAAGGATTTGGGAATCTTAAAATATTTTTTGGGGTTGGAGGTAGCTCGTAATCATGAGGGAATTTATCTATGCCAACGAAAATATGCGCTGGAAATTATTGAGGAAACAGGTTTATTGGGAGCCAAGCCTGCGGACTTTCCAATGGAACAACACCATAAGCTAGCATTGGTTTTTGGTACGCCAATTGAAGATCCAGAACCATATCAAAGACTTATCGGGCGGTTGATTTATTTGTCTGTGACTAGACCAGATCTTGCGTATTCTGTGCATATTTTGTCTCAGTTTATGCAACAACCATGTGAAGAGCATTGGGAGGCAGCCTTAAGGGTTGTTAGATATTTGAAGAAACATCCAGGCCAAGGTATTCTACTCCGGTCTGACAGTGAATTGAACCTGGAGGGATGGTGTGACTCGGATTGGGCAAGTTGTCCCCTTACCAGACGTTCTTTGACTGGATGGGTGGTGTTACTTGGCCTTTCTCCGGTGTCTTGGAAAACTAAGAAACAATCAACCGTCTCTCGCTCTTCTGCAGAGGCTGAGTATCGGCCTATGGCGGTTACTACATGTGAGTTAAAATGGCTCAAACAATTACTTGGTGATTTAGGAGTTAGTCACTCCAAAGGGATGTGATTATATTGTGATAGTCAATCAGCATTGCATATAGCTCAAAATCCTGTGTTTCATGAACGAACAAAGCATATTGAAGCTGATTGTCACTTTGTTCGTGATGCAGTGATGGCTGGAATTATTTGTCCCTTGTATGTTCCGACATCGGTACAATTAGCGGATATTTTTACAAAGGCCCTGGGAAAAGCACAATTTGAGTTCCTTCTTCGCAAGTTGGGCATTCGAGATCTTCACACTCCAACTTGAGAGGGGGTATTGGGATTATTGAGATATTATTGTTATTTATTTGACATTTATGTGCTGTTATTAGCTGTTGCAGTTACCTTATATTTAGGAGTCTTAGTTTGATTATAGCTCCAACTTTATGATTGGAATTCCTAAGATCAGTAGGTTTTTTAACAGAGTGTAAACAGATGGTCTTGTATTGTGCATATATAGTAATCCTAAAGAATGAATAGAGACAGAATTCACATAATACTTTTGTGGTGAAACTTAACAAATAGAAATAGTGGAGGAACTCTAGAATTGGATATCAGATTTCTTTTTAAAGGTGATTAGAAGTGGACAAAGTACATCATTTTGGTTTTATGCATGGGCGAGAAAAGAAGTTCCCAAGAACAGACTCAATATCACTTTTAGATTAATTAGTAATAAACAGGAGGCATTACTTCTTCCACCATTAGTTGTAAGGCACCACCCTATTTAAATCCAAAATTTCCCTTTACTAATCTGGATGTATATTTCTAGACACACTCATATACATCAAATCCATGAGTATATGAGTCACAAGCTCATTTTCCTAGAAGTGGATCCAGAGATTCATCTCCGTGATAAACCCATATGCACCACATCCATTCGTAATTATGCCACACCCTCATTTTTCCATAATTTAGTCTAGAGATGCATCTCTATAATAAAATATGTAAATAGACTTCCTTAATCACCCTTTAGGTATTAAATTTAAATATTTTTTAATAAATACACTGATGTAATAGACCATGTATTATAAATATACTATTATAATAAAAAAAAATTATGAATTAAACCATGCAATTATGCAATAAGATTAAAATGGCATATATTAGAATCAATCCATAATCCATAATACTATCAAAATGACAAATTACAAACCATAATACTATCCATAATCCCTAATAAAAATATTATCAAATACTATTGGGTATATCAGACACCTTGTTCCTTCTCTGCCTACTGTACTACATTGTTGTTCGTGACTTAGATAGAATGGCATCTATAGTGGCCCTCACAAAAGGGCCTTCTGAAAAAGTCTTCTCTCTATACCGACTCAGGCATAATCCATAATACGATGACATGCAGGTGAAACATAAACTACATGATATTCCCTAGCATGCTCTTCCTCTAATATCTCCTAAAGAGTTGGCCTTAGTAGATCTCTATAAGCATTTATTGTCATGTAAGGACGTGACACTCTAAATACTATTGGATGTAGCTGAATGCATTGTTCCATTTGCTAGAAGCTGACACACTTCGTGATTCATCTTGTATTAGATGATTAAATAAATCATCATACATCACATCTGCATCTATGCAAACCATAGTGGGAGGAGAATACACGAAGGATTCTCATGGAATGCCCTGCTGTTGCGGTGAAAATCGGATAACAAATTATTAATTAATTTGCATCATTTTCTTTTACAACCGAGTTTGATTTATCCAAAGGAAAGGTTCAAGATCGTTAGAAAAACCTAAGGTGAAGAGATCTAAGGTTCGGGGGTTGATTACGCTTAGGGAAGGTATTAGCACCCTAAACGTCCGTAGTACTCTACGGGAACCTCTTGTTAATGTTATCTTACGTTTGCTAAAGGTTCTATGCTAAAGTTTGAAACCCTAGGGGTTAGTATCTAAGTATACTCGATAAGGCATCGCACCTTACGCCTACGTATCCTCGGGAATAGAATCAGAGTATGCGTAGTTCTACTTCTACTGAATGATTGACTGTGGTCAATATTCAGAGGGGAAATGAGTGTAACATCATTGTAGAGTTTAAGAACTCTCTAAATCTAATTGTAATGGACCTATGTTATGTTTTAGTCAGTAGGGGAAGGTGATAAATTCATTAGGATGAATATCACTAAGAGTGTAAGAACTCTCTCCTAAAGCTAGTTGTAATTTCTATGGCTTTGATAAGGCTAAGAAATGAAGTTTTCTCCTAAGAGGTTACTTAGGTTAAGGTGGGGGCTATGACTTTAAGAGTCAACACTAATCACCTTCCTTTGGAATGGGGGGAAAAACAGTTGATAAGATAATATAACAATAGATAAAGACATGATAAAAGATAAGACATTGATGATAAGGTAAAAGCAACACAAGCATAAGGATGGCAAGATGTTTCATGACAAAGTATGGATAAGATGAACATGATTATTATAAGGACATATCAATATGCTTCAATCTTAAGGAACACAAACATATAGAATGCTCACAAAGATAAAGAGAAGGATATTAATTAAGGATGACATTTAAAGAATAAAATTCACATCAAAGTCAAGTATATGATAAATCAACATGGATAGATTAATTCAAGATTTAAACAAGCCATTAGTGAAGTAAAACCCCTAAAAGGTCAACAAAGATGATCAACAAATGATGTTAACAAATAATCCAAAGGTGATAATTTAATTAACAATTAATGACACAATGAAAATTAACATCACAACACAATTAAGATTAACATGTGATAACTAAAAGTTTAACAATTAAAATACAAATTGATAATTAAAGTTAAGACACAAGTTAATTAACAATTATCAAATAAAAGTAACATATATAGTGATTACCAATTAGCAATTACTTCACATATTAATTAATGATAATCAAATAAATAGTTAAGAAATAAACTATAAAATTAAATAACTATTTTTGGAGTTTTGAAATAAGAAAATAATAAAAGGTTTTCTAAAAAGATTAAAACAGAAAATAAAAATAAATAAGAAGGAGAGGTGCAGGGGGTGTATGAGTAAATTGGATTAGATAAGGAAAAAAAAAAAGGACATGATTTGGGCCAGAAAAAAATAGGGGGGTGGTAACAGCAATTGGGGCGCAAGGCCCAGGAGAGGAAAAGAGAAAAGCATCAGGCGAAATAAAAGAAAAAAGAAAAAGGGTTGATCCAAGGATCGAACCCGGGCATGGCAGGTGAAAGTCGAGGTTTTGTGCATGTGTGTGACCGTTGGGACGGCGTGTTTCATCTAGTTAATAAACGCTTCCAATAAAACATAAGCTAAGACAAACCATGAAAAATGCATTGAATGAAAAGCAACGCACGTGAATCTGGACAGAGTAGTAGTATGTGATATCAAATGGTCATGTTTTTTAAATGCACAACAAGACAAAACCAAGAGCCAGCCAATCAAAACGTAGACATGGAAATGAAAACATGCAACAGCAACAAACATCATTGTGTTCACTTAAAACATACAAACCAAACAATAAACTTCAACCAAACATAAACCTTCCATACACCATCAAATGACATGAAATAAAAGGCATAATTGAAGCATTTCAAACGTAGAACATGATGAAACCCTCAGTTGAACAAGATAGTGGCTCTAATATAAACAAGTGCAAGAGCAAACCAGGGTCTGAGATTGAGAACCAATTTTAAGAAAACGAAAGAAAAGTTTCTGTTTTTTTTTTTTTCAAAACAAACTAACATATTGAATCAAAACTTAACAACCAACCCAAAAATGTACCAAACCACAACCTCCTAAACTCAACCACGATGACATGAACAACAACAAAGGTTGGAACTCAAACTGATTCAGAAACAAAACAACAGCCAGCATCTTCAAACTATCATCTCAATAATCTCAAAGCAAAAATGGACATGGCAGAGGTATAAAAACAGACAAGGCATGATATCTTAAGAACAAAACTCTCATCCAATATATTCCAATGTCACGACAATGCAAGCATTCTCAAACGACCAAACTTCAACCATATTTCACCAGTAGTTTCAAGAAACAACATATAAACATACCAAAGAGTTTTACCAACATGACTGAATTTGTGTGTGAGCATGGTATTATGAGTTACGGGGCAATGAAAACAAATATGTCACAATAAAAGAAGTCCACATAAAATCGCATGTTGTAAATCTTGAGTAAAAAGAATCATTTTGAGATCATTTCAAACGTGAGTTTTTGACATGAGGAGTAGGAGCATAATGTAAGCCAGGTTATTAAAAATACATCCAACACAAACATTTACATCATTCAAATGATAACAGTGAACATCAAAAGAGATCAAGACTCTCAACATAACCTAAAGGTACTACAGAGTTCAACAACATTTGCATTAACTACACATGACCAAAAGCTTACCATTTCAAATATGGTTACACTTAAAACAACACACAGTGAGCGCAAAAAGAGGTTGGAGGTTTCCAAACTTCAGCATGATACAACACACACACATACATACCAACATTTCAAACATAGCTGCGCAAGAACCTCATATATGTTCAACATTTCTACTCATAAGTCAGGCACTTACATAGACGTTCATGATGTCATTCCAAGGTAACATACAACATTAATATTTCAAAACACACAAACTCATAAATAACCAAACAAAGCCAACATGCTTCCAATACAAGTTCAAACGTGATAATAAGGTTTAAACCAATAGGGCAGCCATGGATAAGTTAGAGCTTCTTAAATCAAACTCAACATAAGCAACTAACAAGATACATACCATAAGCACTTTAAACATTAAAAAAACAACAAAAAAAAGATGATCTAACATGTAGATAAAATGCAGTTAACATGGTATGATAAGCATGATAAATGAAAGTTTGAGAGACTTACCTTGTTCCCACGCAAGTAGGCAAGAGTTTCCCTTCCTTTTCCCAGCTAGCTCGTGTGCTCTTCCAAAGAAGCAAGTTTCAGAGTGTTTTTGGTGTTTGTTGTTGGTGAGAAATAAAGAGGGGAAGGGTCCTTTTTATAGGGGGTTCAGCTGGTCCATGGCCACAGTGCAATAGCTTTACACAAAAGAGAAATATCACGCATGGAGATATGGCATGGGGCTGTTCTGATCATAATATCATGGAGCCAAGTGAAGTTCTTTTTTGATGCCACTAGGTCAGAAAGTGTAGGGTATTTTGGTTTGTATCTAGTGGATTAAGGATGTACACGAGGGAACGGTTTGTGGTGGCTTGTAAATATTAACATGTTAATACAAAAGAGAAGGCACTTTGCAGTGTGTTTTAGGGGTGGTGGCAAGGTGAAAAGTTGGAAAAGATATACTAGGTCTGCAGAACATGTACTTGGAGAGAGTGGTTAAAATTTGAAATTCAAAACTGATGTGTTCTTGGTGCAAAAATCAGCTCGAGTAGCCATATTCCATGCATGATATCTCTTAATTGTGTGATCCAAATTTCATGCCCTTTGGTTCTAATGAAAGCTCATACATCATACTACAATGTTGGTGTTGGAAAGTAGTTGAAATGATGCCTTGAATTGGTAGAAAAATCCCTTGCAAGTCGTGTACACCAAGCTGCTAAAATGAACTTAGAAAATTTCTAAGTTATAGAAATTTGACAACTTCAAGTGCCCTTCTTTGGAAGTCCATAACTTGAGAATGGCTTATCTCATTGAGATGTTCCACATATGGTTGGAAAGCTCTCATCATTCTCTACAACTTTCATTTGGGACTCAAGTCTTGAATCCAAATGGAAATGGGTGAAAAATGGGGTTAAAGTTAGGAAAAAGTGTGGTGAAAAGTGCTGAAAATTTCTAAGTGTTGGTCAAAAAATCTTGCAAGCTTCATAACTCAAAAACCAAGCATTTTTAGACAAAAAGTCATATGGAACAAATTGAAGATCTTGGAAAGAGCTTTCCAATGAGCTTTGAGTCACTCCAATTGGGTGTGTGGTTTAGGAGTTATAGCCATTTCAAAATATGCTATTAGGAGAAAAATCTCACAAATGACACCTTCCTTGGTCAAAACCCTACTTCTCTTGCAAGAAACCTCATAAAACTTGATATGGATGCTTTGTATACCTCATGAGACATTATATGATGATTAGAACCATTAATACTTCATTTGGACTAAACTCCCAAAAGATTAGGGTTTCAGTCAAACCCTATTTTTGACTGTAAATGCACTGAGGTCAAATCTTGTAAACTTGCTTCTTCCTTCTCATCCAAAGGTCCTAGGAGACTCTTGAGGATGTTGATAAACCAATAGAATCAAGAATTAGGGTTTGGGAGTTGATCTTGATGAAAATCAGATCCATTGACTGATAAGTGTCACAGAAACCCTAATTTGGAGGCACAGAGATGCTGAGGCTCAAACTTCTCTTGTTGAGGACCCATAGATCTTGGATTCCTGTTGAATGATGTCTCTTGGATGTAGATGACCTTAGGTGGTAAGTGAACCACACAAATCTTGACTTGATAGAGCCAAATTCTCAGTGATTTCTTCAGAGCAAAACCCTAATTCCACAGTCCTTGTACTGGAGGTCTTTTTGTTGACTTGACTTGCTTCAAACAACTTGTGGAGCTTCATGGTGACATACAAACCTATTTGAACACAAGGAAACAAACTACAAGATATGGGTTAGCTCAAACAAATACAGGGATGCTCCTGAGATGCACAAAAGCTGGATGACATCTAAGGGTAAAAATTTAGGGTACAACAGTTGCCCCTATTTAAATAGTTTCACCAGATGGCACAAGGAACGGAGATTCCAGGGGCATCAAGGTGAAAGGAATTTAAATATATCAAACCAAAAATTTTTCCCTTAGATGGAATGCAAATGCAAAGGACAAGCGGCAGACACGCAAATGCTGACATGCCATGAACTTCTAAAATGATGATATGATGCTAGGAAGGATGCAAAAGATGCAGACAGACTGGACACCAAGGACAACGGGAAGCAAACACACAGAAAAAGCTTCGCCGGGGAAAGACGAAAACTAGTATCCACAAGAAAAACTCACTGGGGATACGGGTCAACCAACAAAAGAGACACACTGAGGAGACTCCAAAGAAACACTGGGGAAAAACCAAAAAACACTCCACTGGGGAAAGATCCAGGGGAGATAGACTACACAGGGAACAAAACAAACCCACACTCTTCCTGGGCACGAAACCAGAAAGAAAAGCCTGATCACTAGGGATCAGTCCAAAGGAGACAAACAACCAAACAAAGACTTCCTGGGGATCTCAAACTAAAGAGTTCAAAATGGGATCTTCAAGAAAAGCCAGGAAGACAGAGACAAACCCTACGCACCAGATAGGAGTCTTAAAGTTGAAGAAATTTGTTCCACGAAGATTAGCTTAAAGCAAGTTAGAAAATCAAGCTAAGGGTTCAATGTCCGACACGATTCGAACAAGAACTGTTTTAAAATAAAAAACAGTGTTTGACACGATTCAAACAAAGTCCCAGTTCAAGTTTGACACGATTCGAACAAGAACGGTTTTAAAACAAGAGTCAGTGTCCGACACGATTCGAACAAAGACTCTGTTCAGGTTTGACACTATTCAAACAAGAACAAGTTTAAGAAGACAATGCTTGACACGATTCAAACAAGGTCCAAGTTCAAGTTTGAAACGATTCAAACAAGAACAAGTTCAAGTTTGACACGATTCAAACAAGAACACACAAGACGATGCTTGACGCGATTCAAACAAAGTCCAAGTTCAAGTTTGACACGATTCAAATGAGAACAGACAAGACAACGCTTGACGTGATTCAAACAAATCCAAGTTCAAGTTTGACACGATTCAAACGAGAACATACAAGACAATGCTTGACGCGATTCAAACAAAGTCCAAGTTCAAGTTTGACACGATTCAAACGAGAACAGATAAGACAATGCTTGACGCGATTCAAACAAAGTCCAAGTTCAAGTTTGACACGATTCAAACAAGAACACACAAGACAAAGCTTGACGCGATTCAAACAAAGTCCAAGTTCAAGTTCGACACGATTCGAACAAGAACGGCCTTTTCAAAATCTTTAATGTTAAACTTCTTGGGGAACAGCAAAAGGTTTTAAAGATTCAAATCTGGCGCGCAAAGGTTAAGACTGAACAAGCACGACACAAAGCAGACCGAGAATGTCTTTACTTTATTGGGGAAATAAAGACAGGCACAACAAAGACCACAAGCAACGCAGAGCACAAAGATGCAAAGATGCTAGGGTATGATGCATATGCTTAGCTATATGCTAGAAACGACGCGAACGACGCAAAACAGGGAAGAAGAAACGAGAGCACAAGCCAACACCCAGAAATTCCAACATCGAGGATAACCGGGGTAAATCTTCTTTTCTTTGGAGATGGCAGATCCGTGTCAAAAATACAGTACTGTCTAATTCTTCTCGCACAAATTTGATTCCATAAAGCATCTTAATTCCAGAGTAAGACTTAGTTTATCTTTGTGTTTCCTTAAAACTTTCGCTTCCAAGACTCAGATGAAAATGACGAAGTCATTGTATTCAAAGACCAATAACAACTCTAGTGACTAAGAACTCCAGTTGTAGCAAAACTTGAGCTTCTCTGAGGATTCCTGCATAAAGAGCTGGGGTCAGGTACTCAAAGGTGAAAACCTAGCTTAGACAAATGTATTGGATATATTGGGAAAGCTCTTCTTCCTTATTGGGAAAATAAATCCATTGGGAATTTGAATTCAGCTGATGTAGCAACTTGATAGGGAGCTAACAAAATAATTATGCATTCCACTGGCATAACTACCATCTTTAAATCTCATCTTCCCCAGGCTAGACGGTCTATACGATAACAAGAGGATTTTATAGAAGAATTGGCATACAGGGTGTTTCAATATCTTCAAACTCTTGAAGAGATCTCAGCATAACTGCCCCAGATTAGGGGATGAATAATCAAAAGAATTTTACAGAAGAAATGAAATACTAGATGATTCAATATCTTCTAACTTGAATAATCAAAAGAATTTTATGGAAGAAATGAAATACCAGATGCTTCAATATCTTCCAACTTGAATCTTGACGTAGTTGTTTTTGTTCAGTTATACCAGATACTCAAACCATAGTAGAAATTATCGGGGATCGGATTTGCCCCTGCTGATGGGTTACTGAAGACAAAACTAGTCATAAGATGATCTCAAGAATATTTGCCCCAATATTCTGAATTTGCAGAATTCTGCCTCTGATTTGTCAACTCTTGGGATGGTGGATTGGTAAATCCTCACACTTGGTTGCCCCTGACTGAGTCAAATTTCCTTTATCAAGTTCAAATTATTGACTGACCGCGTTTGTTGGGATTCCTTGATATCGAATGGTATTGCAAACAAGCGTTGTTCATTAAAATTGGCAAAATTTAATGCAAAGTTTAATGCAAAGTTTAATGCAAAGTTTGAAAACAAAGCTTTGATAAAACGTACAGTGAAATGATTAAATAGACAAAACAAAGGTGGGTCTGACCAACACACAACAAAGATTATTAGGAGTCAGGTTACTCAACCTTGCTGTAGCATTCTTTTCAAAACATCCTTACCTCAATTAGGTCTTTTAGGGGTTGTAATGTGGTGTGGTTCATGGTTTATGAGACAAAAGATAAAGGCTCAAATCCTACACTCAGTTAACTCAAAATATACATTCAAATCTCCAAAAGTAGGAAGCCACTTGATTTGAAAGCTGACTGGCGCCTTATGTGAAACGCTCGTGTTTGAATGCATAACCGAGTTAAACTGGGAACTACCCTGCCCCCAAGGTTGAGATTATGGTTTTGTGCAAAGAAAGGAAACTTCTAGGCTTGAAAGGGGTTAACTAGGGATGAATTGAAACAATGCCTTATATCCTCGGCGAGGTTTAATTGAAAGTATACCACAGCAATTATGAACATGAGGTTTTCATCATCCTCCAATATCTTTGTTTAAACAAACAGTTAAAAAAAAAAGGGTGGAAAAGATATAGTTTTGCTTTTATGAAAATAAAAGTAAACGAGTGAAACGAATGGACTTAACCAAAAGATGCATAAATATTTCATTAACGTTGCCAATTTAAAGATACAACAAAGCTCATAAGCAAATATCCATACTGTTGCACCCCAAATTTTACCCTCAGATTTGTCTTTATCATATCATTTTTTTTTATCAGCAATCTTTCGTTTTTAGCCATTTTATAATTTCATTCTAGAATTTGCCTTATCTTAAATTTTATTTAGAATTTGACTAAAGTTTTTTTTTAGTTTAATTATAACTTAATTTTTCTTAATTTAGTTCACATTTTAATTAAAGTCAATTAGTTTAATATTTATTAATTTCATTTTCTTTTATTTTAATTTAGTGTTGAAATTATTTTAGTTTATATCTCTTTTCAGTTAACTTTAATTTTAATTATAACATAGATTTAATTAATTAGTCATTTAATCTTTTTAATCATTTTGTCTATTAGAAAACTTGTTACTTTTATTTATTTTTGGTATATTACAAGGTAAGAAGAAAGCATTTTCTTCACGTGCATATTGTGACCACACAAGTCCAACTTTGCAGCTACTATATAATATATTTAACAAATACTTTAGGTCTATTTCATTGAAATACTTTAGTGACCATTTGAAAAGAAGAAGCAATAGTGGTAATTTTCTTCCCACTCCAATCGTACGAACCAAAAACCAGTTCCCCACGCCAAAAGAAACAGCAACAACACATGCTGCCATACTCTACAACCGTACGAGCCTTTTGCCAGCTTTCTCTAACGTAAACCTGCAAACCGAACGGTCGAAATTCAAATGGCTTAGGAACAAGTTCTTATAAGAAGGAAAAGAAGAACAGGGGGTGAGGGGGGACGCAGGGAAACTACAAAAAGATCACGCATTCAAATCACAAATTTTAACATCCAAAACCACATTCATAACCAGAAGGAGTAACACAAAACCCATAAAGCCTAACCAGCCCAGAAAATTTCCCACAACCAAACTAACAACTTCGCCTTCAGCCTTCTCTTTTCACAGTCTCCACACAACTTATCAACTCACCATTCACCACCATTTCCACGCCCTGTGCACTCCGACACCACCATCCGCTTCAGCTCAATTTCAATCCACCTCCAACATAACATCCACTCTATTTTAATCATCACACAACATGTAAATTCAAATTCATGTTTCAGCAATATCTTGTAATACATATACACAAACCGTGTGAACACCACCCCCTACAAAGTGCGAGCAACACAACCTGTAACTTCCACCCTTCACTTATCCTCTCTTCATCGCAAACCCTTCTCAAACCCTCACCCCTGTTTCTCACATTCTCCTCCCAACCATTACAACCCTTCCCTTTCTTTCTCACTGTAAGAACCAGAACCTCACTTCAACCTTCATAGTCCTCAACACCTTCAAAACATTTGTTTCTTTTCCTCACAACAACAACCCACTTCACAAATACATAACCTAGAAATCACAATCAAAACCATTTCAACGTCCCCGTTTCTCAATCAAGAACGCGAACTCGTAGAACCAACAACAACCAAACACTTTTCCAATCTCCAATCACACCACTCAGCCGACTCTTTCCATCCCGAAACCGTGTACCTCCATTCAACAACAACCCTTCGCTAACTCACCCTCAACATCAACACCAATCACCTTCAATCTCTCGCTTACACCAAACACAAACCACCATTTTTTTCAGTCAAAACCTTCACCTATCCTCTTTTCGTCAAACCAACTCAAAACCACACAAACCCATACCTTCAAACCGACTTCCTTCAACCACCATCATCCTCCTTCAAATTTCCCAAAACATACCCAATCGAACACCAACCGAATCAGAGATTGAGAAGAAGAGAAATTTTGGGTGAACCTAAACTGACGAAGACTTGATACTAACCGGAACCGGGCGGATAAGTTGATCGAGAACGAAGAAGGTTACCGCGAACATCACTCGCGCAACTACAACAACAACCGACATCAATCGCCGTCGCAAATGAGAAGCAGAATCGAGTAGAAGAAGAACTGAAACAGTGATTTGGAAGGAGATTCGAGAGGCCACGCGATCTCGTAAGCAAGAGAACCGAGGTTTGTGTGTTTTTCATGAAGGTCATGTTTTGACTCCTGTTGGTATGCGAATGAATCCTTTTTTATTTATTTACTGAAGTGGCGGCTATGTATCTTAGGTTGTGCAAAACACCTTTCCTCTAGAACAAATCCAACCGGGTTTTGATCCTGAGACCCGACCCACTGTTTTAACCTGACCCAGTATCCCACAGACGGCCCATACGCTTCAATCCAGGCCCGTGTTTTTTCTTTTCAAACTGCACCCCTTTTTTAATTAGAGTTTAGCTTGTTTAGGTAATTAGTTTTTTCCTAAATAGCTTAGTTTTTAGATTTAGGTTTTTTAGTTTTGCTGGTTAATTAAGTCTTTTAGGATTAGCTTTAATATTAGAATTGATTTTAGAATTAAGAATTAGAGATAACTTAATTCTAGATGTAGTCTTTAGTTTTAAGAAAAACTTCTAGTTTAATTAATTTTTTTAGTTTCTAGTTAGAAATCTTTTTAATTTATCTTTTAATCTAGAATTTAGAGTTAAGCTTTTAGTTTTAATTGATTAGTTTTTTTTTTAATTAGAACTTAATTTAGTCTTATTTATTTGCTTAGTTTTAGATTATATCTTATTGGGTTCTTAGACTAATCATGACCTTTCCATATTTTCATTTGGTTCCCTAATATTTATTTTTTAAATCTTACTGCACTCACTTTACATATTGTTGTTTATCATACACTTGTCCCTCTTTTGCCTATACCTTATTCCAAAGGAAGGTGAATAGTGTTTACTCTTAAAGTCATAGCCCCCATGTCAACCTAAGTAACCTCTTAGGAAGAAACTTTGTTTCTTGGCCTCATCAGAGCCATAGAAATTACAACTAGCTTTAGGAAGAGTTCTTCAACTCTTAGTGATATTCATCATAATGAATTTATCACTTTCCCCTACTGACTAAACTTCAACATAGGTCCATTTCAACTAGATCTAGAGAGTTCTTAAACTCTACAATGAGCTTGTACTCATTTTCTCTCTGAATATTGACCATAGTCAATCGTTCAGTAGAAGTAGAACTACGCACACTCTGATTCTATTCCCGAGGATACGTAGGCGTAAGGTGCGATGCCTTATCGAGTATACTTAGATACTAACCCCTAGGGTTTTCAGACCTTTAGCATAGAACCTTTAGCAAACATAAGATAACATTAACAAGAGGTTCCCGTAGAGTACTACGGACGTTTAGGGTGCTAATACCTTCCCTAGGCGTAACCAACCCCCGAACCTTAGATCTTTCCCTTTAGGTTTTTTTAACGATCTTGAACCTTTCCTTTGGATAAATCAAAGTCGGTTGTAAAAGAAATATGATGCTAGTTAATTAATAATTTGTTATCCGATTTTCACCGCAACACATACAATAAAAGGAAATACAACTGAAATACAAAACACAACCAACTTTGGCGAATCATCTCAAAGATCTTAGTTTCCGGGTCCGAACGGGGAAACGTCTTCACCAACAATCACTTGCTCTTTGTGGTATCGAACTTTGAGAGGTCTTGCAGGTCCTTTACCTTTTGCTTCGAAAGTTGAGGTACCGGCGTCTGAAGTACCTTCCTGAGGTTTCAGATTCTTCAGCAAGCTCATCAGCTTCTCTTCAAATTCCTTGCATTCTTCAATGGGATGTCCGAAAGTCCCAGTGCGAAATTTGCATTCAGTCCTTGGGTGGTCTTCTTCGAAGATCAAGTCCTTGTCGTGGATCAGCTCTTGCACAAAATATTCTAACGCTCGGCAATTGTCCAAATCATGCCCTTCAGCTCCCTTATGGAATTCACAGGTTAGGTCGGGATCATACCAAGGTCCCTGGAAAGGTGTGAGAAGTCGTGGAGTTACCAGCTTGTTCTTCATCAGTAGCGGGAAGAGTTTGCTCAATGGTACCGGGATAGGCTGGTGGTTAAATTTTCCTCTCTTGGCAGCACACTTCTTCTTATCTTGAGGAGAAACACACGTTGGGGACTGAAAACCCCTCTTTGTAAACACTTGACGTTTGGATGCAGGAACAGGACCAACGTTCGGCTGGCATGAGGCTTCTTCAAACACAAATTCTGGATACGAGATATCCTTAGGAGATGGCAAAGGATAGCTGATTTGAATGCCTTGTGGTGAAAATGATAACATATTGGAGTCAAGCAGAGTCTGAACCTTGTCTCTGAGTGCTCTACAATCTTCAGTTGAATGCTTCTGTGCCCCGGCATGGTAGTCACAACGAATGTCGGTGTCAAGGCCCGACGGGTCTGGAAAAGACGTTGGATCTCTCTCTTCTGGCACTATCAATCCACTTTTGATCAAAATTGGCAATAGCTGACTGTATGTCATTGGCAATGGAGTGAAATTCCCCTCTGGCTTCCTTGGCCTCTGTCGTTCACGCTGATGTGGCACACGAGCGCTCTTGAAAGCTGGTTTGACGGGATGAATGTAATTCTCACTTTTCAACAGAGTTTCCAGAACCCAATTCATCTGGAACTTGAGGATCCTATCCTCCTCTCCCATTTCCTTCTAGTACTCCACAATCCCCTCAATCGCTGTCAGCGTGACCTTCATAGTTTCCAGAAACTGCTCCATTCCTCTTTGGAGCTCTCTCAATTCATGGTTGACTCTGTCCATTTCACAGTATCGTTCAGACATCCTTTGTCGAGTTTGGACTTGGGTGTTGGCGTTTGGAAAATCAAGGTGACGGGTTCTGAAGAGAACAAGACGACAATAAGACGCGGAAGAATGCACATGCACATGCAAGGATGCAAAAGAGGATGCACATGCAAATGCAAGCAAAACTATCAAGAAACCAAAGAAATTTTGCAAATAATATAGATAACAGACTCTTGATAAAACAACTTCTTCATTCAAGAGTTTGGCGAACATTACATCTGGAGCAGGGTATTCTCATACTCCAAGTACATAAGTAGAAATACATCAAAATGGAAAGGTACAACGGTAACATAAATGTCAACAATAACGCTAGAAATTGAATCTGCCGGTTGATGATCCTTCTCCTCCATTGATTACTCTCATTATTTTGATGATGCGCTCCTTTGTTTCCTCCTTTGTGAGAACCAACTCTCCTAATTCCTCCATCATCTTCTGCTTTGTCTTGGTAGGGGATTCATGGTGAGGACGTGGCTTCATCATTACACAGGCTATGTCACGAGACCATTGCAAATGAGCCTCTGTGACCGGGCATTCAGCCTTCCAGAGTTGTCTGTTAATCTGGCACCAAGCGCGCCTCAAACGCATCTTTATTTTATAACCTTCCCTTTTATCATAGAACATCATCTGCATGTCTTCGTCACTTGGAATTCCTTCCTTCAGATGACCCAGCTGACGGCGTGCGAGGACAGGGTTGTAATTAATACAATCGTTTCTTCCCATGAGAGGCACGTTGGGGCAATCCCCACAGCTGTGGATTATGGTAATTCCCTCGTCGGTTGAATCATACCATTCGATGTCGGTATGCTTCAGTTCCATCAGTTTCCTAGACCAAATCTTACAGTCCTCAACTTCCCAGAAAGTTGGAGTCTTCGGCAGATAAGAAACGAACCACTTGTAAAAGAGGGCCACGCAGCAAACAATTGGCCCACAGCCTCTTGTATATCTGGTCTGTATGGAATGGTAAATATCATCCAGCAGCGTCGGGACTGGATTGTTGACTGCAAAAAGCTGAATAGCCTGGGTGTCCACAAAATCCTTGGCATTTGGGAACAAAAACAGACCATATATCATCAGTGCTAGAGTTGATTCAAACAAAGCTTCACTCCCCCTATTCTTGAAGTACAGAGCTTTTTCCACCAAGAACTGGGCTGGCAATCCACGCTTTCCTCCCTTGTTGGTCAAGTTGGCTTGGATATCAGATAGTCTGATTCTAGTTACTCTGGCGATGTCTCTGGCCGATGGCGCTTCTTCGATTCCAGAAAAGATGGGAGCTTCTCTGATTGGAATTCCTATCATGGCCAAGAACTCTTCCAAGTTTGGCACTAACTAGAATTCAGGGAACAAGAAACAGCGGTATGCCGGATGATACAGTTGGACCAAGACTTCAAGAGGCCCCACAGTTATTGGTGTCTTCATCAGTGGTATGACACACCCATATCTGTCAGCGAAGGCTGACTGGTCTTCGATCATTTCTCCTAACCATAACAGACGATCCACCTCTGGTAATTCAAAGTAGTAAGGCCAAACTCTTTTCCCTATAGCATCCATCTCTACAAAATCTGCAAAACAAGATTAGTAACTTGATAGCTTAGTAACAATGCAAAATGCAATGCAAAGTTTCATGGAATTCAGACACTTGCGCAAAATATCGGAGAAATATCAAAAGACCTCATTTCATTAAATAAAAGTGAATTACAATAGTTGATACACTTTCAAAAAACCCTAAACATGAAGCTAAATAAAAGCTAGAAAGTCCTAAGGAGATTCTCCCAAGAGTTGTAGCTTGAGTCTTCCGATTTCTTCCTCCATTTGATCTCTTTCTGGGACAAGGTTGTCAAGAATGGATTTCCAAGCGGGAGGCTGAGTGCTTGAGGAACTTGGATCTTCTTGGGCCTTTCTCTTCTTGTAGGAGAGTGACTCATCACTCTTGATCTGCAGTTGCTTCTGGAGTTCCATATTTTCTTCAACGACTACTTGATACTTGAGCTTTCAGGCTTCCTCGGACCGCTGGGTCTGTCTCAATGATATCTCTAACTCCTCTTCCATTGACATGAAATACAGAATAGGTTCTTCTTTCATGGGAATTGGTTCCTCCCTCTTGTATGGCATCTTCAATTCAATGGCTCGCTTGCGGACCCACTGAAGATATGGTTCCAAAGAAACACAATTGGGTTTTCCCAAGAAGCTATTTTCTCTTTTACACTTGTTATCCCAGGCTTTTAAGATTAAATCCCTTTGTTCTTCTTTCCTATCATACTCCTCAAAATAAATTCCCTCTACATGGATGCTTAGAGGTTTATCCTTCATAGGGTATCCTAATTGACGACGTGCCAACACCGGATTGTAACTGATTCCACCTTTGATCCCAAGAAGGGGCACGTTGTTATACGGGCCACAACTGTCTGTTATTGAGATTTTGTCGTACACTCGATTGTACCAGTCAATGTCTGCATAAGAAAGGGCCATAATCTTCTTAGACCACCATCCCTTCTTAGGATCCTAAAATGCACCTTTCTTTGGTAAGTGTGAAACGAACCATCTATATATCACAGGAATGCAGCAAGTGATATGTCCATTACCATGGGCATTTTTTGTATGGAGTGAGTGGTAGGCTTCAGCAAGTAAGGTAGGTACAGGATTCTGCTTTAGGAAAATTTTGATTGCATTTAAATCCACGAAGTTGTCAAAGTTCGGGAACAAAAAGAGTCCATAGATGAGTAGAGCGAAAACAGCTTCAAAGGCGACCTTGTTGGAATGTTTAGCGAAGTAACGGGCTTTTTCAAATAGGAACTTAGCAGGCAATCCAAAAATTCCTCCCTTGGAGATTAAGTTTTCTTTGATGTCAACTAATTCCAAGTGAGTCTCCTTAGCTATCTTTTCCTCTTTTGGGTCTCTGTTGAAGATGGGAAATGGAGAATCGTCCTTGACGGGTAAACCAACTATCTGAGAATATTCTTCAAGTGTAGGCAAGAGTTGATAGTCGGGAAAGGTGAAACAATGATATTTTGGATCATAGAACTGAAGCAAAGTTGAAAGGAGTCCTTCATCAACACTTTTTGTCAACAATATCCACAAATTCCCATATCTGTCTTTGAATCCTTCGGGGTCTGTTAACAAATCTCCCAATCTCCTTAGGTCATCCAACTTAGGGTTCTTGGAAGTGTATTTCACTGTTTTCCTTCTAAATTCGTCCATGATATTTCTGTGACATTAAAAAGAAGTCTGAGTTCCATGAAATTGATATTCTTATGCTTATGCTATATGGATGCAACAAACACAAACAAAAACAAATACAAGCACATAAAGGTTTGGGTTAAGAAGTGTGGAGCCAAGGTTCACCCTCCCATTGGTATGTACTATGGTTTTTACCTGCCGAACAAGGTTCTAATGGGTTCCCAGAGTCTACGATCCATCTTTCGGATTTTGTCGACTTCCCAGATGACTTGGTAATCAACAAAATTCTCAAGAGAAACTCGTCTGAGTGTAGTATCGCATGACAACCAATTCAGAAATAGACTCCATCATGGTCACCGCACTACATCTAAAAGGCTTATGTGGGGTTTGGTAACTACGGTTCTCAACCTCAATGGCACATACATTGAGAGTAGCACGTTTTCACGAAAAGGATCGTTCAACATGACTAAACTCTCAAGAAGGCCTAAGCTGAGTGATGGTGTCTCAAGTTAACTTTTTCAGGAATCGACTCCTTCAAAGCCCCCTTGAATATACCATCGTCCTATCATAAGTGCACTCGAAATCCGGGTATAGGATTTATCTCACTCATAGATATCAACCCAAATCAAACAGGATAATCAAAACAAGAACAGACATACAAGTATATAAGCAGGTATAACATACATAAGCATATATAAGTAAATAAGCAAACATGAATAAAAAACAAGATAGGCTTAACCCTCTTAGGAAAGGACCAGCAGTAGGTCTAACTGTCCCCAGTGAAGTCGCCATTTCTGTTGCGGTAAAAATTGGATAACAAATTATTAATTAATTTGCATCATTTTCTTTTACAACCGACTTTGATTTATCCAAAGGAAAGGTTCAAGATCGTTAGAAAAACCTAAGGGGAAGAGATCTAAGGTTCGGGGGTTGATTACGCTTAGGGAAGGTATTAGCACCCTAAACGTCTGTAGTACTCTATGGGAACCTCTTGTTAATGTTATCTTACGTTTGCTAAAGGTTCTATGCTAAAGTTTGAAGCCCTAGGGGTTAGTATCTAAGTATACTCGATAAGGCATCGCACCTTACGCCTACGTATCCTCGGGAATAGAATCAGAGTATGCGTAGTTCTACTTCTACTAAATGATTGATTGTGGTCAATATTCAGAGGGGAAATGAGTGTAACCTCATTGTAGAGTTTAAGAACTCTCTAAATCTAATTGTAATGGACCTATGTTATGTTTTAGTCAGTAGGGGAAGGTGATAAATTCATTAGGATGAATATCACTAAGAGTGTAAGAACTCTCTCCTAAAGCTAGTTGTAATTTCTATGGCTTTGATAAGGCCAAGAAATGAAGTTTTCTCCTAAGAGGTTACTTAGGTTAAGGTGGGGGCTATGACTTTAAGAGTCAACACTAATCACCTTCCTTTGGAATGGGGGGAAAAACATTTGATAAGATAATATAACAATAGATAAAGACATGATAAAAGATAAGACATTGATGATGAGGTAAAAGCAACACAAGCATAAGGATGGCAAGATGCTTCATGACAAAGTATGGATAAGATAAACATGATTATTATAAGGACATATCAATATGCTTCAATCTTAAGGAAGACAAACATATAGAATGCTCACAAAGATAAAGATAAGGATATTAATTAAGGATGACATTTAAAGAACAAAATTCACATCAAAGTCAAGTATATGATAAATCAACATGGATAGATTAATTCAAGATTTAAACAAGCCATTAGTGAAGTAAAACCCCTAAAAGGTCAACAAAGATGATCAACAAATGATGTTAACAAATAATCCAAAGGTGATAATTTAATTAACAATTAATGACACAATGAAAATTAACATCACAACACAATTAAGATTAACATGTGATAATTAAAAGTTTAACAATTAAAATACAAATTGATAATTAAAGTTAAGACACAAGTTAATTAACAATTATCAAATAAAAGTAACATAGTAATTAACAATTAGCAATTACTTCACATATTAATTAATGATAATCAAATAAATAGTTAAGAAATAAACTATAAAATTAAATAACTATTTTTGGAGTTTTGAAATAAGAAAATAATAAAAGGTTTTCTAAAAAGATTAAAACAGAAAATAAAAATAAATAAGAAGGAGAGTCGCAGGGGGTGTATGAGTAAATTGGATTAGTTAAGGGAAAAAAAAGGACATGATTTCGGCCAGAAAAAAATAGGGGGGTGGTAACAGCAATTGGGGCGCAAGGCCCAGGAGAGGAAAAGAGAAAAGCATCAGGCGAAATAAGAGAAAAAAGCAAAAGGGTTGATCCAAGGATAGAACCCGGGCATGGCAGGTGAAAGTCAAGGTTTTGTGCATGTGTGTGACCGTTGGGACGGCGTGTTTCATCCGGTTAATAAACGCTTCCAATAAAACATAAGCTAAGACAAACCATGAAAAATACATTGAATGAAAAGCAACGCACGTGAATCTGGACAGAGTAGTAGTATGTGATATCAAATGGTCATGTTTTTTAAATGCACAACATGACAAAACCAAGAGCCAACCAATCAAAACGTAGACATGGAAATGAAAACATGCAACAGCAACAAACATCATTGTGTTCACTTAAAACATATAAACCAAGCACTAAACTTCAACCAAACATAAACCTTCCATACACCATCAAATGACATGAAATAAAAGGCATAACTGAAGCATTTCAAACGTAGAACATGATGAAACCCTCAGCTGAACAAGATAACGGCTCTAATATAAACAAGCGCAAGAGCAAACCAGGGTCTGAGATTGAGAACCAATTTTAAGAAAATGAAAGAAAAGTTTCTGTTTTTTTTTTAAAACAAACTAACATATTGAATCAAAACTTAACAACCAACCCAAAAATGTACCAAACCACAACCTCCTGAACTCAACCACGATGACATGAACAACAACAAAGGTTGGAACTCAAACTGATTCAGAAACAAAACAACAGCCAGCATCTTCAAACTATCATCTCAATAATCTCAAAGCAAAAATGGACATGGCAGAGGTATAAAAACAGACAAGGCATGATATCATAAGAACAAAACTCTCATCCAATATATTCCAACGTCACGACAATGCAAGCATTCTCAAACGACCAAACTTCAACCATATTTCACCAGTAGTTTCAAGAAACAACATATAAACATACCAAAGAGTTTTACCAACATGACTGAATTTGTGTGTGAGCATGGTATTATGAGTTACGGGGCAATGAAAACAAATATGTCACAATAAAAGAAGTCCACATAAAATCGCATGTTGTAAATCTTGAGTAAAAAGAATCATTTTGAGATCATTTCAAACCTGAGTTTTTGACATGAGGAGTAGGAGCATAATGTAAGCCAGGTTATTAAAAATACATCCAACACAAACATTTACATCATTCAAATGATAACAGTGAACATCAAAAAAGATCAAGACTCTCAACATAACCTAAAGGTACTACAGAGTTCAACAACATTTGCATTAACTACACATGACCAAAAGCTTCCCATTTCAAATATGGTTACACTTAAAACAACACACAGTGAGTGCAAAAAGATGTTGGAGGTTTCCAAACTTCAGCATGATACAACACACACACATACATACCAACATTTCAAACATAGCTGCGCAAGAACCTCATATATGTTCAACATTTCTACTCATAAGTCAGGCACTTACATAGACGTTCATGATGTCATTCTAAGGTAACATACAACATTAATATTTCAAAACACACAAACTCATAAATAACCAAACAAAGCCAACATGCTTCCAACACAAGTTCAAACGTGATAATAAGGTTTAAACCAATAGGGCAACCATGGATAAGTTAGAGCTTCTTAAATCAAACTCAACATAAGCAACTAACAAGATACATACCATAAGCACTTTAAACATTAAAAAAACAACAAAAAAAAGATGATCTAACATGTAGATAAAATGCAGTTAACATGGTATGATAAGCATGATAAATGAAAGTTTGAGAGACTTACCTTGTTCCCACGCAAGTAGGCAAGTGCTTCCCTTCCTTTTCACAGCTAGCTCGTATGCTCTTCCAAAGAAGCAAGTTTCAGAGTGTTTTTGGTGTTTGTTGTTGGTGAGAAATAAAGAGGGGAAGGGTCCTTTTTATAGGGGGGTTCAGCTGGTCCATGGCCACAGTGCAATAGCTTTACACAAAAGAGAAATATCACGCATGGAGATATGGCATGGGGCTGTTCTGATCATAATATCATGCAGCCAAGTGAAGTTCTTTTTTGATGCCACTAGGTCAGAAAGTGTAGGGTATTTTGGTTTGTATCTAGTGGATTAAGGATGTACACGAGGGAACGGTTTGTGGTGGCTTGTAAATATTAACATGTTAGTACAAAAGAGAAGGCACTTTGCAGCGTGTTTTAGGGATGGTGGCAAGGTGAAAAGTTGGAAAAGATATGCTAGGTCTGCAGAACATGTACTTGGAGAGAGAGGTTAAAATTTGAAATTCAAAACTGATGTGTTCTTGGTGCAAAAATCAGATCGAGTAGCCATATTCCATGCATGATATCTCTCAATTGTGTGATCCAAATTTCATGCCCTTTGGTTCTAATGAAAGCTCATACATCATACTACAATGTTGGTGTTGGAAAGTAGTTGAAATGATGCCTTGAATTGGTAGAAAAATCCCTTGCAAGTCATGTACACCAAGCTGCTAAAATGAACTTAGAAAATTTCTAAGTTATAAAAATTTGACAACTTCAAGTGCCCTTCTTTGGAAGTCCATAACTTGAGAATGGCTTATCCCATTGAGATGTTCCACATATGGTTGGAAAGCTCTCATAATGCTCTACAACTTTCATTTGGGACTCAAGTCTTGAATCCAAATGGAAATGGGTGAAAAATGGGGTTAAAGTTAGGAAAAAGTGTGGTGAAAAGTGCTGAAAATTTCTAAGTGTTGGTCAAAAAATCTTGCAAGCTTCATAACTCAAAAACCAAGCATTTTTAGACAAAAAGTCATATCGAACAAATTGAAGATCTTGGAAAGAGCTTTCCAATGAGCTTTGAGTCACTCCAATTGGGTGTGTGGTTTAGGAGTTATGGCCATTTCAAAATATGTTATTAGGGGAAAAATCTCACAAATGACACCTTCCTTGGTCAAAACCCTACTTCTCTTGCAAGAAACCTCATGAAACTTGATATGGATGCTTTGTATACCTCATGAAACATTATATGATGATTAGAACCATTACTACTTCATTTGGACCAAAATCCCAAAAGATTAGGGTTTCAGTCAAACCCTAATTTTGACTGTAAATGCACTGAGGTCAAATCTTGTAAACTTGCTTCTTCCTTCTCATCCAAAGGTCCTAGGAGACTCTTGAGGATGTTTATAAACCAATAGAATCAAGAATTAGGGTTTGGGAGTTCATCTTGATGAATATCAGAGCCATTGACTGATAAGTGTCACAGAAACCCTAATTTGGAGGCACAGAGAGGCTGAGGCTCAAACTTCTCTTGTTGAGGACCCATTGATCTTGGATTCCTGTTGAATGATGTCTCTTGGATGTAGATGACCTTAGGTGGTAAGTGAACCACACAAATCTTGACTTGATAGAGCCAAATTCTCAGTGATTTCTTCAGAGCAAAACCCTAATTCCATAATCCTTGCACTGAAGGTCTTTTTGTTGACTTGACTTGCTTCAAACAACTTGTGGAGCTTCATGGTGACATACAAACCTATTTGAACACAAGGAAACAAACTACAAGATATGGGTTAGCTCAAACAAATGCAGGGATGCTCCTGAGATGCACAAAAGTTGGATGACATCTAAGGGTAAAAATTTAGGGTACAACACCTGCATAAATCCAAACTAACGCATGACTCCCACCGGCAGATGTGGATACATCAGATATGACCCATAAGCCAAGTGTTCGAGGAGCCATGCCTGAAATGGTATAGATGTATTATTAGCAATGGTGTAGTAAAAGTGTTATAAAAATTGTACAATAACAGTAAAGGTGCAAATATATATTATTGTAAACAACGTGCAGCTAGCTGTCATCTGTTTGGTCTTTCAAAGACAACTTTCAGCTAACTTCGAGTATGGATGTACTCATGAATCCCCTCAAAGTCAATAAAGTATCTGAGGTAAACCACATCGATGTAATAAGCATTCTTTTCCACAAATATGGATGTGTCAACCAAGTACATGAGGTATGACCTCAATACACATACTTTATAATACATAATCTATGCATCATACCAAATGGCATCCAGTGCCGCAACCAGGTGGTGTACATACAACTTCTCTAGAAA
Source organism: Lathyrus tuberosus (assembly GCA_022829125.1). Taxonomy (NCBI): domain Eukaryota; kingdom Viridiplantae; phylum Streptophyta; class Magnoliopsida; order Fabales; family Fabaceae; genus Lathyrus; species Lathyrus tuberosus. The sequence goes on along the minus strand of JALAZF010000033.1, from coordinate 21,703,742 downwards.
TTCGAATCTAGCATGATACCCTCTAGTGTCTTCTAGCTCCTTTAAGGAATGATATGGATCAACTCTCAAATAGGTCATCATCATCTCCAATGCATCAGGTCTGATCATTTTGGAGTGGTTTAATAAGCTTCCCTGGATCGGAAGAAATAATAGGGATGGCACATCATCCCGTGTAATGGACATCTCACCATGTGAAAGATGATGACATTTTAGAGTGTCGTCTCTCAACTAACGTTGACTGTACCATGGATAATAGTAGAATAATCGATCGTGCATGAATCTCACAGCCCATATAATTGAATGGCATCATGAAACCACTGTTCCTCAGATTGTTGCAGCCTTGCAATCTTCCTACCATGGTTGATGCATTTTAAAGCATCATGATATTGCAAAAAATACATCATCATGAGAAAGTTCAATATTATAACACATGTGTTTCAAATAATAAACACAAATAAAATTTACCTATTCATCCTACATGTTCCATACAACATGGTTTGCATGCAAAGGTAGTAGTGAAGTATCTTAGGGGTCTCATACAAATTCCTCAGAAATGGTAGCATCGGCAGCATGTGCTTCAACTTGGACTGGTGGGGCTTTCGGGCCAGCACTAGGTGACCCTTGCCTCCGTGAAAACGAAGCCGAAGACACCGTAACCCCAAAAGTTGATACATCCGCATTACATGAATTGACACCAACCGGTGGTCGTGAGAGTCGGGCTCTTTCCCTCCAAATAGATGAATGTTGGGATAAGCTACTGAGCCTCATTCAATCTTGGTTGTTAGACATGTTACCTATAATTAAACCTGACAAAGTAGAAAAAATCAAACCCTGCTAAAAGACATTCAAAATCAAATCAAACAATGCAAACATACAAAATACGGAAGTGCGTTTTTGTATTTATAGAAAATCAAATTATGAAATAATACGGAAGTGCACTTCCGTAGTTACCTTAACTCAGAAAACACAATAATATAGAAACATAAGGAAACGAAAAAATGAAGGGAAAAAAACATATTGCTTAGTAAACTACCTAACACTGAGTGTAACTACCTATATATTGATATATTACACGACCTAATGTTCCTATTTCTTAATGCAGGTAAAGAAAATCAAATGTGAAAAAAAAACTTGGAATGAAAACTTATCAAATGTGTAGTTGATATTGAAGCACTTGGATTGATTGGATGTTGAGAAGTAATTGGCAAACCACTTGGATTGAATGGAGTAGAAATGAAACTTGGAATGATTAAAAAATTTGGGGTACTAGAGAAATTAATTGAGAAGAGTTTTGGTGTGTTTTGCTGGAAATGAGGAAAGGAAAAGATTTGGCGTAAATTAAACTGAGAATTCGTCCAGAGATGTACTTTTGTATTTTATACATATATGCATATTCGTACTATCTTTTGGCAAAAATAAAAATGTAGCGCACTTGCAAATGGATGTGATGTGGAACAAAGTGCTTCCGAAAGTGTATTTCCAAATTTCAATAACATTTTAAGTTTTTCACAAAAGTACGTGAGTATTCCTAAAAATGAAAAAAATAAGGGTTAATACCCCTTTTGGCCCCTGCCATATAGGCGAAATCCCAAAAACAACCCTGTAAAAAAAAAACACAGATTCCATCCCTGCCATTTGTAGATTCCCTCGTTTTGCCCACTGAGTGGATTTGGTCAACCATATTGATGACATGGCGCGCTTAGTTGGAATTTTATTTATTTTTTATTTATTTAATTACACGCGTGGCATTTTTATTAATATTTTAATATTTAATATTTTTTTTTTTTTTTTTTATTTTTTTTTTTTTTTTTTTATTTTTTTTTTTATTTTTTTTTTATTTTATTTTTTTATTTTTTAATTTTTTTAATTTTTTTTTTAATTTTTTTAAATTTTATTTTAATTTTTTGTTTTATTTTGTTTTATTTTTTTAATTTGTTTTTATTATAATTTTTTTAATTTTATTCTTTTTTTTTATTTTTTTTCGTTTTTATTTATATATTTTTTATATTTATATATATATTTTTTTTTTCGTTTTTGGACCTAATTTTTATTTTTAATTCTATTTTAAACAAATTGTTCTTTTAAAAATTAGTTTCATTATACTAATCCATTTATTTCAATTTATTACCATACTAATCCATTTATTCTCATACTAATTTCAATTCAACAATACTTATGAGTGATTTATTACCATTATAACTCCACTCATCAACCATCTTTATAACCTCTCTCCACTTCTTTTTTTTTTCGTTACAATATTGTTTCATTTCTTCTCCATTGTTTTCAATACTCATCAACCATCCAAAACTCAATACAAAGCATACTCATAACACAACAATACCACACACCCTAATAAACAAGAATCTCAAGCTCTCATCACTCTCCACATCCTCATGAAAATGGTAACTTGCTACTGCCATGTTCACACCATAAGTTGGTAACTTACTATATCATTATCCTTACAGACAAACATTTGAATGTGAAAACGTCATTTATTGATGATAAAGTAAGCAAACAAAAACATCAAAGCCCTACAGACAAACATCACTACGTCTTGGGCAGAACGTAGGATTTTACACAAACAGAAAACAAAGGCAATTACTCTTGATGGGTCACTTGGATGACTTTCTCAGACGACCAATTGCATAGACTTTTACCGGGAGTGCAGGGGCGGATCCACTCATCCATGTCGCAATCACTATCCCCCTCATCATCAATGGCATTAACCCGATTAAAGAAGACACCAGAACTTGTGAACTGGACTGGACCATAAAACTTAGGAGGCTCTTGAGCTCGTCGGGGTGGCTTATATCCCAGTCCATAAGTATTCTGCTTCACCTGAACATTAATGACTTGGCCCCACTTCTGGGAATCACCAGCTTCAACTACAGCGCGTGCATCTTTGAAAGAAGACATTGAAACTTCTGGCTGATTTACCACCTCGGGTTGATTAACCACCTCAGGCTGACTGATCACTCTTGGAGGCTCCTCAGGAATTTTCACGGCTTCAAAGGCTTGGCACAGAGTCTCATGTATTTCACCATCTGACTCCATATACTTGAAGGTTGATAGGTGACTCACCATGATGTCTTCCTCACCACAGACTGTCACAACATGTCCATCCACCATATATTTCAGCTTTTGATGCAGCGTGGACGTCACTGCCCCAGCACCATGGATCCACAAACTATCCAATAAACAACTATAGGCAGGCTGAATGTCCATGATATAGAAAGTGGCTTCAAAAATTTCAGGACCAACTTTGATCGGCAATACAATTTCTCCAAAAACGGACCTCTTAGAACCATCGAACGCGCGCACCACCAGGTCACTTCCAAGTTAGGGTTGCTATTACCGACGAGATAATAGGGCACACACACACAGCCTGCTATTACCGACGAGATAATAGGGCACACACACACAGCCTGCTATTACCGACGAGATAATAAGGCACACACACACACAGCCTGCTATTACCGACGAGATAATAGGGCACACACACACAGCCTGCTATTACCTTACATTACATTCATATGTACTTATATATGTTACTTGTCAATCATATAACTGTTTATAGATACAACATCCTTATCCTCCCCTTACATGCACATTCATATGTTCTTTGTACAAAAAATTGTTCATACCAAAGGATAATGATATAGTAAGTTACCAACTTATGGTGTGAACATGGCAGTAGCAAGTTACCATTTTCATGAGGATGTGGAGAGTGATGAGAGCTTGAGATTCTTGTTTATTAGGGTGTGTGGTATTGTTGTGTTGTCAGTATACTTTGTATTGAGTTTTGGATGGTTGATGAGTATTGAAAACAATGGAGAAGAAATGAAACAATATTGTAACGAAAAAAAAAAGTGGAGAGAGGTTATAAAGATGGTTGATGAGTGGAGTTATAATGGTAATAAATCACTCATAAGTATTGTTGAATTGAAATTAGTATGAGAATAAATGGATTAGTATGGTAATAAATTGAAATAAATGGATTAGTATAATGAAACTAATTTTTAAAAGAACAATTTGTTTAAAATAGAATTAAAAATAAAAATTAGGTCCAAAAACGAAAAAAAAAATATATATATAAATATAAAAAATATATAAATAAAAACGAAAAAAAATAAAAAAAAAAGAATAAAATTAAAAAAATTATAATAAAAACAAATTAAAAAAATAAAACAAAATAAAACAAAAAATTAAAATAAAATTAAAAAAATTAAAAAAAATTAAAAAAAAAATTAAAAAAATAAAAAAAAAATTAAAAAAAAAATAAAAAAAAAATTAAAAAAAATAAAAAAAAAATAAAAAAATAATAATAAAAATAAAAAAAAAATAATAATAAAAATAAAAAAATATTAAATATTAAAATATTAATAAAAATGTCACACGTGTAATTAAATAAATAAAAAATAAATAAAATTCCAACTAAGCGCGCCATGTCATCAATATGGTTGACCAAATCCACTCAGGGAGCAAAACGAGGGAATCTACAAATGGCAGGGATGAAATCTGTGTTTTTTTTTACAGAGTTGTTTTTGAGATTTCGCCTATATGGCAGGGGCCAAAAGGGGTATTAACCCAAAAAATAATGCCCTAAAACGTGTCGCAGCTTATATGTTTCATTTGGGAGGGTGTACGGGATATGTGGCTAACATTTCCTAGCATAAAAATGTCTAAAATGATTTTAAAGTTATTTAATTGCATCTATGTTTTAGAAATTTTCCAATTGTGACCATAATATTGCTGATGCGGTAGTCATCGCAACTATATTAATCTGCAATTGCGGTGTAATTTGAAATCTTGCATCTTTTTACATTAGGAAACTCATCAGACAATTTTGTCCAAATTTCTTCAAAAATTTTCATTAAAATTCAAAATATAGAAAGCAATACTCAATTTACTTCTGAAAAATCTTAACATTAAGTGTTTTTAACAAATATATCTCAATCAAAATTCACGTGCAATAGTAGCAATGCGCATCGCAGCAACCGGAATGACTGCAACCGCATCACGTGCAACCGCAACCGCATTCGCGACTGCAACCACAATTTAAAACCATAATTCCCACTAATTCTATTTTTCCGCTAAGTCCAATCTTTAATGAAATGATATAAGCATTTTTCTGTTTAAAAAACCAATAAAATTTCTTTTATGATTTCACCCTCGTATATCATGAAAAGATAAAAAAAAATTAATATAAATATTTATTAAACGGTTCAAAGAAAAAGATTCTTATGTTTTGTTTATTCATGTTTTTTATGATACATTCCTATAAATAACGTGAAGGGATCAATTATGTGTGTTAAAGGAACAACTATAACTTATCGACGACTTAAAAGACATTTAGATATCATTTTAACTTTTGAACGATTTAATATTATCTCCATAAATTCCAAAAACTATCTAATATCAGTAAATTTAGAATATGAGGTTTATCATAAATCGATAAACAATTTTCTTGTTATTTTTCACATGCAAAGGAGGAAAAACTATGACTGAATTTCTCAAGTTTGTTAGTGTTACCATTCTCTTACTTTCTCTGGTTTTTGTTATAACCTATGGTAGTAACATTTCTTTCACATCTTTTTAAAAATTTTCTTTACCTTAAAGTTTTCAATATTTCGGTTGTTTATGTACCATTTCTTTAATTTTGTTTTACATTGCAGGGATAAGTTACTGTGATTCTGACGGTGAATGTTTATTTGATTGTAACCCTCCTAAACATGGGGTCTGCATTGAGAATCAATGTTTCTGCATGAAATTAAGTTGAAAAGTGATTTATTATTTCTAAACCTATAATTTTATTTTTACATGATAATGTTGTTAATTATTCATGTGATTTCTTTTGTAAGTTGTAACACCTTGATTATGTGAAAAATAAATTATTATATTTAGTTGATAAACGATAACATCAAAAAACATATATTTATATTCATACAAAAGTAGCTAACAGCACATACAGTACCAAATAAAAATCACTGATGAATTATTGGCACCTTATATAGATTCGCATATGTTTATGGTTTGCAGGAAAATTTTCAATACCATTGCAGCATAGTAACTTAATGTTATCATATGCACTGTGCTCATTTGTCAATAGCATGTAACAATGGCATTACAAAAACCATAGAATGTGTAGTATTTTGATGCAGATCAAACAGTTAAGCAAGGAACTGACTAGCAGCACGATTGACAAGGGTACATACTAACGGTTAAGCATTACACTGCAGTATCAATTCTGCAGAAATGGCTGTCCAGAATCAGCTAACACGCTCGAGGAGCGGGTACCTCATGGTTAGATGGATCGTTGATAGGGCGGCTTCCAGAACGATAAAGGTTGGATGTATGATTATGATATATTGTATGACATAGGGGCATCGACGACGAGATATCTCACCTTAATATCTTGCCATCCCGAAGGAAGAGACCTGCGTCCTGAGCGTTGTGAGGTTCTCTAAACATATCGTCTCGTATGACCTTCCTGTTGGAAATAAAGCCTTTTGCGTTTAGAGAAAATGTGTGTGGGAATATTAGAGGTTTGATTCGAAACTTGATAGATAGGAGAATTCTTTATGGAAGAGAGAATTTGTATTTTTGCTTGATACAAAAGTGTAGAATTACATCTCTATTTATAGTACTCTAAAGAGAACTCTAGACACACTAATTCTAGAGAGTTCTCAACTCTAGAAGTTCTAAGAGCATTCTAGAAAATATTACAACCCTAAGAAATATCTCGACGTACACTCCAAACATTACAAGAGTTTTTTAGAAACATTATCCAAAATTATCTAAACCCAAAATAATTAAGTCCAAAAATCCAAGCAATATGTTTAGGCGCAAATCAAGTTTAATCTTTCAACATCCTCCCTTAAACTTGATTTGTGACTCCAAGCATACTCCTTAGCTTCACAAAAGTTTCCAACTTTAGTGGCTTGGTGAAAATGTCAGCAGCTTGATCTCGAGACATCACATACTTTAATTTCACCTCCTTCTTCTAGATGCATTCTCTTAAGAAGTAGTAAAGGGTGTCGATACGCTTACTTCTTTCATGAAATACAGGATTCCTTGCCAAAGCAAGCACTACTACAAAACGCGTAAACAACGACGTCATACTCACAACGCTTCATCCCTACACCGTTGTGACATATCTAAACTAAGGCGCGGTTGTATTTTATTTGTTTATTGAATAATACTTATCTGTATATAACAACAGTTGATAAACCAACCGTGGTGATTATCTGTATATAACAACGGTTGATAAATCAACAGTGGTGATACCTTCAAGCTTTCATGTGTTCGAACCTCAGCGCATTCATATATATTATTCCTTTTATGTTAAAGCGCGCCTTTACTTTTTTATTTACTTTTAATTTAAAAAAATTAAAAGTTATGACTACGGTTGTTTATATACACCGTTGTGATATATTTTGTATGATTTTTTAATTTTTAATTCTAAAAATAACTCTGGCGCTTTAATATGAAATTTCATTATGTAAATAATATATCATAACGGTGTAAATTCTTGACCGTCGCAGTAGTGTTTCAATAGTCTCCAAACTAGCTAGTCTCATTGTCTCTTCGGTATCCTTTTTTCCATTGAAAATAGTAACCAGACGAAACGTTACACGATTTCAACCCTAAACCCTAACCTTCAATACTGTGAAACAATGCACGATTCCACCAAAGCTTGCATCATCAGTATCCATTTGTTGTCATTTTCGTCATCATCGTCACGATAGTGAATAAAATGGAAGATTACGCACATACCAACACCGTCATCATCATCGTCACCCTCGAGAAGGAAGATAACAACAACACCGTCGTTGTCGTAAGGAAGGAAGACGACAACAACACCAACACCAACATCGTTTACTTTGTCGTCACGTTTAGGGTACGTAAAATATTTTCCCCATGCATCTACAGTAAACTCTTTTGCCATTGTTGTTCATGTTGTTGTTGTTGTTTTTGAACTTAGATGTCGACCTTGTCGAGTTCTTCATCAGAAACCAGCGAAGAAACTCAAACAAATGAAAGGTTAGCCAATGAAACTCAAACAACTGAAAGTCAAACGAAAAGATCACAAAGAGGTGTCACAATGATGCCCCAATTCACATCAGTCTGCAACTCATCTGGTGCAAAAATTCCGATCGATTTTGATTCGCACTACAGATTAGTGGATTGTCCACATTACGCTACTTTTAGGAGTTATGTTGTGTTCCTTGCACGTAGCAAAGTCAGTATACTGATTAATGATTGGAGAGAAGTGGATGGTAATGTCAAAGACAGCATATGGACAGACGTTAAGGTATTTTATACTATAATTTTCATATATTTTATATCACTACCTATAGTTTCTAATTCATACTTATATATTGATTTAATGTAGTTGAATTTTGAGTTTACCGATGACTCAAAATTGAAAAGAAAGTGGATAACTTATGCCGGTGTTCGTTGGAGGGGATTTAAGTCACGGCTCACGGCTGACTACATTATGAAGCCTAAGAGCCGTATTCAACCGCCATGGATTCGGTATAGTTTTTTATCGAAGAAGGTGTGACACAAGTTTGCGAAGAAGCGCCGTTCTGAGGAATTCAATGTTAGTACTAGTCTTCTGTAACCTATAATGTTATGCTAATGAGTTATAGATACTAATCATACACATTTTTTACTATGTTAATAACAGGCTAAAAGCGAAGTAGGAATTCAGAACAAGGCGAAAAAAATGTACCCCCCATAGATTGTCTCGTGGCGGTTACAGGAATCTTGAGAAGAGGATCGTGCAGGAAAAACTACAAGAAGGAGGAGATGGTGACATTCTATCTCCACCTTCAAGACATGAGAAATGGAAGAGGGCTCGATTAAGACCTAGTGGAGAGTACACCTCTGAGGCTTCAAGAGTAGTTGCTGAGAAAATTGTAAGTATATGTTTTGTTTAAATGCGTTTGCTTATGTAAATTGCTCATGAGTTGTTATTTAAATGCGTTTGCTTATGTAAGTTGCTCATGTTGGGTAGGATAGCTTGGTTGTGGCGGCCCGTGAAGGCACATTTGTTCCGGAAGCACGACATAACATATTAGTCGAAGCTATCGGAACAGTTGAGCATGGAGGCCGTGTCCGTGGTGTTGGAGATGGTGTCGGCTTGAGGTCATACTTTGGATCTCAAAGAAGAAGCACCGAAACCACTGAATTTCTTGCTCAACGACAAAAGATTGATAATGTTGAGAAGCAATTGGCGGAGCAAAGGAGGCTGTTTGAGGAGGAGAGGGAAAAAGGGAGAAAGAAGTGGAAAGGTTATAAGAGATGTATTTGGTATGTGTCGTAAATCGCGCTTATTTTTGTATGATATATATTATATGTTCTAATTGAATATATTGTGATTATTTTTGTTTTATGTTCTAATTGAATGTTATGATGTAGAGATTAAGTGAAAGCCTCGAACAACGAACTAATGAAGATCGTCGTTGCGTTGGTGATGATCAAACTCTAAGTAGAAGTGTCGTAAATCACACTTCTATAAAAGGGAGTAATTGTACAGCCCCTCCCCCACCTGTAGATAACCGCAATGGGATATTGGAGGCTAGTCCAAATGAAATAACAAGTTTATACTACTCCATTTCAACAACAGACCTTGCGCAAGCTCTCCCGCTAGAACATTGCCCAAAATTGGATTTAGTGTATTACACTCCTGAAGATGTGAGGGATTTTCTCGCAGGATATAAGTGGCTTGACATATCTATTTTGCAAGTTTGGTGCACGTAAGTATATAGTCGAATATACATGTCATTATAGAACATTATAATTTTTTGTATTTTCTCCCTTAATTTATTCATTTTCTTTGACCATTTAGGTACATTCACCGTGTTTGTATAGAATTGAATAAATCAAGTACCTATGGAATCTTGGACCCAAGTTTTATTGTTTGGGCGTATAATGAAAAAAATATCAGAAAAAACTACTTGAAAAGCTGGCTAAATGACGGAGGAAAAGAATGTTACCTTGCACCATTCCTATGTAGGTTAGTATTGTTGAAATTTATTTCTATATTTAGTTTTGTTTTAGTAACAACTAATTATATATATATATATATATATATATATATATATATATATATATATATATATATATATATATATATATATATTCTCGTGTTCATTCAGTGGTCATTGGCAATTGATCGTAATATCGTTTAGGACAAATACGGTGACATTACTGTGTTCCTTGCACGATCCACTCCACAAACCAATGAAAGATCTTGTATTAACGTAAGTGTCTTTGTTTAATATCATTTTCTTTGGCATTAATTGTAATTAGTTTATCATGTAATATGTTTAATTCAATTTTCAATGTGCAGTATTGTGGAGCAAGTTAATATATTGAGGAATGTTAGAAAAAAGCCCACATACCTTGCTCCTAAAGTAAGTGGCCCGATTACCTGTTTATTTCATTTACATTCATGCATGTGTGGTTGTATTCATGTTTTTATATTCATGTAATTTGTAGACGAGGAAACAACGCGGGAGTTACGAGTGTGGGTATTTTATCATGAAACACATGTTAAACATCGTCCTTGCCGGCACTGTTGATTCATGGGATACGGTAATATATGCCATAAAATGTTTACATATATTAATATATAAGTTGACTATTGAATTATTATCATGCATGATATATCTTCAATTTTTTGCTCTTATGTAGATGTTTAACGATGAAACCCCATTCCCCCTTGAGGACTTTGGGGATCTTCGTAAACGTTGGGCGTATATCCACAATGAGCTTAAGGGTTCTGCTCCTGCTGTATGATATATCAACAACATTTTTTTATGCACATATTTTTTGCTTTTGATGCACATAATGTGAACAATAGTTTTGGCTTTTGATGCACATAATGAAATCAATAATATTGGCTTTTGATTTAAACAATGTTAGCAGTTTAATTCTCTGATTCATTTAGCTTTTGATGTAAATTCTCTGATTCATTTAAAAGGATAAAATATAGGAAGAATTGTGTTTGATGCACATATTGTGTTTGCATGTAAATAGAGGTTGTTTTGACAGGATAAATTATGGGAATAATTTGATACGCAAATAAATTTTATATTTAAAACAGTATGTTTTTGGCAGCGGTTATAAACCTATCCGTAGTTGTATGTCAAACGCTAATATAAATAAAAAATGTTGTTGCTGAGAGTCGAACCAGATCACAGTTTAGTATATCACAACGGTTGACTAAACTAACCGTCGTGAAATGGTGTGCGCATACTGGAATACAACAACGTTTCCCGGACCGTCATTGTACATACCTCATATACAACATCACTCTACATAACAACGCCTGCTCCCCCGTCATTATATGTCATTTCCAACCGTTGTTAAATGGGTTTTTTGTAGTAGTGAAGTGCTGATTTATTGTCAACACATGTTTCCATAGGATCTTCTTGTTGCATTTTTAATTCTTTCAACAAGTTCCTTAGCCAAATTGCATGACAAACGCATGATGTGGCGGCGACATAATCGACTTCACAAGTTGACAGTGTGACGATTGGTTGCATCTTTGACATCCAAGTGAAAGCATTATCTCCCACAAAGAACATAAAACCAGTAGTGCTCTTTCTATCATCCAAGTCTCCACCCCAATCGCTATCACTATAGCCAACAATCTCATAATTGTTAGAAGAGTAATAGTGTAAGCCAAAGTTTGTTGTACCTTTGATATATCAAAGGATTCTCTTTGCCACCTTGAAGTGAGTTGTTGTTGGAGCTTCCATGTAGCAACTTACGACTCCTACAACATAGAGAATATATGGCATTGTACTTGTCAAGTAACGTAAACTTCCAACAAAACTTTTGTAAAGAATTGGATCCACAATCTCTCCATTTCCATGCTTACTCAACTTGCTGCCACATTTCATCGGGGAGCCAACCGAATTGGCATCATCCATCGTGAACTTCTTAAGGACTTCTTTGGCATAGCCTTCTTGGGTGATAAAGATTCATTTATCTTCTTGCTTTACTTTGATGCCGAGATAATATGCCATGAGCCCCATATCCGTCATCTCAAATTCATTTGACATGTCTTTCTTGAAGTCTTAGAACATGCTTAGATTATTCCCAGTGAAGATCAAGTCATCAACATATAAGCACACAATCAAAATATCTCCACTTTGCGCTTTAATATAGAGTGTATGCTCATATGGACACTTGATGAAGTTTTTGTCTCAAAAGTACTTGTCGATACGAACATTCCATGCTCTCGGTGCTTGCTTGAGTCTGTACAATGCCTTCTTCAACTTCAAGACTTTTTCTTCTTGCCCTTTTACTTCATATCCCTGTGGTTGATCGATATAAACTTATTCTTCGAGAAAACCATTCAAGAAGGCCGATTTCACATCCATTTAATAGATCTTCCATTCATTTAGGGCTGCCAAAGAAATGATCCGTCTAATAGTTTCAAGATGAGCAACGGGGGAAAATACTTCATCATAGTTAATTCCTTGTTTTTTACTATAACCTTTTGCCACCAATCTTGCTTTGTATCTCTCCACGTCTCCTTTTGCATTCTTCTTCGCCTTGTACACCCATCTTATTCCAATTGCTTTGTGTCCTCGTGGAAGTGTAGTAAGTTCCCACGTATCATTCTTCGTGATTAACTTTATTTCTTCATCCATGGCGTCTTTACATTTTGAACAGCTTCTTGATAGCTTAGAGGCTCGCAATCACCAAAAAGACAAAAGATGTTAATGTCATTTTGGTTTTTGGTTACCTCATAAAGCCCTTCAATTCTCCTTAGTCGTGGTGTCCTCTCACTTGAGCTTGTTTCATCCAACCTTGGTGTCGGTGAGGCAGGTGGTGTAATATGTTCCTCCATCATTGGTTGTTCCATTTCATTTTCTTCTTCTTCAAAGTAAGGAAGTGGATTTTACATGTCTTCTTGAACACTCTAATCCCAACAATCTTCTTCTTCGAAATTCACGTCACTGCTTATGATAATCTTTCCACTATTTAGATTATAGAGCTTGTACCCTTTGGAGCTTGAGTTGTAACCCACGAATATGTATTTCTCACTTTTATCATCGAGCTTTGTTCTCCTTTCATCTAGAACGTGGGTATATGCAATGCTTACAAACACTTTGAGGTGAGAGATCCTTGGCTTCCTTCCACTCCATGCATCTTGTGGTGTCTTCTCATGCACATTTCTTGTTAGGGAACGGTTTGTCAGGTAAACCGCACATGCCACTGCTTCGGCCCAAAACTTTTCCGGCATCTTCTTGCTCTTAAGCATGCTTCACACCATATTAAGTATGGTCCAGTTATTTCTCTCCGCTACTCCATTTTGTTGTGGCGACCTTGGCACTATTAGTGGGTGGCGGATTCCATGGTCTTCACAATATTTTTTGAACTCATTTGAAGTAAACTCTTCTCCTCGGTCAGATCTCGTGGCCTTAATGGAAAGGCCGCTTTCTTTCTCCACAAGGGCTTTGAACTTCTTAAAGTTTTCAAACACTTCTAACTTCTCCTTCAAGAAATAAACCCACGTTTTTCTAGAATAGTTATCAATAAAGAGGAGAAAGTATTTATTCCTACCAAAAGAGTTAGGATTGATTGGTCCACAGATATCCGTGCGTATGAGCTCTAGCGGTTTTGTCGCTCTTGACGTTGATTCCTTTGGAAAGCTTTTTCTGAATTGCTTCCCAATTAGACATCTTTAACATAGTTGGTCTTGGTGGTTTATACTAGGTAAGCATCTCACCATCTCTTTCTTTGACAAACGTTCTAGACTGTCAAAGTTGAGGTGTCCAAATCGTAGATGTCATAGCCATGAAGAGTCGGTATAGCAGGCCTTGAGACACTTTGCCACATCATTTTGAATGTTCGAGACGAACATTCTATTGTTTGACATAGGCCTCTTAGCAATCAAGTTATGTTCATAATCTCTTAAGAAAAGACTATGTTCTTTCAAGTGGATATCATAGCCTTTCTCTAATAATTGTCCTGTTCTGGACTGGGCCGCGGTTTCCTACAATCAAACAGGCCCAATCCATACAACTTGAAGAAGCCCAATAAAATCCTAGAGAAGGACACATGACAGCCATACGCGAGGCCAAAGGCATTTCGGGCACCTAGCTCCTTGACAGTGTCGAGCATCTGAGGACAAACAGGAAAGGAAGACATCACACCCTGATGAAATGGACCTCCTCGACAGATCAACTTCTCCCCGCGAGAATACTCTTAATCTCGTTGACTCATAGGTCATCGACAAACATAGTTCTCCTCCGTTAGGTCATGTCCAGACCACGACCACCATAGTTCCTCGACATTGTAGACTCTCCCCCGAGGAGTCTACTAACGGTCTTATCTACACAGATACGTTTCATGTAACCGTCTACTAATGGCATTAAAGGGAAGGTTACAGTAGGGTGTTGACCACGAGCTGGTCATTATTACTACACGCAAGCCCTAGCAGTTACTTGGAATGGGTCACACGCTGGTCCCACCCGTTGCAAGTAACCGTTGGCCACGCGCTGGGGGTCTCCTATAAATACCCTTTCACTTGAGAGGATCATATAGTTAACTTTTTAATCTCACTTTCTCTGTATTTGTTGTGCCCTCACTGACTTAAGCATCGGAGTGTCCTGCAGGTACACCCCCCCCCCCCCCCCCCCCGTCTTTCATCATCATTAAAGTAGAAACAATTCCAGACGTCGTTGGCCATCTTCAAACTGTCTGATCCAGGTACGATCAGTGGCGCCGTCTGTGGAAACTTCATAAGTTTCCCCGTTTTCCTCGCGATAAACCAAATTTTCCTCATTCAACTACCAGCAATGGCCAACCCGTCGGTGAATCAAGCTATAGACAATGCCATCACACAACTTGGTGGTAACACCCATGGCGACAACAATGCTCTTCAGCCTGTCGTGGAGAATGATATCAGAGATGGAATCACCGCCTCCCCATCTTCCGATGAGGTAGAATACGAGACTGCTCAACAAGATGGACAGGAAGCAATTTTCCAGCCCACCTACCATCCTGTGGATCCACCACAAAATGCAGATCCGAACACTGCTGCCTTGTTTGCGTTGGTCAATCAGACCAATCAAATGATCTTCAACCAAAGCTTACGGATCGAGAAGCTAGAAAAAGGTCGTGGTCAAACTTCCCCACAAAGACACCGACCACCTCCTTATCCCGGACATTCACAATCTCCAGTGGAATCTCGCAGCCCCTCCCTAGTAAATAGAGGTCGCAGGCCATGTTTGGAGCGTAACCAGACCGAGCATCCACAGAAGCGTCATCGCTCCCCTCCACCAAAAGGGCCCACTCGTCCCTTGAAGACTAAGAAGAGTAAGCCTGATGTCGAGGAGCCAAGAGGCCGTCATAAGGAAAACTCCCCGAGACGTCACTATGTTCGTGGTCATAATTCTCCTTCTGTATCCCCGGGAGGCAACGATGATGACGACTACCGGACTCCTCTATCCTGACAAATAATGGAAGCTCCTATTGCTAAAGGCTTGGAGAGACCTCCATCCTTGGGGACTTACGATGGAACATCTGATCCGGACGACCATGTCGATAGCTTCGAGGCTTTTCTCGACTTTAGAAACGTCTCTGGCGCTATCAAATGTCGATTATTCCCTACGACTCTTCGGAAATGGGCCATGGCTTGGTATAAAACCCTGGCACCTGAATCTATAGCGTCGTGGAAAGATCTGAGGGAACGTTTCAGGAAGCATTTTACAGCTTCTCGAAGACATCCAAAAACTATATCCTCCTTGGAGGCCATCTTCGAAGAAAAGAAAGAATCTCTCCGGAGCTACATAGAGAGATTCAACAAAGAAGCGGTCGAGGTTCATACGACCGACCATATAAAATTATATCTCATCATCAAAGGACTGCGGGTTGGCTCCAAGTTCGCAGAATCTGTCGGATTACACCGTCCTCGCAGCTTCGAAGGTTTCCTCGAACGGGCTCAATCACACATTGAGTTCGAGGAAGCAGAAGCAGCCCAGATTACCCTTGATTTAAGAAGCAGAGAAGGCCCCCGCGGCCGGAACAGGGAAGACTCCCCTACACCTAGGTGAGGAGGGGATAGGAGAAGAGAAGATTCCCCTCCACCTAAGCGAGGTGGGGAGAGGAAAAAAGAAAATCGGAATAAAGAGTCCCGCGAATCTCGGGGACCTGCGGGTCTTTTCAAAGATCACACTCCACTAAACGTGTCACGTGCACGCATTTTCAGTGAATGTGCAAATTCGGAGTTCGTGAAAGGGGGAATCCGCTTCCCAAAACCAACAGCTCCCAAACCAAATACTGATAAATACAAGTATTGTCGGTTCCATCGCAGTCACGGGCATGTTACTGAGGATTGCATCCACCTTAAGGACGCAATCAAAATGTTGATTAAAGAGGGCTACCTGAAAAAGTATGCCAAATAAGACGAGACTCCTCGTCCCACCGGCCAAGAAGTTCTAAATACCGAGGAGTCAAACCATCCGGACACTGGAAAACTGCAGGTTGCCTTAAGCATCACACGACCTTAAGACTTCGGTTTCCAAGGAAATGTTAGCGATGCCGAAGCTATTCGAAACATATGGAAGAGCTTATCGGCGGAAGAACTAGTAAGTGTTCACAGTACCTGGGAAAGTTTCCCCCAAGCCGTAGTCATATCGGGCGGAGACCCTGAACGAGTGACCGTCGGTTCAATAAAGAGGAAGTTCGACGAACTAAGGACATCCACTCCTCGAGACCCAACTCTCAGCTTATCTCGTGGAAAATCATACCCTATAAGTTTCTATCTCGAGGAATTACCAGGTGGATCCCCGAATGCTAATATACCCCTCCTAATTTGGGCACAAATGGCCAACTTTGATGTGCATCGGATTTTGGTCGATCAGGGAAGCTCGGTGGACATCATGTACACTCACCTCTTCGACACTCTCCAGCTGACAAAGCATCACCTGTCCCCATATGTGGGATCTGATCTACAAGGCTTCAACGGCGCGTCTACTAGACCTCGAGGTTATGTAGAATTGTTGGTCACATTTGGAGCAGGTGAAACAGCTCGACAGGCGAAGACGCGTTTCCTAGTGGTCGACTGTCCTTCCCTCTATAACTGCATCTTGGGAAGGACCACTTTGGCTGAAATAACAGCTATACCATCCACTGTATACCTAAAAATGAAGTATTATACGACACGAGGACGTGTGGTAACCCTCAACGGGGATATTGAAGCAGCTAGAAGATGTTTCGATGCAGCGATCAAAGGTCTAAGTGTTGTCGGTGGCGTCCACCCCAGAAGAGCAACGTCAGATGTCGCACAGGTTCCACTACCGCCGATCAGCGCGGTCGACCTTGATAGCAGGTTCACCGGGGAACAAGAAGAAGTTGCAGGTAAATACCTCCCAGTTGAAGTCAACGGGCAGCCTCTCTACCCAACACGCCCCATCCTAGACGGAGATTTCGAGCTGATCCCTCTTGGCGACGACCCAGAGCGAACTGTGAAGATCGGCCATGGACTCCCCGACCTGGCGAGGAGGAAGCTGAAGGCATGTCTCCGAGAAAATGCAGATTTGTTCGCTTGGAGCGCTTCGGAGATGCCCGAATTAGATCCTCAAGTGGCTTGTCACCAGCTGACTATAGATCCAAATGCTAGGGCTATAGCTCAACGTAGGCGTAGGCAGTCTCCAGAAAAAATGGAGGCTGCTGAAAAAGCTGTAAAAGACCTCCTAGAGGCAAACTTTATTTCGGAGGCCAAGTACACCACTTGGTTGTCCAATGTTGTACTTGTTAAAAAATCTAATGGAAAATGGAGGATGTGCATTGACTACACGAATCTTAACCGGGCATGCCCGAAAGACTCTTACCCATTGCCTAACATCGACCGACTGGTCGACAACTCTGCAGGATTTAAACTGTTGTCTTTCATGGACACTTATTCGGGATATAACCAAATTCCCATGGATGAGGCCGACAGAAAGCATACAGCTTTTATGACTGAGTCGGGCAATTATTATTATAATGTAATGCCCTTTGGTCTGAAGAATGCTGGCGCCACCTACCAACGAATGATGAACAAGGTCTTTCGAGCAGAAATTGGTGACATAATCGAAGTCTATATGGACGACATGATTGTCAAATCCGCAGACGAAGTCGACCACGCTGCTCATCTTAAAAAGGTGTTCGACACGGCGAGGAAATGTCGCATGAGATTCAACCCCGATAAGTGCACTTTCGGTATTCGAGCAGGGAAATTCCTTGGCTTTTACCTTACGGAGAGAGGAATTGAAGTGAATCCCGACAAATGTAACGCCTTTTCCGAGATTCCTACTCCGAAGTCAAAGAAGTCGTTACAATCACTTAACGGGATGTTAACTGCCCTCTCTCGTTTTGTCGCTAAATCTGCCCAATACGCACTCCCATTTTTCAAACTTCTTCGACAGAAAGCAACATTTGAATGAAGTAAAGAATGCGAACAAGCCCTCCTCTATCTAAAACAAGTCTTATCACAACCCCCGGTCTTGTCCCGACCAGATAACAAGGAAACACTTTTCTTGTACCTGGCCATCACCGGCGAAGCGGTAAGTGCTGTCCTCATACGGGAGACCCCCGACGGACAAAAACCAATTTATTTCACGAGCAAATCTCTTCAGGGTCCCGAGCTCAGATATCAACAGATTGAAAAAGTCGCCTTGGCCCTCATAACTGCAGCCAGAAGACTACGCCATTACTTCCTGGCCCACACAATTGTGGTAAGAACTGAGCAGCCTATCAGACAGCTCCTTAGTCGGCCAGATATGGCGGGGAGAATGCTCTGGTGGTCTCTCGAGCTATCCGAGTTCGACGTTTGATACTAAGGAAGAAAAGCCTTGAAAGCTCAGGTACTGGCCGACTTCGTAGCGGAAATGACAGTCCCCGAATCCTTGACCAATGGCTCCCAAAAATGGACAATTTACGTCGACGGAGCCTCCACTACAAAGGGCAGCGGGGCAGGCATTATCCTTGAAAATGAGGAAGGAATATTGATAGAAGTCTCACTAGAGCTATCTTTTAAAACATCAAATAACCAAGCTGAGTATGAGGCATTCCTCGCAGGACTTCGACTTGCAGAAGACCTCGGCGCAAAAGAAGTCAAAATCTTTACAGACTCTCAGCTCGTAGCATCACAAGTTCGGGGAGAATTTCAGGCCAAAAATGATAGTCTCATTGAATACCTAACCTTGGTACAAGAAAAGTTGAAGAAATTTGTCTCCGCGGAGGTGGCTCACATCCCGCGCGAGCATAACCCTCGAGCAGACGTGCTCTCCAAGCTAGCGAGCACTAAGAAGAAAGGAGGGAACAAATCAGTGATCCAAGAGATACTGACCCATCTGAGCATCAACAAACCTACCTCAACCACAGAGGTGAACGTTATCGGGGACGCAAACTGTTGGATGACTCCAATTTACGAATACCTGATGACGGGCATACTGCCCGACGATCCTAAAGAAGCTGGGATAGTTAAGAGGCGGGCATGTGCATACACCATAGTCGAAGGTAAGCTATATCGCCGAGGATTCTCCATCCCTCTACTCCGGTGCGTCGAGGAAAGTAAAGTTTCAGAGATTCTCCAGGAAATACATGAAGGAATCAACGCGTAACATCTAGGCGGAAGATCTTTGGCTCGAAAAGCTCTTCGAGCAGGATATTACTGGCCCACTATGCAACAAGACGCAAAGGAACATGTCAAAAAGTGTGACCGTTGTCAGAGGCATGGGGACATGCACCTCGCTCCTCCAAACGAGCTTAAATCATTGTCATCCCCGTGGCCCTTTGCGTGGTGGGTAATGGATATCCTCGGACCTTTTGTCGTAGGATCATACCAAAATAAGTACCTCATCGTCGGGGTAGATTACTTCATAAAGTGGATCGAGGCGGAAGCATTAGCCAAGATCACTGCTTTCAACATATTACGTTTCTACAAGAGAAATATACTCGCCCGATTCGGCGTGCCTCAGGCCATTGTCACAGACAACGGGACACAGTTCACCGACGGAAACTTCCAAGACTTCGTTGCCAAGCTGGGTACGAAGCAACACTTTACATCGGTCGAACACCCACAAACCAACGGGCAAGCTGAAGCAGCGAACAGAGTAATACTCTGAGGACTCAAACGATGACTCGGCGAAGCCAAACAACGGTGGGTCGAGGAGTTACACAGCATCCTCTGGGCGTATCGAACTGCCCCTCATTCCACGACCGGGGAGACCCCGTTTCGATTAACATATGGAACCGAGGCAGTAATTCCCGTGGAAATCAGGGAACCTTCGAGAAGGACAGAAGCTCCTCTTGACAAAGAAGCGAACAACGAAGCCCTTCGCGAGGAACTCGACCTTGTCGAAGAAATAAGGAAGGGTGCATCCCTCAAAGAAGCCTCTTTAAAACAAAAAATAACTTTGCGTTATAATGACAAAGTCATCAAACGAGATTTCCAAATAGGCAGTCTTGTCTTACGGAGAAATCAGAAAAATTCACGTGAAGGAAAGCTGGCCACAAACTGGGAGGGCCCCTACCGTGTCATTTCAAAGAAGGGGACAGGTTCTTATTACCTCGAAAACCTCCAAGGTGAACAACTTGCTCGACCATGGAATGCTGAGAAGCTTAAACAATATTACAGTTAAACACTGCATGTAACTATACAAAAGTTGCCGTTACCGGGAGCGTGCCATGGTACAGGCACGACACCTCCATACGCTAACGAAAGTCAAAAGTCGCGTCGTGTGTGCGTTGAACTTTTGGCCCGGCGAGGAGTACTCTATCGAGCTCCGTCGTCGACGTACCTTGTAGGCAGAACACCCAGCTTGCGATGGGAAGTTCACGCCATGAAACTAAGACCTCGATCGACCTCTTAGCTTCGTTGAAGGTCGGGGTACAATCCCTGAACGCTCGACCAGCTCTCTTCGCAGTCGAGGATCACTAGAGTCGAGCAAACTCCCAAGTATCCAGCAATTTCAAAATAACTTAGATAAAAATAAGTAAAATACCACACACAGAACAGATAAAGAGGAAAAATGGAAATATTAAGTCGGGCAAGCCCATTGTAAAAATATTACATAAAGCCCTGGCTCTTAGGCTGGGCAAATTAACAAGTATGGCACGCAGGCCAGTCAATACAAAAAATTGACACGCAGGCCAAACTGACTACACTATCACTCCACAGCAACATCAGCAACAGTTACCTCGGGATTCCCCTGCTCCCCATCAGCATCTACCGCTTTCCCGGGAAACACAATCTTGCCATCGACCACCTCAAACTTGGAATCAACTCCGTCGGTTACAAGGTCCGGGTTCAGGAGTTTAAGCTGCGCCACAACATTCTGGAACCCGACATCTGCAAACTCTAGAGCATCATCCTCAGCCAACCGAAGATCCTTCTCGACTTCCCTGAGCTTGGCTATCAGGGCTGCTAGAGAGGTCAATAGTTTGTCCTCCTCGGTTTCATTCTCGGCTGGCCGAACAGCCTCTTCCAGTTCATTTATCCTGTCCTTGAGACGTTGCTCTTCCTCTTCCAACGCAGTGATCCGAGCAAGGTGGCCCTTCGCCACATCCTCGGCCTCCTTCAACTTCTCCTCCGACTGTTTTTGTTGTTCTCCTTGTTCTCTATTCAGCTCTCTGCATTCCTTCAAGTCTTTCTGCATGCTGAGCAATTCAGTATCCAAAATCTGAAGTCTTTCTTTCAGTCGAGAAAGCTCAGCAGCAGAGCAACTCTCGTCATTCAGAACGAGGGCAGCTGAACAGAGCCGCATGACGGCAGACATATCCTCGATAATTATTTTCCTTCTCGCTTCCGAAGCACTCCCCAACAAAGCCTAGACTTCAGCAGGGGCGACTCGAGGACAAATAACCTCGGAGAAATAGTGACGCTGGAGATAACACGGAGGAATCTCGAAGCTTGCAGAAGGAGGAGGGGGACTACCTTCCACATCAACAATGGGCGGCCCATCAGTCTTTGCCCGCTTAGATGTCCTTTGGGTCCCCGGGGACTGATTCTCAGAGGTCACAGTTGCAGTTAACACAAAATGAGATTGCTCGGAACCCTCGGGCACTACAGTAGAAGGAGTACTCTCAGGCACTGTCGTAGAAGAGATATGCTGAGGGGTACTTTGTTCGGTTGGACGGGACTGTTCTTCCCTAGCCCTTTTTGCCCTTAGCCTCGAGTATCTTTCTGCAGCTCTGACCATTTTCCCTACAAAAAGAAAGAAAAATATTAATAAAACAAGATACACGAACATGAGAGAAATCTAAGTCGAGGATATTTGCACCACCTAAGAGCTCGACAGCCTCCTCATCGGAGAAAGTCTCGAGCAAAGCACGAGTATTAATTAGGCGATGGGCCTTCGTCACCTGCTCATTACCACCTATCGAGGTCTCTCCGTCCTCGGATACGCTTAGGGTTTTATTCAAACTCTTCACATACTCGACTATCTTGTCATAAGCCTCGCGATCCTCGACATTGAGCTTATTATGTCTTACTTTATATTTGTCTACCCCCTCTTTGTAATGCTCTTCTGTACAGAAGAGGGGGAATTTTGGCACCATCACTTCTGTAGACAGCCCATCCACTTCTTGAGTCACCCTTTCATATAGTGAATTAACGGCCTCATGAGTGACCGGCTTCACAAAATAGTAACGCCACTTAAATTCTTGAACGGAGTCCAAGTAGGTGTGAAATAAAGCTTTATTTTGTTTGAATGACACCCAGCCGTGTCGACCATTGGTTGTAGACCGTTGCAGATGAAAAATTCGAAAGAAAAGGGACACTGTTGCCCGGATATCCAAGTGTTTCCAGATGAGCTCAAAAGCCCGGAGGAAGGCCAATGAGTTCGGGTGGATTTGAGATGGAGCCAATTTTAACCATTTGAAGACCCCCTCTTGAAAATCTGTGAAGGGGAGCCTCCACCCCGCCTCTTGAAACATAAACTCATACACCGGGAAACGCATTCCCATGTAAGGTGTACATATACGATGGTCCTCGTTGGGGCGGTA
Organism: Lathyrus tuberosus; assembly: GCA_022829125.1. Lineage (NCBI taxonomy): Eukaryota > Viridiplantae > Streptophyta > Magnoliopsida > Fabales > Fabaceae > Lathyrus > Lathyrus tuberosus. The sequence goes on along the minus strand of JALAZF010000033.1, from coordinate 21,680,720 downwards.
CACTTTCCAGGATTGCTCAGAACCGAGCAACCTATGCTCGACAGTACAAAACCCATCTTCATCGGGGAATGAGAAGACGGATGACATAGTGAGGGCCTCCTCACACACCCAGTCCTCAAGCGGACGCTCTTGTCTAAAAGCCATATGGGCCATCGGAATTTCGGGTTGGTTATCCTCTTCGAATTCACCTACTGCCACTTTAGCAGCCAATCTGTCCATCAACCTGAAAAGCAGAAGGGAACAGGTGAATTCGACGAGTCATACCAAACTAGCCGGTCAAAGAAGAATAACGGATGTCCCCGGGAAACTCATCACTTCCCCGGAAAATCTTGCCCCTTTTTCCTGTGAAATCAACGAAAAAGAGTAATTGTTGGGGACCCAAAACGTTACAAGTCCCCGCGATGTTCATCACGCTCCCCGGAAATTTTCTACAAGTCCCCGGAATATTCATCCAGTTCCTCGGTTTTATTCAACAGAAACGGAAACAGAGAAAAATTCATACACTCTTTCTCTTAAAACATCCAAAGATCCCTGCCGTATTCGCCAAGAATCCTTCCATTTCCCATGAGAACTTCATCAGTTCATCAGAGAAACGATTTCAAGCAAGTTAAACTTAAAGGAAATGCCAGAAAAAATAACAGTTTTGAAGAAAATACCTTGTATATGGTGAAATAGGGTTCTGGCACGGCGTAGCACGGCGGTTCACGGCGGACTTGCGGTGGTTGATGGTGGCGAACGGAGGATGAGAAAACGGAGAAGGAAGAGGAAACGATTCTTGAACGAAAGAGCGAAAAATGAGAAATGAAGGGAAGAGAGAGTATTTATAGACAAATCACAGAACTCGAGAAGCCTAGGACACTCGAGTACTCTACCCTAGGCAGCCACCCTATGTAATGATGACAAGTGACACATGGCACACTTGCACCGGTCAAAAATCCACGCGTGTCCTTTCGTCATCCCATCGTTTCAAAACGGAAACTTCTCATCTCTCCAACCTTTCAACCAGATGCAACTCTTCGTTGCCCGCAAGCTATCAGTGCCTGCCTCATGATAATTTCCCGCAAGATATCAATGCCAGACGTCATGATAATCATGGAAATTTCGACTATGTTGATATCCTCCTCGGATCACCCCTTGGCATTTCCCTAACACGATTATTGACCCTCAAGTCATTACTCTGATACCTCAAAGCAACGACTTGGGGGGCTCCTGTTCTGGACTGGGCCGCGGTTTCCTACAATCAAACAGGCCCAATCCATACAACTTGAAGAAGCCCAATAAAATCCTATAGAAGGACACATGACAGCCATACGCGAGGCCAAAGGCATGTCGAGCACCTAGCTCATTGACAGTGTCGAGCATCTGAGGACAAACAGGAAAGGAAGACATCACACCCTGATGAAATGGACCTCCTCGACAGATCAACTTCTCCCCGCGAGAATACTCCTAATCTCGTTGACTCATAGGTCCTCGACAAGCATAGTTCTCCTCCGTTAGGTCATGTCCAGACCACGACCACCATATTTCCTCGACATTGTAGACTCTCCCCCGAGGAGTCTACTAACCGTCTACTAATGGCATTAAAGGGACGGTTACACTAGGGTGTTAACCACGAGCTGGTCATTATTTCTACACGTAAGCCCTAGCAGTTACTTGGAATGGGTCACACGCTAGTCCCACCCGTTGCAAGTAATCGTTGGCCACGCGCTGGGTGTCTCCTATAAATACCCTCTCACTTGAGAGGATCATATAGTTAACTTCTTAATCTCACTCACTTTCTTTGTATTTGCTGTGCCCTCACTGACTTAAGCATCGGAGTGTCCTGCAGGTACACCCCCCCCCCCCCCGGCCGTCTTTCATCATCATTAAAGTAGCAACAATTCCAGACGTCGTTGGCCATCTTCAAACTGTCTGATCCAGGTACGATCATGTCCCAAGCTCAAAATATTATTCTTTATGTTAGGAACATAGTAGACATTGGATATGAATTGATGACTCCCATTCTTCAAGCGTATGAGAATTTTACCTTTGCCTTTGACCGCTATCTTTGAGTCATCTCCAAATGAGACATTTCCAGTTGTCGCTTCATTGATCTCTATGAACATGCTTCGATTGCCGCACATGTGGTTGCTTGCGTCGGTGTCGTGGTAACACTTGTTTCTTTTCTCTTCAACTTGGTCTTGGCGCGCGAGCAGCAAAGTTTCTTCTTCTCCACCTTTTTCTTCTACAAAGTTAGCTTTCTCCAGAACCTTCTTCAAGAATCTACACTCAGATGCATAATGATCGATCTTGTTGCAGTTGAAGCACTTGATTTGTGACTTGTCACACCTTGACCATGAATTTCCTCTTCCACGACCTCTTGTTGCTAGTGGATTCCAACTTCTTTCTCAATTGTTGAAGTTGTTAGAGTAGTTGTTGTAACTGCCTCTTCCTTCTCTTCCATGTCCTCATCCACGTCCACGATCTTGGTCGCGACCTCGTCCTCTTTGGCTCTTGTAATTCACATAGTTTTCTTCCTTTGCGTTGAGTTGTAGTAGTTGCTCCATAGCCTCCTTTTGTTTAATTTTTCTTTTTTGTTTTTCTTCGTATGCTTGTAAGGAACCCATGAGTTGCTCAATAGTCATGGTATTTAAATCCTTGTTTTCTTCAATATGGGTAACAATGAAGTCAAAACTTGGATTTAAAGTGTGAAGTATTTTCTCCATGACTTTCACCTCATCAACATCTTCACCATTTCTATTAAGTTGATTGACTACGGACAATACTCGAGAAAAATAATCAGAAATTGACTCAGACTTTTCCATAAATAAATGTTCAAAGTCACCTCTAAGAGTTTGAAGACGAATCTTTTTCACCTTCTCCACTCCTTTGTTGCAAGTTTGAAGATTGTCCCATGCTTCTTTGGTCGTCGTTGCATTGGAGATCTTCTCAAATGTATCTTCATCCACTGAATAATAAATGAGGAAGAGAGTTTTCTTGTCTCTCTTTCTTGACTCCTTCAATGTCTCCTTTACACCATGGCTTAGCGAGGCTTCATCTTGATCCTTGAAGCCTTTCTCAACGATATCCCACACACCTTGAGCTCCTAGTAACGCCTTCATCTTGATACTCCAATTGCCATAGTTGTTCTTTGTGAGCATCGACATTTGGAAAGGGAAACCTCCATTCGCCATCTTTTGAGGACCTTGAAGCTCTGATGCCACTTTGTTGGAAATAAAGCCTTTTTTGTTTAGAGAAAATGTGTGTTGGAATATTAGAGGCTTGATTAGAAACTTGATAGATAGGAGAATTCTTTATGGAATAGAGAATGTGTATTTTTGCTTGATACAAAAATGTAGAATTACATCTCTATTTATAGTACTCTAAGGAGAACTCTGGATACACTAATTCTAGAGAGTTCTGAACTCTAGAAATTCCAAGAGCATTCTAGAAAATGTTACAACCCTAAGAAATATCTAGACACTCCAAACATTACATGAGTTTTCTAGAAACATTATCCAAAATTACCTAAACCCAAAATAATTAAGCCCAAAAATCCAAACAATATGTTTAGGCCCAAATCAAGTTTAATATTTCAACACTTCCTTGATAAGGCGTTCTATTTCCTTTTTTTAGTTAGTTGTAGCTATATGTGTGGTGGTCCTTTACTTACACCACTTGTTTGATTCATTCGCCATAACCTCTCACTTTGGAGTTGGAAGAAGCATGATGGCATTAGTGTGGTATATTTCACGCCAAATCTACTTTCGTATATGTTGAGTGGTGTGTAGCTCTCTATGGGCTTCCTGAAGACCGCCTATCACAAATGAGTGATGTGAAATGATTCTTGCGATGTTGGTGGGAGAAATCAGACCACCGACGTGCTCTTTCACATCCAACCCTTTTTTTGTGTTGCTTTCATTGCCTTCTTTTTACTACTCATTCCACGCCATAATTTCTTGCAGCGAAGTGGCGGGCTTCTTGGCAAGAAACTCATTAAAATGCTCAGCTTTCAATTCGTTTTGATAATCTTCCACAAACATTTCTTGGTTATAATGGACCACCTTAATGGTCGCCTCATTGAACTTGGATATTTACGACAAAGGAATCAACGACGAGATATCTCACCTTAGTCATATTGTCATCCTGAAGGGAGATACTGGCCTCCTGAGCATTGTCAGGTTCCCTAAACATATCATCTCATATGACCTTTCTGGATAAGGCATTCTATTTCTTTCTTTAGATAGTGGTAGTTATATGTGAGGTGGTCCTTCACTATGTGATACTTACACCACTTGTTTGGTTCGTTCCCCACAACCTTTCACTTTGGAGTTGGAAGAAAAAGGATGGCATTTTATGGTATATTTCACGCCAAATCTACTTTCGCATGTGCTGAGTGGTGTGTAGCTCTCTATGGATTTCTTGAAGGTCGCCTATCACAGATGGATGGCGTGAAATGATTCTTCCGTTGTTGGTGGGAGGAATCAAACCACCGAAATTGTGCTTTTTCATATCCAAGTCTTCTTTTTTGTGTTTCTTTCATCGCCTTCTATGTACCATTCATTCCACACCATAATTTCTTCCACGAAAGTGGGGGACTTATGGGTGAGAGACTCATTAAAATGCCCAATTTTCAATTCGTTCTAGAAATCACTCACGAATATTTTTTGGTTGGGGTGGACCACCTTGATGGCCACCTCGTTGAGATTTGATATGTACTCACTCGTGGATTTAGAATGATCTTGAAAAACATTTAAAAAATTGTTTAACGAGACCCTCTGATGTGTGTTCATGGAGAACTAATGAATAAGCTTCCTAAAAAAATCTTGGCAGCTAGTCATAGAGAAACTAGATAGGTTCTTATACTAACTCAAGGCCGCCTCTTTAAGCTTCATGGATATGAGCTTACACTTTAGGGAGTTGTTGGCACCTACTATCGCCATTTGAGTGTTGATAGCGGTAATTTCTTCTACTAGTCACTTCTTATATTGAAAGTTATCAGGTACGACGATTTGAAGTTCTCTAATACTAGTGTGTCCCATAATTTGTGGGAGAGGAATTGGTGATCTAGGATCTTCGTACTCTTTGATTGGTAGACCTCATGTGGTTGTTGATGAAGTTTCAAAACGATGTCTTGTAGGGTTTTGTTGTGGTGACATAACTCTTCCATAGTGGTATGCATCTCAGCCATGGCTTCTTCGTTTACACTAATGTTGTTGGTAGTGGCACGTCTCACCATTAAGGAACGACAATTATGTCAACAAATATTTAAAATGAAAGGGCGGTTTGGGTCAGTTTTACAAAGCCTCACAATGGACTGTTGGGTAGGATATGGAGTAGAGAAATGATCTAGAGGGGTCCTTTCTGGAAAAAAAATACTGATGTTCAAAATGAAAAAATAAAGTTTGCATTGCGAAAACGATCTACAAAAATAGAGATGTTGTGCTTATTTTGGAAGGAATCACAAATGTAATTATACTATAATTCACAATTATCTTGAGATTGTTCAACGATAATAACACAAAAGGTTTCAAGCTTTATTCAAGTGACAATTCGTAAATTACACGAGATGTGTCCTTTACAAAGCTCAATCTCTATAAGATTCTAACACCACATCAAAATTTAATAAGACTAAAAAAAACAAATAGGTTCTGATTCTAACAAAACCCACACTTGCATAATTAGTCGCTACCAATAGAAATTAATGATAAACTACGCTAAGAAATGATTACCTAAACATGGAATAGCCTATGAAAATTAAAATACGAGAGAGAGAGAGAGAGAGAGAGAGAGAGAGAAAGAGAGAAAGTACACGAGATGTATTATGGTTTGGTTCTATCTTCCTCGTATGAGCCTATCCCATTTTCCAATGGTTTCCCATTGAAAGTTGTTCTTCCACTAAGTTTTGACAAATATTACACGAGTTTATACAATCACTAGTCCACAATAATGTTGAGAAAAATAAATCTCTCCATACTACGAAATACACCTAATGTAACATGCTATTACCACGGCTATTAAACTAACTGAGGTAATAACTCTTATTTAGGCACTTGCTTTTTTTATTATTTTTTTACCAAAAGACTTTTCACTACGGTTCACAGTAATAACATTAGTGATATGTTAAGGCTTATAGGCTTCGATTCCCAACACCAACGATTTTCCTTTTTTTTTTACAATATGGGTGTGCCACTTATAATCTTAATATATATAATAAAAATAAAAATACCTTTCACCACTTAAAGTGGAAATCGTTGTGAAAAATACCTACATTTTATCACGGTTTGTTTAAGATGTCGTGGTTAAAAGTGTAACACATATTTAAGCAAAACTTCGCTCTTTCAGGATAAAATAATTGTCTCTCTCAAAATGAAACCCTAACACTCTCTCATGCATTTTACTTACGCCATGAATGGTCTATACCACTTTTTCATAAAACTCTAACATATCTTCTCCATATCTTATGGATCAAGGAAGTGTGTTACACAAAACTCGTTTATTTCACTTCCTCTTCACATTGCAGGTACGTGTGACTTTTCCACATTTTATGTTGTCATTGATTTTGCTTTTGTTGTTATATGTTGTATGTTGTATGTTGTTTAAGGTATGTTGTTGTTGATAAAAGTTTTATGATGTTTATTATTTATTTTTTATTTATATATTTTGTATGTTGTTTAAGGTACATTTTTGTTGATAAAAGTTGTATGTTGTTGATACAATTTGTATGTTGTTGGTGATTTTGTATTTATTGATATATGTTGTATGCAGGGATGTAAATCGATATCCATGGGGACGGATACTATGATATTCGTATCCGCCCCGTTGGATAAATATGATATTCATATCCGCCCCATATCCACGTGGATATCTGTTAAGCGGGTAATCCGCAGGTTTTACGGTATCCGTGGATATTTACAGATATCTGTGGATAATATTTTTTTATGAAAATTATTTTTTTAAATATACTTTTAACTTCTTTTAAAGACACAAAAAATTATTATCATATAACATCCATACAATTCGCTCTTAATTTAACAATAAAATTTCATCACATTAATTTTCTTCTTATTCGTCATAATATAATTAGATCCAAACATAATATACATACATTTCATTTTAACCAAACAATTAAAATATATTGTGATTCTGAGTTATGATGGAAGAGCGAACGACGGAGGAGTAGGCAGGGAGACACTGGTTCAATAGAGGAATGACAACACTAGTTGGTTGGACTGTGAAATTGTTGAACTGGGGTATGAAGTATTGAAGAGTTTAAATATGAAATGGCTAATAGAATTTGAATGAAATGTGAAAGGTTTTCTTCAAAGAAAATTTAAGAAAAGAAATAAATATAATAAGACTATTTATTTTAGAAGATGAAAAGATAAGGTATAATAAACTAATGATATTTAAATAGTTTTTATAATTTATTAATGGATATGGATATCCGCGGGTACATATATCATTAAACCCATATCCATATCCATTAACAAAGGGATATTTAAATATCTATTTATTTTATCCGTGGATATCCATTAAGTTATCCGCCCCATATCCATGACGGATTTTATCCACGGATATCTGCGGGTACGGATATTTTTGTCATCCCTAGTTGTATGTTGTTTAATGTATGTTGTTGTTGATAATAGTTGTATGTTATTGATGATTTTATGTTTTTTATATATGTTGTATGTTGTTTAAGGTATGTTGTTATTGATAAAAATTGTATGTTATTGATGATTCAGTTTTTGTTGATACATGTTGTATGTTGTTTAAAGTATTTTGTTGTTGATAAAAGTTGTAGGTTTTTGATGATTTAGTTTTTGTTGATATATGTTGTATTTTGTTTAAAGTATGTTGTTGTTCATAAAATTTGTATGTTGTTGGTTTTTGTTCATATATTTTGTATGTTGTTGATGATTATTTATATGTTTTATGTTGTTGATTATTAATGATATACCTTGTACATTGCAGCTTTCACTAAGTTAAACCAACATGTCATATAAGATGAATTTATTATGTCATATGTGGTTTGAGTATTTTACCAACCCGTCACTAACTAAATAATCTTTCTAATTGAATTAGAAATTTATAATATAAAAAATTAAGTTATGTTAGAAAACAACTTACATTGATAAGTGTTTTTTGAGTTTTCTTCCTTCCATTCTACGTATCTCCCTCTTTGAGAGTTAGAATTTGGTTTAATGTTTGTAGTTCTTCAATCAGCACTTCCTTCTTTACTAGTTCGATAAACTAGTAGAGAATGAAGTTTTGTTTTAAGAGTCACAAGCATTGAACTTAATTCTAACACTCAAAAATCGAGATAATGAGAATGAAAGGAAGAAAGCTAGAAAAACATTGATTATTGCAACTTGTTATTCTAATGTAACTTAATTTGTCAAATTATTATTTTCTATATCATATTGAAAGGTTATATGTTTATTGAGTAGTTGGTGAAATAATCATTCCACATATGTTATAATAAACACAAATGAACATATCAACATGGTTGAAAGATAAAACCATAGTGAAAAGTTGTATGTTGAGTCGTTCACTACGGTTGGAAGAACAACTATTGTGAAAAGTTTAGAAAATAATGAAAATATTTTCCTGTGAATCGAACCTCTAACCTCTAGCTTTTATTACAGTTATCATAAGAAACTGTGGTGATAAGTAAGTTGATAATGTGTTTTTACCACGGGTTCAATTCTATGGTGGTAAAGAGTGTACTTACTACCACACCTTACTTTACCACTAACTTCCACCCGTGGTAATATCCTTCACCCAACCATGGTTAAATGTCTTTTCCATAGTAGTGTCCCATCTGGATCTTGACTTGTACACAGCCTTTACGCTGAACTCTATGTGAAATATTTACTCGATTCTCGCTTATTGAATGTTCTAGCTTCACCAATCTACACAAAGTCTTCATCTGCGCCAATCACCCCTGATCCCGCCGATTTCTTGAGCGATGAACTATCCGAAGAGTGAGAAAAACTCGTACCTTGTCCATAGGCTTCGACATAGCACTACCAAGGTCAACCTAGAGAGAAGAACCTCATTCTTTTCACTAGAATTTGTCACCACCAGCCACAACAATCCCAATCATGCAAACCTCCTAAAAATATTTACCAAATCTTCAAGAAATATTAGTTTCAAGACACGTCTCCCTCAACAATTATAAATCTTCTTAATCAAGATCTGAATTCAAACTAGAGTTTGAACATGAAATAAATTTTGAATGCAAGAGTTTTTTTTGGTTTTCAAAAGTTGGAAGTTGTTGTTGTTACGTTCTCTGGTTGTTATGAAATGATATGACAAAAGAATTTACATGTATTGGAGATTAAAACACAAAAATAGGTGAAAATGGTTGTTAGATTCGAGTCGGAAACATTTTTTAATTTGAGTCAAATGAACAAATAGAGTGGAACAAGATTAACATAAATAATAGTGATCAATTTCCTGTGATTCTAGACATCTTGTAACTCTGATTAAATTCATGAGAGGCCATGATTTGAGTCATGTACAAAGCTTAATTCGAATTAATTTGGACACAGCCAAACAGGAAAAAAAAAGGGAAAAACTTTGTGATTCGAATCATGTAGGAAGTGCGATTCGAAGACATGTGTGATTCAAATTGTGTGTAACTTGTGATTCGAGTCACAGTGTTGCATGATTCGAATCGTGTGTAAAGTGTGATTTGAGTCACAAACACCAGAATTTTCCTGTTCTCCTCTATTTGATTTGATTTGAGTAATAGATTATGAGTGATTCGAGTCACACACGATAAATCTCAAATTTTCAAGATTTTTAAAATAGTTTGAGATTTCACTTGCCACATAACTTGAACCAACATCAAATATGGTTCTTGTTCCATTAACTCAACCAATTGACTTAAAATATAATGCTCATACTCAAATAGAAACAATTGCACCATGCATGCTAAAACAAATGGATTCAAAACTTAATCCAAAGATGTGCAATTGAAGAAGGAGACTCAATAAGAAATATTAACGGAACAAAAGAAAAGTTTAAGAGACAATCAACAAATTTGTATTGGGGTTCTCCCCCTGAATATATTAGAGACATGCAACTTTAGTCTCCCCTTTTATGATGCTTGGCATGCTTTCACTTGAAATTTAGTCGACTTTGAGCCAAAGAAAATAAAGGCTTGTGCTCCCCCTGAAACATGGCACACACAACAACATAAAACACATAAATTAGATCTAACCTCACATTACAATATATCGGATACAGAACAGAAGATAGACATGCTACATGAAATACATAAGCAAATAGACATGCAACAACATTTCAACAAAACAAAATTAAGTAATCAAAACTACTATGAATGGAAGATTAAATAATGCATAAACAAGTATACGAATGCTCAAATGCATATAATTAGAAATGAACATATGTAGAACAAACATTGATGCAATGATATAAGAGTTATAGAGACATACCAATGGGGTTGGTGAAACTATGATTTGTTACAAGAGCGTATTAGTGGATAACAAAACAAAAACAGTAAAAGAAACTAAATAGAAATCCCAATCTTTTTAAAGCATGAAGAATACAAGATTTCTTATTCCCTAAAAATCTTGTGAAAAAGTTTCGTTGATAATGGTTTTGTAAAAATGTCACCAAAATGATTCTAACAATACCCGGCGTGCCTCGGCTGCTTCGGCCCTTGAAAGACAGTGTTCGCGACCTGAAGCTTCAGCGAGAGAGGTACCTATATGAAGTAATGAAACTTCTACCTCTCTTTTTGGGGTGAATAATTCTTGTCTTCCCTTAAAGCTCTGTCTACTTCTCTAAGCAGTTATGGGTCTGTTTTAAAAGAATTCAAGTTCTTACGTTCCCAGAATACTTTGTTGACTCAGCATCTTGCTAAATGTATGAGTTATACTCTTGATGCGGTTTCACAATCATTTGAAAAAGCTTTGCAGCAAGTGGAACACTTCCACTTCCCTTTAATGCTTTCTAGAGAGAAAATCCAGTTGGATTAAGCAGTTGAATATGGGTAAATTTTTCTCTACAGAATTAGACTTGTTGGGGGTCATTGATACAGTTATAAACACTCCTGTGGTACAGTTATAAACACTTTAATTGTCCCAAGATACAGTTATAAACACTCTTGCAAGGAACAAAAATAAATTGAGAATTTACCGTTCGAATGTCCTTTCCATTTCCAAGAAAACCCATCAAGTCCACAAATCCCTATGGACGGATAGTGGTTTCGTTGAACGCTTGAAGATCAGAGCCTTCATATGGAAACAAACCCATTCGGTCCAGACCCATTTTCTCTAACAACTTCAAATACATCATGTCACAAGAGCTACCGTCGTCCATAAGGATTCGGGATATGTCAAATTGCTCCACTATAGCAATGATTACAAGGGAATCATCTCGTTTGGAATGCCTACGATATTGACTGAGTCTCGAAATCCTAACATAGGTCGGTCGGGGACTTTTGCCAATGTACTTCCTTCTTTGTGGTAGACATCCATCATTTCTACAATTTTCCTCTTCATGGTGCCTTTGAATGGGATATTTTCTCAGGGCTCTCCTCCGGTTATGATGGAAATTCAGGGGTGTTTATCTTTTCTTGCTCCTTACTTCCTCTGCTTGTACTGGCTTCTGCAGTTTTTGAGGGATATTTACCTTTAGACGATTCCTCCATATATCGCTTGCCCCCTTTGACATATTCAGACAGTCGTTCCGTCTGGATTAGTCCTTCAATGGAATCCTTCAACTGAACACAATCGTCGGTGTTGTTGTCAGGGCTTAGGTGGAAACAACAATATTTTAACTTATCTGTCCGAGGTGTCTCTCTGACAGGATAAAGAGGTCGAATTCCTGCTTTTCGAAACTCAATGTTTACATAGTCTTGATAAACCTTTTCTCTGGCTACCATCAAGGGGTGTACCATCGTACTTCCCCAGCATACCCTGGTCGGAGTCATCTCGATGTCGATGGGACTCCTTCCTAGCTAGACGATTAGAATGAGACTCGATGGAGGCAAGATTGTCAAAATGCGTGGCTAGCTTTTCTTCTAGGATTCTGTAATGTTCAGCCATGATTAGCATTTCTTGGATGGATTTTACCTTCTTCTTCCCTAACTTCTGTCTGAAGGGATGGTTCCTCAAATTACTATTCTCAAAGATCCAGAATTAAAGACCTTCTTGGTTCCCCTCTACCTCAATTTAGACCTATGTGAATTAGTTGATTTAAGACCACAAACTCTCTTTCTTTTCCTAGATGATCCCACTCAAGAAGGATTCGGTTAAAGGTCGTCGCTTTCGAGCAGTGAAATGCGCAGAAAACATCCCATGGAACTCCTCTCAAAAGTTGATACTTCCTCCAGACAGACTATTGAACCACAATCGGGCCGACCCGACAAAAGTTAACGTAAACAACTTGCACTTGGATGCATCATCGGCACTAAAGTAGCTCAATCGGTTATTCACGAGTTGCACATGCTCGTCAGGATCTCCTTTTCTGTCATAATTGTCTTGCTTGGGCGACTTCTCCATGGATTTTAGAATCTTGCTCTCTAAATTCTTACTGACAACGGGTTCTTTGGTTGCACCTTCTCCGGGTGAGTTTTAGTTTGAGCCGGGGAAGGAGCATCGACTGGTACGGTCTCCCCCGGGGCTCTGAGGGGGATTTTAATACTTCGTGCTCTATGTCGATCATTTGACCAACAAACGTCATCTCTTCTTGTCCCGGCGGATTCAGAGACGGCAACACGAGTCTTTTTTATTGAAATAAGCCGATAATATCTTATGGATTACAACTTTTTGAACTGTAGTATTATATATTGCTTATAGTATTGTAATCCTAATTATTAGACAGAAATCAAGAGAACCATCTATGCTCTATAGTCGCAGAGGTAGACCCTATTGAACTAACTGCATTAACAAATATCAATCGTATTCATTGTCTTTTATTTTTGTTTCTCTTTAATCTTTTATACTTCTTGCTCTTCTAACCGCAATATAGGTCGAATACTTTAAACAATTGTGTTTTCAAAGTACTCAACTTCTACTCATAAAAAATCTCTAATGTATACAATTTAAATCTAAATTGATAACAGATGTTAAATTTCTATTTTTTCTCAGAAAATCATAACCGAAGTTAAATTGTATATTTGAATAATGATTTTTTCTAATATAAAATATACTGTTTATTATTTCCAATTACATGAAATTAGTATTACAGTGTTTTCCTATATTGTGACATGAAATTTTGGTTATTCTATTTTCCTATATTGTGACTAAAATAGTTTATTCTGTTTTCCTATATTCTCGAGAATAATTTATTCTGTTTTGCTGAAGTATGAATACTGATACAAAGTTATGGTAATTGTTGAGTAGAAAGAGCACTTTTATTGAGAAGATTCTAAATTGTATTCTAATTTCCATGATAAATAAATCACTACTAGAAAACCAACTGAAACAAGAGAAACTTCTTACATTTTGCAACACACTAAAACTAGATACACTAAACACAACATTCTTTGCACAAATATTCTTGTGGAGTTCATAAAAATCTTTATGAACAACTGATATCAGAAAACTCTATCATGCAAAGGTTTGAACATTTTGGTAATGAGTGTATCTTCTCCTTAACTTTTTCCAAATCAATATCTGAATATCGCAGCCAAAATGCTGGCGATATTTTCATCTTCTCCAACATTGTTGCATTTGCTAACATGTATCTTACGAGACAAAGATCGTGCTCGTTTGCATTAAAACTTTTGAACTGAAATACTCTGAAGCTTGACAGAAAGCACTGAGGCACCATTGCAGAAGTTAAGACATCTTTATTCGAGTCGGCTACTCCCTGAAATTTTTGTATATCATAAGTTATTTATCATATAAATTATGAGTTTGAAGTTGTGTGAAGGAAATGCAAAAGTAACTAAACTTACATTAAGCAAAACAAGAGTATTAAGAATTGGCGAATTGTTGAGTAATTGAAACAAAGCTTCACCATTGACTTCATTTAGTTCCAGATATCTCAACCTTCCAAAGACGGGCAGATTGGTGAAAATGTCTTTAGCATGTCTTAAAACCTGTAGGACAAGGAACAATTTGTTCAAATTCTGAGAAACTATTGTCATTTATGCACCATAAAAGACAAGCATACCTTGTAAAACAATAATTTCAGTCGTTCCACGTTACGGATTTGTCTAAGAAGATTACATGCTTGAAACCCAAGTTTTTCCATTCTGTCCTCCTTGTCTTCATCCAAAACAGCCACAATAGAAACATTACGAATTGATGAAGAATCACATAGAATGATATCCTGTTCGAGATCACCCTCATAAGAGAAATACGTTAGACATCGACTATAAACCTTGATGGCAAAATTACATGATTCATTCGGTTGACGGTTCCATATAGCAATCGAAAACCTCTCAAGTAAAGGCACTTGTAAACTAATGTTCTGCGTAGTTGACCATTCACACCCTCTTGCTTCAAACACTTTGAGAACCGGGAAATTAAGAGTTATATCTTTTGAACAATCGGAAGAATCACTCACTAATTTAATCCCAGATATGCTAAATTTTTGAAGATTTGGGAGAGAAGCAAATATGGGAAGACTAAGAGTACATTTCATTTGAAGCACCAACTCTATTAAAGAATCGCAAGTAAAGAGTAAATTCGAAGAAAGGAAAACTTTATCAGCATACTGAACATGAAGCTTCGGAACTCTTCTTTCTAAGATAAAGGAAATCCATGTAGTTATCAGAGATGCATCATATTGATAACTAGTTAAGCAAAGAGAGAAACTTTGGATGCTTGAATCAGAAAAGTGAAAAAGTACTTTTTCAACAAAATTCACAAACGGTTGTTTTTGCAACGTCTTCTCATAATGAAGCAAACTATCATCAAACTGTAGACAGGTTATGGATTTCCAAATTTCAATCCATCTTCTTGATAAGAGGCTGGTACGAACAGCGTGTATAACTGGAATGAAAGATAGGATGTGACCAAGAATGTTTTCATGTAATGTGCTAATGATGTCTATTTCTTCAACTTTTGGAAGGTGTTTTGTTTCATTTTCTGTAGTTGCTTCATTTGAATCCATGCCTACCTACAAAAAAAACACGCTTGACAATGTGATTTGGAGAAGTGTATGCAGCAGCAGAAGAAGGAATCAGGAATTGTTGAGTTTCCAAATTGAATAAAAGGTAGATAGAGCTTCACAACTCTTCATGGACTGAGAAATTTGAAATTGGCTTTTGAATGAGAAGTGATGTGTGTGGTCCCGGTAATAAAAGTTGCTACCAAGAATTCACCAATAAACAGACTTATATCAAAGAAAAGTGGTTGTGATGTACTCCGTCGGTCCATCCTATATCACTCAAAGAAAAGTGGTTGTTATGTACTCCATCTGTCCATACCTATAAAGCACGGGTACTCCATTTTAGCTAAAGTACCGGTATTCGTATGGTACGTACCGATACCGTACTTATTTTTTTAATTTTTTTTTTAAGTCGGTACTCCAGCAGATATATATTGAGTACATATTGGATACACGAACTCAATTTTTATCTTCTAATGGTATAGTTATAAGCTTTTTTTAATGGCTTTTTCAAGTGCTCATGCAAAGTTTGATGAATTTGATTTGTTGCAAGATTAATGTATCTTGAAACTAAAAGAATGATAGATAACTTATGAATATTCAATCCCTAAACTTCAATCTATTGCATTGAAACTTCTTGGACAATCAAATTCTTCATCTTCTACAAAGAGAAATCGAAGTACATATTAATATATTCGTGTACCAGTATCTTATTTTTTATAAATATACTGTATTCCGTATCAGTACCCATATCGGATATAAAATACATACCCGTACATTTGCAACGCAGGTCCATCCTATATCACTCATTTCAACCTTTCATTACCATTTAAACCTATTTAGCCGATTCAGCATATAGACAATGGATTGAGATTGAGTGACTTTGGGGCGCCACGTTACCATGACTTTGTATCTATATTTTACTACAAAGCATTCTTTCATTCTATTTATCTATATTTTGTTCGCTTTCTCTTTCATCAAAATTAAACTAAAGTTATCTAAAATCACCTATCACAAAGTCATTTCAAAGGGAGTTGCGCATTCAAGTATAAGGAAAAATAGAATTGAGCTGAAAGTTAGGTGTCATCTAACTACTTACACATCATGTATGTTATCTAACTACTGCATCAAATAATAGACTTTTTTAACAAAAGTTTATCTTGTTCAAGGATTCCACCGAGATAAAATCCAATTAATTAGACACTCTTAGTTTAATTTTTAATTAAAAATAAATAATTTATTATCTGAGGAGAAAACTATCTCATTAGGGGGCACGTATTAAATTTCAAGAATTGTAGTCTATGTTTTTATTTTATTTTATTTTATTTTTCAAAATTAAATCATTTATTTTTTCAGCTAAACTATCCATCTATAAAAAAAGTATTTGGTCATTCAGTTTTGTCTATAAAAGTATTTGTTCAATTAATGTTTCTATTAACCTAATTTTTTTGTTGTTGCTCCAAACTCGTAAACACCATTTTATGGGTTGAATTGCAAGACAGAACTGTTGATTATGAATTGTTGAATGAATATGTGATGTATTGTTGATTATGGTGTGTTGTATGTGTTGAATGTTGTGGGAATATGTGTGGTGTTGTGGGATAGCGTGGATTAAGGTGTTGGGTGCTATTAATTAGAATTGAAATAACTAGTAGAAATATTTTAGAATTAATAACAGTAGAATAATATAGATTATATTATTTAAATTATTATTAATTAAAATAAAGTGAGTAGAAACAATAAGAACAAGATGGTCATTTGTAAGAGGTTAAGTGAGGACAAAGGTGGAAGACCATATTAGGGGTCCAAGGAGTAAGTTAGACAAAAAGGAAGAATTGGGATATAGTACGTTCATTCTGTACAATCGTGTTTGGAGAGCGACAGAGAAAGGAGAAAGAGTTAGGGCATTGAGGAACACAGAGGATTTCGGTAGAGAACGCAGAGAGAAGGAACAAAAGCTGGGAATCTAAGGTAAGGGGGTGATTCCTTATTATTATGATTGATATGGGGTTTAGATGTATCTAGGTTTGATGGGGGTTTTGTGATGAATTGATAACATGATGTTTATGATCAGTGTGATGATTTTGATGTGTAAAATACCACGAATCGATACCCGTAATGATGTGATAATGTATTATTGTCAATTATATGAAAACATGTTAATTGTGGTGAATTTGGATCTGTACTAATGTGAAATCGCAAGAAAATTTTGTTGGAATTGTGCAGAAAACGCAATAGCAAGTTGTTGTTTCGCACAATTCGTCGGGCGAACCTTCCTATTCGCCAGGCGAAGCAACTTCGCCCAGGCAGCGCCGGACGAGACGATGAGCGAAGGATATGGTGAAAAGAGGCTGCTCCTAAAATTTGTATGGGGGAAGGAGATTCGCCCCAGCTTCGTCGGGCGAGTCCCAGACTCCGTTTGACGTGTCGTTCGAAGCATTAAAGAGCTAACGCGATGAGCTATATTTTGGCAGAATAAAGTGAGTAGGATGATGTATCCTTCTAGTACCTTTACTATGAATAGCTTAGACTTTTATGCGATGAATTGTGACGATGTAATGACGTAGGATGAAGTTGTTGATGACATGATGTTATGTCGTACTATGATGTAAATGATGATGAATATGTTGAATAAACTGGATTACGTGCATGTTTGATGTTTTGCATGTTATGTGAGAAATATGATGGTTAATTACATGAATGATGATGCAATTTGACTAGCCATGGTCGTGATTACTATGTTATTGTGCATCGTGCATTCATGGCATATGTTAGGACTTTGGTCCAGTGATGATGTTAGGACTTCGGTCCAGTGGTGGCCTCAATCCCATTGTGTGGATTGAGTGCGTTTTATGATGTACTCTAGTTCCAAGTGGGAATCGATCCTATGGTGGGGATCTTTGGAGGGAGATGACCAAGTGTTCATCAAGGTTTTGGTACCACATGCATGAGTCAGTGTTGTTGCATTTCATGTTCTGTGACATTGCATAATTATGAGTTGAATGATATTTGATGATGTTGTGATATAAGTGATGTTTTGGTGATAATGATTGGTTGATGATATAGTGACATTGCAAATGATTTGATGAAGCGACAGTGTGAGTATGTGTGTGATGTATGATGAATATATGAATTGTTAATAGTTGTTGTTGTGACTACTATATCTATTTCTTATATCTTTTGTAATGATTTGTGATTACTCACCCTGTCTGTTTGAATGTTGCCTCCACGTGAGTAACGTGCAGGTGATCAAGATTAGCTTGTAGATGCGTGGAGACTTAGTTTTGGAGTCGTTTTACTTTATTTCAGCTGATTAGAGGATGTCTTGTTCTGATATGTAACATCGGGGTCGGGAACGTTTGAGTGGAACGATATGTTCTTTATTTTTTTTATTAATATGAAGTTAAGAAGTTGTCTTTACACTACTACAAAACGCGCATACAACAACGCCAGGTTTACAACGGCTTGCCTATACACCGTTGTAATAGATGCGTGCATTTTTTTTTAATTTCATTAAAAGGCTTTTAATGACGGTTAATATTTCAACCGTGGTGAAATGTGAGGCCTTTCACCACGAGTATTTAAAAAACCGTCATTATAGGTAGCGTCTTGTCATGGGTTCAAGTCTCAGCACCAGTATTTTATATTTTTTTTACTTATTTTTTCAAGTCACTACAAGAAAATCAGTCTATAGTCACGTGAAGTTGTGACGTGATTATCACGTGGCAAAAAAAAGTTGGTTGCGGCGTGATAATCACGTCGCTACATTATTTTATAATAAAATAAAAAAAATGTAACGTTAGCATATGGAATGTCAAAATTTAAAATTTAAAAATATTATTTGCGGCGTGATAACCACGCCGCAACAAATAAAATATTTTTTTAAAAACAAAAGCATGTAGCGTGCAGATGTTGGGAATGTTGAAAATTTAAAAAAAAAATTTGCGACGTGTATATCACGTCGCAACTTTTTTAGAGGGAAAATTAAAATTTTAATTCTGACTGAATGCAGGCTTTTGCAGGTAGTGGATATATAATTTATGACTGTTGGTTGGTTGCGACGTGATTATCACGTGGCAAAGTTGCAACGTGATTTTCACGTTGCTAATGGGCTTATAAAATTAATTGCTTTCGTTTCCTCTCCCTCAGACCCTCAGACCCATTTTTTCAACTCTTTTTCCTCTCCATTTTTCCTCTTCTTCGCAGACCCATTTTTCATGTGCTTCCTCTCTTCTTCTTCAAGCACTTCCATATTTTTTAAAGGTATTGAATATTTCTTCAAGCACTTCCATCTGCTTCCTCTCTTCTTCTTCCTCTCTTGTAATTTGTTTTATCATATTTTTTGGTTATTACTAATATTTTTTTTTATGATATTGAATAGAAGAAGATTCAAGATTCAAGATTCAAGAAGATTGAAGATTCAAGAGTGAAAAAAAGGTTGGACTAGAAGATTGAAGGAGATTGAAGAAGAGGTATTTTTTGCAATTTATTTTTTATATTTGAAGTATTTTCAGAATTTTGGTTATTTTAGGTTAATAGTATATATGTTAGAAACAAATTTTGTTATAATTTATTTTGGTTATTTTCAGAATTTATTTGTTATAATTTATAAACAATTTATTTAGGTTAATAGTATATATGTTATTTTCAAAATTTATTTGTTATAATTTTTAAACAATTTTTTATTCTGTTAGAAACAAATTATATATTTTGTTAGAAATTTATTCTGTTAGAAATTTATAAAACAGAGTTATTTTATATATTTATATATATATAACGAAAATATAAACATATTATATATAAATTCTGTTTTAACATATATAAATTCTGCGACGTAGAAGCTCACGTCGCAAAAAACGAGTAGTGACGTGTTTTCATGGTTTGCGACGTGGA
The DNA here is from genome assembly GCA_022829125.1 of Lathyrus tuberosus. Taxonomy (NCBI): domain Eukaryota; kingdom Viridiplantae; phylum Streptophyta; class Magnoliopsida; order Fabales; family Fabaceae; genus Lathyrus; species Lathyrus tuberosus. The sequence continues at coordinate 21,660,749 of JALAZF010000033.1, read as the reverse complement.
AAACACGTCGCAAAAGACAACATATTTTGTAGTGAGTCTCATTACCAACATTATAGGTGGCGCACATATTGAGTTTATTCACTATCCTTAAACAAATCTTGGTCGCCTATTTAGTGATTATCAACGACCAAGACACTACTATTAGTGATCCACGTGAAACCTAAAACTTAGACATCTTCTACCTCCAAACGTCATCTTTCATTTACGATACTCTATTTCTCCACTAAACCAAATTTCAGAACAAATTTCAGAACTCGAGTTAGCAATGTTAGTTGTTGGTTTTCTTTTTTAATTATTGTTGTTCTTGTTGTTCTTTTTTATTATTGTTGTTCTTGTTGTTGTTTTTTATTATTGTTGTTCTTGTTGTTATTATTGTTATTATTGTTCTTGTTCTTGTTCTTCTTCTTCTTCTTCTTCTTCTTCTTCTTCTTCTTCTTCTTCTTGTTATTGTTGTTGTTGTTATTGATGTTGTTGATGTTGTTGTTGTTGTTCTTGATGTTCTTGCTGTTCTTGCTGTTGTTCTTGTTCTTGTTGTTGCTCTTGTTTTAATGTTGCAATTTTTTTATTTTATTAAAAGACATACAACAACGGTTATTTAAAATAACTGTCATTATAGGTAGTATACAACTTGGGTTGGGACTGAGATAACTTGGGTTGTATTCAAGAAAGAATTCTTGGAGAAGTACTTACCTGAGGATGTTTGTGGTAAGAAGGAGATAGAGTTCCTTGAATTGAAGCAAGGAAACTTGATTATGGCAGAGTATGCTGCAAAATTCGAGGTGCTTGTGAAGTTTTGTCCGCGTTACAATCGTGTTGATGCTGAGACTTCTAAATGTCTCAAGTTTGAGAATGGACTGAGACCAGAGATCAAATAGGGTATTGGATACCAACAGATTCGTAGGTATGCTGAGCTGGTGGATAAGAGTAGGATCTATGATGAGGATAGCAGAGCTCGATCGGCTCACTACAAACACCTTAGTGAGAAGAAAGAGAAAGGTCGGTTTCGAGGAAAACCTTATGTGACTCCAGCTGGCAAAGGGAAGCAGAAAACTTCAGATGGGAAGAAGACAAGTGGGGGAGAAGCTCTCACTTCTATTAAGTGTTATAGGTGTGGCGAGCAAGGTCACCATGCTGATGGTTGCAATAATAATGTGTTGAGATGTTACAGATGCAGTAAGAGAGGTCACTGAGTCACTGATTGCAAGAATGAGAGTCCGAATTGTTTCAATTATGGTGAACAGGGTCACATCACTACCCAATGCCAGAAGCCGAAGAAGACTGTTATTGCTGCTCAGACTAATGGCAGAGTGTTTGCTTTGAGCGGTTCGGAAGTCCCTAAGAAGGATAACTTGATTCGAGGTACTTATTTTATTAACAATACTGAGTTGGTTGCTATTATTGATATCGGTGCTACTCATTCGTTTATTTCTCTTGAATGTGCTACTAGGTTAGGCTTGGAATTGTCTAATATGAATGGTAGTATGGTGATAGAAACTTCTAATAATGGTTATGTTACTACTACTGTTGTGTGTTTGGGTTGTCCTATAACAATTTTTGGGAAGAGTTTCGTGATTGATTTGGTGTGTTTACCCTTGCACCAAATTGATGTTATCCTTGGAATGAACTGGTTAGAGTTCAACTATGTTCATATTGACTGTTATAATAAGACACCGAGATTTCCTGAGTTTGGTGATAATGGCAAACTGATGTTTTTGTCTGCCAAGCAAGTGGATGAACTTATAGAAGATGAAGCCTTGATGTTTGCAATGTTTGCATCGCTGCAAGTTAACCGTGAAATTACAAGTGTTGAATTACCTGTTGTTTGCGAATTCCCAGATGTATTCCCAGACGACATGAGTGATTTGCCCCTAGAGCGTGAAGTCGAGTTTGCGGTGGAATTGATACCAGGTACGAGTCCAGTGTCAATGGCTCCTTACCGGATGTTAGCTTCTGAGTTAAGTGAATTAAAGAAACAATTTGAAGAATTGCTTGAGAAGAAGTTTGTTCGACCGAGTGTTTCTCCGTGGGGTGCTCCTGTGTTGTTAGTTAAGAAGAAAGACAGTAGTATGAGGTTATGTGTTGATTATAGGAAGTTGAATAAAGTGACTATCAAGAATAAATATCCACTTCCAAGAATCGACGATTTGATGGATCAACTAGTGGGCGCTTGTGTGTTTAGCAAGATTGATCTGAGGTCTGGTTATCATCAGATTCGTGTTAACCCATATGATATTCCGAAGACTGCTTTCAGGATGAGGTATGGTCACTATGAATACTCTGTAATATCATTTGGTGTATCCAATGCGCTAGGTATGTTCATAGAGTATATGAATCGGATTTTTCATGAATATTTGGATAAGTTTGTTGTGGTTTTCATTGATGATATTCTGATATACTCGAAATCTGAAGAAGAGCATGCAGAGCATTTGCGTACGGTGTTGCAACTGTTGAAAGAGAAGAAGTTATATGCAAAACTATAGAAATGTGAGTTCTAGTTGAAAGAAGTGAGTTTCCTTGGCCATGTGATATCGAGTGGTGGAATTGTTGTGGATCCTTCTAAGATTGATGCTATGTTACAGTGGGAGACGCTGAAGTCTGCTACAGAAATACGAAGTTTTCTGGGGTTGGCGGGTTATTATCACAAGTTTATCGAAGGTTTTTCTAAGTTGGCGTTGCCTTTGACTCAGTTGACTCGGAAGGGTCAAGCTTATGTGTGAGATGTTGCATGCGAAGAGAGTTTTATGAAATTGAAGAAGAGGTTGACGACCGCTCCGGTATTGATCTTGCCTAATCCGAGTGAGTCTTTGTGGTATATTGTGATGCGTCAAAAATGGGTCTTGGTGGAGTGTTGATGCAGAATAGTCAGGTTGTGGCATTTGCTTCTAGATAATTGAGGGTTCATGAAAGGAATTATCCTACTCATGATTTAGAATTGGCAGTTGTAGTGTTCGTGTTAAAAATTTGGAGACATTATCTTTTTGGCTCTAAATTCGAGGTGTTCAGTAATCATAAGAGTTTAAAGTACTTATTCGACCAGAAAGAGTTAAATATGAGGCAGAGGGGGTGGCTGGAATTGTTGAAAGACTATGACTTTCATTTGAGTTACACCCTGGTAAAGCAAATGTGGTGGCTGATGCGTTAAGTAGGAAGTCATTACATATGTCGATGCTTATGGTGAGAGTACTAGAATTGATTGAGCAGTTCAGAGACATGAGTTTAGTATGTGAGAAGACTCCTGTCAGTGTGAAATTGGGAATGTTGAAACTGACGAGTGGCATTCTCGAAGAAATCAAATGAGGTCAGAAATCAAATTTGAGATTGGTTGATCAATTGGTTTTTATTAACCAAGGTAACAGAGGTGAGTTCCGGATTGATGAGAATGGAGTGATGAGGTTCAGAGATAGAGTGTGTGTTCAGGATGTTCCAGAAATTAAGAAAAGTATTCTTGACGAAGAACGTCGAAGTATGATGAGTATTCATCTCGGTGCTAAGAAGATGTATCGGGATTTGCAAAGGTTGTTTTGGTGGTCAGGTATGAAGAGGGATATTACTGATTTTTTTTTTTTGCCTGTTTGACTTGTCAGAAGTCAAAGATTGAACATCAGAAGCCTTTGGGTATGATGCAACCTTTGAGTATTCCAGAATGGAAATGGGATAGTATTTCTATGAATTTTGTGTCGGGATTGCCGAAGAATACGAGGGGGAATGATTCGATTTGGGTGGTTGTGGATAGATTAACTAAATTGGCTCATTTCTTGCTTATGAAGATTAATCATTATATGAAAATGTTAGTTGAGTTGTACATTAAGGAAATTGTGAAGTTGCGTGGGATACCTTTGAGTATTGTATCAGATAGAGACCCGAGATTTATGTCGAGGTTCTGGAAAAGTTGGCAAGATGCTTTGGGTACTAAGTTTAGGATGAGTTCTGCATATCATCCACAGACAGAGAGGACTATCTAGTCTTTGGAGGATTTTCTGAGGGCTTGTGTGTTGGACCAAGGAGGATCTTGGGATAGCCACTTGTCGTTGATTGAGTTCACATACAACAACAGTTTTCATTCTAGTATTAGAATGGCACCGTATGAAACGTTGTATGGTAGGAGGTGTAGGACTCCATTGTGTTGGTATGAGTCAAGCGAGAGTGTTGTACTCGGACCTGAGATTGTGCAGGAGACGACCGAGAAGATTAAGATGATCCAAGAGAGGATTAAAACTTCGCATAGTCGTCATAAGAGTTATCATGATAAGAGGAGGAAAGCACTTGAATTCCAATTGGGAGATCATGTATTTTTTAGAGTTACGTCGGTAACTGGTGTGGGTCAAGCTTTGAAGTCTAGAAATCTCACTCCGCCTTTTGTTGGCCCGTATCAGATTATGCATAGGATATGAGAAGTAGCCTATCAAGTTGCTTTACCGCTGTCGCTTGCGAATCTTCATGATGTGTTTCATGTATCTCATTTGAGGAAATATATTTCGGATCTGTTGCATGTGATACAAATGGATGATGTACAGGTGAGAGATAATCTGACTGTTGAAGCATCACCCGTACGGATAGATGGTCAAGAAATGAAACAGCTATGGGGTAAAGAAATTTCCTTAGTGAAGGTATTATGGGGTGGACCAGTTGGTGAAAGTTGGACTTGGGAGCGTGAAGATTAGATGAGGGAGTCGTATCCGGCTCTATTTTTTTCAGGTAATTTTCGGGACGAATATTATTTAAGTGGGGGAGAGTTGTAACACCCCAAATTTCTTAATTAATTATTTAATTAATTATTCGTGATCGTTATGAATTGTTGAATCAATGTGTGATGTATTCTTGATTGTGGTGTGTTGTATGTGTTGAATGTTATGGGAATATGTGCGGTGTTGTGGGATATCATGGATTAAGGTGTTGGGTGCTATTAATTAGAATTGAAATAATTAGTGGAAATATTTTAGAATTAATAATAGTGGAATAATATAGATTATATTATTTAGATTATTATTATTAATTAAAATAAAGTGAGTAGAAACAATAAGAACAAGGTGGTCATTTGTAAGAGGTTAAGTGAGGACAAAGGTGAAAGACCATATCAGGGGTCCAAGGGGTAAGTTAGACAAAAAGGGAGAATTGGGATATAGTACATTCATTCTGTACGATCGTGTTTGGAGAGCGACAGAGAAAGAAGAAAGAGCTAGGGCATTGAGGAACCCAGAGGATTTCGGTAGAGAACGCAAAGAGAAGGAACAACATCTAGGAATCTAAGGTAAGGGAGGTGATTCCTTATCATTATGATTGATATGGGGTTTAGATGTATCTAGGTTTGATTGGGTTTTTGTGATGAATTGATAACATGATGTTTATGATGAGTGTGATGATTTTGATGTGTAAAATACCACGAATCGATACCCGTAATGATGTGATAATGTATTGTTGTCAATTATATGAGAACATGTTAATTGTGGTGAATTTGGATCTGTACTGATGTGAAATCGCAAGAAAATTTGGCTGGAACTATGCAGAAAACGTACTAGCAGGTTGTTGTTTTGCACGATTCGTCGGGTGAACCTTCCTATTTGCCGGGCGAAGCAACTTCGCCCAGGCAGCGTCGGGCGAGACGAGGAGTGAAGGATATGATGAAAAGAGTGTGCTCCTGGATTTTGTATGGGGGAAGGAGATTCACCCCAACTTCGTCGGGCGAGTCACAGGTGAGCAGACTGCTTCGTCGGGCGAGCCTCAGGCGAGGGGCAGCAGACAGGATCTTCGAAGCGCCATAACTTGAGTTTCCGAACTCCGTTTGACACGTCGTTTGAAGCATTAGAGAACTAACGGGATGAACTATATATTGGTATAATAAAATGAGTAGGATGATATATCCTTCCAGTAACTTTAATATGACTAGCTTAGACTTTTATGCGATGAATTGTGACGATGTAATGATGTAGGATGAAGTTGTTGATGACATAATGATATTATGTCGTACTATGATGTAAATGATGATGGATATGTTAAATGAAGTGGATTACGTGCATGTTTGATGTTTTGCATGTTATGTGAGGAATATGATGGTTAATTATATGAATGATGATGCAATTTGACTAGCCGTGGTCGTGATTACTATGTTGTGGTGCATCGTGCATTCATGACATATGTTAGGACTTTGGTCCAGTGATGATGTAAGGACTTCGGTCCAGTGGTGGCCTCAATCCCATTGTGTGGATTGAGTGCATTTTATGATGTGCTCCGGTTGCAAGTTGGAATCGATCCTATGGTGGGAATCTTTGGAGAGAGATGGCCAAGTGTTCATCAAGGTTTTGGTACCACATGCATGAGTCAGTGTTGTTGCATTTCATGTTACGTGACATTGCATAATTATGAGTTGAATGATATTTGATGATGTTGTGATATAAGTGATGTTTTGGTGATAATGATTGGTTGATGATATAGTGACGTTGCGAATGATTTGATGAAGCGACGGTGTGAGTATGTGTGCGATGTATTATGAATATATGAATTGTTAATAATTATTGTTGTGACTGCTATATCTTTTTCTTATATCTTTTGTAATGATTTGTGATTACTTACCCTGCCTGTTTGAATGTTACCTCCACGTGGGTAACGTGCAGGTGATCAAGATTAGCTTGTAGATGCGTAGAGACTTGGCTTTGGAGTCATTTTACTTTATTTCAGTTGATTAGAGGATGTCTTGCTCTGATATGTAACATCGAGTTCGGGAACGTTAAAGTGGAACGATATGTTCTTTTTTTTCATTATTAATATGAAGTTAAGAAGTTGTCTTTAATTGTTTCATTGTTTTGAGTCATAACTTTGAATGACGAAGTACGATGAAGTTTTCCTTGAAGTATTTTAAATAAAGATGTTTTGAGATTAAGATCTAGCCGCTGCGATGGTTGAAAATGCTCATTTGAGTATATTGATGAAATAATTGTTATAAATGATTTGAAAACTCGTGTGACAGAGCAGGTCGATCCACATTGATGTTTTTATGAAGCATGTGACACCCTTGTTGGTGTTTTACTCTTATTTATATGTTAAATTATGCATTGGGTTTAGAAGGGTGTTAAGTGAGCAGACTTCGACGACATGCTAAACCTCCGTCAACAATACTAGAGTTCGATCCAATATCTCACAGTGAAGTTTAGTGAGGTGAATTACACATCGCAGTGAGTATTAAATTAGTGACATGGGATTCACGTCGCAACTCCCAATAGTCACTTTATTTGCGATGTGTTTTCCTCATCGCTGAAGTGTCTATTTATTAGACAACTTGTAGCATCTCTTTTCCTCATCCCCAAAATCATTTTTTTTTCTTTTCCTCGTCTTCCTTTCTCAATTCCTCTCTATTCCTCCCATTTTCTCACAACTTCTTAATCTTTTTATAACTTCCTCACAACTTTTGCAACAACAATGTAAGTTTTCTTATGGTATTATTAATTAATTCAGTTTATTTTTTAATTTCGTAAATATAATTTTTCTCTCTTTATTTTTATCAAGATCTAAAATTATCAAGATTCAAGATTTATTAGAGAAGTTCATCAAGTTAAAGCTTCAAATTTTCTTCATGTTCACTCAAAATAAGGTAAGTTCAAGACCTAAAATATTTTTAGACTAATTTATAATTATAGTATTTTTATATATTTGTGTTTTTTTATTTGTGACTGTTTTTTTATTTGTGGCTGGTTTTTATATTTGTTGGTTATTTTTTATATTGATGGTTGTTTTTTTTATTATATACATAATTATTAAAATCGAAAATATTATAATATTATTATTTAATATAAACTATTAAAACAAAATTAATTTAGATATTTTATTATCGATATGTTATTGATATTATTGATATTTAAAACAGAATATAATTATATTGCTTATTAAATATTATATATATATATATATATATATATATATATATATATATTAAAACATAATTTTTTTAAAACAGAATATATATTTTAAAATAGAATAAAAAAATAATATTTAATAAGACAGAATATATATATATATATATTAAATCCTAATAATATTAAATGTTAAAATAGAATATATTTTTTAAAATACTAAAACTTAATATTTACTTTTTAAAAAATAGTATATAATTTTTAAAATTATAATATATAATTTTTTATATTTTTTTAGCATTTTATATATATGTTATATGTTATAAAATAATAAAACATAATATATGTTAAAATACTAAAGCATAATATATATTTTTAGTTTTTTTATTTGTTTTTTATTTTTTTTATTTTTTAAGTGTATATAGTTTTATTCATTTGGCTATTATGCTGGAAAATAAAATTCATTAGTGACATGATATTCACATCACTAAATAATACTACCTCCGGTCCTTTTTATAAGGAACATTTTACCTTTTTAGATTCATTAAATAATTAATGTACCTGGTTTATACTGCAGACCAGATACATTAATTATTTAATTAATATAAAAAAGTGAAGTGTTCTTTAAAAAAAGGACCGAAGGGAGTAATCGTTTTGATTTTTGTGGCGTGGTTTACATGTCACTAATTTGTGACCTGAAATACACATCACTATCTGTTAACACTGACACGCATCAAATTGGTTAGTGACTTGATTTTCACGTGGCAACGTGGTCCAAATTATTTTATTCTTTGCGATGTGATTACCATGCCAAAATTTAGTGACGTGATTTTCATGTGGCAAAAAGTTGTCACGGTTGTTCCTGCAGCATGCTTGACCCACGTCGCTAATTGAGCTTTGTGGCGTGATATTTGTTGGAAAACAAGTGTGAGTTGTGTTGAGAAATAAGTGTGAGTTCTAAGTCTCATATTGCTTAGAAAAGTGAAGGTTTAGCACTTTATAAGTAAGAGGACCCATACACCTATCACCTTAAGGTTTTTGGTGAATATGTGGTGTCTCTCTCACTTGTTTGGGTGAGTCTTTGACCTTTAGATTAGTGTTTGACCCAAAGTTCCCAAGACGAGATAAGAGTGTCTCTCAACGGCGGTACAAGCATGTGGATGAAAGAGCTTCCGCCCTTTGATGACCCATCAATATTTGCCTCAGTATGATTAAGAATAATTTTCTCAATATTAATATTGAGAAACTTATTATTAATCATACTAAGAATATATTGCAACCCAAAAAGAAAATGGTGGTGGTAAGAAGTTGTAAGTGATGTTCCTTATCGTTCGCCATTTTTTTGGGTCAACAGTAGAAGTCATGTATTATCTCGGGTGGGTTGACAACTGAGGAGAAAAGTCTCTCATGCTTGACGGATAAAAGTGAGTCCTTATCCGTTGCATTCTGCTTTGATCATTCTTCTTATTCTTCATTGTCCTCTTCTTCCAATACAGCACCTATTCCCTATTTCCTTCTCACATTTCCGGCTCCAATGGCTCGTCCTTTCACATGTTTGGGTGACGTTAACGATACGAAGGACCTTTGAAAGGTGGCGGTCCGCGTGCAGCATTTGTGTTCTGTCGTCACGAATAGCAAACGCCACTTTGAAATGGTTGTGGTTGATGATGTTGTGAGTTTGTTTCTTTTAGTGTTATGGTGTTATTTTCTATTTTTATATTATAGTTTGTAGCTTGACTTTTACAGCCATGTTTGTTGTTTGAGTGGTGTATGTTGTTCTTGATTATGAAATGCTTGTGGTTGATGACGCTGTGAGTTTGTTTCTTTTAATGTTATGTTGTTATTTTCTGTTTTTATATTATAGTTTGTAGCTTCACTTTTACAGCCATGTTTGTTGTTTGGGTGGTGTATGTTGTTCTTGATTATGTTGTTAGTACCTCTTTTGACATTATTTAGTGTTTTCACATTTGTAAGGGTGGTGACATGCATATGGTTGTGTCAGCGGTGGTTGAAAAGGTTTTTGGTTCCATCATGGAGGTTGGCACTACATACAGTATATCAAATTTCCAGGTTGTGCAAAATAATTTGGTATTCAAGCCTTCGTCACACCAGTTTATGGCCAAGTTTACCGGTGGAACCTCTGTTGCCGATGTTGGGAAGCATAATATATCGGCGGTGCCGCTTTCCCTTACCAGTTTTGGTGATATCATTACTGGCAACTTCAAAAAGGATATGCTCATAAGTTATAATGTTTCTTTTGACTCACGTCATTATTCATCTACTGTCCTGTTTGTTATATCCCTGTTTATTGTTTGTTTTGGTCGCAGATATTGTTGGTATGGTGGAAAGTATAGGTTTCACCCAAAACCATGGTGGAGGAAGGAAACAGTAGATTAATTTGATGCTCAGGGATAATGCGTGGGTTTTGTTGTATATTATTTATGCCGCGGTTCTTTCCTGTATTTGTTGCTGGTGTTAAATTTCCCCTGGATTTGCAGGAACAATGTCATTAACTGTACTTTGTGGGAGGCATATGCAGATCAGTTTATGAAATTCCACAGGGAACATGTTGGTCAATCTGGACCAACCGTTATTCTCCTGCAATATGCTAAAGTCAAGGAAGAAGGTTATTAATGTTATTGTCGTCTTGGCATATTGGTTTTAAATTGTTTTCTTAACTTGGATCTTATGTGTTTTGAATGCATCTGATGTATGGAAATACCCTCTATCTGTTTCCAATACATTTAATGTCACTGTATTATTGATTAATGCTGATGTTTCACCAATCAATGACTTTATTAAAAGGTTGTATGTATGTTGCATCTTTATATTATGTGCTTTTCTGTTTATGTTAAGTTTTAAACAAAAAAATTGTGTTGTAACTCTGCATTCCTGCTGCGTCCGTTGTTACACTCTCCGAAGGCACATCTTCCCATTATTCGCAGAACACGGGTGGTTCACCACCAACTCCGTTTGAAAAAATCATTTCAAAGGAAATTGTGCTTCCTCTTGATGAAATCTGTAAACTTTCAAAGGTATGTTGTGTCTCTGCTTCTAAATATAAATGATCTTGATAGTTTGGTTATGGTTTTGCTTTTTTTAAATAGGTTACCTTCTGTGCAACTGTTGCGACAACGACAAAAATTCTTGCCTCACAGCATGGCTGGTATTATCATGCATGCCATGAATGTCCAAAAGTTTCTCGTGGGGATGGCCCGCCTTTTATATGTGAGGCTAGACATATTACAGAGACTGAGATTTTAAGGTGCTGTTAGGTTAAAGTTTATTGGATTACGACATGTCTCAATCGTTAAATTTATAATTAAATTTTTATGCTCTTTATTGTGTTTTGTCAGGTTCAAGATTTAGATAGAGGTTACTTATTCTAAGAGGCGTTGTAAATTTGTTTTCTGGGATAGAGAATGTAATCAACTGTTGGGGGTCTCAGCTATTCAAATGCGTGATACGCTTGCGAAGGTGTAATTTCCTATTTATATTTATATTTCATTCTGAAAAACACGTGTTGGGTTCTTCTGTCGGTCCTGATTCAGAGGAAAAAATGCAGAAAGGAATCACCAATCCTCTGGAGTTCCCATTAGGGCTCGATGCAATGTTGGGATTGGAGATGACTTTTAGAGTTAAGTGGCAGCCTGAATGGGAAAATTGCTCTGTTGTCATGCTTCTTAGAGATGAAGCTGCTGTCAAACAGCTCAAGGCTCCGTGGGAGATAACTCAGGTATATCTCATTGCAGTTGACTCTAAATGTTCCATTTGCCTTTGTTAAACAAATTTTTATTTTTCTCTTTATTATGTGCAAGACAACAACATCTGACCAAACCACAGCACCTCATCTGCATGCCGTGTCGCAGCTATCTACAAATTCTTTCCCAGCAACTACATCGCATCTGTCACAGGTTTGGTGTCTTTCTATCTGTGTCATTAGATGTTTTTTATTGTGGCCTTTACAGTTTCTTTCTTTTTTTGCACTTATATTGGTTCAATTGTGTAGAGGGCAGACAGGTTGGAAAAGGTCAACGCCTCGGGTGTGCCTGTGGTATGTATATCAACAAACCCGCAAATGGTTATTGCACCGACGTGTGATGCTGAACCTGTTACGCCAACTTCAAAGAGAAAGAATGGAGATTTGGTTGATGACCTTAAGTTTGGTTCACTACATGCGGTATGCATGCCAATTAGCACACAGAATTTCAGTATGAACCTATTTCCATTTATTCACTAATTTTCCCCCCTGTCAGGATGTGGAGATCCAATCTATTTATGACACTGAACCTAAATTCCCGATTTCAAAGATGAAAAATGTTGAGTTTGTTAATGAGGTCTGATGCGATTGTTTAGATAATTCGGTTCCGCCGATTTGTTACAAACTTATTGCCATTCACCTTTCTATTGTTTTAACCATTTTTTGGGGTCACAGGAAATAGAAGTGACATCTGGGTGTGACGATGAACCTGTTACGCCAACTTCAAAGAGGGGGATCGCAGATTGTATTAATGACATAAACTTCAGTTCGGTGGTTGCCCCTAATGTACCTGTGGTATACATGACAATGAGACCACTCAATTTGATTATAAACTTATTGTCAACTACATTTTATTTTATCTCAATTTTTTTATCATGCAAGATTGTCGAGGTCCAACCTGTCTGTGCTGCTGGACCCAAAATCGAAATTTCAAAGATGAAAAATGATGCTCCTGTTGATGAGGTCGGATCTGATTCATTAGACGATTCTGCCATGTCACTGGTATGCATATCAACTGTTGTGTTCAAATGTATTACAAAGTGAAACCTGGTATATTCCTGTTTTTATTTATATAGTTTAACCGTTAACCTGTGCTGCCAATTTCAGAGCGATGATGCAGACCCTGTGGATGATGGTGACTCTGATTCCTTAGAGGACCCAGGCATAGATATGGTATGTATATATAGTGTGCGGCTAAATTACAAAAGTACTTAAGCCCGCGATGGTTTCTTTTGTGTTAACACTTTTTCTCGGGTTCCAGGACATGGAAATTACATCCATTTGTGAACCTGAACCTGTCGCACAAACTTCAAAGAGGCAGCCTGCCTGTGATTTTACCAAAACCCACAAGAAACTCAAGAAGATTATTAAGTTGGGGAAGCTGGACTAGATGTTTGTTTTTGTTTCGCTATTGTAATGTTGTATTTTGGAATTGGTTTCTCTTTTGATTTTGGTAGTTATCTAGGATGCTACATCTAAATTATATACAATGATATTACCTTTTGATTTTCGTAGTTATCTTAGATGCTACATGTAAATTACAGAAAATGTAATTCTCTCTGCCTACAACATGTAATGTATCATATTGTATGTCATCTTTTTATGTCTTCCAAGATCTTATGTTAACCCTTTTATACATGATGTTTTGTGATATAACTCTTTCTGTGTTAACAGGTTCACCTTTACAAAATTCCCAACAGAGTAGCAGCTAAATCATGTTGTAGGTTATTCAATCAAACATGTTTGCATCCAATATTTTGATTGTTTCTTGTCATATATTTTGTTTTCAATCATCACCTATGATAGCAGGCTGTTGCCAACTTTATAATAAAAAGGTTGATAATTTAGTTTTGAAATCACAATTTCACTAACAGCCAGTGAAAAGCAGACATTCCTTAAAAATCAATACATCTTAACCATTCACATAAAATATAGCAGTGAATTAAACAGTTAACTACTAATTACAAACATTGACTACGAAATACAAATTTTGCAAGAAACTTAGAAATTAGAAACCTTAAATACGTTGCATCCTTTGTTTGCGTCGTTTACATCCAATCTGAATCTGATTCTGTCTCCTGCCCTTGGCTGATTTGACTCACAGAATAAATTCCAGTCATATCCTATCTTTGTGCGTTGTGGATCATCTATGTTCAAAATCAGTAGCATTTGACTCCAGCCATTGTCGCCGCACAACGTAACAACCTCATAATCATGGTCTTTCAGAACGGTTCTGAATTCTGGCTGCAATTTCTATCATGCATAATGGTTTAAAATGGTAAATCAGTTCAAAGTAAACAAATAATGTATAATAAAGATTCATAACATTCAAAGTTCTAACTCAACTAATTTTGGTCTGGAGACGATTTCCTCTGAAAGCTCAACATCAAATGCATATATCCCTTTCTGGTTTATGTACCTACTGTGAAATATTGGTAGATCCTCCAACCCAGTTACCTCTTTGAACGCAGCGACTTCAAATTTGTTGTTCCCATAAAAAGCAATAACCACAGCCACATCATTTGGGAGTTCATACAGTTGTTGCAGCTCCGTCCAACCAGTGACAACCAGGGGGACATCCTCATTTGCGTTAAATACAATTTCAGAAACATTTCCATCATTGTTTATTATCGTCCATGTCTTTGCTAGATCTGTTATGTAACTTCTAACAAATGTTGGATCAATTTCCGGGAACGGCTGCACCACATATATTACCATCATGAATTTGTCTGCTATTTTTTGCGATTTGTAGCAACGGGAAATAGTGTCTTGAAAATGAAATAGAAAAACAAATAAGAATTAATTTAATTACTAGCAAACTTACTTGAATGCTCAACTTTGCAATTTCAAAAGTATCCACCACATCTGCAGCTCCCATCCCTGTCCCTGTTGCCATTGATTTTGAACACGGAACCAAATAGCCCAACTTAGCAAGTAGTAACAACACTTATGGTTCTTCACACCAGATCTAATTCCTTATTTGGTATGCCAAACCTTTCTATTTATTCCAATATATTCAGCATCACATGCATTTTGTCTTTATTGTATTATTATACCATTTTACAACCAAAAAGATGGGTCCACCTTATTTTACTTTACCTTTGGTTTCACGTGGCAACAGTCCCCATTGTGTGCTATCCAATCTCATAATCACATCATATAATATATGTATTCAAAACAATGGGAAAACTATGATTCATCTATATAAAGCAAGTCATCATTGTGGACTACAAATATAGCACTTGACAGGTTTTGTTTCACGTGGCAACAGTGCCAATTGTGTGCTATGCAACATATTAATCACATCACATAATATATATATTCAAAAGTGTTAGTTTCTTGGATTGGCTGGAATTTTGGTAAAACAAAGTATGTTCAATGTTGATGTCCAGGTGGTGAAATTGCAACATTGAGTCTTTACACTGGGCTGTGTTAAGTAGTGAAGTTGTTCAATGTCTGATGTCATATGGGTGATGTCATAACATTGAGTCTTAGCATTGGATTATGTTAAGAGTTAAGTTGGATGTCTGATGTCACCAGCGATGTTGTGACATTAGATCTGCAGAATTAATAACATCAGGTTGTGATGTTGTTAGGGTTTGCGTGTTAGCTGGAATTATGGAGAGCAAGCTGTCTCATTGGATGCGAATATCTTGGGATAGATATTCTCTGCTGCATAGGAGATCTGGTGCAGATTTGTAGGAGATTTAAAAGGTTGAAGATTTGAAAATATTTTAGGAGAAAATCTATTTTGAATATTCAGTTTTAAATAACAAATCAGGTTAGATATTGTAGCAGGTCCAAGTCCAATTCAAGGAGCTATATAAAGCGCATCAGTACTAAAGAAAAAGTAACAAAGAAAGTGAGCTAAAGACTGAGTGTCGTTTGTGTCTTCGTGTATGATTTGTAAACCATTCAAGTGTGAATTGCTATTGTTGTTTTGAGTTGTTCTTGATCAAAGCTGTGAAGCAGAATCAAGTTGAGTATTTCAAAGTGTGTGATCACTGAAGTGTTTTAGGGATTGAGTAGTGTTCTCATATCTAAGTGGTTTCTTAGGTAGAAAGTCACTAGTAGGAATTAAGATTAGGAGATTGTCAACTGGGTTGTTGAGTCTGTAATTTAATTCTACAAGTAGTGAATTTCATCCCTGGCTTGGTAGCCCCCAGACGTAGGTAGTTAGACCGAATTCGGTGAACAATTCTGTGTGTTATTCTGCTGTTATTTTGTCCATTGTGCAGAGTGTGTTGTTGTGACATCGCACTTAACATCACACGTCTGATACCAGAATTTCAATTGGTATCAGAGCAGGCATCCTGTCTGTCTCTGGGTGAGATCTAGGGAAGTTACTTTCTGGTGTAAAGATGGACAAAGAAGTTGGGAGATTTGTCAACAGACCCCCTATTTTGGATGGATCCAATTATGACTATTGGAAGCCAAGGATGACTACTTTCTTAAAATCCTTGGACAGCAGGGTTGGGAAGGCCATTATTAAAGAATGGAAAGCACCTGTTGTGTGTGAAAAAGATGATGCTGGCAAAGATAAAGAGGGCACCTCAAAGCTTAAGCCTGAAGAAGAATGGACCAAGGAAGAAGATGAGCTTGCCCTTGGTAATTCCAAAGCTCTAAATGCAATTTTCAATGGAGTGGATAAGAATATATTCAGGTTGATCAATACCTGTGAAGTTGCTAAGGAAGCTTGGGATATTTTGAAGGCTACTCATGAAGGTACATCTAGAGTTAAGATGTCAAGACTTCAGCTTCTAACATCGAAGTTTAAAAGTCTGAAGATGAAAGAAGATGAGACTATTCATGACTTCCACATGAATGTTCTTGAGCTGGCTAATGCATCCAGTGCTCTTGGTGAAAAAATGTCAGATGAAAAACTTGTAAGGAAGATCCTTAGGTCCCTTCCTAAGATGTACAAGATGAAGGTAACTGCCATTGAAGAATCATAAGACATCAGCAAGATGAGAGTTGATGAGCTCATTGGATCTCTTCAAACTTTTGAGCTTGGGTTGAATGAGGAAGAACCAGAAAAGAAGCCAAAGAGTATAGACTTGGTGTCAAATGATCAAGAAGAGAAAGGGAATAGCTCTGAATCCCAGGAAGATCTGTCTCAAGCCATTGCTATGTTGGGAAGGCAGTTCAACAAAGTGTTCAAAAGGTGGAATAATAACTACAAGCCTAATGTCAAGAACAACTCTTCTGACATCAGCAAGTCAAAAGAGAAAGATGAAGAGAAGACTGCCCAGGATAAAGGTGTTCAGTGCTTTGAATGTGAAGGGCATGGACATGTCAAGAAAGAATGTCCCATGTTCTTGAAGAAGCAGAAGAAGGGCATGTCAGTTTCCTGGTCTGAATCTGATAGTGAAAGTGAAGGTGAGGCAGCAAGGCATGTTAGAGCCTTAACAGGAACTGTTGTGTCTGATGATGATAGTGACGGAGAAATAACTTATGAGGAGTTAGCATCTACTTATCAAGAGCTGTGTTTAAAAAGTGCTGAGATTTGTCAAGAAAACAAGTGTCACAAGCAACAGATTGCTCAGCTTGAGAATGAAAAAGCTGATCTGGAAAATGAAGTTGTACTAGTTAAATCTCAACTTGATCAGATGACAAAATCCGTTAGGATGATGAACAGTGGTACAGCTACTCTTGATAAGATTCTTCAGTCAGAGAAAGCCGCTGGAGATAAATCAGGTATAGGATATGTGGCTAGCACGTCAGGAACAAAGAAGGAGATGTCTCAACCATTGTCTCAACATCAAACTAAGAGACAGGATCCTACACCAAAGAAGGTTGTTCAGCCTCAGAATGTTGAGAAGAAGAATGGTCCTCATCAGAGGAAGATACAGCCCCAAGGAGCTAGTCAATATATGCCTCCTCAATATTACAAGAGCATGGAGGCTGTTAAGAACAGGTTTCATCAGATGTCTCAACATCAGGGTAACTGGTATGGATTTGAATACAATAATGTTGTGCCTCATTACTATGGAAGAAGGAAGCCTCATCACCATAGGAGACAGCCTAGGAGACAGCATCTTCAGTACAGAAGGAGACAACATTATGGGTGGCAGCCACATCATTATCATCAAAGTGGCAGAAGATTTAACCACTTTAGAGATGACAGAGTCAGATGCTTCTATTGTGGCAGGTTTGGACATATGCAGTCCCCGTGCTTCAAGCTTCATGGTTATCCAAATTCTGCTCCTCAACCCAGACAGAAGGAGGTCAGGCCTAAGGTGGTGAAACAATGGGTTCCTAAAGCTCAAGTCACGTGTCTATTGGCTCACACCTCAGATAGCCAGGTTGATAAGGATACATGGTACTTTGACAGTGGATGTTCAAAGCATATGACTGGATTCAGAACTCTGATAGTTGAAGTCAGTTATTGTCCCTCTCATGAGGTTATGTTTGGCAATGGTGAAAAAGGTGTAGTTGCAGGAGTTGGAAAAGTGAATGGTGATGGTAGACCTGAACTTGACAATGCTATGTTTGTCAATGGTTTAAATGTAAATTTGATCAGCATAAGTCAATTGTGTGATGAAGGGTACAAAGTTAACTACACCAAAGATGAGTGTGTGGTTTCTGATGAGCATAATCAGGTTGTGATGAAGGGTATAAGATCCAAAGATAATTGCTATCAATGGATACCAAAAGAGGTCAGCTTATATGATAATGTTATAATTGATGTTGTAACATCAGATGGTAACATCAAGCATGAAAGAATACTGAAAGGGCAATCAGAATTAATGAATTCTGACATAAATCCTTTTAAAAATTTAAAAGAAAAGTGTGTATGGAGGGAGAAAGTCATTAATACTCAAAATCAAGCTCATTGCCTCAGACCCTCATTTCATAGTGTTGCAACATCACGCTTCTTCAAAGCCCTGTTCTCACAACTGTTCATCTTCTTCGCCTTCAAGAATCAACCCTCACTAAATCTCGTCTATCTCGAAGGATTCATGGCTTCTCCATCCAAGAAATCTGCGAAAGGAATAGCTAGGGTTTCCATTGAAGAAGGTTCAGCATACGATCCTATGAACATTGAGCCCATCTCAACAATTCTTCCTGAATCAGGTACTTCGAGACCCACCAAACTAACTCCTAAGAGATCTGCTACTGTCTTTAAAAATCCTGAAATAAAGAAAGTTGATACTAGTGTGTTATTTGGCGACAAAACTGTGCCAAAATCATCTACTTCTCAGTCTATTGAAGAGAAGTTTGATGTAGACAAAAGGATGGGTAATCTTGCCTCAAAAATTCTGGACAAAGGCATCCCTGTTAAAGGAATTTCAATTCCTCTGAATCATATGCCAGCTGAGAAAGATATTGCAAAGAGGTTGAAAACAAGGAAGGGAAAGAAGGCTGAACCCTCTCCTAAGAAGTCATCTGATAATAAGAAGAAGACCATTGCTGTTGGACCAGCAAAAGCCTGGAGTAAAGTGGAAGTAAATCCTAGAAAGAGGAAGGCTGTGGAGCATTCAGAGTCTGACTATGATGTCGAAGAAGATGTTCAGGACATCACGCCTATCAGGAAAACTATTCTAAAGAGAATATCTGATAAGGTCCCTGAAGTTCCAATTGATAACATTTCTTTCCATTATGCTAGTAGTGCATCTATGTGGAAGTTTGTCTGTCAGAGAAGGCTAGCCCTGGAAAGGGAACTAGGTAAAGAAGCTTTGGAAATGGTGGAAATTATGGAATTAATTAAGACTGCTGGACTGGAGAAGACTGTGACAAAACTTCCTAGATGTTACGAAGGGCTTGTCAAAGAGTTTATAGTAAACATCCCTATCAACATTACTGATAAGAGAAGCACAGACTTCATGAAAGTCTTTGTTAGAGGGAAGTGTATAAATTTTTCTCCTAGCATCATCAACAAATATCTAGGTAGACATGATGGAGAGTGCAGTGATCTTGAGTCTACTGATAATGATATCTGCAAGGAGATTACTGCTGGCCAAGTGAAGGTTTGGCCATTGAAAGGGAAGCTAAAGACTAGCAAGCTCAGTATAAAGTATGTCGTGCTTCACAGGATTGGTGCAGCTAACTGGGTGCCAACCAACCATAAAACAACAATTGTTGTTGGTCTTAGAAAGTTTATCTATGTTGTCGGTAAGAAGATGAAATTTGACTTTGGAAGCTACATTTTCAACCAGGTGGTAAAACATGCTGAAACCAATGCTGTCAAGTTACCTATAGCATTCCCCTCCTTGGTTTGTGGAATCATTTTAGATCAGCAACCTGAGACTTTAACAAGCTCAGATATAGCCTGCCAGAGGAAGATTGCCTTGTCTCTACACCCTAAGCTATTTACTGGACATCATGTTCCAGATATTGTTGTGACATCAGAGGCTGGTGGTAACAGGAAGAGTACAAAGGCTGAACTGCTTGAAGAATTGAAGACCGTGTGCAAAGACCTTGATGCAGTCATCAGTACCAGTCTGGCCAGAAAAGAAAAACTTAAGAAGCTGATCCAGAAGTTAGAACAAGACAATGGTGATGATGTTCCTGTTGAAAGTGGCAAAGAAGAAAATGATGAATCTGATAAGGACAATGCTTATTACTCAGAAGAAGATGATGAGAAGGTTGATCATGGAGTTGGATCTAGTTCAAATGAAGACTAGCTTATGTGCATTTGCTACTAGTAGTTTTAGTTTTATGTTTCTGCAATGTTTTTTGGTTCAGCACTTAATGTGCTTGGTTTGTAATCTGAATATTGTGCTGTTATATGCACCCTTTATGTTTTTTTTGTTCTATGATTTGTTATGCTAACTGTGAGGCTAACAATGAGAGCTAGGGTAGGACTAACTGTAGGGGTTGTCAAATTGTGGCTAAAAAGGGGGAGAAGTAGCCAAGAGAGCCGAGAATATCAAAGAGTACAAATGTCAAAGGAGTTGATGGTGGCTGCTAAGGAATGAAGTTGAACTGTATGAGCTGATTGCTGATGTTATAGAGCAGAACTGGAGATATGAGGCTTCTGCAGAAATTAAGGGGGAGTAATTGATGTTATGCTGGTTTTGATTGAGGGGGAGTAATTGCTGAACAACTGCTATGCTGGTTGTTGCTTTGAGGGGGAGTGCTCATTGCTGCTAATGATGAAATATGGGCAGCTGTTGAAGATGGTGCTGCAGCAGAGTTTTGTGTGAAGAGAAGTCTTTATGTATTGAAGATGCTGTTGCTTAAAGATTTTAAAATTATTGAAGTTTATTCCACTGCTGAAGTCTCTGAAGGTGCAGAGATTGTTTTAGCCAAGATTAGCCAAAGGGGGAGATTGTTAGTTTCTTGGATTGGCTGGAATTTTGGTAAAACAAAGCATGTTCAATGTTGATGTCCAGGTGGTGATATTGCAACATTGAGTCTTAACACTGGGCTGTGTTAAGTAGTGAAGCTGTTCAATGTCTGATGTCATATGGGTGATGTCATAACATTGAGTCTTAGCATTAGATTATGTTAAGAGTTAATTTGGATGTCCGATGTCACAAGCGATGTTGTGACATTAGATCTGCAGAATTAATAACATCAGGTTATGATGTTGTTAGGGTTTGCGTGTTAGCTGGAATTGTGGAGAGCAAGCTGTCTCATTGGATGCAAATATCTTGGGATAGATATTCTCTGCTGCATAGGAGATCTGGTGCAGATTTGTAGGAGATTTAAAAGGTTGAAGATTTGAAAAGATTTTAGGAGAAAATTTGTTTTAAATATTCAGTTTTAAATAAAAAATCAGGTCAGATATTGTAGCAGGTCCAAGTCCAATTCAAGGAGCTATATAAAGCGCATCAGTACTGAAGAAAAAGTAACGAAGAAAGTGAGCTAAAGACTGAGTGTCGTTTGTGTCTTCGTGTATGATTTGTAAACCATTCAAGTGTGAATTGGTATTGTTGTTTTGAGTTGTTCTTGATCAAAGCTGTGAAGCAGAATCAAGTTGAGTATTTCAAAGTGTGTGATCACTGAAGTGTTTTAGGGATTGAGTAGTGTTCTCATATCTAAGTGGCTTCTTAGGTAGAAAGTCACTAGTAGGAATTAAGATTAGGAGATTGTCAACTGGGTTGTTGAGTCTGTAATTTAATTCTACAAGTAGTGAATTTCATCCCTGGCTTGGTAGCCCCCAGACGTAGGTAGTTAGACCGAACTGGGTGAACAATTCTGTGTGTTATTCTGCTGTTATTTTGTCTATTATGTAGAGTGTGTTGTTGTGACATCGCACTTAACATCACACGTCTGATACCAGAATTTCAAAAAGAATGGAAAAACTATGATTCATCTATATAAAGCAACTCATCTGTGTGTACTATAAATATAGCACTTCACATCCTGGGACTGTTCTCTGGGGCCCCTGCTGATTCCACATGGCACACAAATCTAGTGTGGATATTTTCCTATGCCTTTACATGGATATTTTCCTATTTCCTTGGGTTCTCCTTGCTCACACAGCATAATCTGCAACACACGTAGCTTCCGGAATTTGTTTCTTTAATAATGTGTGTATTTCTTACATCGTCACAATATCAAATTCTAAGACATCAATTAATATCTATTTTTGAAATCCTTTATTCTGCCACATTGGTTCTGTTCAGACAGGTAGTCTGATTGAATTTGAACTGCATTTTCTTAAAACGTTGATAAAACTGATTCATTCTATGGATGCTATTGAATTACCGCTTGGTAACAGGAAATGTTCTGATGCAAGGAAAAGACGAAAGCTGATAATGAATTTTAAGAAAAACTCACATACACATGGCTATGGTTCCACTGATTTCTTTAATGTAGCTGATATGGAGGCAGCAAACCTCCCAGGATTACCGATTGGTAACACGAAATGTTCTGATGCAAGGAAAAGACGAAAGATGATAATGAATTTTAAGAAAAACTCACATACACATGGCTATGGTGCCACTGATTTCTTTAATCTAGCTGATATGGAGGCAGCAAACCCGCCAAGGTTTATCAATGTTGTCCCTGGTGTATTTCAGTCAACTGATGTCTATGCATCTGTTTCTGGTTCAAAGTCTGCTGCTGCTTTCATTGCAAGAAAGAGGAGGAGGTTAATTTTAAATACCAGGCTCAATTCGCATATCCATCCCTACTCGAGAACTATCCCAACATCGCACAACAATAATGTTGGAATAAATACAAATGTATTACACTATTCGGTTATGTGGCTTTACAAGAATACAAATGACTCCACTCGACCTACGCCGATGCAACAGGATACATTGTACAATTCGGATCATAACAAACCAATCGTCACTCCAACATAGGATGTGCCTGATATACACAAAATTCCCACTCCTCTGAGGAATGATCCTCAATCGTCAACTAGTATTTCTACGCCAATCCACAATGCCATAAATGATGATCCTCAGTCATCAAATGCTGTCAATGCGCAGAATATAAATCACCATATGAATGGCGCTGCTTATTCATCTGATGAACGTCTCTCTGATTCTGATGATTATCAGACTACGACAGACAATTCCAATTCAGATGGTGACTCCACCGATAGATTAGTCATTGATTTAAATCGTCAGCGTATGTTTCCTTACATCAATTTAACAGTTCTTCCTTTTTCCCTGCATTATAATTATCTGATACAGTCTATCATTCAAAGCAGGATATTTTGATATTGCCACCCCTATGTATAAATGCCAGTTCTGTAGCGCAGCAATGTGGTACCAAGAACGCAAGGGGAAATCACACCTCACTGTAAATCCTAAGTTCAACATCTGTTGCAAGGGAGGGAAAATTGTACTGCCTATTCTCAAAGAACCACCACTTCTTATACAGAGCCTCATGTACGGGAAACAAAGTTCACCTGAAAGTAACAACTACCAAAACAATATCAGAACCTACAATGCAATGTTTTCTTTCACATCACCAGGTATGAAATTTGACAGAACACACTCTAATAGAATAGGGCCACCAACTTTGAGGCTTCACGGGCAAACATGTCACAGAATTGGTGGTTTGCTACCAGCGGTCGGTCATCCACCACAATATGCCCAACTCTATATCTATGACACCAATAATGAAATTGAAAATAGGATAGACTGTTTTAGGTAATTGTACTCTTTTCAATTTTGTATTATTATTATTTTACATTTTGTTCTATCTCATAAAAAAACTACTATCTCACTTCAAACAGGGATAACAAAAGGATTATGAGAGATATTGTTGCCAAATTAAAAATTATGTTAGATGACTGTAACGTTCATGCCAAGGTTTTTAGGATGGCAAGGGATCTGTTGGAAGGTAATTCATTCTTAGACTTGAAGTTAAAGCTCATTTATGATCGTCAACATGACGGTAGACTCTACAACACTCCTACTGTTTCGGAAGTAGCAGCACTAATTGTCGGTGATGTTGATTCGGCGTCTAAAAGGGACATTATTGTCCATGCAAGGGATGGAGAATTACAGAGGATAGATGAGTTCCACCTGGCGTACCTTGCATACCAGTATCCTCTTATTTTTGTGTACGGTGAGGATGGTTATAGAAATAATATACTACACAAGTACCAACATGAGCATTTGGTTACGAAGCAAAATCGACAAACCATTAAAGATTAGTTGTGTTTTAGATTGCAACAACGTGATACAGAGGCTAAGACTCTGCTCCACTCACGCAGACTTTTTCAGCAATTTTTGGTGGATGGATATGCAATGATGGAGTCAGAGAGACTGAATTGGTTGCGCAAGAATCAGTCTAAATTGCGAGTTAGAAAATACAAGCAATTAAATGACCAGTATGGCAGTGCTTCCCAGGACGTAACAGGTAAAAAAGGAAAAAGAGTTCTGCTCCCATCATCTTATGTCGGAAGTAAGAGATATATGCATCAACTCTATTTCGATGGCATGGCAATTTCCAGTAAACTAGGATTCCCAGACTTATTTGTGACGTTCACATGCAATCCGACTTGGCCTGAAATTTTGCAAGTTTTGACGGGAACTGGTTTGAAGCCACATGACAGGCCCGATATAATTTTCAGGATCTTCAAAATCAAATTCAATGAATTGATGATAGATTTAACCAAAACACATGTCCTGGGCAGGGTATTAGCATGTGCGTCTCTTATGGAATTATTTATTCTATTTCTATGTGTTGGCTACATTGAAATTTTGTTTCTAAGCTATGCAGTTTTTTTATTAATTCAGTTCTGTACACAATTGAATTTCAGAAGCGAGGACTGTCGCACGCACATATTCTATTGTTCTTGCATCCTCAGAGCAAATATCCCACGCCATCTGACATTGATGCTATCATATGCGCTGAAATTCCAGACCCGGTTCAGTATCCTGATTTATATTGTCTGGCCAAACAGAACATGATGCATGGTCCATGCGGTCTTGCTCGGATCGCTTCTCCGTGTATGAAGAATCAAAGATGTTCAAAAATTTTCCCAAAGAAATTCAATGAAGTTACCATAATTGATTCAGAGGGTTATCCACTATATAGAAGGAGATTAAAAACACACACAATTCTCAAATACGGAATATCATTGGACAACCGCCATGTTGTGCCATACAATGTTGGGCTACTTTTGAAATATCGTGCGCATATTAATATAGAATGATGCAACCAGAGCACTTCCATCAAATATCTTTTCAAATACATACATAAAGGATATGATAGAATAACAGCTACAATAGTTAATTCCCAGTCAGATTCATAAACTGGAATGGAACCGGTTGATGAGATAAAACAATATTTGGATTGCAGGTATGTTTCGCCAAGTGAGGCGTGCTGGCGAATTTTTTCCTATAATATTCATGGTCGGAAACCATCTGTGGAACGGATGTTTTATCATTTGATAGGTGAGAAACCAATTTACTACACTGATTTTGCTCGCATGGAAGATATTTTAGAAAAAGCAAGTGTCACCGAATGAATGTTTACTGCATGGTTAGTTGCTAATGCCAAATATGAAGAAGCCAAGTTATTAACATATGCATAATTTGTCTCCAGATTTGTTTATGTCAGGACAAAACGTTTATGGAAGCCTCGGAAAAAAGGTTTCACAATTGGACGTTTGATATGGGTTTCGCCAACTACTGGAGAACTGTATTACTTGCGGATGATGTTGACAGTAGTCACGGGACCAACCTCATATGAGGAAATACGCAAGATCGGAGACACTCAATTCCTTTTCGGGATGCGTGTTTTGCAATGGGCTTCCTTCAAGACGATAGAGATTATATTGGTGTCATTAGAGAGGAATGGGGTTCAGGAGATTTTCTGAGGAGACTTTTTGTTGTTATGCTCCTGTCCGGAGCTGTGAATAGGCCAGTTCATGTTTGGAAAGAATCCTTTCAATTATTATCTGATGGAATCTTATATAAACAGAGGATTTTGGCTAATAATTCAGGTGACAGCATATTGAATCTCATTGTTTCCAGGTTTTGTGCATCACAGTCTCGGTAATTGATTTTTATATTTAACAACATTACTCTTCTGTATTGCAGATTTGATGTTATCAGAATACCAATTGCAGAATTTAACATTAACTGAAATCGAAAAAATACTACAAGCAAATCGGAGCACTCTCAAAGATTTTAAACCTATTCCATATCCAGATGATTATGTCCTGCGACAACTAGGAAATAGGTTTATATATGATGAAAGAGAGTATGATATCCCTACAATGAAATCTGAATTTGCAAGTCTGTTTGCGGCAATGATAGGTGTGTGAAAATGTTTATAATTACACTTTGTGTATTACATGTGTGCTTCTTACATATCTGATTTTATCTTCTTAGATGAACAGAAGTTGATCTGTGAACAAATTATGACTGTTGTTTCGGAACAAAAAGGTCAGGTTTTCTTTTTGCATGGCTATGGTGGTACGGGCAAAACATACATGTGGAGAACATTAGCAGCTGCCTTGAGGTCAAGGCATAATATATGTTTAACAGTTGCAACAAGTGGTATAGCTGCTCTATTATTACCCGGTGGCCAAACTGCACATTCAAAGTTTAAAATACCAGTCCCCACATTAGAAAATTCAACTTGTAAGATTAATTATGGTGATGAAGTTGCTGAATTACTAAGGCAAACAAAATTAATTATTTGGGATGAGGCACCAATGGCACACAGGCATGCTATTGAGGCGCTTGACCGGACATTGCAAGATGTAATGAGCAGTTACAGTAATTCTGATAGTTCCTTTGGGGGAAAAGTTGTTGTCTTCGGTGGGGATTTCAGACAGATTTTACCAGTTGTTCCTAGGGGAAGCCGTTCTGATATAGTCCATTCTGCGATAAATGCATCGTATATATGGCATTCTGTAAAGGTGTTAACTTTGACTAAGAATATGTGTCTACACTGCGGCCATAATCAACATGAAACAAAGGAAATTCTTGAATTCTCAAATTGGCTCTTAAAAATAGGTGAGGGCAGAGTTTCTGAACCAAACGATGGATATGCCAACATTGAAATTCCAAATGAACTATTAATTACCGATTACACCAACCCTATTGATGCCATAATTGAAAGCACATACCCACAATTCCTGTCTAACTTTCAATCAAATGACTACTTTAAGGGTAGAGCTATACTGGCTTCAACTTTGGAGTTAGTAGATCAAATTAATTATCGAGTCCTCACATTAATGTCAGGTTCCAATTTTATACCATATCCATTTCATTGCCTACAACCATTTTTTTTATTCACCTCACAATTTCATTTTGTCTACAGGTAACATACATAACTATTACAGCTCAAATTCTGTCGATAGATCTGAAATTCATGATAGTGGCGTCGTTGATATTCTAACACTAGAACTCCTTAGTTCCCTTGCTACCTCAGGATTTCCTAACCATCACATTAAATTGAAGATTGGAACGCCTATCATGCTTATGCGCAATATTGATCAGGCAGTCGGGTTATGCAACGGGACAAGACTCATCATAACAAGGATGGCAAATCATGTTCTCGAGGCATCTATAATGGATGGAACAAATTTTGGCAACTTGGTTTATATACCAAGAATGGATATGTCCCCATCACAATCTCCTTGGTCTTTTAAACTAAATAGACGCCAATTCCCAATTGTTGTTTCCTTTGCGATGACAATAAATAAATCACAAGGCCAATCTCTAGATCATGTTGGACTTTACTTACCAAAGGATGTTTTTACACATGGTCAAATCTACATTGCACTATCCAGAGCCACCAACAAAAACGTAATCAAAATATTGATACATGGTGAAGATGATAAACCCAAAGCCTCAACAACAAATGTTGTATATAAAGAAGTTTTCAATAATATCTAGGTTGAACTGTATGATATTTATTACTTACATCTTTCCTTTTGAATATGAATATAATCAATATCTGCATTTTCCAACACATTCGCACCAATGCTATGACATTTACACCAATGACGTTGCACATTAATGGTACAGGACTGAGTCCGCTTTTCACAGCTGTTTGGTCTGCCTCAATATCAGCATTTTGCACATATTGTTCATTACCATCCATTTGATATGTTCACAGATTTTCCCAACCTCCTGTTACGCCATTTATGTTGATTCTGCTCTGATCATTCTAAAAAGATAATGGGAAATGTTGCATTTAAAACTTAGAGATGTCTATATATTGTGAACTCAAATTATATGCTTTACTGTAACTGAACTATTGTTCTACACATTAAACCCCAAGGAAATTAATACATGCTTATTGTTAGTCAGTTAATCGATTAGTAAACCATACATGATTGTATCATATGTTCATGCTTTTATTATGTGAGATGCAGATACTAAAATTACACCAAAATTCATTGAGCATATATTTTCATTGTTCAAAAAAATTACCAACCACTAACATAAATAAATAATCATTATATTGTTCTCAACTCACGATATTCATGTAATCAGCACACCATCATTTTGATTACACTACTGAGAAAAGTAAATTTTGTATGCTATCATTAGTTTATGGTAACCAAATTTTATCAGTTTTCATTTCTGATTTAGATGAAACATGAGACATACTTTTGAGAAAACCCATCATCACAATCACAATAAAGTTGACATTTTATGTTTAACAGTTGTCATAATAAAGTTGCCAAATACTATCATAATCAAGTTGAAACAAATTATGTATTCAAGGATAATTGTCATTACATCCACAAAAACTGATAACAACTAAAAAGGTGATAACAACCAACTCTAAGCTAATAACAAACTATAACATTCAAAACAAAAACTATAACTAAAACCAACTCTAAATAAAACGATTCTTTAACTTCCAGGAGATTCAACACCAGCATACAAGCATACCGGCCTTCAACTTCCATCACCATGCTCAACTGAAACGACAATTTCTTCTATAGGCGGATACTGGATTGAAAAATGTAGACGGTCCCCATCTTTTATGTCTCGATCTTTTGGAAAACGATACCAGCTCCCTAATAGATATTTCTCTAATTTCTTCGGTGTCTTCTTCACATCGCAATAGTATGCAACAGATTCATCCGAATCCCAGAGACGAACATAGTCAATGGGTCCACGGAGGCATTTCCTAATGACATCAGTAGGAATTTTCTGCACATATACACAAATATTAGCAATGAATTTATCTCCTAATAATATAAACCTAAACTTATCAATGGAATTCTGCATTTACTTACAAGCACATTTTTCTTCAACTTCTTAGCATTCTTTACCACCATTGTCCAATTTGCTTCATGCTCAAACATAACAGGAGTTCCCCTGCAATATATCACCGGAATAAAATTAGTTCATTTTCGGTAATACGTAATCTTACATACCCTCCGATATACAATTGATTATATATGTGTATGATTCATTGCGATTACCTTCCCGTTTTCCCAAGACAGTACTCTGCTCCTATGCCAGACACTGAACCCTTTTGTTTGATCTTTACATCAGCACTGCAGACACAACAGAGTTTCTAGATTATTAAAATTGAGACAACAGGATAACAAGTTTTCCCATTCAGCACCCAACCAACAAAACAAACATTAAATATGACTTCTTTACATTATAAGAATCTTAAAAGTACCTTTTCCTTTTTTCAAACGAATTCCCTGCTTCTTTAACAGACCCCACATTCTCTTCTTTTTCCTTTCCATCAGAACTGCAGATACACATCAGTTTGTTAGTTACTTAGATTGACCCATTGAATACCAAATATGTTTTTGCTTCAGTTTTACAGATTAGACAATACAAATAACGATAACGTTATCAATCCAACACTAAACATACATATCACAAAATAGATATACTATGAAAAATACTATCATGCAAACTATATCTTCAAAAAAAACAGACATAATAACTTGCATGCAACTACTACAGATACATGTATTCCGTTCCAACCTTCCAGCAACTGCCGCGCGTTCAGGCTCAATGACGAACTTCTCCCTCCATGTCCTAACAACCTGGCGTTGTTCCATACCCTGGCAAAACAACATCTCCCTGCCAAGCTTATCTCATTGCCTTCTCGGTCCTATCCCACACTCTTGCTCTATCCTCGGCACCACCGAAATGAAATGTTACATGATCCGTCCACCTGCTTGCAAAAACAATAACGTTAAATTTTTAGTATTCCACTGCGATACAAATAGTAGTCACAGCACACACCCTTCCCCAAAGCCATGTCGGTCCATACCCACCCCTTCACATTCTACTATTGCGTTTTTTAAATTATTTAATTAACTTACTTTATTTATTAATGTTTGATATACAAAAAATTAGCTCAATTTTAAAACCAATAATTGTCTAAGCTTTTTCATGCTGATAACTTATTAGTCTGGATAAACAATTCCAGTTTTCAAGATAACATATTTCTATTTATTCTACTTTTACATAAATAATTTCCTTTATTTTATTCCCAGTCTTTTTAAAATACAATCTATAAATAAACATCTCATTTGTTTCCACTACCATCCTTATTCATCCAACGACCCAAAATAGGGAACCCATAATAACCTATAAAAATAAATTACATCAATAATAAGTTACAAAACTACCATAGTCTATTATATATGTTTCAAAGGCTGAAACCACTGTTGCCAACCACACTTCCTAAAGCAACACACCCATGTCTGCAGATCGACTGTGCCGTCTTCCTCAAGGGTACGCAAACCACTTCAATCTTTCCTACCATTTCCCTTTAATTGTTGTAGGCTTTCTTTATCAGGTTCAAACTCATCCGCATTCCTATTTTTAGAAACACCCACATATAAGATGTTGAATCAACCGTAAAAAAATTGATTGTCGAAGTCACGACAACTACTGAGGACCTTCGGCGCCTTAAGGGCATCCTTACTAAGGAAAACTATCTCAACCTATCTCTGGGAACGGATTCAGAAGAAGGAAATAGTAGGTCGCAAGATGGAACCTTGCAACCCCGGTACGGTTCCACTATTTTCTTTGCATGCATGTTTACCCAATGCCTTATCAAAACCTAACTAATTTCTCCATCCTTTCATTGCAGCAACATTGGTGCAGAGTTGGATCGCCTACGGCCGAATACGGACCAGCCCATCCCAAAAAAAAGGGTCTCATTTGCTGCACATCCTATACAGCTTTCTTCACCTCCCCAAGTTGTAATCAATCAACCACAAACACCTGGACTCCCAATGGGCCCCAGGTATAATCTCCCATAACTCAGCTAACGACTTATCTTATGCTTGAACTATGTCATATTAGTTATAACAATGGACTGTGTTCTGTGAAATTTCATCCTATTTTATCCTATTTGCAGTAACTTAATTCCATTCTGAGATATGATTGAGAAAGTCTACTGAATGAATTTCGCTTGTGCTCATTAGATTACTTCAATCTAAAAATAATTTAACTGACTGTACATATTATTTAAATTCTATAATTAGTTTTCAGAATGTGAAATAAGGAGTGCAACATTTCCATGTTGACATTCTGAAAACAATATTACTTGGAATAACATTGAATATCCCAATTATCATTCTCAGGAATGTGATTTTTATTGTTTGAAAGTAATCATTTTGGTTTTATGAATGAGTTCAACTCTTTCCAAGAATGAAGTCATTTTGGAACAATGACTAGACTTCATTGCTATTGAATATGTTTAGATTTGTGAAACTCTTTTTCCTGGTCTAACAAACAAAGAAAAGTTTCATTTCTTATTATATGTTTTTTACTTGCTCGATTGTTGTAATCTGTTCAAGTGATCTTATGTTATGGTGTCACAACCATGGAGTTGGAGCCTTTAATTGTTCCACACTTTCAGTTTTAGAATTTTTGTTGCTCATCAGTGCCTTTCTACGTTTGATTGCTAATCTTTTGTTTTACTGTAACAGCTGCAATTGAATATGTTCTTATCATATTTTACTAAAACCATATATTCCATGTCTATAGCTGCCAGGAAGCCCCTCCCACGGGTCACCTAAATTTTGCGTCTACTTTTAATGAACCAGATACACTAAGGGCCCGTAGGGCAAGGTATACCTCACATATGACACTTTCATGTATTGCCAAAACTAACTTCATCCTACATTAATTACTTATTACTACTGCTTCTATGGTTTTCATGTCATGCTAGAAATGTTGAATCATGGTTGCGACAGAGAAAGGAAATTGACGACCAATTACGACAACTGAATACAGACACATCGCAGTTCCAGTTTCAAAAGGATGACCATTCCCTGTCTGAGAACATCAACCTTACTCAGCATCCTATAGACATAATGCAAGGGAACAACACCACTGAGAAAATCCAGAATAAGACTGACGTTCCAACCAACCTCAGGTAATCCGTAACATAACTAAACATATATGCTGCATTGCAGCGAACAACCACCACTCTCTACTATCAAACACACCTTTGGCTTTCTATCAATACTATAACTCAGCTCGCATCGAATTGATATTACACTCTCAATATGTATTCATCATTTCCCCTTTATACTAATCACTATCTCTTCAACATTCATTACAGCTCTTCAACTCACAAATAAACTGCCAAGCAAACATCTGATAACCAACAATCTGATGGGAAGATGTTGGGTGATCAATAATGAAACAATGAAATCTATTGGGAAAATACAATCACTTCTGGATACAAGGCTACAAAGAATGTCATGGTAAGTTCCAAATTACATAGTCCTTGAACATAATAGATTTACTGGAGACAAATTGTATAACTCAGTCTTATAGTACCATTTCGGCAGCATTTTCCAAACAAGGTTACACCTGAAATTTTACGCGTCAACCAGACAGCTATTGAGTTGGTCGATGTAGATGACGGCAGAATTTATCAGGCTGATGTACGTTCTGCATGGCGTAACGGGAAAATCAACAAGATGGATAAGTTTATGACAAATGGCTGGTACCAGTTTGCTGTGAATAAGAGGCTTGGTAGAGGTGACATGCTTCAATTCACAATAACAATTCCTCCCCAAAGGCTCTATGTCTCCGTTGTTAGAAGACATCAACACCCTTAGATTGTGAACGGCATGTTGCAACTTTGTATCATCGAACTATTCTATGTTTGGATAATTACTATTGCCTTAACTTTGTAATTTCCCCTTTTCAACAAGACATGTTATTTTGTTACATATATTAGATACTATCAGATATATTACATATCTGTACTAAATACTAATTTTCCTTATATTTAGAAATTTTGTCTCATTTTAAATTCTTATGCACAACTCCTCAAATCCTATTAATGTTATTTCCCAAACCAATGCTTTTATTTATTGTTAAATTCTATTTTTATAATTTTTACTCTATTTAGTTTGCAAATCTCTCCAACACCTTTCTCATGATCTCTATATCATTAATATCTTTTCCAAAATGTTTTTTCCCAAAAACAATTGATTTATTATTAAAATTAAATTCTTTTTACTTTTAATCAAATCTCATTTTTATCAATTTTATACATATCATAGCATATTTTACACTTTATAATTTTTCCTCCTTTTAAATATAAACCTATAGTTAAATATAAACTTTTTAAAACCTTATACATTTTATTATTATCACTATTTTTATTATCAACAATATTTCAATTTTTCCCTAATTTCTTCTTTCTAATAATATTTACTTAAAATGTATTTATTCATGTTGATGATATTTATTTCTTAAATGAACAAAATATTTACAATTACTATTATATTATTTGATATTTATAAATACAAACAAATACATTCCGAATTTTGAAATAAAAGTTAATAACAATATGCATTTTATTCAGTAATATTAAATAACTTGAAAAATACTGCTTTCATAAAATTAATTTATTTATACATATTTAGTTGTTGAATCAAGTTATTTAAAGATTTTGACCAATCATTGAATTGCACCTCTTTTTAATAACTATAATTCAAGTTTTGTAGAAATCATTAAAGTTTATAGCCATGCTAGAAGATCAAACAATCAATTAGAATATATTCATCAACAATCAAATAAATAACTTCATAAAATCAGCTTTAAAATAAGCAACACTAATGTTTGTGCAGAAACATAACAACTCAAACAAACTCATCATATTTTGAAAACAAAAGACAAACTTAAAATAATGGATCAACAAACATCAAATTCAAATTAAGATACTTTGGTAGACCAGTATATGACACACATAACCATAATTTGAAAAGTTAGTCACGAACTCGAAAACCACTCGATGTCATAAAGTTCTCCCAGTTGTACTCATGCTCATCATCATCATCAGAATCATACATATCAATCTCTAGTTCGTCATCATCTACTGCATGAAATTTGTTAAACTTGCTACCCACCGTTCCTGATTTACTTAATCTTTTCCTCTTCTGTCTTTGTCGGGCAGCAGCAGGGCGACGTGCCTGATGGAAAAAACCAGTAACTGATTATTGTGAAGAAGAACAACAAAATATTTCATGTGACATAAAGACAAACAACAAATCACAATGATCGAGATGTTCAAGAAACCCCAAAATCACACAGTATTCAACACAACCATACCGGTTGGAACTCATGACAATGTTCAACATCAGAATGATGTCGATGGTGCAGGGGGCGGATATTGTCAGCATGTGGTTCATTCTCTGGAAGCCGTTCGATGTCAAGCTCTGCTGTTACCGGAACAGCCACATGAAGTTGTTGTTGCACCTATTAATTCAATTACAAAAAAAAATGTCAAAAAGGAAGAAAAACAAATGCAGAACTATATATAGTATTTAAAAAAAAACCATCCATTTACGAAATTGAACCTCCACTGCTTGATGGACAACAGCAGGACGATGTTGGTGATGCCGAACTCGGGTGTTCTCAGTATGTGGTTCATTCTCTGGAAGTCGTTCGATGTCAAGCTCTGCTGTTACCTGAACAGCCACATGAAGTTGTTCTTGCGCCTATTCATTAAATAACAAAAAACAATGTCAAAAGGGGAAGAAAGACAAATGCAAAACTGTATATAGTCTTTCAACAAAAAATATCCCATTTACGAAATTGAACATTCTCTGCTTGATGCACATCAGTTGGCTCTGGTAATGTCGTCAATGCCTGCATTACAGTCGCACTATGCACTGGTGTAGCCTGTGAAACCTGCTTTCCCTCATTGGTGGCCATATAAGCAGTCCTAACTTTCAAAATTGTAGTTTGTGTGGATATCAGAAAGAAGCTTGTATATAAACTTTAGCCTAACACTCTTAATCTTCTCCCTGCATTGGTAATGCAAAACCATTAATTAGTTTGGAAAATGTATTATTGGAAGATACAGAGGCAGACTAATTACTACCCATAAGGAAGATTAATCAGAAGTGGGTTATAATTTGGCATTAAAACCCACTTATATTTTTCCTTGAAACGTATTTTCAAATCCCAATGTATTCCAATTCTATAAATCAATCTACCGAGAGCAGAATATGACAATTCTTGTGAGTTTTTGATGTAATATAACTCTTGAGTTTTAAAATAGTCCATATTTATAATAATAGTGTATCTTACTTTACACAAATTTTCTAATAAAACTCAAAATTTCAGTGAAATTGACCTAATTCAATTATCAACTACCATTGTGCTGACAAACCACTGCCACAAAAAGAACATAGCAACTTTAACCATAGTTTAAAAATTCACAAAATACAACCTCAACAATCATATTCTATGGATCCACTGTTGTCACCGATTGCCATTCACCATCGGCTGCTTCTTTCCATAACGTGACATTGTTGTTTCCATCCCCCACAACCAGTATATTTCCTGCCAAACACCATGACATATATTCTCACCAAAAAAAATATTGGAAGAAATATATTCTCACCAAAACAAAATGAGCACACTAACTCCTGAATAACACAGACCTGCAAATTCAAACACCAAACAGCAAAATACCAGCAGCCAGCACAACCAGAAGACGAATTATTTTGGTTGGAGGCATAGTAGTCCCCTCAATACAAGAATGAAAAATAAAAATAGAAACATTTGTGGTTTCCAAAGAATAAACCCGTTAACCACATTCACACTTTGGATCTAGCCGCCCATGTTAAAACCTCATACATCAAACACTTCAATGACCACACCTTTAAAATAAATCTGTGTCTTATATATTTTGAACTAATATAATGACATTTCCATTTCAATCACAAAGCTGCCAAATTCAAACAAAACCATAATTAATTATAACACAAATTAATGCAGCAGAAATTAATTAACAACTAATCATCCCTTCTAAACTAACCACACTAAACATCTTAAATCTCGAAATTCCTCATACCTTCCAAACTAAACACACTAAACATGTTAAATCTGCACATTTTACATGTAAATTTGTCAAAAACCATCACCTCAAACCAACAATAAGAAGTCTATCAGGAACCATTGCTATCATAGAGCCTGTTTCATTACACAACAAACATAATTAACATTAAAAACTAATAAATAAACACAGCCTAACCAATCGAAAAACCAAACAGAAAATTAACAGAAACTTAACAGGAAATTAACAGAAACTGCCATTAATCTTAAACATGACAGTTAACAGAAAATTAACAATAGATTACTAATTTCAACAACTAACTCTTTTGATTTTCCACGACTATCAATGTTTCAGAACCATTTCACTCAATATCAATTTTTTCCACCAGATTCAAACATCCAAACATACACTTATTCAATCACAAAGCTTACATAAATTTGTTAAACACGATTAAAATAAACACAAACTTGAGACCTTCTCAAAATCACAACATAACCTCAACTTCAACTGATATAACTGAACAACATACTAAATTTATATTTAAACATTTCCATTACAGATTTATCATAATTTTGTGCAAAATCATTACACCATCATACATACTAAAACCTAAAACTAAAATCTTCATACATACTTTTATCTTATTTACGATTTAATAACTTAACCATCATTCTGTTCCCAGGAGGCTTGCAAATGCAGAATCCAAGTCTATCCCCATCCTTCAAATCTCTTTCCTTTGAATACTCATACCAACCATGCCCAACAAACTTCTCCACATGGTACCCTCTGTTACGAATATGAAGTTCACAATTGTAAATCTTTTTCATATCACAGTCATACATCAAAACTCGATCGGATTCCAGCCCCGCACATTCCTTAATCACGTGTTGCGGAATTTGCTGCACAATCACAACCATAAAACCCTATTATACCATAGATATTCCTATATGAACTTTACAAATAATATGTCTTAATTACATACTTACCATCACATTTCTTTTTGCAGTCTTTGCACAGCGTATGTCCTTATACCATACAATAAACCTAACCATTACAACAAAACGAATTAATCAGTTCCCAAACATCTGCAACACTGTTTAACAAACATGCAAAACCATATTCAACCTAAAACCTTAATAGACAACATGAAATGTATGCTTTACCTTTTCCCCTCTGTCTGCAAACCACCGCTTTTCAACCCTGCTTCCTCCTTCGAGCCTCTCACCACCTCTCCCCCATCATTGCCTTTCCGGTCCATTTTGGATTCCTCTCGTCTTCTCCGGTCGCTGATGCCTCGCAATACAGGCTCTGAGATTTAATCAATCCCCTTTACTCTTCAAAATTTTACTTTCCCTTCTTTCCCCATTTACAATCATTTCTAATATTTCTCAATTTTCCCCCAAATTATTTTCCCTTCTTCCTGTTAATATTGTGGGCAAAAACGTTTTGAAGCATATTAAATTAATTTATTTTTTAAATGGTATTACAAAATGTCAATTAAGTGTTATGTAAATTATTATCTTTTTCTCAATACAACCTTATCTCAATTATATTCTTCAACATACAAAATTTCCATAAAATTCCTTTTTTTTTTTCACACAATAATAGCACGATCACACGTGTAGTAATATAGATATCTCACGAAATAGATATTTGTAATAATACTTACATAAAATATATTTATTTATGTTA
This sequence comes from Lathyrus tuberosus, assembly GCA_022829125.1. NCBI lineage: Eukaryota > Viridiplantae > Streptophyta > Magnoliopsida > Fabales > Fabaceae > Lathyrus > Lathyrus tuberosus. The sequence continues at coordinate 21,622,772 of JALAZF010000033.1, read as the reverse complement.
ATAATATTTATTTATACAATTAAAATAATATTTACAAATACTATAATATTATTTAATATTTATACAACTAAATCATTACATAAATATTTCTATAAAATATACCAACTGATGTCTGCGGGTATTGATTATATTTTTTTAAAATATAAATTATATTTTTTATATTTACTATTTTTTATTAATTCTATTTTTCCCCAAATTTTAAATAAAAACAAATGCGCGTCACCGACAGGTATCTATGTAAACGCAAGAGTATCATACTAATATTTAGTAAATCCGAAATTTACTAATTTTTATTATTTATATTTTGTTTTTTTATTTTAAATGTAAGCAAATACATTCTGAAAAAATACGTTATGAGAACAAATACATTCTAAAAACAAATGCACGTCACAGACGTGTACCCGTACGAACGCACGGGTATCATACTAGTTGTTATTGGAGATCGAATTCATGATTAGCACAATTTTTCTCTTGCGTCGAAGTTCTATCGAAGACAAAAGTGGCGTACCTTATAAGTTATTATCTCGTCCATCAAATAGAAATAAAACTTATTTTCTAACCGTGGTAAGTATTTGTAATAGTGAGCTCTGTTGGAACTGAGTTCCAAGAAAGATGAATATTTGAGAGAAGAAGAAGAAGAAGAGAGAGAGAGAAAGAGAGAAAAGAGATTAGGGTTTTGAAACTTTGTAAAAATTTATTATGAAGCTGCTCTCTCTAAAATACAAAGTAAAAGACCCTTTATATAGGCTTTCAAAGCCCAGGCCCAAAACAATCAATTCGACCCAAACTAGCAATTCGACTGAACTCCTTATCAGCTATATTCGACTCTGTCGAATACAGCTGACCTACACAACACTACAACTATTCGACTGACTATATACAACTTTGACCAAAACCTATAAAACCCTTCGACTTCGACAAACTAACATGAATTACTTCTAACAAGCTCATCAAAGCAAATTTTAACAAGTCATATTGTTTTAACTAATAGAATTAGTGTTTGCGTATAAATATTGATTTTAAAGTTTTTTCAATGCAATCAAACAAAATATTTAATGCAACTGTTTTGTTTTTATCATAATTCCAACTATCAAAACATAGTACTTAACATTAGTCGAAGAAGTTAAAAAACTTTCATAAAAATTAATATTGCAGAATGTTAATTATAATATTAATTACGAATTGTCTTTCACTTTGGTACGTAACGTTCTGAATTTTTTATCCAAATACCTCTTTTTTTTAACAAAATTTCTAAAATACCCTAGTTTTCAGAATAATTCTCAAACTATCCCACTTAAGGTTTGGGATTACACAAGGGCGTCAGTCCTATTGGCGACCCTTCCTTAGGGCAACAACCCTGTCGCCAATTGAACTGGAGACAGCTCATCAAGTCGCCAATTCAATTGGCGACTCTTCCTTAGGGCAACAACCCTGTCGCCAATTCATGTGGAGACTACCTAGAAACTAAATTTTTTCCTATAAATAGAGGTGTTCAGCTCAGTTACTTCCACATCTCATCTCACAATTTTGTTCTACTCATAAAATGTATCGTCGTCGATGGGGAAAAGTCGTCTTTTCGCGAGACAAGCCACCGATCGATATGTTGTTTTGGAAAATACAAAGTTTCAATCAACTTAAGAGGGAGCTGAATCGGTGGTTGGAGGGAGACATTGGTGAACGGGAGAAAATCTGAAGTATCGAGAGACTTGATCGCCTGCGTGGATGGGTTCGTGTGAAGACTGACAAAGATGCGAGGGAAGTCATGTTTGGACCGAATGAAATTAGTTTGATTGTTGTAATTTGTTAGGAATGTATTAAGTTGTTTGTGTTGTTTTTTGTTAACATTGTTGTTTGTAGTTACAGTTGTTTGTGTCAGTGGTGTTTGTTGTTAAAATTGTTGTAACAAAGACCCATCAATATATGAAAATATTTTGTTACAACAAATGAAAAGATAAGCCAAATTATGATGCAAATGTTCCTCCAATATTGGGACAATTTTTTTTGTTGTGTCCGGGCTGACTATAGATACTGCATAGTCTTATCATTTTATCAGCGGTATCCATTTCGGTTCTTATACGCTTGCTGTTTGGGCGCCCCTTTTTCTTTCTTCTCATTTCATCGTTGTGCCAAACTATGTCACCTTGGTATAGAGGCCAATAATCCTCCATTGGTAGCATTGCGAAGCCTTCCCTGTATACATTCATAACATTAATCACCTTGTAAATATGAGATAGATAGCCATATGCATCCTGACGAGCATGTGTGCATGCTGCAATGGCATATGAGCAAGGTACACGGAGGGCCTGGAACTTGCCACAGTCACACCAACATCTGTTTAGCCTGACAGTATACGATAAATTAGGCTTCCCCTCATTATGGTCCTTTATTTCTTGTACCCTGAATGTTTGCCTATGTCGGTCAAAGATTGTAACTGCATGTGTGATGGCTCTGATAGTATCCTCTTTCATCAATTTCATAACGCTCTCATTGTATACTTGACCAGACGCTAACACTGTACTCCATCTTTCGCCTCTTGTTGCGAAAAGTGATGCCAAGCTATAATAGGTTGAACTCACCAAAGCGGTGATCAGAAGGTTTCTTATTCCTTTGAATACCCCGTTCATGGACCCCACAAGGTTTGTCGTCATGTGACCCTAACGACAACTACCATCAAAAGCTATTGCCCACCTTTCAAGTGGAATGTTATCCAACCAGCTTCTGCATCTGCATTTGACATCCTTATTTCGTTAAGGTAGTATTGAAATGTTGGTTGAGTTAGAGCATAACCAACATTCACCACCTATTTGCGAAGGTGCTTGTCTTTGATTGCCCGCATGAAGTTTTGTGAAATATGTCTAATGCAATATACATGAGTAGAAGGAGGATTACGCCACACGTTATCATGGTTATTGTAGGCACTCTCTATAGCAGCATGCCTGTCTGAAATAAAACAGAGGTTGGCTTGTGGAGCGACATGTGTTCTTAGATTCTTAAGGATGAAACTCCAAGCAGAAGCTGTCTCACCCTCAACCAAAGCAAATGCTATAGGAAAGACATTACTGTTGCCGTCTTGTGCAACAACCATAAGCAAGGTGCCCTTGTATTTTCCCTAGAGCCATGTTCCATCAATTTGAATAACAGGTTTGCAGAATGCAAAACCTCCTATGCATGGTTGAAATGACCAAAAGAGAGGGTGGAAGATGACATTTCCATCAACAATGGTTCCATCTGGCCTACATGTCGGCACTGTCTGCATGATTGCAACAGTTCCTGGTGTGTATGTCTTTAGGGTTACTAAAAATTACGGTAATTCCTTGTACGAATCCTCCCAGTTGCTAAAGACCCTTTCAACAGCCTTTGTCCTTGCAATCCACGCCTTCTTGTAAGAGGGAGTATAATTATACCTCGTCACGATATGAGATATTATTATGCTATCCTTGACTGAAGGATCCTTACTAACAAGCGGCAAAATGTCTTGACATATCAAATATGCGCTTAACTTTTAGTGATCCTGGACAATATTTGTCGCAATGCAACTATGAGGTGGCTCTATGGAAGCTATCTTCCAACAATCACTTCTCTTTCTGTAAGAAGTAGCTAGGTGAAACTTGCAAAGAGGATTACGAAAAACAATTACATGCCTTCTCGAATCCGTTTTATGTACACTATAATCAATAGAGTTATCCATGTGAAATTTTTTTATGGCTCGTACACAATCTTCTTTGGTACGAAACTTGTCTCCTTCTTTTAATTCATTCCCTGACCGCATATACGGGTTGTAAAATATATATGCGGATGGATCATCATCTTGCAAGTCCAGGTCTGTCATATGTTGAGGCGGACAATGGACATGATCTGGAGGTATGGGCAGTTCTTCGTCATCCTCATCATTGTCGTTCAACATCTGATCGACCAGCGCCTCACTTCCTTCGTCTTCTTCATCAACGATGGTGACCTCTGGTTCAGTTTCATCTGAGTATTCTGCTTCGCTTTCATCTGAGTCTACAGATGGTGATTGATTTATGATCTGAGACTGTTGAGATGGAATATTTTGTTGGAGAAATGTATACAACTCAATATAGTTGAAACCAGAATGTTCATGACTAACGAACATATTTTCTACATCTTCGTCATCTCGCAATTTTAGTGGATAAAACTTAACTTGGTTGGTTTAAAAAAAAAAGGTTTTGATATATTATTTGTGATATAGGTCCAAGATCTAACTTCGATTCCAACCTTTGGTGAAAATGGAAAAAACTTATGTTTCTATTGACTACGAATCGGACAAAAACGGTGTTTTGAAAACCAAAACCAGATACATCGGAGACATATGTCTCTCCGTTGTAATGTACGTTAACAACGTAACTCTGTGCAAATGACATACTAATATGAGTTATTTGGGGCTGACTAAGTATTGTTTGCTTTGCTTGTTTGATAGGACATGCATGCAATGCAGTCAAAGACAGCGCCACATTAATTGGCGCCAACCAACAAAATCATTAATGAATTTGCCATCTGAAATGGCGACATAGTGCAGTCTTTAATGACTGTGTCGCCAGCATGATGTGCATGCAAGAGGCAGACTCCAGCTAGGGTACAGGCTATGCAGCTGATAGGGTCAGTCGTCAATAGGGCTGGCGACTTGATGTTAAGGGTATGAAGGCTCGCCATTTCCTCTGGCGACTTGGTTCAGGTTAAAAGTTTAAAGAGATGTCATCTGAAGCCCTATATAAGGTAGCATGAGGTTTGCAGAGAAGTCATCTGAAGCAAACTTGTAGCACAGAGGCATAATTTATCTAAAGTGTCATAGTAAATCATCTGTATCACATTTAATCATTTGAGATGGCTTTGTTGACAATGGGTGAAACGCATAGAGGAACTGTCGCAAATATCATATGTATCCCATGAATATGTTGCACCCGAAGAACTAATACAACCGTATATTGATTTGGTCGGTTTCGGACATGTAAGTAAAATCATGTCTTATTCGGTTGATGCAAAGTTTATACTAGCTTTGAAAGAAAGGTGGAGCCCAGAGACACACACCTTCTTTTTTCCAACCGGTGAATGTACCGTGACCCTAGAGGATGTATACATGTTACTCGGTTTACGTATCGATGGTAAGGCAGTCAATGGACCAATAAACCTTGACCCATCAATTTGTGTGGAACTTTTGGGTGCCGACTTGCTAGATGAGACCTCGAGAGGCCAAGGTATCTTGCTCTCGCAACTAAAAGCATGGTACGCCGGTTTTATTTTAACTGCAGAGTCTACAAAAGATATGAAAATACAGAAAACTAGGTGTTACCTTATGCTTCTTATTGGTTTATTTTTATTTCCCGAGGGTACTGGTTCTTCTATGCACATTATGTACTTACCCTTATTGAGAGATCTAAATCAAACAAGACAGTATAGTTGGGGTTCCGCTTGTCTGTCTTATTTGTATAGCTCTTTGTGTAAGTGCGCCAAAAAAGATGCATCTACTTTTTTTGGATGCGCTGTTTTGCTCCAAGCTTGGGGTTGGTCTAGATTGGCATCCCTAGCGCCCGTCAACTACAACGACTTTTCCTTCTCGTATGCACAAAAGTAATTTAATAACTTAATCTTTTTTTTATCCTTAAAAATTATTTTTTCTAACATTTTCAACTTAAACTTCTTTTTTTTAGATGGTCAGCTAAGGGTATGAGTTACAATAGATGTCCGAAATATTGTATCATTCAATACCGCAATCTTTTGGATCACCTAACACCCGCAGATGTAAGTCCTCCTAAACATTTTCTCTTCTTCTATATCAGATATTTTACTATCTAATATTTTTCTATTCTTCAGTTCATATGGCGTCCATATCTAGGCATGGAAGACCTGCATCAAGTCAGCAAGGAAGGTGATGTCGTTTGGACTGCATGTGTCCCGATCATCAGATTCATAACTGTGGAGATGCACAACAGTTACCGTGTCAAACTGCAATTTGAAATGCATCAAAACATCCCAGATCCGTCTGTTGACATCAGTAAATGGCATCTAAAAAGAGTTAATGATCAATGGGACTTTGACGACTGGAAGGATTTTGCAAAAACTGAGCGTCGTAAATGGATGAACCGCAGCCACTATGTCTTATGTGAGCTGGTGATGCCAACCCCATCTATATCAACAAATAATTATATGGCTTGGTACAGATCGGTTGCAACTGGGTTTGTCTCCAAATACAAGTATTTATACGACCCACGCCAGACCACCTATATACAAGAAGCCTCAACGTCTAACCCACCTCCAAGGCCATGTTACTCACAACCCCCTACCCAACAAAATTACCAACCTATTAACCATCCAAACATGCCATACACCCAACCACAATACCAAGAGCGTCCCCCATACCATCTTCTACAAAATGATTACTATCAAAAAACTCAATATGGCTATGTCCCCAACACAGCACCAAGATACAGCCAAAATGAGGGTACATCATACCATAGCCAAATTGGGCAAACATCTTTCCATAGCCCTAACGCTTAAACATCATACCCTAGCCAACACAATCAACCATCTCAACAGCCTTATGGCTTTCAGACACCACTACCATTTCAACCTTTCACCAATGAATCCTTCACACCAATGTCCCCCTTCAATCGTCCAGGCCGCACACCAACCACCCCTTCATCACATCCCAACTACCCTGGCATGGGTCGCACGCTCAGTTTCAGTCCCCAAGACTTCACGGGAATGCAAGACATCCTAAGGGAACTATATCAGACTGTTCCTGAGACTTTAACTCCTCAAACACCGGGCGTTAATCAACAACAAGGGGAACATGGGGGTCGAGTGAAACGAGTGCAACGAGTGAGGGTGCCAAGGGGATGTGGAACCGCAGTGGCCGGTTGGATGCACCTGGTCACCAACATTAATTAATGTAACATTTTATTAAATTAATGAAAATTTTATTTCATCGTGCAAAAAAAATTAATGTAATATTTGAACTAATGTAAATTTAATGTAATATTTCACCGTGAGAAAAAATTACAAAGCACACCTTGTCTCCACATGAATTGGCGACAGGGTTGTTGCCTTAAGAAATGGTCGCCAATTTGTCTCCAGTTCAATTGGCGACATGGTTGTTGCCCTAAGGAAAGGTCGCCAATTGGACTGGCGCCCTTGTGTAATCCCAAACCCTAAGTGGGATAGTTTGGGTATTATTCTGAAAACTAGGGTATTTTAGGAATTTTGTTGAAAAATAGGGGTATTTGGGTAAAAAATTCTAACGTTCTTTGGCTTAAAAAACTAACTTATAAAATAAATAAATCAAACTATTTTTTGTATTATATATACTTTTTTTCTTCCATTTTCTTCCCCGCCTCTACATTTAATGCTCTTTGAATTAGTTTAGGAACCTCTGATTGAGGGATATTTGAAAGCTTGAGATTTGGCTTTGGATAGTGATTCATTTGACGATATAGTTTATGATGTCCGGTTTGTTGCATCTAGTTTGGCAGGTGTTCCAGTTTATGCTGTATCTTTGGCTTGGGAGACAGCTTGATTCAGCTCTGGTTTTATATTTCCCTTATTCCCTCTTGCAGTTGACCCTGGCTGTTTGTTAGCACTGATTGTGCTTGAGCAAAGATGGAGGTGTTCTGTTGTGGTTTGATTTGATCAAGTTGGAGGTTTTAATTACGTGTCAAGTCTATGCGGTCTTTTGGGATTTAGTTGCTGTTGGCCCAGAATTTTCTCAGGTTATGTTTCGATCTTTGCAGCTGGCGTCAGCCTTTCTTTCGGGTGATCCTTGGCTAGAGCAAGTGTTGATAATTTGTGTCTGCCTATTGCTCTGGAAGTTAGTGGTGGCTTAATGTCCCAATGATTTAGTTACATTCGAGTTTGGTTTCATTTAAAAACCAAGTTTCTAACAGCAAGTTGCGCGCGTGAATGCAGTAGGCGCGGTGGAATAGTTTTCTGGTAGGAGTCTCTCATAATCTTTTGTGGATTTTTCATTGTTTTTGTTTCGGGTGGTTTTGGCTTGGTGTTTGTTATTAATAGTGTTGATCTTTTGTTGTTGCTATTTTGAATAACCTTCTGCATTTTGTATGGTTTCTGTAACTGATAGCACACCTTGTGCATAATTTAATACAAATTAGCTTTTTCAAAAAAAAAAATCTCCTTCCTCGGTGTAACCACTTAAAAAAAATCATTGTTAAGAGATTTCATTTGAATCTCAACCAAATTATAGTTCAATAACAAATAATTGAGGATATATATATATATAGGGTTATTTATATGAAACCCCCCTGCCATATGAGCGAAATTTGCTTTCCCCCCCCTCCATGGCTTTTGGCAACGGTTTTTTCAAAAAAAGCGTTGCCTAAACCTGCCTATGGCAACGGTGAGGGGGTAAAACGAAACACGCTCATATGACAGGGGGGTTTCATCAAATAACCCTTTATATATATATATATATATATATATATATATATATATATATATATATATATATATATATATAACTTTTTACAAATAAATTAGAGTTCTTCAATATTTATAATGCGGTAACTTGCATTAAGTAATTACAAAATAACTAACTCAATTAAAATTAAATTAAGTTAATCTTCTTTGAATTTGCATTAAGTAATTACAAAATAACTAGCTCAATTAAAATTAAATTAAGTTAACCTTCTTTGAATTTGCCATAGTCAACTCACTCGACCGACACCCTCGAAAACTATAGGACATGACACAAAAAAATTACATATTAACATATAATGCATATTGTAAATATTTACTGACGATTGGTTTTCAATTTTTGTTGTTCGTGTTGAAAAATAAATACTTACTGTACATTATTGCGATGCATATTATGGATTATAAGCCATGAATATTCTATGGCGAGACCCACACCTTCAAGTAGCACAACAAAACAAAATTAACACGCTTCTTTTGAACAAAAACAATAATTTCTCAATCATTTCCTTTCACATTTTCATTGTCTCTACGAATATTTCAAGAGTGTTCGACTTGTCTTGTTTTCACACAGACTTTTTTTCTTAATCTTCTTTCACACAGTGACAAGTCATGGGCTATTGGGCTTTATGTGCACATGAAATTCCTGTCAAAAACTTTAGCTTATTGGCTTAGGCATTTGTCTATGACTATATGGCATACTATACGAAACTGTTGACGGAAAAAAAACGACTTTACTTACCAATAAATATATAGACTCGACAATTAGTTTTGGATTTGAGTCACATTATAAGGATCTTAAGCACCAATGGATTGATTAAAAATCAAAGACTTTGTCTTAAAAAGTTAGACTATTGATATTGAAATACATGTAACAAAAATGTGGAAATCGGCTAAGTACTATATTAAGAAATATGGTTGGTCTAACTCAACTCTACAAAATCGGTTGATAGAATGAGGATTACCCCACTTATAAACACATGTTCATGTCATATATTATCTGATGTGGGACTCTTAACACAATCCCTCATGCTCAGGACTAGACAACTGCAGCGTGGAAATAAATTGTGGGTGCCCCGATAGCAGAAACTATAGAAGGTGGTCCACCGGATCTTAAACGAGACTCTTGATACCATGTTAAGAAATGTGGTTGGGCTTAACTCAACTCTACAAAATCAATTGGTAGAGTGAGAATTATCTCCACTTATAAACACATGTTCATGCCATATATTGTCCGATGTAGGACTCTTAACATAATAATAAAAACTAATGTTAAAAATTTGGATTGAATTAAAAATATAAAAATGAGTTATATATTTCACCCATAAGTTGAATCCTATTAGAGAGGATAAGAGCATGCTTATGGCAAGTATTTTTGGAAAAAGATGAACTCTCTTGCACTAGGAGCTAGTTCCCCTATTTATACTAAACAACTTTGTCTGCATTTTGGAAACATGACTACTCTTAAACAAACATTTTGGACGCATGACTACTCTTAAGGGAAATCATATTAATTGCTTCTATTTTTTTTTTAAATTATATTGCAGTTGGTATCGTTTTATTTTGTTGTTATGTCTATATTTGATCTATATATATGTAAAATGATATATCGCATATTTGTAATTCGTTTTTAATTTGTTTATAAGTTGATAATTTTATTTATTTGTTTAGACATGTACTTTGAGACACCCCTACATTTAATCTATTGAATTTGGACTCGTCATTATGTGTTTTTTTGTCTTTGCACTTTGATATAAGTCAAAATATCGAGTGTAGTTTGAACCACAAGTTAAAATACTTTAATCAATATTTTTGTGAGGCTTGGTTCAAATCAGACACGTTATGATTAGAATCAAACACTTGCTTGAAAGTTTAAAATTTGTCTCTGCTAACCTGATTCAAATTAGGAAATATGTGATTCGAATCATAACACTTCTTGACTCAAATCACATGTTATTTGATTCGAACCATGAAAATTAAAATGTTCTTCAAATTAAACAGTGGTTCAAATCATGTTTTGTGTGACTCGAATCACAGATACAAACACATGATTCAAATGAAAATAACAAATTCTTCACTTTATTACTTTTGAAACAAATCATTCTTTTTTGTTTCACATCACAAACTCGTGATTTGACTCGAATCAACTTATATTTTACCTCACTTTTTTTTACCTTATCTCTAGCACCTATTTAAATCTTTTTTATCTTTTGATAAAATGTTGTTGAAACATTCAAGGTGAGAAAGTCAGTTGATAGTTTTTTTTTTTATCATGAGTTGATCAATTCAATTAGATTGATTAAACTTTGGATATTCACCAAGAATCCAATACTTCTTTGTCAAGTATCTTGAGAGAAACTGTGAGATATTGGATCGAACTCTAGTATGTTCGAAGGGTAGCTTCTGGTTCGACAGGAATTAAGCATGAGATCGAAGTCAGTTCGCATGCTGTTGTCGAAGTAATGCGTGTTGTAGTAGAAGTTTGTTCTAACATGTATTAGTCAATATTTCTATGGTTGTTAGCATGTTGAATTGGGCCTTGTGTTAAGGATCCAATTGTTTAAGTTAACTTGTACCCTAAGTTAGCTTGTAATGGATAATTTGTTAAAGGCCCATTAGTTTAGTGTGCTAGGTTTTATTATAAATAGCATACTAGTCTCTCATCTTGAAGTGTGACAAAACCTAATAAAGGTGGGAGAGGTTAGTTTGTTATTCTTGTATACTTGTAATCCTTGTTTTTAAGGAGAAAGGAAAGAATAACAGTTTATAACCAATCCTTGTTGTGTTTCCCTTGTTTTTTCCTTTAACCCTTACCCTTGTGTGTTTCTTGATCACAAAGAAACCGTTTAATACTTTGTATCAAGGCATCCTTATTCACAAAAAATTGGTGCAGTGAGCGTGGAGAAGATGTCTTCAACAAAGTGTGAGATTAAAAAGTTCACCAGAGTGAACGATTTCGGTCTGTGACGCTTGAAGATGAAAGCCCTACTGGTTCAGCAGGGTTGTTTGGAAGCGTTGAAGGGACAGACAGCCATGGACGCTGCGTTAACAGAAAAAGAAAAGACGACCATGATTGTGAAAGCCCACAACGCAATATTGTTGAGCCTTGGTGATAAGGTTCTTCGACAGGTATCAAAGGAGACTACGACATCGGGGTTATGGGTGAAACTCGAAAGTTTGTATTTGACCAAATCCCTGGTGAATCGACTCTACCTGAAGCAAGCTTTGTATTCGTTCAAGATGAGTGAAGACAAAACCTTGGCTGAGCAGTTGGTTATGTTCAACAAGTTGATTATTGATCTTGAAAATATTGATGTGAAGATCGATGACGAAGATCAAGCACTGTTGTTGTTGTGTGTTTTGCCCATAACACATGCTCACTTCAAAGAAACTCTCTTGTATGGAAGGGAGTCCCTGAGCTTTGAAGAAGTTCAATCAGCCTTGTATTCTAAGGACTTGAACGAACGAAAGGAGCATAAACCTTCGACGGTTGGTGAAGGTTTGGCCGTTAAGGGAAAGTTCTTGCGAAAGGATGGTAAGTTCGACAAGAAGAAAGGTAGAAGTCAGCAGAAGTCTTATAGTGGCGAAGCATCTGGTTTTCGATGCTATCATTGTAAGAAGGAGGGTCACACAAGAAAGGTGTGCCCTGAACGCCTGAAAGATCATGGAGGTAAGGATAATGGCAACGCAACCATTGTTCAAGATAACTTCGAATCATCTGATGTCCTTGTAGTTTCAAGCGGCGACTCAAGAAAAGAGTGGATTATGGATTCAGGTTGCACTTGGCACATGGCTCTAAACAGAGAATTGTTCAAAGAGCTATGTGATCAAGATGGTGGATCTGTGCTGCTGGGAAACAACAAATCCTGCAAAATTCCAGGTATTGGATCTATGAGATTCAAGCTCCATGATGAGTCAATAAGGTTATTGACTGAAGTCAGGTATGTACCTGACTTGAAGAGAAATTTAATTTCTCTTGGTGAATTCGACAGGAAGGGATATGTTTTCCAAGGAGAGAAAAGTATCTTAAGAGTCATGAAGGGGTCGAAGGAAGCTTGAGAGGCGTGAAGAAACAAGGCTTGCATACCCTTGAGGCTGAGGTTGTAAGTGGTTCGACAAATATTGCATCCACGAAACCTGTGTCGAAGACAGAATTATGGCACATCAGATTGGTCCATGTCAGCGAAAGAGGCCTGGTCGAATTGGGGAAGCAGAACCTGCTAGGTGGTGACAAAGTCAAAAAGTTAGAGTTTTGTGAATCTTGTGTATTTGGTAAATCATGTAGGGCGAAATTTAATAAAGGCAAGCAAAGAACACATGGATCACTGGATTACATTCATGCTGATCTTTGGGGGCCTGCAAGGAATCCTTCACACTCAGGTGCAAGGTATTTTCTATCCATCGTTGATGACTATTCCAGAAAGTTATGGGTATTCATTCAGAAGACGAAGGATGAAACTTTTGAGAATTTCAAAAGTTGGAAGGTTCTGGTCGAAACTCAAACTGGCAGGAAGGTTAAGAGGTTGAGAACCAACAATGGCCTTGGGTTCTGCAACAAAGCGTTCGACAGTTACTGTGTTGAGTCTGGGATTGTAAGGCATAAGATTGTAGTAGGTACGCCTCAACAAAATGGCCTAGCTGAGAGATTGAATCGAACAATCCTTAAAAGGGTTAGATGCATGTTGGTTAGTGCTGGATTGAAGAAGGTGTTTTGGGCAGAGGCTGTTTCGACAACAGCTTATCTGATAAATAGATGTCCCTCGAATGCCTTGGGAATGGAGACACCTGAAGAAATTTGGTCGAGAAATCCACCTAGTCTCGACAGACTGAGAGTATTTAGTTGTGTGGCCTATGCTTACATTAGGCAAGGCAAGGTAGAATCTAGAGCTCTGAAGTGCATGTTCATGGGATACCCTGAAGGAGTCAAAGCTTATAGGTTATGGTGCCTAGAGCCAGGTCACAGGAGGTGTATCACCAGTCGAGATGTAGTTTTCAATGAAGCTGAGATGGCTTTCAAGAAAACTGATGATGCTGACAAAGAGCTGGAATAGGAAGAGATTCCTGTTGAGGTAGAGCATGTTGATGCTAAATTGCATACCCCAGATGAAGTCGAAGAAGAAGCAGAAGATGGTGTCGAAGATGAGGAGACTGATAATGACTACCTGCTAGCAAGAGACAGGTCGAGAAGAGTCATCAAGCCACCTCAGAGACTTGGATATGCAGATCTTATAGCTTATGCCTTAATCTCTACAAGTGAGGTTCTCAGCGAAGAACCTAGAGACTATAAGGAAGTTATGTGGAGTCGAAAGAAGACTGAATGGCTGAAGGTCATGGATGATGAGATGAAATCTCTTCATGACAACAACACATGGGAACTAATCAAGAAACATGTTGGAGCCAGGTTAGTCAGCTGTAAATGGATTTTCATAGTAAGGGACCAATCGAAGGATATGTCGACTCTGATTACGCAGGTTGTATGGATTCCAGAAAATCTATTTCTGGATATGTGTTCACTATGTTTGGGACATCAATCAGTTGAAAAGCAACATTTCAGAAGGTGGTTGCCTTATCAACCACTGAAGCGGAATATATTGTCCTAACATAAGTTGTAAAGGAAGCATTGTGGCTTGAATGTTTTGCAAAAGAGCTGAAACATCAAGGTCCAGTTATCACTGTTAAATGTGATAGTCAAAGTGCAATACACCTGTCGAAGAACTCAGCCTATCATGAGCGAACCAAGCACATTGATGTGAGGTTGCATTTCGTCAGAGGGGTAATCGAGCAGGGAGAAGTCCAAGTGCTGAAGGTTTCGACAGATCATAATGATGTTGATATGATCACCAAGACGTTGTCAAGTTGCAAGTTTTTCCACTGTATGCAGTTGATAAAACTGCATGAAGAAAGCTAGTTAATTCCTTAATGTTATAGATTTTGTTCCAAGGTGGAGATTTGTGAGATATTGGATCAAACTCTAGTATGGTCGAAGGGTAGCTTCTGGTTCGACATGAATTAAGCATGAGGTCGAAGTCAGTTCGCATGTTGTTGTCGAAGTAATGTGTGTTATAGTCGAAGTTTGTTTTAACATGTATTAGTCAATATTGCTAGGGTTGTTAGCATGTTGAATTGGGTCATGTGTTAATGATCCAATTGTTTAAGTTAGCTTGTACCCTAAGTTAGCTTTTAATGGGTAATTTGTTAAAGGCCCATTAGTTTAGTGTGTTAGGTTTTATTATAAATAGCATACTAGTCTCTCATCTTGAAGTGTGACAAAACCTAATAAGGGTGAGAGAGGTTAGTTTGTTATTCTTGTATACTTGTAATCCTTGTTTTTAAGGAGAAACGAAAGAATAACAGTTTATAACCAATCCTTGTTATGTTTCCCTTGTTTTTTCCTTTAACCCTAACCCTTGTGTGTTTCTTGATCACAAAGAAACCGTTTAATACTTTGTTTCAAGGCATCCTTATTCACAACAGAAACCATGAGAATTTGTTCATCCACAAACACATTATCTTTTGGATTCACCTTTGTGAAAAACTTCCTAGAACAGTGAGATTGTGAGAATTTGTAGTTATGTTGTGTGAGATCCTTTATATATTATTCATCATCTTCAACCTTATACCACGAGTCGATTATTGTGGTGCTCAACTCTAAAATTTGAGTGTCAGAGGTAGATTAAAGGTACATTAGAGAATTTAATATTTTTTTTGTGAAGTTTTGTTGTATGTATCAGAAGAAAAGTTTAATTCTTGTTCATAGCATTGGTTTGTGTTTATCAAGCAAGATAAGAGCTTCTCAATACTCCAAGAAAGGCTTTGGTGCATTTGAGTAAAGGTTTCCGCAAAACAAAGTTGGGGGTTGTCAAATCATTCTTCGTTAGAACAATCACTCAGACAAGTCTTTGTTAGATTCGAGTAAAAGTTGTTGCAAAATTGAAGCTTGGAGCTGAATTATTGTGTCTAGCAAGTTTGTTGGATCAAGATCATTGAAGATCTTGAGTATTAAAAGTTGATTAGTCTGCATCAACATAATAGATTATCAGTTTAGATCTGTGTTGGCTAAAGCATTGGGTTGTTAGTGTTCAAGTTAATGATAATTCATTGTACCAAAATACTTGTATCTTAAACTTTAAAATAGTGGAAGACATTGTCATTTTCAATTGTGAAAATCATTGAAGAGTGAAGTAGGCATAGCGAAGACAAATTTTTGAACCACTATATATCACGTGTACTTTTTTCTTTCTCTAAATCTTTTCGTTATGTACATATTATCATGTATGTTATGTATGGTTCATCTTTAGAATGTCATCTAGAATTAGATATTGTTTATAGTGTTTTATCATATAATTGTAGGCCTGAGATACATCTAATTCATTGAACATTTTTTTACCTAAATTAAGATTGTCTTATCTTTAAGTTGGTGGATTTAAATTGTTTGGTAAAGCAACTTGGTAGGGAGTAACTTAGAGGCTTGTAGAGTTTAACTAAATTAGTAGAGTTTATTTTAATTATTAAAAATAATAGTATTTTATTAAATTTATTTAATTTAATAAAAAATAGAGAGTTTAAGGCCAAAGTATGATTTATAAGGAGTAGAAGGGAAGAAAGAGTAAGAGGAATAAGAGTCTGGGTCATAATTAGAATTATAATAAGATTTACCCTAATATATAAATTGGAAGCATAATCTAGTTTAGGGAATTTTATAAGTACCTGTAACCAGAATTAGAGAATAGACAAGAGGTAGGAGATTAGAAATCAACAAACCAAAATTTTTCACTGCTGCTATGATAACTAGGTAAAAGAATTGAGGGGGGGGGGAACTATATCAATAATAGGTATATGCATGAGGGGTAAAATTGATGAATCCTTAACCTTCAATATGACATTGAAATTTCAACATAATTTGCCAAAAGTGTTGGAGGTCTGAAACCTTACACAATCAAATGTACCCAAACTACATTTTATGGTCTATTATTCTTCCATTTGATTCATTGAAGAATTTAAAATGAATACTGATACAAAGTGTTACATACACTTGTTCCCTTATATTTTTTCTTGTTGAGATACAATTCAATTTTCACTAAAATTATTATTGCAATATAATACAGGATACAGTAACATTCTCAATTGCATTCTAATGATAAATAACTCACTACTAGAAAACCAACTCTTACATTTTGCATTGCTATAATGTAGTGTAAAGCATTACACTAAAACTAAATAAATACGTTAAACAGTTGTGGCACAAATATTCTTGTGGTGTTCTGAAAATTTTCAACTTCTGATATCAGAAAACTCTATCTTGCAAAAGCTAGAACACATTGGTGCTGAGAGTATCTTCTCCTTAATGTTTTCCAAATCAATACCTGCATATCGCAGCCAAAATGCTGGTGAGACCATCATCTTCTGCAACATGGCTGCATTTGCTAACATGAATTTTACCAGACAAAGTTCATGCTCGTTTGCATTAAAACCTTTAAACCGAATTACATTGAGGCTTGACTGAAAGCAGCGAGGCACCACTGCAGAAGTAAAGACATCTTCTTTATCTAAGTCAGCTACTCCCTGAAATTTGTGTATCATGAGTTATCTATCAAGTAATAAAGACTCTATTTGGATCAATAATTCTAAACACATAAACAAGAGTTTTGAATTTGTGTGAACGAATTAACGAAATGTAGGGTAACTAAACTTACATTAAGCAAAACAAGAGTATTAAGAATTGGCGAATTGTTGAGTAATTGCAACAAAGCTACACCATTGACTTCATTTAGTTCCAGATATTTCAACCTTCTAAATACTGGCAGATTGGTGAAAATATCTTTAGCATGCCTAAAAACCTGTAGAACAAGGAAAAGTTAAAATCAAATTCTAAATCTTTTCTTTTTAATTTACATTCATGCATGTTGTATCATATAAAAGACAAACATACCTTGTAAAACAATAATTTCAGTCGTTCCACATTTCGAATTTGTCTGAGAAGATTACATGCTTGAAACCCAAGTTTTTCAATTCTGTCCTCTTTGTCTTCATCCAAAACAGCCACAATAGAAGCATTACGAATCGACGAACAATCACATAGAATGATATCCTGTTCGAGATCACCCTCATAACAGAAATCCGTTAGACATCGACTATAAACCTTGATGGCAAAATTACATGATTCATTCGATTGAGGGTTCCATATAGCAATCGAAAACCTCTCAAGTGAAGGCACTTGTAAACTAATGTTCTGCGTAGTTGACCATTCACACCCTCTAGCTTCAAACACTTTGAGAACCGGGAAATTAAGAGTTATATCTTTTGAACAATCGGAAGAATCACTCACTAATTTAATCCCAGATATGCTAAATTTTTGAAGATTTGGGAGAGAAGCAAATATGGGAAGACTAAGAGTACATTTCATTTGAAGCACCAATTCTACTAAAGAATCGCAAGTAAAGAGTAAATTCGAAGAAAGGAAAACTTTATCAGCATACTGAACATGAAGCTTCTGAACCCTTCTCTCTAAGATAAAGGAAATCCATGAAGTTATCAGAGATGCATCATATTGATAACTAGTTAAGCAAAGAGAGAAACTCTGGATGCTTGAACTACTTAAGTGAAAAAGCACTTTTTCAACAAAATTCACAAACTGTTGTTTTTGCAAATTCTTCTCATAATGAAGCAGACTATCATCAAACTTTAGGCTTGTTATGGATGTCCAAACTTCAATCCATCTTCTTGATAAGACGCTAGTGCGAACAGAGTCTATGATTGGAATGAAAGATAGGATGTGACCGAGAATGCTTTCGTGTAATGTGCTAATCATATCAATTTCTTCAACTGCTGATTCCCCTGTTGGAATCTCCATATTCACTTCATATGAATCCATGACTACATAAAAGTGATAAAACAAAGTCTTCAGCAATTAAGTTTTACTAAAACAAATTTATTACAGTTTCGTTAAATCAGCTCAGTTGGTAGTTCAGCAGAGACATCTCT
The DNA here is from genome assembly GCA_022829125.1 of Lathyrus tuberosus. Classification (NCBI taxonomy): domain Eukaryota; kingdom Viridiplantae; phylum Streptophyta; class Magnoliopsida; order Fabales; family Fabaceae; genus Lathyrus; species Lathyrus tuberosus. Next base: position 21,604,349 of record JALAZF010000033.1, on the reverse strand, counting down.
CCGTAGGAGTGCGGGTTGGAACCCGCATCGTCCATTTATTCACATTCCAGCCACTAGGCTGTTAGATAAGAAAAAACAAATCTATTGTAATTGGTATCATAGAGAAAACTAAATTTAACATTCCAAAAACTTCTATTGTAGAGATCCAAATCCATTATTCTTACAACTTATTCTTAAACTAACTTCACAAACTAGGTTTTGATATTGCTGTTTAAATTTTGTCACTGAAATTCCTATCATGAATGTAGTTAAAAATGAAAACATAATGAAAGTAATGAAAAACAATTATTGAATTTCCGTTGTAAACATGCATGACAGTATAATTGAAAAAAAGAATGAGAGTAAAACCTTAACAATGTGATTTGGAGAAGTGTATGCAGGAAGATGAATGAGGAATTATTTATTCCCCAAATTGAATAGATAGAACTTCACAAAGTTTCTTGGACACAGAAACTTAAGAGTTTTTTTTCTTTGCAGTGTTGTCTATTCAGGTAATAAAAGCTTATACCAAGAAAAGCGGTTTTAAATGTAGTAATAGCAAATTATAAACTATATGCACCGTGCGTTGCGCGAGTGACTACATAATATTATTATTTTTTTTAAGATTATTTGTTTTTATTTAAAAAATAAAGAAAAAGAAAAAATAGAATATCGAATAATAACAATAGAATATTTTTAAAATGGTAATAATAACAATAAAAAAAGTTGTTTATGAAACAAATTAGCAACCAGTGATATTAGTAAGGGAAAAAACTTAGGTAGATACAAACCTAACACTTGGTTTTAGAAACAATCAATCATATATTTTCAATTAATTAAAAAATAAAAAAATAATATTCTCTCTCCTTCATTATCACAACTATCCATGAATCCAAATTAAAATTAAATTAAATTTAAAAAAATTTAATTTTTTTTTTTTTTTATTAGCTGTTTGTAACACTCAGAATTTAAGTTCGTTTTTATGTAAGTTTTTCTCTATTAGTAAGGTGTAGGGAGAGCCACGACAGGCAGAGGAGTGTGATGACAATTATTGAAGTGCATAGATTGGAGTTAGGTGTGTCAACTGTCATGTGACTACCGTGCACGGAAATTCGACGACGTGAATTACATAAGTTATTTACGTATAGGTATTCTACATCATTTAAGTTAAATATTGTACATCTCTGAAACATTGAATACTTCTACAATATTAAAATACCGATACCTACGCACCCGTATCTGATATTTGTAATACATTATTTTTTCTTATTCTTTGATTTTAAAATAATTTATAATTTTCTCAAATATTAATATAAATATAATATATTTATGTGTTTTAATTTTTATTTTATTATATCTTATTATTATTTTGGGTTTTTTTTTTATTTTTTATAATTTAATTCTCTACTAATACAATTTATGGGAAAAATATTATTTCTTACCCATATCTTAATTTTTTTCAAAAATATCATATCCTATACCAGTAGGGGTGTGCAAAAAAACCGGTTATTAATTGTTAATCAAATTGGTATCCAAATTGTTTCACTTTTAAAAATTCAAACCAAATGTTAAAATATAAATTTGGATATTCATTTTGTTATCCAAATATAAACCGGTAACCATTATAATAATGTGGTTTAATTATTGGATATCCAAATTTTATTATGTGTTAAATTTATATATTTGTTTCTTTTCATGTTTTATCATATATTTATTAGAAACCAATTTTATATTGTAAACTCTTTTAAAATATGTTACTTAGGAAATTAAATTTTATGTGATATATTTAGTTTGATTGAATTGTAGACTTTAATTATATATACAATGCAGCATTGTAGAGCAGCTTTATACAATGCAAAATTCAAACTTGTTTTTTTTTTCAACTGAGGAAAGTTGTAGCTTATGCAGCTGTTACTACTATTTTTGCAAATTCATAATCCCACGTTAATCTTGTACAATTGTTTTCGAGATATAGTTCAGCCATATTCACGATTTACCGACAAAGACAATTACACAGTTTTTCTTGTCTCTGTTTTTATTTTTCTTGACAACATTTCAGTTCTTTGTTAGAATTATTAAAATTGAAATTTAAAACCCGTTTAATTTATCAATTCATATACATTATGAAAAATACATAGGTGAAAGATAAAATTGTGTATTTATTAAAATACTGTTGTTATATATTCATTCGGATCTTTTTTTATAAAAAAATATTTAGAGATTTTTTTTCAATTTATAAGAAAAAATCGCAACTTTTGAGATGTAAATTATTGTTAAAGAAAACAAAACTAATTTTGATATAAGATTGATTTAAAAAAAAAACTGGTTGTAAAACTATTTTTTTTTATAAAATTGGATTTTTTTTAAAGAAAGTAAAAAATTGGTTTTGAGAGAAACCAGTTTAAAACCGGTTTTAAAAAAAAACTGGTTATTGTAAAAAACTGGTTTAGAATTGAACCGATCCATTTGTAAACCGGTTTTAAAAAAATAAACCGATTTTTATAAAAATAGTTTAAAGATTCAAACTAGATCATATATATGGTTCAATTTAGTTTGATTTATGATCCATGCACATTTCTATATACCAGTAGAAAGTATCCACACCGAATACATATCCAGCCATGTGCATATGCTACACCAGGGAACAGTGCTACACCAGAGAGCCTCGATATTTTAAGGACCCAAAATCTACGTGTTCTTTCAAGTAAAATAATTTAAATAATAATGGAATGTTAAACTATTATTTAAAAAGTGTAACGAGTTAGGCCTTTAGTCTCAGGCAATACAAAAAAAAAAGTTATTTTATAAATTATTAGCTTAATTGTAATTTTGATTTTTTTATTTTTATTTTTTTTAATTTTGATTCTTTAATTTTAAAATTTGGAATTTTTGTCCCTTTATTTTCAGTTTTTTTGAATTTTAGTCTCCCTATTTTAAAATCTGAAATTTTTTTCCTTTATTTTTATTTTGTTTGAGTTTTGAGCCCTTTATTTTCATTTTTTTAAACATTTAGTCCCCCTACTAAATTAGTTCTAAATTGGAAAGGGGGACTAAAATCCAAAACAAAACTTAAAATAAGAGATCAAAACTAAATAAAAATGAAAATAGAGGGACCAAAATTCTGGATTTGAAAATAGATAAACCAAAATTCAAAAAAACTAAAAGTAAAGAGACAAAAATTCCGGATTTTAAAATAGAGGGATCAAAACTTAAAAAATATAAAAATAGAAAGACCAAAATTGCAATTAAGCCACGGCTTCAATCTTACGAATCTATTTTATTTTTTTTAATCTCAGACCAAACATAGGATAAACTCCAAAAGGACTGCACAAAGCCGTGGTATTTTCAATATCGCAGAAAAAATAAAGAGGATTTCTTAATACATCACCCAAATTTTTTAAACACCACGTGAAATTTTATTTTTGCCCCTAAATTTCAAATTTGCACATCCAGATGCACCAAATTTTTAAAAAACACTGATATGTTCCGGATGTGCACATCCGGAAGAATTTCTGATTTGCAAATTCTGAAAAAATCAAAAGAATTTCATAAAATCATTTACTTCTAAATATAATTAAATCCAATATAATTAAAATTAATATCATTTTTTCAATATAATGAAATTCAATATAATTAAATCCAATATAATTAAAATTTATATTAATCAAAATTAATATGATATTTAATATGATTAATTTTTTTCAATATAATTAATATGATTAATATGGTATTTAATTTTAAATATTTTTTTATATTGAAAAAATTAATTTAATTATATTATATTTAAAATTATATGGTATTTACTTCTAAAATTGGATTTAATTATATTGATATTTAAAATTATATGGTATTTACTTCTAAATTATATGGTATTTACTTCTAAATTATAATTAAAATTATATGGTCTTTACTTCTAAAATTAATTTAATTATATTGAATTTAATTATATTAAAAAAATCATATTAATTTTAATCATATTAATTTTAATTATATTGGATTTAATTAAATTGGATTTAATTATATTGAAAAAATCATATTAAGTTTAATTATGTTGGATTTTAATTATATTGGATTTAATTATATTTAGAAGTAAATGATTTTATTGAATTCTTTTGATTTTTTTTCGGATTTGCAGATCAGGAATTCTTACGGATGTGCACATCCGGAAAAAACTGAAAAATTTTAGAGAATGGGTGCGTCCGGATATGCACATCCGGAAATTGGAGGCAAAAACGGAAATTCAAGTGGTGTCTAAGAAACATGGGTGGTGTGATAAGAAACTCTCAAAATAAACTCAATTAAAGATTGATCATCACCTATATATATATATATATATATATATATATATGACTATTCATATAATTTAAAAAGTATAATTTTTCTAAGAAAATTGCATATCGTGTGATTATAAATTCAAAACAACCTAACTATGTATAATATATAGTAGAGTCGGGGTGTTAAAATCTAAATTGATTGAAATAAAACTCACAAATTAAAACTAATTAAAATGCATGAAATTAGATTGAATTGGATTTTATAACAGATTATTTAAAATCAAACTAAAGCGCAAGTAATTTTATTTTTTAAGCGGATGTATTTTTCTTCATAATAGATTCAAACCGCACCGCAAATATTTCTATTAGGCCCATTTTTTTAATTCAAACAAAGTCTCCGAATTGATTGGATCGGCCCTACCGTACCCATATTTATGTATCATAGCTCTGCATGTAATTTGTGAAAACAAATTTGAGGTGGTAATTGGCCCTACCGTACCCATATTAATAATTTATTTACATTAATACATAATTATAAATAAATATTGTTTTCAAAAATTAAATTGTGAACCAACAACATATGTTCAACTAACTGAACTAATACATATCACTTGAGCTGTCACGTCAACCCAATTTATTAAATTGTTTGATTTTAAGTTTTGAAACACACATTTTGAGTTAAATTGTTTGTAAAATCAATTTGAATCAAAAGCAGTTTTATCTGAGTATATTATGTTTTGTTTTATTTTAAAGAAATTAACTTTTTTTATTATATATTTTAAATTTTAACAATTATTATAAATGTGACTTAAAATCTTTGTTGATAAAGAGAAAGAAAACATATTTTGGAGATTGCATTTGCCGCGAAAATCGGACAAAAATTCGAGGAAAAAAATATCGGTCGGTGAATAGTGTCATCCATATGGATGAATAGTGCTATTGGTACGGTGAATAATGACGTCCGTGTGGTGAATAATATTTGTTATTATAAATATGTATCTCTTATATGTTTGGTGTGTGACAATCTTAGAGTTTACACCAACAAGGGATATCAAGGGTTTAAAGATATAACATAGGGTTTCAGCTATTCACAAGGAAAATCTTAGAAAAGTAAAGGTTTTAGGGAAACTTTTGGAGTTGTTTAAGGTTATTGTGAAACACTGTTACACTTTGGGTTTAAGTGATTCATATATTGAGAGTTGGAGAGGTTGGGAAACACTTGGGTAGAAAATAGAGTTGTTCTTGGGAACCTGAAGGCGAAGACTATTTTCTTGTAACTCATCTGTAATCTCTTGTAACAATTTTCTGAGTATAGTGAATTGGAGAGCTGCTCTCTCCCACAGAGTAGATCGTTTAATCGAACTGGATAAACAAACCTTCGGTTTTTCCTTGCCTTATTTTGTTATATTATCTGTGTACGGATTATTATTGCTGAAGACCATTTATTTTGTTTGCTATTGTTCTTTGCCTCACAAATTGATATTGAATTTTGTCGTTGTTCTGGACCGGGCAGGGCTTCCTGCCCTTAAGGATCAGACCCAATCCATTATAGTTGGCGAACAGGCCCAATAGGCACAATATAGCCGTTGGGCATGTCCCCCTCACGCGCAGAAGTAGTTCACGGGACCAACTGCCTCCCCGGATATCACGGAGACAGTTAGTCCAAGTCAAAGGATCACGCGCCTTGCCCTCCATCTGGCTATCCCTCATTGGTAGATCAGGCGCTTTGCTCGCCAGAAATCCACTTATAAATACCCCCTCACTTGAGAGGGGCAAGTATCAAATATTCAATACTTGACATCTCTTACTTGCTTTTCCCCTTTTTTTGACCAAACACTTACTTTGGCATCGGAGTACCTTGCAGGTACCTCCATCCCTTTTTCCTCTCTTACGAGCATCAACTCTTGCCCTACACGAAGGCCGCGACGATCTCCTTCTGGTCCTCTCCGATCAGTGGCGCCGTCTGTGGGAAACACAGCTTCCCCATCTTTAACCAAGATTTTCTCTTGCTCAACAAAGACCAAAGCTTCATCTTTTCAAATCTCAGATCGACATGGCTTTCATCAAGAACGATGTTCGCTAAGACTCTGTGGCCCCTGCGGCCAACAACAACAACGACCATGGACTCGTCGAACATATCCCGCAGGAAAGTGACCGAAGAGACGGAAGGCCTGCTTCCCCAAAACCCGACGAACCAAAGCCACGGGCACCAGCCGTGGAGCTCACCTTCGAGCCCATCCCGGTTCCTCAGGATGCTGATCCGAGCACCGCAGCACTCATCGCATCTCTTAACAACTCGAACCTCCTAGTCCTCCAGCAGGGGGAGAAGCTCAATGCTCTCGAGCATATCCTTCGGGAACGCCTTGCTTCAGAAAAACTGATGAGTCTTTCCCCGCGTCCACGGACCCCCTCGAAACGAAGACGCGACAGTATCTCCCCGAAGAGGAAACGGTCAAGATCGAGGAACCCTACACCTGATCTAGCACGACGACGCCATCAGTCTCCCCCGCGAAGATCCAGGCACTCCCCGGTTTCCAAGAGGTCTCGACACGCGGATAAGTACGATCACCGACGCACCCGCGGACGTTCTCCTCGTCGAAGTCGAAGTCGCGAGCAAGCCGTTCTCTTTCGCTCTCTCCTAGTTCCGGCAGTGACGATGACGTTCACGGCCCGTTCACAAGAGACATCCTGGACACTCGAATCCCCCGCGGATTGGAGAAACCACCCACGTTGACAACCTACGATGGGACGGCTGATCCCCGCGAGCATATCGAAAATATAGAAGCTATGCTCCAATATCACGGTGTCTCCGGGGTTATCATATGCAAAATGTTCCCCATCACCTTGAGAAAGGGAGCGATGACATGGTTTAAACGACTTCCTCGCGGGTCCATCTCGTCATTGAGGGAGTTAAAGAGCCAATTTGCCCGACATTTCACAGCCTCCCAGCGACACCCTAAGTCGGAGGCTACGCTGGAGGCCATTATACAAGGCAGGGATGAATCCCTGCAGGCATACATTGAACGATTTAACAAAGAAGCGGTGGAAGTCCGAACAACGGATCACATGAAGAAGTATCTCCTCGAAAAGGGACTCCGGCCCAAAAGCGATTTCCGTAAGGCTGTAGGGATCAAAGCTCCCCGGACACTGACAGAACTCATTCGCAAAGCTAAGGACTATATCCGTTACGAGGAAAAAGAAGCTGCATTCCATGCCCGGGACTTAAGAGATCGCGAAGCACCCCGGGCATCAAAAAAAGACGAGCCAGAATCATCCCGGCAAGGGAAAGAGAAAAGGCGCGATGAGCATCCTCGCGAAAGCAAAGGGCCAGCTGGCCGGTTTACGGAGTACACCGTACTCATGACCTCGCGAGGATTCATTCTCTCCGACTGCATCAACACGGAATTTAAACAAGGGGGTGTCCGGTTCCCTAAACCGACCACATCCAAAGGAAACGTTGACAAAAGCAAATACTGACGTTTCCATCATAGTCACGGCCACGTAACGGAAGATTGTGTGCATCTCAAGGACGCAATAGAGATCCTCATCAAAGAGGGTCACCTAAAGCAATATGTGAAGAAGGGAGAATCCTCCCGACGAGACACATCCGATCCGAAGAAAGAGGCTGAATCAGCCCAATCCAGTCCTCCCCCGCAGGTCGCAATGGCCATCAGCCGACCAGAGGACTTCTTCGTTCCTGACCACCTCGACCCGACTTCCCAAGCATTCATACACAGCACCTGGGAAGCCTTTCCTACGGCCATGGTCATCTCATGCGGGGGGTACCACGAGCTTACAATAGGGTCCATCAAATAAAGGTTTGAACAGCTGATAGACAGTAGCCCCGAGCAGTTGTACACGATCGGAAAGGGTAAAGGGCATTCACAGCCGATCACGTTTTGCCGAGAAGAACTCCCTGAAGGACCACTAAATTCCCATATTCCTCTGCTGATCAGGGCCAAATTGTCCTCTACAGATGTTCGGAGAATCCTGGTCGACCAGGGCAGTTCCGTGGACATCATGTATACCAACCTGTTCCGCGCATTGAAACTGAATAAGTCTAACCTCTCACCATACGTGGGATCGGATCTCCAAGGGTTCAACAGAGCAACAGCCCGACCTTGGGGTTACGTGGAGATACCAGTCACTTTTTGCAAGGAAGAGGCATCTCGGACAATCAAAACGCAGTTCTTAGTCATTGATTGCCCGTCACTCTATTAGTGCATCCTCGGCAGGCCAGCTCTTGCCGAACTCATTGCAGTCCCCTCTACGGTCCACCTCAAGCTCAAGTACTATACTGAGAAAGGACACGTCGTAACTCTGCATGGCGACATCGAAGAAGCTCACAGATGCTTTGAGGCAGCAACAAAAGGACAGAATCAGATCGCGACGACGGCAAAATCGGCAAAGCACCCCAGAGAAGGTGAGGTTCCAGCTGAAGATGGCCAGCCAGACAAAAAGCCCACGCTTCCCGTGCATACCATCGACCTCAATAGCAGGCTTCCTGAAGATGGAAGAGAAGATCGTGACGAAGACAAAAAGTCAGGAGTAACGAGCTCCCCGTCTCCTACACTTCTGCGACCAGTTCCAGATGGGGAATTCGAGATCATCGCCTTCAGCAATAACCCCAACAGGGGAGTGAAGATAGGCGCTGGTCTCCCCGAAGAGGTCAAGAAGGAGTTGAAGAAATGCCTTGACGACAACGTCGACCTGTTCGCCTGGAGTGCGGCGGATATGCCCGGCCTTGATCCAGAAACTGCATGTCACCACTTGACAATCAATCCAGCTGTTCGCGCCATTGCCCAACGAAGAAGAAAGTAATTCGAGGAAAAGGCACAAGCTGCCGAAAAACTTGTACAAGAGCTCTTAGAGGCAAAATTTATTTCCGAGGCCAGGTATACGACCTGGCTCTCAAACATTGTACTTGTAAAGAAAAGTAATGGAAAATGAAGCATGTGCATTGATTATACTGATCTCAATCGGGCTTGCCCGAAAGACGCTTATCCGCTTCCGAGCATAGATAAACTCGTAGATAATTCCGCAGGTTTCAAGCTATTGTCCTTCATGGACGCTTATTCGGGATACAACCAAATCCCAATGGCAGACGAGGACAAGAGGTATACGGCGTTTATGACCTCCTCGGGGAACTATTACTATAACGTAATGCCCTTCTGACTAAAGAATGTCGGGGCCACGTACCAGTGCATGATGAATAAAGTCTTCCGATCAGAAATCGGGGACATGCTCGAAGTTTATATGGATGATATGATCGTGAAATCCCAAGAGGAATCCGACCATACCACCCACTTACGAAAGGTGTTCGACCAAGCTCGAAAGTGTAAGATGTGTTTCAATCCAGAAAAATGCACCTTCGGCGTACGAGCAGGAAAATTCCTCGGGTTTTACCTCACTGAAAGAGGAATAGAAGCAAACCCAGATAAATGCCGAGCACTCGTGGAGTTCCCCACTCCGCGGTCGAAGAAGGCAATACAGACCCTCAACGGGATACTCGCGTCCCTTGCCCGCTTCGTGAGCAAATCCGCCCAGCACGCCCTGCCCTTCTTCAAATTACTCTGGAAGGAAGCAAATTTCGAGTGGACGGACGAATGCGAGCAGGCCCTTGCCCATTTCAAACAAGCTTTATCCGAGCCTCCAGTATTGTCCCGACCAGACCGGGGGGAAACCATATACCTGTACCTCTCCGTGGCCAACGAAGCAGTAAGAGCAGCACTTATTCGCGAGACGACTGGCGGGCAGAAACCCATCTATTTCACCAGCAAAGCCATGCAGGGACCCGAACTCAGGTACACACAAATAGAACGAGTGGCCCTTGCTCTCATAGTTGCCGCGAGGAGACTCAGATATTACTTCCTGGCCCACACTATAGTCGTCAGAACCGGCCAACATATTAGGCAGCTGTTAAGTCGACCAGATATGGCAGGCAGGATGCTAAAATGGTCCCTTGAATTGTCCGAGTTTGACATTCACTACGAGGGGAGGAAAGCCCTCAAGGCACAGATCCTGGCCGACTTCGTGGCAGAAATGACTCCGGAACTATCCCCTCCAGGAGGGACACGGAAGTGGATCATTTACGTGGATGGCGCATCAAGCCCCTCAGGCAGCGGAGCAGGAATTATCCTCGAGAACGAGGAAGGGACCCTGATCGAAGTATCCCTGGTCCTCTCCTTCAAAACATCCAACAATCAAGCCGAGTATGAAGCCTCCCTCGCAGGATTATGACTAGCCAAAGACGTCGGCGCAAAAGAAATAAAAATTTGCACTGATTCCCAGCTCGTAACGTCCCAAGTACGAGGAGAGTTCCAAGCAAAGAACGACCAACTAGCCGAATATTTGGCAATGGTAAAAGAAAAAATAGCGGAGTTTGAAGCATGGGAAGTTCAGCACGTCCCGCGCGAGCAAAACACCTGAGCAGACATCCTCTCTAAACTAGCCAGCACCAGGAAAAAAGGTGGGAACAAATCCATCATACAAGAAATGCTGGCCCGCCCGAGCATTGTAAAACCCGACCTTCTAGATGTGAACGTCATCGGAGATCCCCTTTGTTGGATGACCCCTGTGTACAATTATCTCACCAAGGGGGAACTCCCCGAGGAAAGCAAGGAGGCCAGCGTGACTAAACGACGAGCCTGTTCGTACGTACTGATCGAGGACAAACTATATCGACGAGGATTCTCCATCCCCCTGTTGAAATGTGTCGACGAGGCCCAGGTCCCCAAAATCTTACAAGAGATCCACGAGGGCATCAACGCACAACACCTAGGGGGAAGATCCCTGGCTCGAAAAGCTTTGCGCGCAGGATATTACTGGCCAACCATGCAACATGACGCCAAAGAACATGTACAAAAATGTGACCGTTGCCGACACCACGGGGACATGCATTTGGCACCGCCCAACGAGTTGAAGACCCTCTCCTCGCCGTGGCCCTTCGCCTAGTGGGGGATGGATATCCTAGGCCCCTTTACAATGGGATCTTACCAAAATAAATTCCTAATCGTGGTCGTCGACTATTTTACAAAGTGGATTGAAGCCGAAGTGCTCGCCAAGATCACAGCCTTCAACATATTGCGTTTCTACAAAAGGAACGTCCTCGCCAGATTTGGGGTACCCCAGGCCCTCGTAACCGACAACGGAACCCAATTCACAGACAGAAAATTCCAAGACTTCGTCGTCAAATTGGGAACAAAATAACACTTTACATCGGTCGAGCATCCCCAGACCAACGGGCAAGTAGAGGCCGCGAACAGAGTAATCCTACGCGGATTGAAGCGGAGGCTAGGCGAGGCCAAGAAAAGGTGGGTCGAGGAGCTCCACAACGTCCTTTGGGCGTACAGAACAACACCCCACTCTACCACCGGGGAAACCCCTTTCCGACTAGCGTATGGAATAGAGGCGGTAATACCGGTGGAGATAAGGGAACCCTCCAAAAGGACAGAAGCTCCCCTCGACGAAGAAATGAACGATGAGGCTCTACGCGAAGAGCTCGATCTGGTCGAAGAAATAAGATCAGGGGTTACTCTCCGCGAGGCCGCATTAAAGCAACAAATAACATTGCGACATGACGCCAGAGTCATAAAGCGCGACTTTCCCGTAGGCAGTCTGGTCCTGCGCAGAAACCAGACGGATTCGCGCGAAGGGAAACTAGCAGCAAACTGGGAAGGACCTTATAGGGTCAAGTCCAAAACGGGCACAGGAGCATATTACTTGGAAACACTGGACGAAAAACAACTTGCTCGACCGTGGAATGCTGAAAAGCTCAAGCAGTACTACAGCTAACCCCTTAACCACAAGGGTAGACAATTGCCGACGTAATCACCCAAAACGGGGAGAGTTGCGCAGACATCGTATCATGCCCTGGTGAAGCATGACACGCATTACAACGTCGGTCAGCTTCTGTTCATTGTACGAGCAGATCCTGCGCACAACGGGGATACCTCGATCGAGCTCCGCCGTTGCCGCACCATTCAGGCAGGACACCCAGCTCGCGATGGGAATAGTCCAACCCTATGAGATTAGTACCTCAAACGAAGTCCTAGCCTCATCATGGAAAAAACCACTTCGCCCTCCTCGGGAGGTTTCACAACTCGCCGAGCACACACACATATAAATAAATAGAGCAAATGTCCAGGATAAAACTTTGTCACAAAATCCAAGTATATTGAAACACCAGGCAGGACCGGGTAATGTTATAAATACAAAAAAGGGCATAGCCCCTACAAATTCATATAAAAAGGGCACGCAGGCCCACAAAACATGCAGAAAAAGGGCACGCAGGCCCACAAACACATGCATACACTAAGTCCTATTCAGCGACTTCACTCTCCTCTTCGGCAGGAATGACCTGACCATCCACCACCTTGTTGAATAAACCCATCCCATCCGTCGTGAGCTGTACATCAGAGTTGAGGGCCACCATCTGCTCTTTTGCAGCACTAAAGCCGAACTCAGCTGCTTTCAGGTTATCCTCGCCAAGAAGTCTAATCCTCCTGATCAAGTCAGCCCGCGACTTCAGGGACTTCTCATCGTCATTCTCGTCCTGGACAGCTGAAGTCAAGCCTTCCAATTCAGCGATCCTTGCCTGCAAACTCGCCTTCTCCTCGTCAGCCTTGAGCGCATCTAACTTTAGCTGGGTCACCTCGGTCTGAAGCAACACTTTGGCCTCCTCGTGACCTTCAAACTATTTTAAATCATTGTACATCTTGTTATTTTCCGTCTCCAGTTCGACAATTCTATTCTTGGACGTCACGAGGCTCGCCCGAGTAGCAGCTTCATCATCGGCAAGGACAAGGGCTGCTTCAAGCACCCTAAACATGCCCGCAGCATCCTGGCACAGATGTTTTCTCCTCTCTTTGGGATTGGCATTTAGAATAGTCACGGCTTTAGAATCATGAACGGCTATGGACTCCTCTTCAGTAAACAAATCTCGGCGCAAATAGCAGGCGGGCAGGACAAGATGACCGGCACCAGAACCTCTAGAGCCAGCACCCGAAGACGTCCCAACGACATCTCGTTTTCTCTTATCCGATGTGTCCGGGGTCTCCGGGGTGGAAGTTACCTCTGGAGCAGGTGAAGGAACAGCTGTGAAGCTTTCCGGTACAGTCTGCTTGGTCTCCACGCCCTTGGCACCTGCGGACGTCTTCTTATGAACCTTCGCCACCTGGGACCTCATCAAATGCTCCCGCATGTCGGTCATCATACCTGCGAACACACATAACAAGTCAGGACCAAGAATTCAAAGAAATAAAATCAAACAGTGGAGCATACCAAGCAAGGTCATCGCATCATCGTCATTATCACACTCGAGGAGAACCTTGATATTAATATATCTGGCCGCAGTGACGGGCTCCCCGTCATCCCCGATCTCCGCTTTCCCATACCGATCAACCACGAAAGCCGGGGAAAAACTCTCCACGTATTTGTCAAGAAGTCTATACCCTTCCTTATCCGCCGGGCAAAGCTGCTCGTGCTTTACCAGGAACTGATCCGTTCTGCGCTTAAAGTGGGTATAGACCCATTCCAAAGGAAATATGGAGACGACACCATCCCTCTCTCGACCATTCACTACCACCTTCTCAATGGTCGAGATAGTCCTCTTTGCCTCCTCGGTAATAGGCTTCACGATCAGAAACCTATCCTTGAAGTTGCGAATTGAATCAGAATACGGCCAGAACAGCCTACTCTGTTGTTTAAACGAAACCCAACTTTGTTTCGTCCCCGCTGTGCTCCTTTGGATTTGGAAAAGGCAGAAGAAAAGATCTGTGGTCGCGCCGACATTAAGGTAACGACACACTATCTCAAATGCCCGGATGAAAGCCAAGGCATTGGGGTGAAGCTGAGACGGGCACAAGGCCAGATGGGTGAACAGGGAAACTTGAAAGTCGGTAAAAGGGAGACGCATCTTGGCCTCCGTAAAAGCGAACTCGCGAACTCGTACATAGGAAAACGCAATCCTGGGTACGAGGAGCAAATTCTATCATACTCCCCGGGGCGAAATGCTTTCCACGTCCGAGAAGCATCATCTGCACGTCTCTCCAACAAGTCAAATTCTCGTATCTCCTCTGCGGAGAAAGTTGATCGGAACGATAGAGGCTCATGTGCGAGCCAGTCAAGGTCCCCTCCTGCGACCTTGATATTTGAATAATCAGCGGGCACACTGGGCCCCTCTTGTGTATCTTGCGTGTCGGGCACAACATTATCCTGGGGTTCAGCCATTTTCACCTGAAAGGCATAGGAAGAGAAGTGAATTCGACATCCAAGATCAAATCCACCCTTCCACCACTAATCAAGTGAAAGGGCGTTGATGAAGCCGAAGACAACCGCGAGCCCGTATAAACTACCTAGCAATCATCAGGAGAGGTCTCTGCGACCAGAACTCGCAGATATCCATACGAGGATGCATACTCACCTCAAAATCACATCAAAGTTCCGAACAGGCCTAGTGCACGACTACAAACAAAATCTTACACTTAACCAGATTCTACAAGGATCTACGCTAACAATTTCTACAAAAATCCCGAAATTCATCATGTTCTTCATGTTCTTCATGAATTTTCCAAAAATTCATGTGTTCATCGAAGAACACATGAAGTTCAACTGGAAAACATGAAGTTCAACCGGAAAACTCATAAACTCACCGGAGAATCCATGAACTACACCTAGAGAACTGAAGGTTCATAAAAGAAAAATACAAAAAAGGAAGAACAAACTTACAAGAAGAAGAAGAGGTTGACGGAGAAGATGAGGATCAACGGTGGCGAAGAGGAGCTCCGGCGAAGGACTAGTTGCAGAGCAAATAAGAGCAAGGAGTAAGAACTTATGAGAATTGTGAAAATAAAACCTTCCTCCACCCTTTTATAACCACTTGATCGTGGGGAATCGTGAAGGTCATCATAGCCTATGCGGCCCTAGGACTGACAAAAGCCATAAATGCTCACCACGTGTCACAAAACTCTTCGCCTCGCTTATTGCTGAAAATACACCCAAGTCCTTGGCTCCCACGAGCAAGTCTCCTCATCAAAACGAACGCTTCCGTGCAGGGCTGCTCGGCGAAAAACATCAATCTCTGTGAGCACGCTACAAACCTTGGTTGACATTCAGCGTAGTCATCAAACGACCATATATGGTCGGGCACGAATGGGACGCTCCACGCGAGCAGCCCCTTCCCCGACGATACGGTCGTGGTCACAGTTGTCTGAAGTCATTACTCTCCAGCAGAGCAACGACTTGGGGAGCTCCTGTTCTGGACTGGGCAGGGCTTCCTGCCCTTAAGGATCAGGCCCAATCCATTATAGTTGGCGAGCAGGCCCAATAGGCACAATATAGCCGTTGGGCATGTCCCCCTCACGCGCAGAAGTAGTTCACGCGACCAACTGCCTCCCCGGATATCACAGAGACAGTTAGTCCAAGTCAAAGGACCACGCGCCTTGCCCTTCATCTGGCTATCCCTAATTGGTAGATCAGGCGCTTTGCTCGCCAAAGATCCACTTATAAATACCCCCTCACTTGAGAGGGGCAGGTATCAAATATTCAATACTTGACATCTCTTACTTGCTTTTCCCCTTTTTTTACCAAACACTTACTTTGGCATCGGAGTACCTTGTAGGTACCTCCACCCCCTTTTCCTCTCCTACGAGCATCAACTCTTGCCCTACACGAAGGCTACGACGATCTCCTTCTGGTCCTCTCCGATCAGTCGTAATTCACAATAAGTGGTGCGATGAGCGTGGAGCAAAGAGATATTGTTGACAAGTGAGCACCATGGTTAGTAGATGGCAGATCGAGAAATTTTCCGATAACAACGACTTCGGGTTGTGGAAAATTAAGATGCAAGCAATTTTAATTCAAGAGAAGTGTATCGATGCTTTGAAGAGTGAAGCATTAATGCCTGCAGGACTAACACAGGTACAGAAGACCGAGTGGTGGATAAGGCCAGGAGTGCCATTATCTTGTACCTCGAGGATAAAGTTCTAAGAGAAGTCGTCAGGGAGCAAATTGCGGTTGCTATATGGGCAAAATTTGAATCATTGTATATGACAATGTCTTTGGCTCACAGGTTGTATCTGAAACAATAACTCTATTCATTCCGAATGGTGGAGAACAAATCCATAGTTGAGCAGCTCACAAAATTTCACAAGATTATCGATGATCTTGAGAATATTGAATTGAAGATTGATGATGAGGACAAGGCTTTTCTCCTGTTGAGTTCATTACCCAGATCCTTTGAGCATTTTAAGGATGCCCTTCTTTATGGTAAAGAAGGTACTACTACTTTGGATGAAGTCCAGACGACGGTGAAATGCAAAGAATTTTCAAAGTCGAAAGATTTGAAGATTGAAGATAGTGGTGAAGGCTTAAATGTGTCAAGAGGAGGAGGTGAGTGTAAAGGGATGTCCAAATCAAAGAGGTCTGACAAGTCAAAGGTAAAATGTTTAAATTGTCAGAAAATCGGTCACTTTAAAAGGGATTGTCCTGAAAGAAAGGTCAACGAAGATTCTGTTCAAGCTGTAGTTACATTGGGTGAGGAAATTTATGAGGATGTCGAAGCACTAGTAGTATCGAGTTTGGAAAATTAAGATAGTTGGGTCATTGACTCAGGTTGCTCTTATCACATGTGTCCAAGAATAGAATACTTTGAAACTTTGAAGATGGTGCAAGGTGGAGTAGTTCGCCTTGGTAATAATAAGGAATGCAAGGTTCATGGTATTGGTATGGTTAGATTTTAAATGTTTAATGATCGTGAACTTCTTATTCACAGTGTGAGGTATGTTTCAGAACTCAAGCCAAATTTGTTATCTATAAGTATGTTTGATGATCTACGCTATTATACTAGAGTTGAACGTGGAGTGTTGAAGATTTCGCGTGATGAATTGATTATTGCTAAAGGGTCTAAAATATATGGTCTATATATTTTAGAAGGTTCGAATGTTATTATTCATTCATCGTTAACTAGTGGAGGCTTTCATGATAAGGAAGAGCTATGGGATTTGAGTTTAAGGCGTTATGAATGCCTTGAGAAAGTTTTAGAGGAGTACAATGAATTTTGCAGAAATCAAGGGATAAAAATGCATGTTACCGCTGAGTTATTATTGAGTTTTTGAGGAAGAGCTGAGCTTAAAACAACTTACTTAGTTGGTAGAGAATTTCTTCAGAAGAAGAATAGTGAAAACCAAGGGAGAAACCTGGGAGAAACTATAACGGAGAAAACTCAGTTTGAGGTGGAGTTTCCTACTATGGATGCTAACAATAGGGAGGGAACGGTTACAGAGATCTTTGATTATCATTTGACTCATGATAAGGTAAGGAGGGTTATTGCAGCATCTCAAAGGGACGCTTATGCTAGCCTTGGATATTACGTTTTTAATGTGGCTGAAGAACTGCAGAATAAAAGAAGAAAAACCTTCAGGGAGGCATTTGAAAAAAAGGTGGAGTCAAGGGTGGTTGAAAAATCATACTTGTAGGCTTGTTAAATTACCTAGACAGAAAAAGGTAATTAGGAACAAGTGGATGCAAGTTGCGAGATCAAGATTCAAGGGTTGCTTGAATTTGATCAAAGTTATTGATTATAGTTTCAACTTGGTAGAGAGTAGCAATGTTGTTGATTGTTAAATTGGTATCAACACGGTTTAAAGTCAAGGTGGAGATTGTTGTAAATGTGCCTTAAAACCTTTGTTTATGAAGAGAATGAAAACATATTTTGGAGATTGCATTTATCGCAAAAATCGGACAAAAAGTCGAGAAAAAAATATATCGGTCGGTGAATAGTGTCACCCGTACGGACGAATAGTGTTATCCGTACGGATAAACAGTGACATTTGTGCGGTGAATAGTGTTGTTCGTACGATGAATAGTGTTTTTGGGCTTTTTCAATTCGGTCCATGGATCCATGTGATTTTGGGCTTTGTTTGTTAGGTATTTGCTATTATAAATATGTATCTCTTATATGATTGGTGTGTGACAATCTTAGAGTTTACACCAACAAGGGAGATAAAGGGTTTAAAGGTATAGCATAGGGTTTCAGCTATTCACAAGGAAAACCTTAGAAAAGCAAAGGTTTAGGGAAACCTTTGGAGTTGTTTAAGGTTATTGTGAAACACTGTTACACCTTGGGTTTGAGTGATTCATAGATTGAGAGTTTGAGAGATTGAGAAACAATTGGGTAGAAAATAGGGTTGTTCTTGGGAACCTGAAGGCAAAAGTTATTTTCTTGTAACTCATCTGTAATCTCTTGTAACAACTTTCTAAGTATAGTGAATTGGAGAGATGTTCTCTCCCCTAGAGTAGATCGTTTGATTGAACTGGGTAAACAAACCTTCGATTTTTCCTTGCCTTATTATGTTATATTATATGTGTACGAATTATTATTGCTGAAGACCATTTATTTTGGTTGCTATTGTTCTTTGCCTCACAAATTGATATTGAATTTTGTCGTAATTCACAACAAGATTCACAACAACAACTTTAAAAGTTATAGATTTTTTTTGTGTTTTAATAATTTAGTGAGATGATTTATGTACTTTGACACAAGTGTATATTTTTACTTTATAATTGAGTTGAAATTTTAAAATATTGATGTTTTTATACTATTACATAAGTCATGGGTACGAGTCAACCCACGAATTCAGTCATTCAAACTAATTCAACCTTTATATTTAACTTGACTCAATTATATAGAGATTTAACTCGAACCAACTCATTCAAACCCATTAATATTTGATTCGGATAATGAGTTTGAAATTTTGGACCCACGAACCCAACATATTAATAAGTCAAGTTATTTTCATGTTATTTCTTTTATAAACAATCTAACAAAATCTTTATTATGTGTACATCATTTTTTAAATATAATTATAGTTTTTATTAGTTTTAAAAACCTACTAAATAAATTTTGAGAGACTGAATTTCTTTATTGAAAGAGTTATATATCTTACCATTTAAATTATATTCTACACTTTTTTCCAACTTGATTAGATTATGAAAGAATTTTTAGGTATTAAATGATACATTTTATTTAAATTAAATATTAAAATTTTATGATGTCTTAATACTTATGTAAAATAAATGTGTTACTTAAACTGATTTTTTATTTATAATAATTTTAAAAAAATTAGGGGATAACCCGTGAACCGAACTCAGCCCAATTCATTGATGAGCGGGTTGCTTCGGTTTGAATTTAGTCTTGGAAGTACGGTTGAATACTCAACCCAACCCAACGACTATTGATTGGTTTGATTATTGGATTTGATTTCATTTGACCCAACCAACTCGCGAACACCCATATATACAAAATCGTCTAAACTAACATCAATTTAACAATGATAAACAAAAAATGGCCTTATTTAACTACGGTTTTCCTGTGGGAAATATTAATGAGGCCCTTTTTATTATAAATTTAATTGTAACAAATTTAGAACCATGTGCGGTAGCCTGTTTTACAGGCTTTTAATCACCGCTCTGGTTATATATATATATATATATATATAATTCTAATATGAGTTTATGAGTCAATTTCATATAAGTAAAACAAGTTGATGTTGTTAAACATATTTGACATTTATTAGTTTATTCTAAGTTTATATTCTTTTGGTAACTTAGTTATTTTACTAACTACTTTGCTATTATATAGGGTGAGTCCTATACCGCAGTTACACTACATACTAGTGTATATATATTTTCTCTTTAGTAGAATGTAAAGTCAAATTATACTTCTTTCATGCTTTCCACTACTGCAATTAATCTTTTTCTGATTTCATATCTCTTTCTCAAGATCCCTCTTTTTTCTCTTTCTCACATGTGGTGCATCATTCTTTTTGATCAAGTTTTCAAGCTAAACCTTATCCTTATCTCAACCATATTTTCCACATGATTTCATCTTCCAAGTAATATCATTTTTTCGCTTTTCACCGATCACAAAACCCTAATTCTTCCTCATTTCCTCATTTTTCGTATCTCCCTCTTCTTCGTCTTCTTCCTTCTTTCTCTCGTTTCTCTTTGTTTGTTTCATTCTTTTTCTGCTATTTCCTTCTATTCATCAGTGGTGAACTCTGAACCCACAAATGAAACTCTCAACAACACACCTCCATCACACTGGAAAAAATCCTAAATTCCAATTTCCACACCACCACTACTCACCATCTAACCATAAAAAAGTATCAAATTGACATGATGAATCCTTACTATAAGAAACTCAATGATAATCCAAGAATCACAATTTTTTCTCCCCGTCTTAAAAATCTCAATCATCATTCTTGGAGTAGATTAGTGGTTGTTGCTCTCTGTTCCAAGAACAAGCTGGGTTTTCTGGACGGAACCCTAAAACGCCCTAACAATTCTGGTCGGCTTGCTCTCGTGTGGGACAAGTACAACACGATAGTTATGTCTTGGGTAACTAATTCAATTGATACTGAAAATTGCTCAAAGCAATCTTTGGATTGATATGACCTACAAAATTTGGGTCGATCTATCATATTGATACCTTCAGGGCGATGTTTTTCGTATTTCTGATATCCAAGAAGAATTTTTCAACCTTAAACAGGGTGATCTCACCATCACACAATTATTTACTAACCTGAAAAGGTTATGGTAAGAATTAGAGAATTTCATACCCCTTCCCACCTGTTCTTGCATTATCAAATGTGTTTGCAACCTCATTCCCACCATTAAGACCTATCGTAAAACTGATTAAGTGATATAATTTTTAAAAGGATTTTACGAGCAATATGCTCTGGTGAGATCTCAGATTATGCTACTTAACCTCTTCCTCCCAAAAGTAAAGGTTTCTCTATTTTGATATAACTGGAAAGACAATTCACTACCCATATTGAAGAAAACAAACTCTTAGCCAATATCTTGAAGCCCTTTCAATGTTTTTCTTAAACTGATCATTCATGAAAAGCTCCTTCATATGGTCGTGGTAGAGGTCTAAATATATGCTGTTCTGCAACAAACCTAAACACACAATGGATGTTTATTTTAAGAAGCATGGTTTTCCACCTTATCTCAAGAAATCCAGCATCAATAACTCAACTTCTTTCCTGTATGCTCTGACTGATTCAACAGAAGCAGCTCCTGCAGAAAATTCTCATAACACTAGTCATTCACCTTTCACGCGTGATCAATACAAATCCCTTATTTCATTCCTTCATTAGTTCATCCCACATCGTTTGCTAAAGTCCAACAATTTCACGTTGTTGTGAATAACACATCAGGTATTCCTCAATTTCCTTTAACTTTAGCTAATAATACTACTTAGATCTTAGATACTGGGGCCATAGATCATATGTGCCTTCTAATATTCATAATTGGTGTCATCCAATACAGGTGGTTTGTTAGCTGATCCTCCAACTTTCATTGTCTCCATTTGAGCATAATTTATCTTGGAGCTCACCCAATAGGCTAGGGTGTCTGCTCTAATTCCAATTGAAATTTTGTTCCTCAGGGGACAGATGTCGAACGCGATGCTTCAACAATAGGTTCGACAAGTTACGCCAGAATTAACACAATAGCTAATACTAGATGATGGAGCAGAAAAGCAGCAAATAACATGATAGTTGTTTACCCAGTTTGGTGAAACCACACATATGTCTAGGGGATGAGTCTATAACCCAAGAAAGGAAATTTACTATTAGTAGCTTAATTAGTCTTACAAGCAACAACAAATCTTATGTTGTTTAATGCCTCTTCCTAACACTACCCAATGTATTTCTATTTAGAGTCTCCCCCAAAATATGAGAGCCTACTCACTTTCTTCTCAATCACATAACCTGTTATTAGAGATTAAAACTTAATAATCAAATTTGAATACTACCACTCAACTCTAGACAAACCTTATATGTTAAGTTACTGAAAAATGGGGGTGTCCATACAACAATAACAAGGACTCAAAAGTAAACCCTAACACTCTAAATCCTCAATGTATTTCTTGGCTTCCAATAGGTTTTAAGCTCCTTATGTAACATAATAATTATGGGCTTTTCTTCTTGGATAATATTTTTGATTTCGTCCTGAATTAATGCATAATCTATTGGATATTTTATTTGTTCCTTGAATATCTCCAACAAGATATGATTTATTTTAATTTAAATTCAAATTTAAATCTTCATTTAAAACTGAATTAGTTTACATCCAGCTGCCAAATAAATCACCTAATCATATTGTTAAACTAATAATAATAAAATATTTAACAAATCTTCTGCAGAACATATACTCCAAAATGCAATAGTCTGGTGCTTGTTGAGCAAGGCCCAGATATCGTACCAACACGCTGGAGCATCGCGCCCAACATGTGTCCATTTTACAACTTAAGAAAGCTAGACCAAGCTTGAATACTTGGACACTTCCCCATGTTGTTGATTTGCTAAATGCACTCAATCCAAATAGCCAACCCACTATGAACTACACTCTCCCACCACGTTATCTGGATTCACCGACTCTGATTGGGGATCTTGCATTGATACACGTAAATCTACCACATGATTCTGTGTTTACCTCGGAAGTTCTCTCATCTGCTAGAAAAGCAAGAAAGATGATTATTTCACACTCCTCGTCAAAGGTAAAATATTGTGCAGTGTCTCATGCTACTTGCGAGGCCTAATGGTTTTTGTACATTCTTAAGGACTTAGGAATCTCACACTCTTAACCCGTGAATATATTTTGTGACAATTGTTCCACAATTTACATTGCCAATAATCTAGTGTTTCATGAACGCACAAAGTGCTCGACAAAACTATTCACCTTCTACCGGTTCATTCAACACAGCAGGTTGTCGATGTTTTCACGAAACCTCTGCACACTAGTCCCTTTTCTATTCTTCTTCACAAACTGGGCTTACATGATATACACTCTAATTTGAGGGGTTGTTAAATGTATTTAATGTTTATTAGTTTATTCTATTTTATATTATTTTGGTAACTTAATTATTTTGGTAACTACTTCACTATTATTTAGGGTAAGTCTGTTATGACAGTTACGCTATATAATAGTGTATATATATTTCCTCTTTGGTAGAATGTAAAGTCAAGTTAGAGACTTATTGTAATCCACTTCAATATTTAATGTATTTTTCTCTTTTTCATAGGTCCATTGGATAATTGTTAACAAATGTAAAAACTCAAGTTAGACGACTTTAATTTATCGTTAGATCTGTAAAACCCATAAGACTATTTGAAATATACACAAACATAGTTTAGTTTAGTGTTGCAAAATAAAAAATGACAAATATAAACCTTAAAAAAAAGAGCATTTCTTAATGTACCACCCAAGTTTCTTAGGCACCACGTGAAATTAATTTTTTGCCTCCTGATTCCGGATGTGCACATCCGGACGCACCAAATTTTAAAAAAACACAGAGCTTTTCCGGATATGCATATCCGAAAACAATTCTGATGTGCACTTCCGGAAGGATTTCTTATTAATTCGCACCAGACGTTCTTCCTCCCCCCATTCTTCACTTTTCCATTTCCAAAATCTCTCAAACTCTCTCAAATTTTCAATCACCACAAATCTCAATTTTTTCCACTGGAGTTCGGCGCAGAGCAACTTCTACAACGATCAACACACTCCAAATCATCCGTATCTCATTTTAATCGGTAAGTTTTCAAATTTTAGAGTTTCAGAGTAATTTTTGAGTAATCGATTTAGAGTAGACATTTAGGTGTAGAAATTGTTAGGTTGTATGAATAACATAGGTTAGAGACAATGTAGGTCATTTTTACTGCTTCAAACGGACGATCAGGGCATTAAAATGCCCTTTTGTATGTTACAGTGGCCATGACTGCCATTTTTAAACTTCAAAATACGTACCGGATGTGAAGATCCGAAAATATTGTAACGTTTAGTTTTCTGAGTGTTTTCGGATGTGCACATCCGGAAATACCCAACGTTAAAAATTCTGTGTCCTTCCGGATGTGCACATCCGGAAGACAATTTTTTTATATTTTGTTTGTTTGTTTATTTTTGTTTAATTATTTTTAAACAAAATTTAATTTATTTATTATGCTTGCAGATTAGATGGTTGGCAGAGACGATCGTACTATACATGGACGGACAGCTCAGCACGCATCTGTCCGACGTGAGCAGATGCAGTCTACAGCCGAGGCTTCCGGCGCAGAGGGAGTTGGGGTAGACCCTACAGCTAAGGGACATCCTACACCACAGCCATCCACATCACAGGTTCAGGCCACTTCCACGTCACAGGTTCAGGCCACTCCCCCGTCAGCCGCCGATTCTACATCTCGGAGGCGTCGGGATTCTACTGCTAGTTCATCAGGGTCCCAACCCGCACGCAGGCGTCGTCGGGAGACTCCAGCTCCATCAGCTGCTCATCCTCGTTCCCCTATTCCTGTTTCTGTTCCAGAGGGTGATCACCCAGCACATGATGGTGTTGACGCCGATGATGATTTCGATGAGCTGGGCGGTTACCTCGGGGGACCGTCTGATATGTCCCTACTCGTGGGGTACTCTACGCATACTGCCGATATGTCTGGCTAGGACAGGTAACCTTTTTCGGTTTATTTATAGAATTGTTTACGTTGAAAATATGTCCATTTGTAACATTGTTTTATTTGGAAATTTTCAGGCGATGGATCCCCAGAAGTTCTATAACCATGGGGGCAAGGTTATGGACACGATTGAGATGCTGCCAGAGGCTGAGTGGTTCACGTCTGCACTTGCGGAGTCTGGTCTTGTAGGTCTGCCTAGGATTGGGTATTCCCAGATCCAGTACGGTATCCTGATGGCATTTGTTGAGAGATGGCACCCTAAGACATCCTCATTCCAACTATCGTACGGCGAGATCACGATCACGCTGGACGACATCTCGTGCCTCTTACATCTACCGATCACGGGTACCCTTCTCCGTCACGGTAGGCATGCAGTTCGACCGTTACTACCCGATACCTGCCGAAGCGCGTCTTGCGTCAGTTCGGTTACACGCAGACGATCCCTAGGATGCCTCATGGGTCTGCTCCTCTAGGCTTGACTCGCAGGCAGATAAATGAGCTATATGCTGACTACCAGTCCCACTTGGTACCAGAGGAGGCTCGAACGACCAGAGCTGAGACAGACTGGAGTGTTGTTGTCGGGTACATCGTGTAGTTCTACACCGTCTCACACCCATGCATGGTGGCCACTGCTGAGGGATCGCCACCCAGACCTGCTCATCAGGAGATATTAGAGGAGCGGCAGTCTCAGCTGGACCATACTCAAGATGTCCTACCACGCTGTCGTCAGATAGTACAGATAGGGCAGCAGGCCATTGCAGACGGTCACCTCCCTGAGGGCTCTGGTGCCAGACTTGCCGTGGATAGGATGATTGTGATTGCTGGGGGGCACTTCATTACCGCAGACATCGATCCAGGTTAGGGGGTAAGGGCAGAGGAGCAGGGGAGCCAGGAGAGATCCTTCGCCATACGCAGTAGTTTTTTTTTTATGTATCATATTTATATTACATGTATGTAGTGTATTTTGACAGAAGTTTATTTTATATATATATATATATATATATATATATATATATATATATATATATATATCATTTTATTTTATATATGGATGTTGTCAAATGTATATTAAGTTGCGACGATTTATTAATATATGCGACCAAGCAAAAAGACCGATTTTAAAAAAAAATAAAGTTCTGCTGTTTTCCTGATCTGCAGATCAGGAATGTTTTCGGATGTGCACTTCCGGAACATATCAGCGTTTTTTTTTAAATGGTGCGTCCGGATGTGTACATTTGAAATCAGAGGACAAAACCGGAAATTCAGATGGTGTCTAAGAAACAAGGATGGTGTGATAAGAAATGCTCTTAAAAAAACTTAAACTTAATAAGGTTAGTTGTTTGCACCAAAATATATAAGTCTATGTTTTTATTGCAAGGAATACCTTCAACAAACATATAGTCGAGATATGTAACAACAAATGGAATTTGTATAACATTGGCATAATTGAAGGACATGAAAAAAAAATATGCAGTGTTTGCTGATGGTTAATTTAAACGTGTGTTAAGACGTCATTAAGTAATAAAATCAAATTTTGTACTCATGAGATTGTGATAAAATAAAATTTGCAACAATTGTAACTATGTTTATAAGTCAGGGAGATTTCCGTAAATTATTGAGATAAAGTAAATAAAATAAACTAAATAAAAAATATAAAATGGGTAAAAGGTGAATGATCTCTAGATGAATAATAATAATAATAATAATAATAATAATAATAATAATAATAATTGAGAACTTGCCTCAGAACATCTCTGATCACACACCTATCAAAGTATGGCTACAAGATCAACAAGCTAGTAAACCACCAGCCAGACTATTCAAATTCCTAAACTGCATTGTAAATGTGGAGGGGTTCCAAACTATGGTAGAAGAAAGTTGGAATAGTAATACTGAGGGTGATCCTATGCACAGATTGTGGAGTAGACTAAGGAGATTACAACCTGTTCTTAAGGCTATAACCAAAACTATCACAGTCAAGCAGCAGAATATGAACCAAGCTCGAGAAAAACTGCACTCACTACAAGGAAAGCTACACAATGATCCTTTCAACGAGCAGCTGATTCATCGGGTCAAGGAGCAAACCACTGCAGTCATCCTTCTGAACCAGACTGAGGAGGAGATTCTAAGACAAAAATCAAAGATCACCTGGCTCAAATTGGGGGACTGTAACTCTGCCTATTTCCATGCTCATGTCAAAGATAAAACTAAATACAAAGGTCTCCACACCCTACAAGCAATGAATGGAGATATGCTAACTCAGCAGGAAGACATAGAGAATGAGGTAATGGGATTTTATACTGAACTAGTAGGTACCAATAACAATAGTGTAAAGTCTATTGATCTGTCAGTCATGAGAGAAGGAAGAACCCTTACTACAACTGATGCACAAACACTGATGGGAGGCACTCAATAACACAGGTGACACAAAGGCTCCAGGATGGGATGGCTATAATTCATACTTCTTTAAGAAAACCTGGTCCACAGTTAAACAAGATGTAATAGCAGCAGTCAAACATTTCTTAAAAAAAGGTCAGATTCACAAAGCTTTCAACTGCTCCCTCATTACTCTAATTCCCAAAAACCTGGAGGCAAGAACAATTAAAGATTTTAGGCCAATAGCCTGCTGCAGCACAGTCTACAAAATCATTTCAAAAATTCTAACCCAAAGACTGGGAGCAGTAATTGGAAATGTCATCTCAGATTCTCAATCTGCATTCATACCTGGCAGGTTGATTCAAGATAACATTATAATGGCTCATGAGCTGGCGAGGGGCTATAACAGGAAGCACATATCTCCAAGATGCATGCTTCAGCTTGATATTCAAAAAGCTTATGATACATTGGATTGGAATGCTTTAAATCAAATTATGCAGGAACTTGGAATCCCACAGTTATTCATCAGGTGGATTATGAAATGTGTCACCACTGTTACCTATAGGTTTATGATAAATGGACAACCGTCAAAGGAACTTAGGGCAAGAAGAGGACAGAGACAGGGAGACCCCATCTCACCTCTCTTGTTTGTCATCTCAATGGAATACTTACATAGAATGCTCCACACCTTATCTAGAACCCCTGACTTCAATTTTCACCCCAAATGTGAAAGGCTCCAAATTATCAATCTATTTTTTGCTGATGACATTATTATGTTTTCTAGAGGTGATGCAGGATCAATCCATCTTATTATGAAGAAACTGCAGGATTTTTCAGCCTCCACAGGTCTGAACATAAGTCAAGCCAAGAGCAAATTATACGTGGGAGGGGTAGATGAAGCAACCAAAAATCGACTGCACCAAATTACAGGCCTAGCCAGAGGAACGATGCCGTTTAAGTATTTGGGAGTGCCGCTCAACAACCAAAAACTGACTGTCAAAGACTGCCAGCCCTTAATTGCTCGAATGCTATCAAGAATTCAACACTGGAGCACGAAGCTACTGTCCTATGCAGGGAGGCTGCAATTGGTGAAAAGTGTTCTATTTTCTATAGCCAATTATTGGATGCAGGTATTCCCCTTACCAAAGAAGGTGACGGATCACATAGAGAGCATGTGCAGAACATTTTTATGGACAGGGAGGGATGAAAATAATAAGAAGGCTCCAATTGCGTGGGATAAAGTATGCGATACGGTGACGACAGGAGGTAGAGACATCATTTCACTGAAGGAATGGAACGTGGCCACCATAGGGAAACTTCTTTGGAAACTTTGGACAAGGAAGAATATTCTCTGGGTGAAATGGATGCACTCGTACTTCATCAAAAAGAACAACATTGCTCAATATGTTCCAGACAACACCAGTTCTTGGATCACCAAGAGAATCATCAAAGTTAGGGAAAAAGTCTCAACATCACCCGTGTGGCATTCTATGACACAATCTGATAAATACAACACAAGACAGATATACTGCTACTTAAGAGGGGAAAAATAGAAAGTTGAATGGAAAGGATTGGTGACTAAAAACATAGCTAGACTAAGGGCTACCTTTACAACATGGCTGGCCTGTCAAAATAGGTTAATGACAAAGGATAGACTTGCAAGGATCGGGATTGAGACAGATGGCAAATACGTGTTTTGCTCGCAACATGAATCGAACCAGCATATACTGTATGAGTGCGCCGTTGTTCAACAACTATGGATACAAGTCATGAAAATGTTTCACATCACCTCTCCTGGTGTGGGAACCATTAATCATAACTGGATAGTAAGTGCAACCAAAGGCAAAGGTTTGAAGGCAAAACTGACAAAATGCATCGCGGCTGAAACTATTTACCACATTTGGTCGAGCAGGAACAAGATAATCTTTCAAAAAGGAAAACAAGAGGACCTGAATGTGCAAAGAGTCAAAGAATGGATTATGCCCCAAATGGAAGCAAACACAAAGTTGATGGCTTACTTTAAAAAAACTCAAAATATTGCCTCAATCTAGAGTAGCTTTTTCTTTAGTTGAATACGTGTAGCCTGGATCAGTTAGATCGGCGTGTACTTATCTGTTTTTTGGTATATAATATATCCTCACTTATTCCAAAAAAAAAAAAAAATAATAATAATAATAGTTCTGATAACCAGTGCCCAGGAATATTAAATGTTCTTTGATTACACTTATATCTAATCTAATTCTCTAATATCTATCTATTAAAAGAATAGTATTTTGAAATACCATGTATACCCTTTTGAACTTTACATTAAAACTTTTCTAATTTCAGAGTTTAAATTGTCTAATTACAACTTGCTACAATTATATGCATTTAGCAATTAATGCGTCTGATGTGACACTCAAACCATTTTTTTCTATTTTTTATTTATTTAAATGTCTAATAAAATGTCTATTACACTTCTATATTTTGTGGGAAACATAATTCTCATTCAAACTTTATTACTTGGACAATGGAAAGTCTCACAATTTTCCATATTTGTAATCAATTTACAAGATTAAATATACAAGATTCTCTACATATCACACATCATGTTTCCAATCCAAGACAAACACTCTCTGCTTCCATCTTTCATCTTCTTCCCGAATGTATGTGTGTTGTCTTCCATTCTTGCGGTAAGGTACAGTAAGTAGCAGTACATGTAAAATTAGAAAAAGCTCATAGTAGTCTCCATTGACATTTTCTTCGTGTTACTGATACCTATTTCGTTTTCTATTGACGTTTTCTTCATGATGCGGTAAGCTACAGTAAGTAGATTAAAAATAGAAAATGCTCATAGCATAAGTGAAACATGACTTATGTTAATATATTTTTACAATGGATGAATAACTATATCAGATTTTTGTTGTTGTTTTGTCTATGATTATTTTTATTGGTATAATCATTTTTTCACTATGTTTGTTACATAAAAATGCAGGCTTTTCCTTGAAATTCAAGGTCGCATAATATAAACTATAAGGAAATTGAAGCATGTTTGTTGAAATTTCTCTTGATTTTTTAGTTAATATCAAACGACAGTTAAAGAATAAAAATAACTTATTTATGATTTTTATTCTCTTTTAAATGGTTTAAACCAAATTGTTATTTATTGTTTTTTTTGGTTAACCATAGGTCTCTCTATAACCTGCAAATTGTTGATGAAAGGAAATAAGTTTTTGAAGCAATTTTGGTTAGTATTGTATATGTTTCTGTTTGGGTTACAGGTAAAGTAACGATTTTTATTCAGATTTTTGTTGACCATAGGTCCCTCTACAACCTGTTGATGAAAGGAAATAAGTCCCTCTACAACCGGTTGATGAAAATTGTTCTGGACTGGACCAATGGCTAGACATGGCCCAATCCGCTTCTGCTCCAGAGCGGCCCAAACTTCCTAAGTCCAATCCACAGAGGGGCAAAAGTTACCTTTCCGCCCCTCCAACCGGGCAAGGAATGCAACGTTCCTCCCCAGAATTACTGCCCGTCATGCACGACTTCATTGCTCCCCGAACAGCTATGGGCAGGTGCCCGGAACTATGCCTATGCTCGACATAACGGCTAGTTTTGGGCACCCTGCCCGACATAACGGCTAGTTTGGGTAGTTACCTATTCTTTGGGGAAAGCGGTTATTTCGCCCCGAAAATAGGACCGTTGGCAACGCGCTGGGGGCTCTATATAAACCCTCTCGCTTGAGAGGGTTAGGTATCCAATATTCACCCTAAGAATTCATACTTTGTACTTGCCCCTTTTCTCTGACCCTTTCTTACTTGAGCGTCGGAGTACCTTGCAGGTACACCCCCTCCTCTCCATACGACCAGCATCCCTGACGCACTTGGCGGCCCAATTCTATAAGATCTGATCTAGCCTTCACGATCAGTGGCGCCGTCTGTGGGAATCATTGTTCTCCCCATCTTTCTTTCCTCAGAAACCGAAGATCAAAATAATTCTCAAACATCATCACGATCATGGCCTTCCAAGATCGCACCAAGGATGCTCTCCAAACCACCATCCTCCCCGTCAACAAATCTGACGTTGACGGCCAGTCATCTTTCCTCCGAGATACCCGTTTCCTCAGGGACGGAGCCACTGCTTCTCCTTCCCCTACCCCTGTTGATCGCAACAACGATCAAACTTCACTTGACGTCCAGCCCATTCCTGTTCCGCCCAACGCCGACCCGGCCGGGGCAGCCCTCCTGGAGGCGATCAACAAAACCAACACCCTGATCCTGCAGCAAAACGAGAGGATCAGGGTGTTAGAAGAGTCCAACTGTCCAAGATCCCCTCCCACGCGGAGGAACCAAAGACGATCAAGGAGCCCGCATCCCCTGAGAGACATCGGC
The DNA here is from genome assembly GCA_022829125.1 of Lathyrus tuberosus. Taxonomy (NCBI): domain Eukaryota; kingdom Viridiplantae; phylum Streptophyta; class Magnoliopsida; order Fabales; family Fabaceae; genus Lathyrus; species Lathyrus tuberosus. The sequence goes on along the minus strand of JALAZF010000033.1, from coordinate 21,572,834 downwards.
CGAAGACTGCGCCAAGAGTCTGATCCTCGCGCAGCCCGGAAGCGCGACCAAATCTCCCCGGGTGACCAGCCCGCTCACGACCGTAAGAGGACTCGAAGGAACGAGCAATCTCCGCTGGTTAAGTCTAAAGGATGGGACCGCTCACTTTCCCCTCGAAGGAACCGATCGCCTTCTCCTCGAAGGAACCGCTCCCCTTCTCTGCGAAGGAACCGCTCCCCTTCTCCCTGGAGGAATCGCCACTGCGAGCATCCCATTCGGTCCCCATCATACACCAGTTCTAGCAGCGACGACGAGCCTCGCGGCCCGTTGTCCCAGGAGATCTTAGCTACCCATCTCCCAAAAGGCTTGGAGAAACCCCCGTCACTTGGCACGTATGACTGAACCACTGACCCCGACGAGCACATCGAGAACATCGATGCGTTATTAGACTACCGCAGTGTACGAGGCGCCATCAAATGCCGACTATTCCCGACCACGCTCCGCAAGGGAGCGATGACATGGTACAAGCAACTGCCCGAGGAGTCCATTACCTCGTGGAGACAACAGGGCAGGATGTTCTCACGGCATTTCACAACATCTCGCCGTCACCCCAAGACCGAGGCCTTCCTTGGGGCTATAATCCAAGGAAAAGACGAGCCTCTCCGTGCATACATCGAGAGGTTCAACAAGGAAGCAGTGCAGGTCCCTACAACGGACAAAATGAAGAAGTTTCTGCTCGAGCAAGGGGTTCGCCCGGGCTCCGAGTTCTCTAAAGCCATTGGCCTTGCACCACCGAGGAACTTAGATGCCATCCTCCTCAAAGCCCAATCACATATTCAGTATGAAGAAAAGATTGCGGCCTGCAACGTCCGAGCATCACGCCACCAAGAGAACGCTCGGGCCTCCAAAGGAGAGGAAGCCTCGACATCTCGTCGGGGTGAACGGAGGCGCGAGGACCGTCCACGGGACTCCCGCGACAGCAAGGGACCCTCCGGGCGTTTCTATGACTACACCCCCCTGACCGTCTCCAGGGAGAATATATTGACCGAATGTGCCAATTCGGAGTTCAAGCAGGCAGGGGTCCACTTCCCCAAACAACTGCCGAACAGGCCAAACGTAGACAAATCAAAATACTGTCATTTCCACAAAAGTCACGGCCATACTACAGAAGACTGCATCCATCTGAAGGATGCCATTGAGATACTGATCAGGGACAGGCACCTGAAATAGTTCACCAAGAAGAAGGACACTCCTCGGCAGGACGCCCAGGAGTCCAAAAAGATAGAGGAGGAGATACCCTCCTTAAAAGACGGCAATATACAGGTCGTAATGTCCATATCGCGACCGGAGGACTTCTACGTACCGGACGGGCTCAACGCCCCCACTTATTTCGCGGCCCACAGCCCGTGGAAGACTTTTCCCTCCGCCATGGTCATTTCTAGCGGGGGTTTCAACAAAGTCACTGTGGGCTCCGTGAAACGCAAGTTCGAGCACCTGATCAACACAAGCTCCAATAAGGTGACCACGCTCGATCAGGTCCAGAAAGGCTCCATACCCATCTCCTTCTACCGGGAGAAACTCCTCGGCGGATCCCCGAACTCGAGCATACCATTGCTCGTCAGAGCCCGAATGGCAAACTTCGACGTTCGCAGAATCCTAGTCGACCAGGGCAGCTCAGTCGACATCATGTACTCTCAGTTGTTCTCAACGCTTCAGCTAGACGAATTGCACCTTACCCCTTATGTAGGGTCTGATTTACAGGGATTCAACGGATCAGTGACTAAGCCGTGGGGCTACGTCGAATTGATCGTGACCTTCGGATCAGCTGAGACGGCAAGATCCATCAAGGTGCAATTCCTGGTGATCGAATGCCCATCGCTATACCAGTGCATTTTCGGAAGGCCAACTCTGGCCGAGTTGGTAGCGGTACCCTCAATAGTCCACCAGAAGATGAAGTATTACACTTCGAAAGGAATGGTCGCCACCCTGCACGGTGATATCGAAGCTGCACGTAGGTGTTTCGAGGCAGCTACAAAGGGGCTCAACGCTATTGCGTCCAAGCCAAAAGCATCGGCCAAGCCAGCATTGCCAAGCAGCTCCGAGGAAGCCAAGCCTCTTCCCAAGGTCGACTGCATCGACCTCGACAGTCACTTCCAGGAAGAAGACCAGCAGGAGGAACGAGCAGCTTCAGCCAACCCGTCCACATCGTCCAGCAGCGGCTCCCATCCGATGCGCCCAATACCGGATGGCAACTTTGAGATTATTCTGTTCGGCGATGACCCTCAGCGGGGAGTGAAGATTGGAGCAGATCTGCCCGACATCGCAAGGAAGGTGCTCAAGGCATGCCTCCACGAGAATGCTGACCTCTTCGCGTGGAGCTCCGCCTAAATGCCCGGCTTGGATCCATCCTTCGCATGCCACCAGCTGGCAATTGACCCGACCGTCAAGGTCATAGCACAACGTAAGAGAAAGCAGTCTCCGGAGAAGACGGAGGCTGCTGAAAAAGCTGTAAAGGACCTCCTCGAGGCCAAATTTATTTTGGAAGCCAAGTACACCACTTGGTTGTCCAACGTTGTATTAGTTAAAAAATCTAATGGAAAATGGCGCATGAGCATTAATTACACCGATCTCAATAAGGCATGCCCGAAGGATGCATACCCCCTCCCCAATATTGATAAACTTGTTGATAATTCTGCTGGTTTTAAACTTTTATCGTTCATGGACGCCTACTCGGGCTATAATCAAATTCCGATGGCAATGTCCGACAAAAAATATACGGCCTTCATGACCGAATCAGGCAACTATTACTACAACGTAATGCCCTTCGGCCTGAAGAACGCCGGAGCAACGTACCAACGAATGATGAACAAGGTATTCCGGTGAGAAATAGGCGACATGCTCGAAGTCTACATGGACGACATGATCGTAAAGTCCCACGAGGAAACCGATCATACTGCCCATTTGAGAAAGGTCTTCGAACAGACCAGGAAATACAAAATGCGTTTTAATCCGGAAAAGTGCACGTTCGGTGTCCGGGCAGGCAAATTCCTCGGCTTCTACTTAACGGAACGAGGAATCGAGGCCAATCCCGATAAATTTCGAGCATTCTCCGAGTTTCCTACGCCCAAGTCCAAAAAATCCACCGAGTCCCTCAACGGGATGCTCGCATCACTATCCCGTTTCGTGGCTAAATCCGCCCAGCACGCCCTACCATTCTTCAAACTCCTCCGCAAGGAGGCGGCATTTGAATGGACCGAGGAGTGTGACAAGGCCCTTATCCTTCTAAAACGAGCACTTTCAGAGCCACCGGTCCTCTCTCGCCCGGACAATGACGAAACGTTGTACCTATACCTCGCCGTGGCAACCGAAGCAGTGAGCGCTGCTCTCATCCGCGAGACACCTGACGGGCAGAAGCCCAATTATTTCACGAACAAAGCGCTGCAAGGACTAGAGTTAAGATACCAACAGATAGAGAAGGTGGCGCTGGCCCTCATCAACGCAACCAGGAGATTAAGACACTACTTCCTGGCTTACACGATCGTGATTCGAACAGATCAACCCATAAAGTAGCTGCTCGGACGACCAGACATGGCTGGTCGGATGCTCAAATGGTCGTTGGAACTGTCCGAATTCGACGTCCAATACGAAAGCAGGAAAGCTCTCAAAGCCCAGGCTCTGGCCGACTTCGTCGCAGAAATGACATTCGCAGACTCCCCCTCGAGCGAAGCACGCAAATGGACCATTTTTGTGGACGGTGCCTCCAGCTCGGCAGGAAGCGGTGCGGGCATCATACTAGAAAGCAACGAAGGCATTATCATTGAAGTATCACTCACCCTGTCCTTCCCAACCTCCAACAACCAGGATGAATATGAATCCTTCCTCACTGGGCTATGCCTGGCCGAGGACCTGGGCGCAGAGGAAGTCGTCATCTGCACAGACTCACAACTCGTGGCCCTCCAGGTTCAGGGAGAATATCAAGCCAAAAACGACAACCTGACCGAATACTTGGCCCTGGTCAAGAAGGAGATGGCGAAGTTCACAACAGTGGAAGTGAAACATGTCCCCCGCGAACATAACGTGCGAGCAGACGTGCTATCCAAACTAGCCAGCACAAAGAAGAAAGGCAGAAACAAACCCGTCATACAGGAAGTACTTCCTCGACCCAGGATCGAGAAGGCCTCCCCGACACTCAACGTGCAGGTGATCGGCGACAACAACTACTGGATGACCCCTATCTACAACTATCTCGCCAAAGACGAACTTCCGTCCGACCCAAAGGAGGCCAGCACAGTCAGGCGAAGAGCCTGCTCTTACGTCTTGGTCGAAGATAAACTCTACAGGAGGGGATTCTCCATTCTGCTGCTTAAGTATGTCGAGGAAGAAATGGTCGCGCACATCCTGCACGAAATCCACGAAGGAATCAACGCCCAATATCTCGGCGGAATGTCACTTGCCCGAAAGGCCCTCCGAGCAGGGTACTATTGGCCGACCATGCAGCACGACGCGAAAGAACACGTGAAGAAATGCGATAAATGCCAACGAAACGGGGACATGCACCTAGCTCTACCTAACGAGCTCAAGGCTATGTCCTCCCCGTGGCCATTCGCCTGGTGGGGCCTAGACATCCTAGGACCCTTCGTGGTAGGATCAAGCCAGAACAAGTACCTAATAGTGGGCGTAGACTATTTCACAAAATGGATAGAAGCGGAAGCTCTAGCCAAAATAACTGCCCTCAACATCCTGCCTTTCTACAAACGAAACATCCTTGCATGTTTCGGTATCCCCCAATCGATACTAACGGACAACGGGACGCAATTCACGGATGGGAAGTTCTAAGACTTCGTCGCCCAACTAGGTACGAAGCAGCACTTCGCATCCGTCGAGCACCCTCAAACAAACGGGCAGGCTGATGAAGCCAACCGAGTCATCTTTCGAGGCCTCAAGCGAATGCTGGACGAAACAAAGAAGGCATGGGCGAGGAACTGCACAGCGTACTATGGGCATACCGCACAACTCCACACTCAACGACCAGAGAAACACCTTTCCGTCTAGCATACGGGACAGAGGCTGTAATTCCCGTCGAAGTTCACGTGCCCTCCAGGAGGATAGAGTCTCCCCTAGACGAGGAGATGAATGACAAGTCACTGGGAGAAGAACTCGACCTCGTCGAGGAAATCCAAACTGGGGCAGCCCTCCGCGAAGCCTCACTAAAACAAAAAATTACCATCAGGCACAACGCCAAGGTGATACGACGAGAGTTCGACGTGGGAAGCCTTGTTCTAAGAAGAAACCACAAAGACTCTCGCGAAGGCAAACTAGCAGCCAACTGGGAAGGACCCTATCGCGTCCGAGCAAAAACGAAAAATGGGGCCTACTACCTAGAACATCTCACCGGGGAAGAACTCGCTCGACCATGGAATGCTGAAAAGCTAAAACAATACTACAACTAGTTTCTCGGTTCGACCCGTCGCAACGACGAACGTCAGCTACCGACCACTATGCACGTCTAGGTACAAGCGTCGCATACGAATAAAGCATAACCTCGCTCAATAACGAGTCAGGTAACTGCTCGACAGCGGTCCTCGATCGAGCATCGCTGTTGTCAAAGTACCATGACCGGCAGAACCTCAGCTCGCGATGGGACGTTCACGCCGCGAACTCAGGCCTCAAACGCGACTTGAGCTCCGCACCCCGCCAAGATATTCCCCGGTCGTTCGACCAATTCCCCTCACCGCCAAACACATCTACAACGAGCAATCCCCCTAAAATATTTGTACAAGTCAATACTCCCAATCACGAGGGGACATACATTCACAACGAGCATGAGTACAACACTTAGTGAAAAATAAAAGAAAGTAAAATCATGCAGATGGAAGAATCAAACATGTAATAATTTAACATAATAAATGACCGCAAGGGCCACAATTGTACTAAGTTACATGAAACGGGGGCCACGCCCCCCAAAAATTAAATTACAACGGTTACACGGCACGCAGGCCGGACAAATTACAACATTAAAAACACAAACTCCTCACTCTTCCGCGTGCTCGGCAGGCTCGGACTGGGGCCCCTGGTCTTCCGCAGGTTGATCCTCGGTAAGGAGAGCATCGGGCATAACGATCCGACCATCTTCAACGTGCACCAGATAGTGGGTACCCTCGTCGGAAAAGTCAAGCTCGGGATTCACCACCCGCAGTTGAGCCACAGCGTTTTTGAGAGACTCCTCCGCGGCGACAATACCATCATCCTCGACCGTCAGCAAACGGGCAACCAGCTCGGATCTTGTCTTCAATTCCTTCACGTCTTCCGGCTCATCGTCACCTGGGGCATTGGCCACCTTCAGCCGCTGGATCAACTCTTCGGCAGACTTCTTCTCCACCGCCAGCGTCAAGTTCTCCTCCTTCAACCGAGCTACCTCCTCCTCAGCTTTCTTCCGAGCATCGTCGGCACCCTTAGCTTCTTCCTTAAGGGATGCCATGGTAGCACGAGCAGCAGTAAGTTCGCCCTCAGTTGTCGAGTCCCCTTCAGCGTAAACAGGTGCCATCTCCAACATCCTGACTAAGGCAAAAGCGTCCTGAGCCACCAACGCCCTCTTGCTCGGGCGATCCATACTTTCCAAGCGAAGAGACTCCGCCCGAGGCACAATCAGAGAGTTCCCCTCGAAGAACTTCCGATCATGGATGCAAGGAGGAAGCTCGAACTTCCCCTTCTCCGACGCCCGAGTGAGATCCACAGCGTCATTAAACCTTTGCCGCTTGGATTAATCGGTCAAAGAAAGAGGAAACCCCCGGGGAGCAGGAGTAGGAGAAGAAGAGGTCCCCGCAGGAGACTGCACGGGAGAAGGAACACGGGCACCAGCAAACCGAGACTTCGGAGGGGCTGCCCCGACCTTGTTCCTCGCAAGAGCATTCCTCACAACTCTGTCGTGGGCCTGAGGCATCTCACATGCACAAACAAAATACGAGCATGTTGATACGAGGAAAAGAAATGACGCGAACAAAATCTAAATAACTAAGACTACCAAGCAGCTTCTCAGAATCCACGGGAGTCTTGCACTCCAGCAGTGCATTAATATTGATAAATCGACGCTCAACCCTCTGGCTCCCGTCCTCCTCGAAGATCAGACTACCCTTGCTCATCCAACACTCAGCAAGCCGGAAGGAGTTGACCCACTTCACCAGCACCTCGTACGCCACGGCGTCCTGCCCGCGTACCTCGCTCGGTTGGAAGACATAGTCACTGGGCTTCTTGGCAAAGTGGTAAGGAGCCCAATGGATGGGAAACTTATAGATTCTTCGCCCAATAAACTTCCCATCCTCATCGTGCAGATCGTTCCCATCCTCGTCAACCTCGATCTCCTAGACGTATGCACTGTCCTGGGCAGCTTCGGACAGGGGCTCGACGACGTAATACCGTTCCTTAAATGTCTGTATCGACTCTGAAAACGGTTTGAACAACTTACGGGGCTGCTTCAGAGAAACCCAGTCGTACTTCTTCCCCGACAGCTGCCGTTGGAGATGAAATACAGTGAAGAACAAAGGAAGAGTGGCCCCTATGGAGAGATGCTCGCATACCAGCTCGAACGCCCGGATGAAGGCTAACGAGTTAGGATGCAGTTGCGTGGGGGCCAATTTTAAATGCATGAACACTGACTATTGAAAATCAGTGAACGACAACCTCAAACCCAGCTCCTTGAAAGCGTATTCATACATGGTAAAATGGTCCCCGAAGTGCATACAGACATGGTACAACTCTTCCGCCACCTCCCACTCCTCCGCGGAGAACCCGTCGACGTCCTCGTCCATGTCGTCCAACTCTTCCTCCTCCCCGACATTGCTGGAAGAACTCGAAGTCGTCGAACTCGAAGCCGTCGAGCTGCTATTATCTTCAGAGCCCATTTCTTCCTCGGACGTATCTATAATAACCTCTCTATCTGGCCCCGTCGCCATTACAATCACCTGAAAAGCAGAGAAGAAAGTGAATTCGATAGCAAATCAAATCCACCCTTCCACCGCTAAGTCAAGTGAAAGGGCGCGCAAAGGGCTGAGGACAATGTCCCCGGCCTAAGCCCTAATGTCAAAGTAAAAGCTGAAACCTCCCCGCGAGGAGACGCTTGAAACTAATCATCCCCGAGCAAGGAGTTTCCCCGCACTCACACCCAGTTTCCGTTTGAAGCTTCGCCAGAAATCGCAAAGTTTCACCGGGATCTGGGAATGTTTTGGCGGAAAACTCATCACCCACTCAGAGGATGAATAGACACGGCAGTCACACATGCATAGATGCCGCAACATCGCCGCGAACCACCCTCCTCGCTGAAACGCACCACTAATTCCGGCGACAGGTTAGAGGTAGAAAAATGGCACAACCGCCGTCCACCACCAACAATCGCCGAAAACTCACTCATTTCGTCCTCTAAACCTAGCCCTAATCACATGCAACCTACCATTGACAACAAAAAGGAGTAAAACAAGCAAAGGATCAGAAAACTTACTTGATTTAAGTAAACGAAAGTAGCTGCTCGAAGCTTGAAGCGGTGGTCGGAGTAAACAGACGGCGGTTACGGGCAAGAATGCTGAAGGAAACAGAGAGAAATCATAGCAAAAAGTTCCAAATGGAACGATTTTCCCCTTTTTATACAAAGGGGCACGTGCGAACACGCGCTCATAGGCCATGATGGCTATCCACTAGCCATCATTGCCTATTAACTGCTACACGGAGCTCTAGGCACACGTGGCGTCCCATCGTTTCCAATTCTGTCTGACCGTTACTCTCCCCGAACACTGGGCAACAAGGTCACAACCACGAATTTCACGAACACCTGGGGTCACGGGCACATTAAGACAATCCTCCTCGTCTTCAAACGACGACTCCATGCTAGCTCCCCGGAGCAACAAACTGTCCTTAAGTCATCACTCCCATACTCGGGAGCAACAACTTAGGGGGCTCCTGTTTTGGACTGGACCAATGGCTAGACATGGCCCAATCCGCTTCTGCTCCAGAGCTGCCCAAATTGCCTAAGTCCAATCCACAGAGGGGCAAAAGTTACCTTTCTGCCCCTCTAACCGGGCAAGGAATGCAACGTTCCTCCCCGGAATTACTGTCCGTCACGCACGGCTTCATTGCTCCCCGAACATCTATGGGCAGGTGCCCGGAACTATGCCTATGCCCGACATAACGGCTAGTTTTGGGCACCCTGCCCGACATAACGGCTAGTTTGGGTAGTTACCTATTCTTTGGGGAAAGCAGTTATTTTGCCCTGAAAATAGGACCGTTGGCCACGCGCTGGGGGCTCTATATAAACCCTCTCGCTTGAGAGGGTCAGATATCCAATATTCACCCTAAGAATTCATACTTTGTACTTGCCCCTTTTCTCTGACCCTTTCTTACTTGAGCGTCGGAGTACCTTGCAGGTACACCCCCTCCTCTCCATACGACCAGCATCCCTGACGCACTTGGCGGTCCAATTCTACAGGATCTGATCCAGCCTTCACGATCAAAAAGAAATAAGTCCCTCTACAACCTGTTGAAGAAACTTTAGTTAGTATTGTATATTAAAACCACTTCCTACTTCCTTAAGTGAATTAATTTTGGATTACTTAACAATTCATTTACCTCACTTCTTATCTCACGTGTTTACAATGTTTGAGATCATGGTGTGGGTTGATGGTAAAAAATATTGTTAAAGTTTACATTTTAAAGGCATTTATGAAGAGGAGACCGAGTCATAAAAGAGGTGTGACTGCCACACTCCCTAGACCGTCATTTTCTCCTTTCAATTAGGTTTTAGCATTTACTGTTTTATTTTATCATGTGAGGCGACAATTACTCTATCATACATAATGATGATATTGGTTAAAATTCAAATTACAAGACACCTTAATTTCATTGATACCTTTTATTTATAGTAATTTAAATCAATTTATTATCTTATTTAAATGTGTTTAAATTAATTAATAAATTTACTTATGATTATTATAATATTTTATTTTAATGAAAAATAAAAATTTATTTTTATCTTTATAATATAATAAAAAATAAAATTTTATTTCTAACCATGGATTATTTTAATATAATGAAAAATATGATAATGTAAATTTTTGGCATTCAATTAAAAATTAAATTCATAAATTAAAAATTTTAATTACAATAGTAAAATTGAACACATTTTTAAATTATTATTTAGATTCACGACTTATTTTTATAACAAAGTTGTAAATATGTATTGAGTTGTATATAAAAAAAATAGATGTTAAATTATTATTTAATATTGTAATTGATTTTTTTGATATTCTTAGATCTGATTTTTTTTATTTACTGATATCTACACTAATAAATATTAAGTTATTATTTAATATTGTAATTGATGGTGGATACAATTATTTTTAATAATATAGTAGCATATAATTTATTTAAATAATGAAGACAAATATCTTACAGTTATTTTATTCTCCAAATATGTTTAATATCGTTATTGAAATTATTTTTTTAACTAATAAACTTACCAAAATAAAACAAAATATTTTCAAACATACTCTATAATGAAAATTATGATAAAAAAATGATAATGATAATCATGAAAATAAATGGTAAAAATGTACACATAGAAAAACTAAATTATAATGTTTTAACTACTGATATGTAATATAAGTTCAGACGGGACCCGACTTTATTACTCGAGAATTTTAATATACTCTGATATTTGATATGTGATTAGTATTTACTAATAAAATATCTTTTAAATTATTAATATCTTTAATATTATTAATTTTTAATGTTTAAATAGTCACAAAGTTTCAAATAAAAATAAACAAAATCAATATAGATTTTGTAATTTTTTTTAAACTTATAAAATTTCTAAAACAAAACAAAATCTTTTCAAAAAAAAAAAGATAAATGGTAGTTGATCGTACCTGGATCAGACAGTTTGACAGTGGCCAGCGACGTCGTATGGACTTCAGCTCCGGTGAGGATGATACGGCGGAGGGGGGGGGGTGTACCTGCAAGGTACTTCGACGCTCCAGTCAGGTAAGGTCAGAGAAAAACAAGTACGGAGAGTAGGTCAGTTTAGAATATGAAGTAACTTGACCCTCTCAAGTGAAAAGGTATTTATAGAGAGCCCCCAGCGCGGGGCCAGCGGTTACCTGCACAGGGCTGGATCGTCAGGCCCAATTCAGGTAACTGCCAGGGCTTATGTGGCATAAGGAAGACCAGCACGTGGTCTTCGCCCTGGGGTAACGGTCCCGAGATCTCCGGAAGTAGGGCAGACCGATTCTTTCGGAGATGGGGAGGTTACAAGAGAACGTGTCCTCGCAGTGAGGAGTATGTGGAGGCCGAGTGTCGCTCCCGAAAGATTCGCATCCAACGGTATAAACACGAGAGTGGCGCAAAAGAACACAGAGTCGCCAGCAAAGTGTATTTATCCCAAGAGAGGGAAAGGAAACACTGCGTAAACCTGAAGAGAAAAGGAAAGAGCATGGTCTCGCGACCAAGAGAACGGGTACGGGAGTCGGTTACGCGAAGGGAAGGTGTTAGCACCCAACACGTCCATCGTACTCGATGGGATCCACGCTTGTTGTCTGCATCAAAGGGTGTCGTCATCTGGAACTCCACTGCTACTGGACCGGCGAAGAAACGAGAACGGAAAGAACGGAGAAACGAAGAAGAAAAGAAAAGGAAGTGACTCGATAGGACATCGCTCGTCCTACGCCTACGTATTCCCTCAGTGCAATGGGAAAGTCAGAGTCAACGTAGTTTGGACGGGAACTAAGGGGGGAGGTTGCTCGCCAAGACAATCGTTGTCTTGTGCCTACGTATCCTCAATCGGACGAGAGAGAGGAAATCAGAGCAGTCGTAGTTCGACCTACGGGTCGAAAAGGGACAAAGAGGTGAAAAAGAAAGGTTGTGAAAGAAATGTGCTCGGAGAGATCTCGCACGATCTCCTGCCTACGTATCTCACTCGCACTTGAGAATCAGAGCGACGTAGTTCCCCTAACTAGGGGAGAAAGGAAAGGAAGGAAGGGTCTCAATCGCAAGGGTACGAGAGAAGGGTCTCGATCGCAAGGGTGCGAGAGAAAGGTGCTCGCCAAGGATAGGGATCCTCGTGCCTACATATCCTCAGTCGGACGAGAGAGAGAGGAAGTCAGAGCGTCCGTAGTTCGTGGGAACGACCACGAAACAAGGGGAGGAAATTGGTGAAAAATGGAGAAGGTAGCCCGCCAAGATCTATGCAATCTTGTGCCTACGTATCTTTACTCGGACGAGAATAAAGAATCAGGGCAGTCGTAGTTCGTGGCAACGACCACGAATTGGGAATACGGGACCGGTCTCGATCGCACGGGTGCGAGAGAAAAGAGTCAGGACTCACGGAAAGTCTAAGGGGAGACTGAATCCTACGAGTTATCATGCAAAATGGCCCTAAGGTCAGGATTAGGAGGGAATTCTACCTAATGTTGTCATGCTAAGGGGAAGTCTAATGCTAATCCTACTCCAAGCTTAATCGGAAATTAAGTTGGACTAGGTAGCTCTAAGGAAGTGAATCCAAGACTTAAACAAGTCTTGAGACTCATGGGAAGAGAAAGAGTGAAATAGATGAAAGAGAAAGAGAAATACGAGATAAGAAGCAAGGCGGGGCAGCAAGCACATCATAATCATCATATCCAATTCATATCATTAATCATGCTTCAAAAGATCACATAAGGAAAACCCACATAAGCAAGTAAGAACAAACAAGAAAGGATGCATGCAAACTTGCATAAGAAGCACAATTAAACATCATACAATTCCGTCACAAATAAAATTAAGACTTAAACAAGTCTCAATAAAAGAAGGAGAAAGAAAACTCAAGTATGTACAAGTGTTCAATCATCAACATGTTGACACAATAGAGGCACAAAGCACTTAAGTACTAAACATGATGCGCAAACAGAGCCTATTTCGAGGTAGGGCTTCAGATGTACTCAAGATGCTTCTTACATGGATACAATCCTAGAGTGAGGCATGAAACATAAAATTGAGATTCTAGGGGTACCTAACGGAGAAGGTCCGCTGCCTCTTCAAAGCTCACAACAAGCTCAAGCCTCTAAGCTATTAGGCACTTCCATCAAGTAAGCAAGTCCAGTAGTCAAGCATAAAAAACAGCATCAACAACAGCGCTTCAGCATAGCACAACAGTGTATTCCAGCAATCACCAAGAACATCATATAACAGCTTCTCTTTCCAGGACAGAACAGATGTAATATCCAGCATGACAGAATAGCAGCATTTAACAGCTTTTTTTCCAGGACAAAACAGATGTAATATCCAGCATGACAGAATAGCAGCATTTAACAGCATGTATGTACAGAACAGCGGTGTATACATCAGCATCATTCCCTACATTCAATCAACTTATGCACAAGGAGAGTTTAGCAACCAATGATAATTCATATGCAATTTCAAGCATCAACAAGATCAAGCAAGCACAAATATCTCAAGTGTCAAAGCACAAACCTCATCTAAAATCAACCGAGCCAAAACAAAAGTGCTAACAAGAGAAACCAAAAGTTAGCAAGAGCTTAATGAAAGAAAGTCAATTAAAATTCTAATCAAAATCCACTAAGAATCAATTAAAGTTCCAAGGTTCAATTAAAATTCAATTAGACATACACAAAAATTAATCAAAACTATGCATCAAGGTTAATCAAAAACTAAAACCTAGACTAATCAAAATTAATGATGAAAAACTAAACATAATTAAATCTAACTAGTAGTCTTAATCAAAGTTTAACAAGAATTTAAATCAAAGTTAAAAATAACAAGGAGCTTTAATTAACAATTAACAAAAGTTTTTTAATCAAGACTAAGCAACAATCTAGTTATCAAAATCTAAAATCAAATAGAAGCTCCAATTAAAAATTAATACTCCAAGATCAAATTAAGATTATCATCAAAAGTTAACCAAGAATTAATATCCAACAATAACCTAACATCTAACAATCTAATTAATCTAAATTAATATTTAATCCAAAATCTAATTGAATTATTAAGCTTAAACTACAGGTGCAATGTTGATTAGGGTGCAGTGAAAGGAAAACAACCATGGGCCTCACAACCCAAAAGTCTAATCGTTAATCTAACAAAAAGAAATCAAGTTAACAAAACAAGGCAACATTTCCATCCTTTTTTCAGAAAGAAAAAAGTCAAATCCCAGGGCAACAACCTCGCGTCCAGAAAATAATAATCGTCATCACGCGTTTCAGATCAACCGGTCACAAACACGAAGAGAACAACCTCATTAGATGCATCAAATCATCAGCTCGTAGAAGGTGGAAATCACAGTCAAGAATAAGAGCAACAACAACAGTAAGTTTGGCGAAAAATCAACACACAACCATCAGGACAAAATTGAAACAGATCATGAGCTTTCAATGTCTCCGACCTTCTTCCATTCGCGAATCATTCTCGATCTTCTTCAGTTTGTCATCTCGTCTCAAATCGCTCTCGGTTCTACCTCCCTTAATCTATCTTTCTTCTCTTTCTATTTCCTTGCTCACGATCTCGCAGCCTTCATCCAAATCAGGTTTGTTGTCTGGATTTCGTCTCAGTCCTTCTTCTTCATCATCTATTTCTGATCGGGTTTTGGATGATTCGATTTGCTCTTCGTCTTCTTCTTTCTGTTCTGATCTGGTGCGTGAGTTTGATTGGGTTGTGTTTGTGTTGAGTTTGATAAGGGTTTAAAGGTGGATAAAAGGTTCAATGGAAGAAGAGGACCTGTGATGTTGTTGTTGTTGATTTAAGTTTGAAATGGATGGTTGAAGATGGTGAGGATAGGTTCGGTGAAAGAAAAGGTGTTGAGAAGGAGGGTGAATGTTTGTTGGTTAATTTTGAGATTGTTGGGATTGAGGTTTTTTTTTGGGGAGAGCAGAAGAGAGGTTTTGAGGTTTTGTTGAGTGAGTGATTAAAGGTGATGGAAAAGTTTGAGAGCGATGCGAAGAAATTGTGAAATTCGTTCTCGTTGTTTTCATTTTATGCCGGTATTTATCTGTGGTGTGTTGCTCTATCCAAGTTGTAATGGAATGGATGTGAGTATTTTGTGATGCGGCTATGGTGTGTTGAGTATGAAAGTTGCTGCGTGAGGCGTGGTTATTGCAGGTTGTGGTAGATTTCACTGTTGAAGAAGAAAAAAGGAAAAGATGAGCAGTGGATGAATTTTGAAAGGGTGAGTCAGAGTTTTTTTTTCTTTCTTTTTCGAAATCAGCGCCTTTCCCTCACTCCCTCCGTCAAAATCCACTTCTCTCCTTTTTTCTCTTGAATCCTGCGCCGTCCTCCCCTTTTCCTTTAACCCTATTTTCCTCTTATTTTCTATGTTCAATTCATTTGGGCCTTCCACCTGTTATGGGCTTAGTAGAAATAATATGTTTTTTTAATAATAGTTATGAAGGAAAAGTGATAAAAAAATGGTTTTTTATATTTAAAGTGGATAATGGATTTATTGTAGAAATTAGATAAAAATGGAAATAGATAATGATAGAAAATGAATATGGGTTATGAATTTGTACATGGACAAAGAAAAATGGTTCTAAAAAGTGGACAACCACATTACACCAATTCTAAACCTTTCACCACATCACGACAGCCCTTGAACGCAACCACAACTCGCAACTGAAACAAATGTCGTCTGATAATTGAACTGAACTCCTTTGATAACCTGATGACCTCCACACCACATAATATGACCTTGGATGCGCACTGACTGAGAAATAGTCCACGGACACTGATAACTTGTGATTGAAGCAATCTTCTGATAGTTTGACCAAGATTAGGTCAGACATCCATCTGATCTTAATCGTGACTGGATAACCACACTTGACTTGACATTAAACACCTTATCCTGGAACTAATGCTCTTGAGATGTTGAGAAGGATTCAAACCCTAATTCACAGCCTTCCCAAATAAAACCATGATAAAACCCTAATCACTTGATGCCTCTTGAGAAATCTTGAAGCAAATAAACTTGATACTTGACGATCTTTGATAAGAAATTACAACAATAAGAATTCAACCTTCTGCAAAACTTGAACAAAGGTATCTCAAGGAAAATAGGAAGCCCTGGCTTAGAGAAACTCCTGATCCCATGTCTTAGAA
Organism: Lathyrus tuberosus; assembly: GCA_022829125.1. Taxonomy (NCBI): domain Eukaryota; kingdom Viridiplantae; phylum Streptophyta; class Magnoliopsida; order Fabales; family Fabaceae; genus Lathyrus; species Lathyrus tuberosus. Next base: position 21,556,733 of record JALAZF010000033.1, on the reverse strand, counting down.
GACCGATGCAATGATTAATTATGGATTATGACCTAAAAAATGCAGAATGAGAAAGAAACATAAGCCGGAAAAAGGTAGGGCAAATTTTGGGGTGCTACACCGAGGAGAGGGGTGCTCTTCCCGGTTCTGAGCTTCTGCACGGCACTGAAGCCTACCCCGTGGCCGACGAGGGAGACGACACAAGTGTGCTCGGTGACGCTAGGGATGTGCTCGGGGCTAGTTATTTTATGGGCCATATTGGGCAATACCAGTACTGGGCTGGGCCTGCCCGACGGTAGGGCAGGGTTCGGCCCGGTCCGGAACAGGAGCCCCCCAAGTCATTGCTCTAAAGTGTCAGAGTAATGACTTAATGGTCAGCCTCTAAGATAAAGAGGTGTCCCCGTGTCACCAGGCATAATTTACTCTAAGCAGAGCAGTTAGCCCTACGTTAGGTATACGTGTTGACGGGGAGGTGCCCCCATGTCCGCGGGCATAATGCAATGCGAAAGTCACGGTCATGGGACGCTAGACGGGCAGGAAATTTGAACTCTGTCCGAACAGTGCTGTCGTCGGTCGGCGCCACGGCGAGATCAGGGGTTGTGAGTCTGAGGAGTAAGGCTGATGAAAGGGTTGACGCGGGAACACGTGCCACGTGTCGCCTGTCATTAATGCCTAGGGGCGCCTAGGCCTAGAGTACTCAAAAGCCTAGGGACTCCTTGAGTCCCGTGAGGGACCTATAAAAGGGGTTTGAGTTCATGCCACTTGCACGTTCCTACCTTTTTCGCTCTGGTCTTCCTTTCTCTGCTTCGCTGCCGCTCACCCTCCGTGCACCACCGTACGCCGCCGTTTTAACAGCACCGGTCTGCCCTCTACCACCATTTCAAGTAAGCTTCTAATCCTTTTCTTTTCTATTTTGTTTCTTTTGGTGGTTTTCTGGCAAGCCGGTGAAGTTTCCGGTACCACCGTGAAGTTTCCGGCTAGAACCGGCGGGATATTTTTAGGGTTCCGTTCGATTTGACGGAGGTTTGGGATGAATATCCCGAGGACCCGATGAATGTCCCGAGGACACGCGATGAATGTCCCGGGGAGTTAAGGTGAGAGGATCGGGGACCTGAAGAAGATCCCTGGACGGGGTAAAGGTATTGGATAGTTCCACGTCATTCCGAGCATCTCCTGTGCTCTCGCTGCCCTTTCACTTAATCGGCGGTGGAAGGGTGGATTTGGTCGTGGCCAACGAATTCACCTATTTCCTCTGCTTTTCAGGTAAAAATGGTCGTGAGGCTCGCGGGCATCATCCAGATAGACACTGAACCCGACGTGGACGGCCTCACGCAGATTCCCAGGGTAGAGTCCCTTCGTCTGGCCGTGGACTAGGCCGGTGAGGAACCTTTACGCATCCGCTCGAGATTTGCCCTTGACGACACAGACGCTTTTGCCCTCGTCGAGGACGTCGCTGTGGGCGAGCAGGCGAAGTGGATGGTCTTTCAGGCCCAAGAACACCACTGTATCTGCTCGAATTACCGTGGGTTAAGGTTCCCCATGTACGAGTTTGCCTTTAAGGAGGCTGGTATTCGTCTCCCCTTCAATAGCTTTCAGTTGGGGGTGTTCAACCATTTTCACTTGGCGTCGTCCCAGCTCCATCCTAATGCGCTCGCCTTCACGCGGGCTTTCGAGATCGTGTACGACTACCTCAACATCGAGACCACCCTCTCCCTCTTTTTTCGTATCTTCCACCTCCAACGGTCAACTGACCAAGGACGACACAGGTGGGTCTCCTTCAAACAGCCGAGGAAGCTATTCAAGGCGTACTCGGATTCTATTCGTAACTTTAAGGTTAGATTTTACTACGTCATGCCCGCGACGCACGAGGCTGTAGGCACGCTTTATGATATTGTGAATGATCAGGCCGGGGAAGAGAGGTTTGTGTCTAAGTGCCCCATGGAGTGAGAGGATGTGCACTTCGCGCTTGGCACGGAATCCTACCTCGGGAAGCCCGACGAGCTATCGGAGGAGGACAAAGAAGCGTATGCAAAGTTGGTCACGTATGTCTCCGGTTTCAGCCGGGCAGTGTGTGTAAATAGGGATGGAAAATCTATCCTCGACTCGCGGGGAAGGGTTGAGACCGAGGCCCTTTATATAAACACCAAGGCTCTTCTTGAGTGCAAGTCTCCTGACGAGGCCAAGAGGTTCTTAGGTAGGAGCCCATTGTTCTGTTCGGGCGCACACTAGTTTTGTTTTCTTGTGCTAACTTGTTTCATGTTTTCCTTTGCAGCTCAAATGTCGGACGCCACCGAGCGCATCATGAAGCTGGCTGCTGAACGGGCCTTCAAATGAACTAAAGGCCGTGTTCGAGACATCATCCAGACAGCGGTGCCGATCGGGATGACGAGCGGCTCGTCTTCTCCCCAGTGTGGCCAGTCTCCCCCTCCAGAGAGCACCCCCGCCAAGAAGGCGAGGACTGAGGGACCCGTCCTCGTGGATCTCGAGGAGCCTGTTCCAACGGAGAAGTTCCTGCTGCCCTCATGTTATCTTCAGCGGAGCTTTTTTGGGGGAAGCCCTCCCGTCGTCGCTGAGGCCGAGGCGAAAGCAGTTCTGGGAATGGACGAAATGGCCAGAAGAGAGGCGCTTATCGAGGACCTAGCAGCCATGATGAGAATCTTCGAGACCGCCTTAATATTGAATGACGAGACCTTCTCTTCCTATGAGCTGCAGAAGCTAAAGAATGAATACACTGCCCTCGAGAAGGAGAAGGGCAAGGTTGTGGTTGATCTGCGAGAGGCCCAGACCAAGTGCGAGGACTACGCTCGCGTCCTCCATGAGCTGAACGAAGCCAGCGCTGCCCTGAAGGCGACTCAAGGGGAGCGTGATCGCCTCCGGGCCAGGATTGCTGAGCTGGAAGCTGTTGTCCATCCTGCAGAGAACGAGTTGCCCGAGGAGAAAAGTTTCATCAGCCGTGCGGATTTGATCGCTAAGATTCGGGAGCTTCAGCAGGATAGTCTGGAGGCCCTCGAGATAGGCTTCAAAAATTCCGTGGCGTAGGTCGAGGCCGAGAATCCAGGTGTCCCGCTTGTGCTCGACAGGATTAACCCGTTCATTCGTGTGGTCGATGGCAAGTTGGACCTGCCAGAGGAGGAGGACGTGGAAAATGATGGCCGGATCGAGGAAGAGATCACTGTCTGATAACACTGAAATACATTGTATATTTGGCTCTGATTTTACATAATTTTAGTCGTTTATTTGTTATTTTCCTTTGCTATTACGGTATTTTGTTTTACTTTCAGGTTTATTGCCTTATTTGAGCCCACAGTGAGAAAACAAAGCAAAACGAAACAAAAACGGGAATTTCTTGTGAAAACGTACACTAGCCGTTTCACTCAGCGAACGCCAAGGAGGACGCCATAGGCCTAATGACTTCACCCCCACACCAACGGTCACAAAAGGCGTTTCACCTCCAAAACAACACTCGGCGGGCGCGGAGCAGGGGTCGGCGGGCGCCGAGAGTTATAAAAAGGGAACGGTTTGAAACGCTCAAGGCAGTTACATCTGAAGAATTTAGTTTATAAAACGTTTTTTTAATTATGATTAGGGGCAGTTACAGCTTCGAATTTCCTATAAATAGGACTTGTATTTTCACTTTCATTTCATCCTGTTGCGGTGAAAATCAGATAACAAATTATTAATTAATTTGCATCAGTTTCTTTTACAACCGACTTTGATTTATCCAAAGGAAAGGTTCAAGATCGTTAGAAAAACCTAAAGGGGAAAGATCTAAGGTTCGGGGGTTGGTTACGCCTAGGGAAGGTATTAGCACCCTAAACGTCCGTAGTACTCTACGGGAGCCTCTTGTTCTACTTGTTATCTTATGTTTGCTAAAGGTTCTATGCTAAAGGTTGAAACCCTAGGGGTTAGTATCTAAGTATACTCGATAAAGCATCGCACTTTACGCCTACGTATCCTCGGGGATAGAATCAGAGTATGCGTAGTTCTACTTCTACTGAATGATTGACTGTGGTCAATATTCATAGGGGAAATGAGTACAAGCTCATTGTAGAGTTTAAGAACTCTCTAAGTCTAGTTGAAATGAACCTATGTTGAGGTTTAGTCAATAGGGGAAAAGTGATAAATTCATTAGGATGAATACCACTAAGAGTTAAGGAACTCTCTCCTAAAGCTAGTTATAATTCTGTGGCCCTTGATGAGGCCAAGAAATAGAGTTTCTTCCTAAGAGGTTACTTAGGTTAAGGTGGGGGTCATGACTTTAAGAGTCAACACTATTCACCTTCCTTTGGAATGGGGGAAAAACAGTTGATAATAGCAATAAATAAGACATGATAAAACAACATAAGCATGAGGATGGCAATGTGTTTATGACAAAGATATGAATAGGATGAACATGATTAAAAGAGTACATCAATATGCTTCAATCTTTAGGAAGACAAACATATAGGAATGATATACAAGAACACATCAATATGCTTCAATCTTTAGGAAGACAAACATAAAGAAATGATATTAAGGATGCTAATTAAAGAAGAATAATATTCATATAAAAGTCAAGCATATGGCCAATCAACATGGATATATTATCTTAAGAATTAAACAAGTCAATTTAATAAAATAACATGCTCAACAAAAATGCTCATAGATGATATTAATAATTAGATCAAAATTGATAATTAATTAACAATTAATAACACATAAGAAATTAACTATTAATCAAGACATAAATTGATAATTTAAGAATTTAGCATCATAATTAAAAATAACAAATTAATACCACAATTAGAAATAACAATTAACACAATTGGAAATTAACAATACAATTTAAATGTAATTGATAATTAAAATTAAGAGCTAATAAAACAATTAACAATTAATTAATAATTAATAAAATATGTCACATATTCATCAACCATCTAAAATTAAATTGAAGTTAAAATTAAACATTAAGCTTAAGCAAATAAAATACAAGAAAATAAAAAGATTTGAAAAAACACAATGCGCAGGGGGGAGGTGCACAAGCAATTCTGGTCAGTTAGAAAAACAAGAAGGAAAGGAAATGGGCCCAAAGACAGGGGGCGAATAGCAAACGCGCATGGCCCAAAGGAAGAAGGAAGCAAATCAGGCGAAAATAGAAAATGGCCAAAAGGTTGATCCGCAGGGTCGAACCCAGGTCATTGAGGTGAAAGTGTAATGGCAAGGCAAGGGTAATACCGTTGGGACGGCTGTTTCATCCGGTATGTAATACGACTCAATAACTACATAACCCCTTCACGCGCGCGTATTTCAAATTTCCCACACAAGCCAAACACACACACGACCTGCTTATGAAAGGCAAACCTCCAAACCGTGCCATGAAAATCGTCCATGAACAAAAACATATCATTACCAACTCAAAGTCAATGAACTGCTACGCCTATATACCATATAAACCGGACATCAAAGTGAAACAATTGAATGGATAAAGTGAGAAATTTCAACACAGTCATGGCAACAAACAAATCGCACAACGCGATACACTTACATGTGCATTCATCATCTCATAGTAAAATAACATTAATCAACTGCTTGACTGCAACTTACATCACACTACACTACAATTTTAAAACTGTTACGTGCTATGTATAAACAGACCAACATTAATAAACCAATTACTTACTAAATGCCAAAGCACTCTACCAACCCTCACGCCATGCCATTCACAAAAAACAAACAAGTAACGCATTGTACTTAAGCTTATCAACGTCACATCCTATTAACAGCAAAACAACCATCCCAAAACATACGAACACAATACCTGAAATACCGTCACGTGCAAACATCCACATGATACTGTGACTAACAAACAAACACACATACGTATAACATAGATTGCATGCTAGCAACAAGACTCGAGTACTCATGCGCAGTCCTTTATTCATCCCAACATGATAGCAACAGGGTCCTTTCTCACATGAAAATAAAAGTAACGTAAAAACACAAAGACTCACCGAAACACATGACAATAACATAGGGAGAGGACACCAATCACTAACTACAAACAAAAATAAACTCCACTAATAACATCATGATGCACACAATGAATATAACATTCAAGAAGTCACCTTATACACTACACACGAGCGACATTTCCGCGAAGGTATGATTCACATAGTAAACATAACAGGCTGCACATAGTATGGACAAACTCATAACTTAACAAAAAATCCAGCATATCACGACGAATTCGAATCGAGAATGTGCCACACCGTAAGACAAAACTCAACACATAGAACAAACAACAATACAACAAGTGAACATGAAACTGAAATGGTTCAGAATTACCGACAATGACGAAAACTCGAACAAGCTACTACGAACCAAACCGATGTGAAGTCCCACCTTGTTGAGTTGATGTCGCTCCGAGGTGATGACCGTAATGTTGACGAGGTAGATGTGCTTGTGGTGAAGGCAATGGAAACTAACTTGTAGGTTTAAGTGAGTGGAGGAAAATGATTGAAGCAAGTTGGCCTGTTGGTGTAAGGTGAAAGGAGTGTATTGGAGAAGAAGGTTATCGGTTTCAAGAGGATTGATGAATTGGTATATTATGATTTTCTGGTTTTTTGAATGAGATGGTTTTGTGAGAACTTGTTCTGGTTTGGGACTCGTTTCTGGTTTATGATTTGAAAACTCTAGTTTTTGTATGAACTTTGTGGTTTTTGTAATTGAGAGTTTTGGTTTTTTTTTTGGTCTTTTGAACCTGTGTTCATGAGTTCTCCCCCTAACGCCTCTTGCTTTCTCTCCTATATATCCACTTGTTTCTGGTTTAAATTTGAATTCGACTGTTGGTGAGTTGTTGCTTTCACGGTTTGCAGGTTTACGTTGGTTTGGTACAAGGCAGAGCAGGCTGGTGTACGGTTTGAAAAAAAGGTGGAGTTTTGGGAGGAAAAGAAAAAAACAAGAGAAAAAGAAAATGGACTTGGTGCGCCTATTCTTTCTTACGGATTAAAAACATACTAAAATAATAATAATAATAATAATAATAATAATAATAATAATAATAATAATAATAAAAATGATAATAAAAGAGATTGATGAATATTAATATGATAATAATAATAAATAAGAAATGCTAATAAATACAGGATATTTATCAATTTGATGAATAAAAATAAATAATATAATAATAATAATATAGGAATTAGTGATTTTAAAAAAAAAAAACAAAATTCTAAATTCAAAGATATGTAGAAAATAATAAGAATAAAACGGTGGCAAAAATTAGACAAGAATACATGACTATGATTAAAGGGCTATATGATAGCAGATGCTAAAACCGATGACTTAAACATGATATGATAATGATAACACGATCTGAGGGTAAAATTTGGGGTGCAACAGTTGCCCCTATTTAAATATCTTCACCTGATGACATGAGAGATGAAGATCCTCATGTAATCAACAGTGAAAGATATTTAAATACAGATAACCAAAAATTTTTCCCTCTGATGCACACAAATGCAATGCAACAAACATGATGCCAAGAAGATGCAAAGATGCAAACACAACGAGACACCAAGGTGTAAACAGGAAGCAAGAGGACCAAAGAGCTTCACTGAGGAAGGACAAAAGCTAGTATCCATGAGGAAACTCACTGGGGATACAGGCTAACCAACGAAAGAGATCCACTGGGGAAACTCCAAAGAAACACCGGGGAAAAGACCACAGACAATCTCCACTGGGGAAAGAAAACTGGGGAGATAGACTACTGGGGACAAAACAAACCCACACTCTTCTTGGGCATGAAACTAGAAAGAAAAACCTGATCCGAGGATCAACCAAGAAAGGACGGACAATCGAGCAAAGACTTCCTGGGGATTCTATACTGAAGAGTTCGAAAATGGGATCTTCAAGAAAAGCCAGGAAGACAGAGACTAACTCTGCCCACCAGATAAGAGTCTTGAAGAAATTTGTTCCAAGAAAATCTTAGCTTAAAGCAAGTTTTCAAAAGAATCCAAGGTAAAGGGTTCAATGTCCGACACGATTCGAACAAGAGCGGTTTTAAAACCAGAAAACAGTGCTTGACACGATTCAAATAAAGTCCAAGTTCAAGTTTGACACGATTCAAACAAGAACAAGTTTTAAAACAAGTAGACGATGCTTGACACGATTCAAACAAAGTCCAAGTTCAAGTTCAACACGATTCAAACAAGAACATGTTTTAAAACACAGGACAATGCTTGACACGATTCAAACAAAGTCTAAGTTCAAGTCTGACACACTTCAGACAAGAACAAGTTTTAAAACAGGAGGCAATGTCCGACATGATTCGAACAAAGACTCTGTTCAGGTTTGACACGATTCAAACAAGAACAAGTTTTAAAACAAGCAGACAATGCTTGGCACGATTCAAACGAGAACAAGTTTTAAAGACAATGTTTGACACGATTCAAACAAGGTCCAAGTTCAGGTCTGACACGATTCAAACGAGAACAGGTTTTAGAAAATCTTTAAACTTCTTGGGGAACATCAAAAGATTTTAAAGATTCCAATCTGGTGCGCAAAGGTTAAAACCAAACAATCACGACACAAATCAAACCGGGAATGTCTTTACTTCACTGGGGAGATAAAGACAGGCACAACAAAAGACCACAAGCAGCACAAAGCACAAGGATGCAAAGATGCTAAGGGTATGATGCATATGCTTAGCTATATGCTAGAAACGACGCGACTGACGCAAAACAGGAAAGAAGAAAGGATAACACGAGCCAAAATCCTGAAATCCAAACATCAAGGATAACCGGGACAATCTTCTTTCTACTAGAGATGGCAGAATCATGCCAGAAAACAGTACTGCTAACTCTGCTTGCACAAATTTGATTCCAAAACGTCTTAATTCCAAAGTAAGACTTAGTTTATCTTTGTGTTTTCTTAGAAATTCTGCTTCCAAGAATCAGATGAAAATGACGGAGTTATTGTATTCAAAGACCAATAACAATTCTAGTGACTAAGAATTCTGTCGTCTAACAGCTGACTTCTCTGGGGACTCATAAGAGTTGGTTGAGATAACACATAATCTACTTCATGAAGGAAAAACCGGTAGGAGCCAGAAAGGTAACCTCATTGGAGATAAAACCAAGAAATGGGCTCCAATAAAGGTATCTAGAATGATTGATCATCAAGGCTAAACGCAACTAGATGATATTCTAGAAAGGATCCACAATGAAGGTTGAACCAAAAAACGATCTTCACTGGGAAAAGATATCCAAAGTGATGGAACAACAAGTTCAAGTATGACCGGTTGGCACTTTGGAAAAAAGAAGAACCTTATTGGAGATTGAACCAAGAAATGGGCTCCAATAAAGGTATCTAGAATGATTTATCATCAAGGCTAAACGCAACTAGATGATATTCTAGAAAGGATCCACAATGAAGGTTGAACCGAAAAACGATCTTCACTGGGAAAAGATATCCAAAGTGATGGAACAACAAGTTCAAGTATGACCGGTCGGCACTTTGGAAAAAAGAAGAACCTTATTGGAGATTGAACCAAGAAATGGGTCCCAATAAAGTATCTAGGATGATTGATCATCAAGTCAAAGCACGACTAAATGACATCCTAGAAACACCTCTAAAGTGATGGAACAACAGGTTCAAGTATGACCAGTTGGCTCTTTAGAAGTAACCTCTAAAGTGATGGAACAACAGGTTCAAGTATGACCGGTTGGCGCTTTAGAAGTAACCTTGTTGTAGGTAGAACCAAGAAATGGGCTCCAACAAAGTATCTAGAATGATTGATCATCAAGGCTAAACGCAACAAGATGACATTCTAGAAAGGATCCACAATGAAGGTTGGACCGAAAAACGATCTTCATTGGGAAAAGATATCCAAAGTGATGGAACAACAGGTTCAAGCATGACCGGTTGGCACTTTGGAAAAAAGAAGAACTTTATTGGAGATTGAACCAAGAAATGGGCTCCAATAAAGGTATCTAGAATGATTGATCATCAAGGCTAAACGCAACTAGATGATATTCTAGAAAGGATCCACAATGAAGGTTGAACCGAAAAACGATCTTCACTGGGAAAAGATATCCAAAGTGATGGAACAACAAGTTCAAGTATGACCGGTTGGCACTTTGGAAAAAAGAAGAACCTTATTGGAGATTGAACCAAGAAATGGGCCCCAATAAAGTATCTAGGATGATTGATCATCAAGTCAAAGCACGACTAAATGACATCCTAGAAACACCTCTAAAGTGATGGAACAACAGGTTCAAGTATGACCAGTTGGCTCTTTAGAAGTAACCTCTAAAGTGATGGAACAACAGGTTCAAGTATGACCGGTTGGCGCTTTAGAAGTAACCTTGTTGTAGGTAGAACCAAGAAATGGGCTCCAACAAAGTATTTAGAATGATTGATCATCAAGGCTAAACGCAACTAGATGACATTCTAGAAAGGATCCACAATGAAGGTTGGACCGAAAAACGATCTTCATTGGGAAAAGATATCCAAAGTGATGGAACAACAGGTTCAAGCATGACCGGTTGGCACTTTGGAAAAAGAAACCTTATTGGAGATAGAACCAAGAAATGGGCCCCAATAAAGGTATAAAATCGGATAGGTTAGCACCAGAGTTGCATAATTGAAGATAAGGCTTCCTGGGGAATACCCATTACGGTTGCGAAGAGGTTGAATAGTACCAAAGATAGATAAGCTGCTTATAAGAGACTGCCAAGCTTCTTCAAGAGATTGTTGCTTCAAAGATATGTTGATAATGTTGGAGAAATAATTTTATCTTCAATGAGGATCTTGTAAGAGATGCTTCTTGCGAGAAATGGTGCAAAATAAATGCACGTTCAAAGATAGGTTTGAAAAGTCACACCTGCCGGGGACCAAAGTTCAATCTAGGAACAAACTAGAAAGAAATGGTCAAACAAGACTCCAATTGAGGTATGAACTCAAATGGGGATTTATCTAACCCACATGTGGAAAAGATAACTGAACTAACCATCATCCACGAAAATCAAACTCTGTGGGGAATTCAGAAAGAATGGGCGCTTTATGCCTAAGGGCTGACAACTCTATTGGAGTGAATAGACAAACCCAGTCACTTGGGGAGATAACCGCCAAAGTGAACAAAGACAGGTAAACACCAGAAAAGGAAGCGGAAATGCAAAAATGCTATGCATATGAGTGCTCATGCCATGCTTATGCTTATGCTGACAAAACAAACAAGAAGCGAGACCGGAGATGAAATAAACGTCTCGACAAAGAACACCCGACCAAACTCAACAGGTTAGACCAACACTGGTTGATGAAGAAGAATCAACAACTTCACTGGTGAAAAGAGTATTCCACCCTAGGTATCACGTTATGAGGATTGCCATCATGAGCTTGATTTCTGTGGAAAATTTGTCAAGATTAGCTGAAGTAACAGCTTATTGGGGAGCTAGCAAAGGATACCACAATAATAAAGTAGTTCTGCATCCTACTGGCGTAATGATCATCTTCAAATCTTATCTGCCCCAGGCTATATGGTTTGTCAGAAGATGATAACAAGAGGATTTCATAGAAGAATTGGCATACGGGGTGTTTCAATATCTTCAAATTCTTGGAGAGATCTTGACGTAACTGCCCCAGATTAACTGCATTCACACAACAAGGTTCTTGAACTTGCTTCAGACCGGTTGTTAGACAATTTGGGGAACAAACTTTGCCCCTGTCAGCTTGGTTGATCTGTGACGGAGATGTCCTTGACTGATTGTCCTTTAGAGATTTGCCGAATCTCGACCTGATTGCCCCTGATTAACTAGTTCGTGAGGGTAAGTCACCAAAAGGATTCACAGAAGAATTGACGCACCAGATGCTTCAATGTCTTCAAACTTTTGAAAAGAAATGAACTTAGACATGATTGCCCCAGTTCAACTGCATTCGTAATACTTAAATTGTAGTAGAAACGACTGGGGGAACAAAACTTGCCCCTGCCGACAGGTCACTGGAGTTCATACTTGTCATAAGATGACCTCAGGAATATTTGCCCCAATATTCTGAATTTGCAGAATTCTGCCTCTGATTTGTCAACCCTTGGGATAATAGATTGACAAACCTCACACTTGGTTGCCCTTGACTGAGTCAAATTTCCTTTATCGAGTTCAATTCCTTGACTGACCGCATTTTTTGGGATTCCTTGGCATCGAATAGTATTGCAAACAAGTGTTGTTCCTTAAAATTGGCAAAATTTAATGCAAATTTTAATGCAAAGTTTGAAAATAAAGCTATGATAAAAAAACGCACAGTGAAATGATTAAATAGTCAAAACAATGGCGGGTCCAGTCATTAAGGAAGTGACCAACACACGCGAGCAACAAAGATTATTAGGAGTCAGGTTACTCAACCTTACTGTAGTATGCTTTTCAAAACAACCTTACCTCAATTAGGTCTTTTAGGGGTTGTAATGTGGTCTGGTTCATGGTTTGTGAAACAAAATATAACGGCTCAAATCCTACGCTCAGTTAACTCAAGATATACATTCAAATCTCCAAAAGTAGGAAATCACTTGATTTGAAAGCTGACTGGCGCCTTATGTGAAACGCTCGTGTTTGAATGCATAACCGAGTTAAACTAAGAACTATCCTGCCCCAGGGTTGAGTTTAAGGGTTTTTGTGTGTAAGGAAAGAAAACTCCTACTTCCAGGCTCGAAGGGGTTGACAAGGGATTGTCATCCTTCCTTCTCCAATGTTTAGGAAATGTGAAACAATGCCTTACATCCTTGGCGAAGTTAATTTGAAAGTATACCACAACAATTATGAACATGAGGTTTTCATCATTCTCCCTAATCTTTGCTTAAACAAAGGTTTGAAAAACAGGGTGAAAAAGAAATATATTTTTGCTTTTATGAAAATAAAAGTAAATGAGTGAAACGAATGGATTTAACCAAAAGATCCATAAACACTTCATTAATGTTGCCAATTTGAAAGTACAACAAAGCTTATAAGCAAATGCAAATTCAAAGTGCAAAGGAAATACAATAAAATTGCTGAAGCAGCCAACAGATTGCCAGCCTTAGGGAATCAAATGCAGAAAATCAAAGAGGAGTTCAATCACAGTCCATCTTGGTCTTGATACAGCATTACTTATCTCATGGGCGGGTAAGGATTGTTCTTGATGATAGGCTGAGAGCCGTCGAAAGACAAAATGTTTCTCTTCACTAAGTCCATCACAATATGCTTCAAAGCAAAACAACCTTCTAAATTATGGCCTGGTGCACCTTCATGGAATGCACAATGAGCATTGGGATTGTAAGAAGGTGGAAGCGGGTCAGGAGGTGGGCCTGATGACCTTGTAGTTATTAATCCTTGTTGTACCAAAACAGGATACAATGCTGTATACGTCGTAGGAATGGGAGGAATCAGAGGCCTTCCACCCTTTCTTCTGCCTGGATTATTCTGACGAGAAACTTGAGTCTGTTGTGAATAAGCAAGAGCGTTGGGTGCTCGTCGATACACTGGTAGTTGAGGAACCGGCTGATAAACAGAAGCTTGATGGTTGAATGCTGGCGCAATGGTGGCCACATAAGGTTGCTGAACAGAATAACACTGTTGTTGCTGCTGACGTTTCCAGTACTGATTTTTCCTCCTTTTGTTTGTCATCACCACATTAGTATCTCCTTCCCTTTTGAAGGATATCTTGGCATCGTCGCTCGGACTATCAGCTCTTTTGGTCATTTTTCCGCTCTTCAGACCAAGCTCTACTTTAACCCCCACAGCCACAATATCGGAAAAATTAGCGGACACGCTACTGATCATCCTTTCGTAGAATTCTGGTCTAACCGTGTCAACGAACCAATCAGTTAACTCTTTTTCGGATAAAGGTGGCTCTACCTGTGAAGCCAGCTCTCTCCATCTCTGTGCATACTCTTTAAAAGACTCAGTATCGCGTTGTGACATGCTCAATAATTGTCTACGATCTGGCGCCAGGTCCATGTTATATTTGTAATGCTTTACGAAAGCATCAGATACATCTTGAAAACATTGGATCTTAGATTGGTCCAAAGTCAAATACCACTTTGCAGCCGCTCCTTTCAAACTATCTTGGAAGCAGTGGATCATCAACTTATCATCATCCATATATGCAGCCATTCGTCGGTAATACATGACCAAATGCAACTTAGGACAGGTCGTTCCTGAGTATAAGTCGAAACTGGGTAGCTTGAACTTGGGTGGAATTACCAAGCCTGAGACTAAGCACAATTCTTTAACATTAATATTAGATACATTGCTCCTCTCCATTGCTTCAAATTTCCTCCGCATTGTCTCTACACTTTCCTTCAACCTTTTATGTTGATTGTCCCTTTCTTCGAACCTACTGACATGATCATGAACCAGAGGTGGATTCTGAGAAACTGGGTGCATCTGGGCTTGCACCGTTGCTGGAGTGAAAGTGGGAATAGCTTGAAAAGCCTCACTAACCAAAGGAACAGCTTGTTGAGTAGAAGTGACGGTCGGATCACGCATGAAGTTAAAAGGCATGCCCAAAGTGGGGTTCACTATAGTAACGGGAGGTTCTACAGTTGTAGTGATAATCTAGGAGACTACTGTCACTTGTGTATCCATCCTTGCACTCATAACTTGAATTGCTTCCATAATCTGCCCCATTCCTCCTTGGAGCTCACTTAATTCATTGTTAACTCTGTCCATCTCGCAGTATTGTTCAGACATCCTTTGTCGAGTTTGGCTCGGGTAACAACTCAAAGACGATTCTGAAGGGAAAACGACGACATGAGACAAAGACAGAGAGGAAATGCACATGCTAAGATGCAAATGAGATGCTAATGCAAGCCAAATGGTTTCAAGGAACTCAAAGGCAAGCTGCGAGAAGTTCTTTTTGGAAAAACTGAAGAAGTTTTTTTGTTTTAAAATCCCTGATCTGTATTGATCTTTTGAAAAGGAAACAAACATTTGAGTTCCTCGAGACCAAAGGGCTAGGAATGCTTGAATGTAGAGATGCACAAAGCACACAAGCACAAACAAAACATACAGATCCTAGGTTTAGGGTCTCATGAATGGAGCCATGGTCTACCCATCCCAATAGGTATGTACTATTGGTTTTCACCTGCCGAACAAGGTTCTAAAGAGTTCCCAGAGTCTACAATCCATCTTTCGGATTTTAAAGATTTCCCAGATGACTTGGTAGTCGATAAAATTCTCAAGAGGATCTCGTCTGAGTGTAGTATCGCGTGACAACCAAGTCAGAAATAGACTCCATCATGGTCACCACACTACATCTAAAAGGCTTAAGTTGGGTTTGGTAACTAAGGTTCTCAGTATCCCGGGCACCCAGGTCGAGAGTAGCAAGCTTTCACGAACGAATTCGTTCAACATAGCTAGACTCGAGAGGGCCTCAACTAAGTGATGGTGTTTATCAATTCGACCTTTCAGGATTCGACTCCCTCAAAGCTTCCTTGAATACCATCGATCTATAATAAGTGTACACTCAAATCCGGGTATAGGATTTATCTCACTCAAAGATATCAACCCAAATCAAACAGGATAAGCAAAACATAGAATAGATATGACAGGTAAGCATACAAGCAATCATACAAGTAGATAAGCAAACATGAGTAACATAAAACAAAATAGGCTTAACCCTCTTAGGAAAGGACCAGCAATAGGTCTTGTATCCCCAGTGAAGTCGCCATTTCTGTTGTGGTGAAAATCGAATAACAAATTATTAATTAATTTGCATCAGTTTCTTTTACAACCGACTTTGATTTATCCAAAGGAAAGGTTCAAGATCGTTAGAAAAACCTAAAGGGAAAGATCTAAGGTTCGGGGGTTGGTTACGCCTAGGGAAGGTATTAGCACCCTAAACGTCCGTAGTACTCTACAGGAGCCTCTTGTTTAATGTTATCTTATGTTTGCTAAAGGTTCTATGCTAAAGGTTGAAACCCTAGGGGTTAGTATCTAAGTATACTCGATAAAGCATCGCACTTTACGCCTACGTATCCTCGGGAATAGAATCAGAGTATGCGTAGTTCTACTTCTACTGAATGATTGACTATGGTCAATATTCAGAGGGGAAATGAGTACAAGCTCATTGTAGAGTTTAGGAACTCTCTAAGTCTAGTCGTAATGGACCTATGTTGAGGTTTAGTCAGTAGGGGAAGTGATAAATTCATTATGATGAATATCACTAAGAGTTGAAGAACTCTCCCTAAAGCTAGTTACAATTTCCATGGCTCTGATGAGGCCAAGAAATAAAGTTTCTCCTAAGAGGTTACTTAGGTTAAGGTGGAAGGTCATGACTTTAAGAGTCAACAATAATCACCTTCCTTTGGAATAAGGGGAAAGATAACAATTGTAAAGATTACTACGAGATAAAGAGATATAGCGCAAATACAATGATACAATAATACATGAATTAAGATAATAACGATAAGATAAAATCATGGTATCAATGCAAAGTGAGAATTAAACATGTTAGACAATGATTAAATAGGAGATGAGATAAAATAGAAATAGTCTCGTCTTAATCATGATTTAAACGAGAAATCGATAATCAATGATTCTTGACTTTCATCGACTAAAAGAAAGTGGTCTCATGTTGATCAAAGTTTTGTCAACTTAATGAAATCAACCAAACCATGAGGTTTGTTATGTCATCGACCAAAATAAAAGAAAGCGGAATCGAAATAAAATCGGTCTCGTCTAAATCAAGATTTAGTCGAAAAGTCGATAATCTTAGATTTTTAACTTTCATCGACCAAAATAGAATCGGAATAAAAGGCGAGTCAGTCTCGTTTAAATCGAGATCTAATCGACGAATCAATGATCTTAGATTTTTAACTTTCATCGACCGAAATAGAATAAAAGCCAAGTTGGTCTCGTTTAAATCAAGACTTAATCGATAAATCGATAATCTTAAGATTTTTAACTTTCATCGACCGAAATAGAATCGGAAAGAAAATAAAATTGGTCTCGTTTAAATCAAGATCTAATCGACGAATCGATAATCTTAAGATTTTTAAACTTTCATCGACCAACATAGAATCGAAAGTGACCTCCTACAAATTTATACTTTTGGTGATTTTGAAATATTCAACAAAGTCAGAATTTATAATATCATTGGCCAATGAAAAAAATGAAATTTTAAAATCACAAAAAAGTAATTAAAACAAGAGATCCATTTTAGCTAAAAAAAACAAGAGATTTTAGTAAGAAAAAAAAACTAAAAGAAAAGGAATATTTAAAACAAAAAAAGGGAAGAGGGCGCTGAAAAAAAGAGGTGTGTACTCCAGAAATCAAACGGCTGGAACCAAGCCCATTATCCCATTTCCATCATTGAAATATGGTCATCTTTTAACAAGAATGGGGCGATGAAAAACCCAAAGAAATCATAGGCTCCAAAGCCCAAAACTGAAGCATATTTCCAAGAACATTTATCATCAGTTTATCCTCATTAAAACAAAATTTAATGGCCATTAAAACACAATAACCAACTCAGCAAGACCAAAACGGAATTCACCCAGTCATTTGTAAAACCACAACGTCAAAACGAGGCGCAAAGAAGTGAAGGGAAACCCAAAAGGGTCAAGCGGTCAACACCAAGAGCACCATCAGGAGAAACACGATGAATTCAATCCCCCAACCTCTCAACGATCATTCTCGCAACTCAATCTCAGTTTTCGAACCCAAATTAGGTTTGATTTGTCTTGTCTCTCTTCTCATTCGTCCGTTCGATTCAAAGTTCATGGTATGATTTGAGTTTGGATTTCAACTTCTCTTCATCTCAATCTCCCTGTTTCTGCGGTGGTTGGGTGTTTGGTGGATCTGAAAAGAGGTTGATGGAAGTTTGTTGTGGTTAATAGTTGAAGAAAGGTGAGAGGTTGTTGTTTCTGATTCGCGGGCGATTATGTTGTGGTTGTTTGGTGTTGAGAAGGTGCGAAGGTAAATAGGTTGAAGGAGATTCAGGGGAGAGAGTGTTGAAAGGTTGAGAGTTTAGGAGTTGAGGTTGTGTTGAAGATTGATGCGTGGAAGGTTTGGGATCGAAAAAAGAAAAAAAAGGTGGTCGATGGTGGTTCTGAGGTGTTGGGAAAGAGGGTTCAAGATTGTAATTTGTTGAAAACGAAGACAGAGAGAAGTTTGGTGTTGTTTTTCGTAGCGATGCTCTGATGTTGTTTATTATTATTGGTGAGGTTGTTTGGAAAGTGGAAGAAGGAGTTCTCAGTTGAGGCGTTTGAGTTGTGTGTGTTGTGCAGAGTCTGTTTTATCTGCAGTTTATGATGAAGGGTGATAGTTTTAGAAGAAGATTGAAGAAGGTTGAAGAAGTTTGTTGACTGGTTTGTTATGTTGGGAGGGTTTACGAGGTTTGGATTATTTGAGGATGAGTGGTGATGGCGGGTGGTTTGATGGTGGTGAGGTATTTTGAAGCGGCTCACGGTGAAGGGTGTGGTGGGCTTTTTGATTTTTGGTATTCTTCCTCCGTTTTTTTTGTTTTCCCCCTTGCTGAACTCCCCCAATTCTGCTTTAACCATCCCTTCTTAAAAGAATTGTTCTTCAATTTTAATTTTGAAATTATGAACGTTGGTGAATTGTCCTTTTCACTGCAGATTTTTTGGAATCGTTATGAGCAGGGTTGATGATGAATAGGGTAATGCTCAGAACCACTTTTAGGAACCAAGCCGTTGGAAGCTGAAACAGGAAAGGTTGAAACGAATACAATTGAATATTTTGGCCAAGGTTGAAAAGAGTTTGAAATAAATTTGTTGAGATGGGTTTGGATTCATCTTCTTTTGCGGACTGCACACGACAAGGGGAGAAAAAGAAATTTGGTTGTGCTTTGGTTTCTCTAGTGCCACATGTCGTTGCATCATTGGCCAAAGTAGAGTTGAAAAGTCAAACATACAAGCCTATTTCTCATTGGTTGTTGATTGATGAAACAACCAATTATGAAAGTAAATAGGACACGGTGGAAAAAAAAGTTCTTAATGAAAAAGTTTTTAATTTTCTTTGAATTTGACATTAATAGGACAAATAAATAAATAAAAAAAACTCTAATTTAAATTAGTTAGAAAAAGTAAACTAAATGGATAATTAATCTAATTAATTAAAACTAATTATTAAAATTGAATAAAATTAAGATTAATTTAAATTAATAAAAATAAAACAACTTGGATATAAATGAAATAAAAAGGTCGTATTGACTTTAAGCTAAAAATAAAACAAATAAAAAACTAAGATAATTATTAAATTAAAAAAAGATAAAACATCAACTAGCAGAAAAAAATGAGGGTAAAATTTGGGGTGCAACACATCCAATCTTAGTTTCAACCTTAGGCATAAAGTTCTCTTGTAAAGCAATAATCCGTCACATCGAGGGGTTATTGCACTATAGTTGTTGGTTCGATTGGAGCACTGTAGTTAGAAGATTTATATTTCTCGCAATTTACTTTCCAGCCTTGTACCAGATTCAGTCTCCGCTTTGGAGCAGGTTTATTTATAAATCACATTTTATTTTATTCCGCATTGCCTTTATATTATTTATTTTCTCGCACTGCTTTAAATTCATTTATTTGCTGTCTCTGCTTTACTTTGTTAATTTATTTATCTGTGTGATCTGTTGTATTTTGGACCTGAACTTAAGCGTGACACTTGTGTTCACACTCTTAAAGTACACTATCACACCTCGCACATTTTTCATATTATAAATGTTTCCTTTAACAAACCAATTTATAATTATGTCTTTAATTGCCATGTCTAGCTAAATTCCTTGTGCTAGAATGTGAGGATCGTCATTCCGACGATACTCCACATGTCTTCTCTTTAGA
Source organism: Lathyrus tuberosus (assembly GCA_022829125.1). Taxonomy (NCBI): domain Eukaryota; kingdom Viridiplantae; phylum Streptophyta; class Magnoliopsida; order Fabales; family Fabaceae; genus Lathyrus; species Lathyrus tuberosus. The sequence continues at coordinate 21,536,947 of JALAZF010000033.1, read as the reverse complement.
AGTACTTTAGGGGCTGTTTTTGATTTTAATTAAACTCTTCTGAACTTAAATTGATCGGTCATTACGTAAACAAGACCGTGTTTTTGTTTGTGTAATGACTGTGCCTAGATCGGGTAAGATCGAAAGTCGTCCGACATTTTAGAAAAGAGTTTGTTAGTTGTTAGTTGATAAATACAGCGGAAGCACTTTATTAACTAACTAGGAAAGTTTTATATTATTAGAAAGAGGTTTTAAAACTATTTTCGGACGCGTTTATAGATTTAGGATCCGGTTGGCCGAGCATATGCCGGAAACCCTTTGGTATAAAATATTTTCAATCGAAAACACTTTTTAACTAAGTCTTAGAGGTAATTATATAAAAAAAGGACTTTCAACACTTTAACGCAAGGAGCGACCGGTGCAGCGTGAGCGGCTGGTATAGATTAAAGGTTATGTCTGTTTCCGATCACGCTAACGCGGCAGATCCTTTTTAATTAACTCTATTTCAAAGAAAGAAACATTGCCCCGTAAGTGTTACTATTTAGAAGATAGGAGTATTGTTTGATTGATGTGAATTACATTCCAGCATATTTATTTATCTGATTTATTTCTATTTTCGTTCAGTCTAAACTTGTACTCAGATTTCTATTAGCCTTAGATAAGCACCGTAACAATAGTAATCGATAGATTTGACATTGGTCTCTGTGGGAACGATAAATCTTTTATATTACTCTGACGTACTCCGTATACTTGCGGATAACATCACATCAAGTTTTTGGCGCCGTTGCCGGGGACCAATTACGTCAAAATTTCGTACCCTGTTGTTACACCGTCTAGACTAAGGCATCCCTTAGCCGGTAAATGCGAAGAACTCGCAGTACCGGAAACCTAGTTGATCCTTTAGAAGAGCCTGAACGTTACGCCCGAGCTCGTCTTCTATTTTGAAAACTCAAAAGAGCAATGGCAGAAGAAGAAAACACTAAACCTCTTAAGGATTTCGCCCTACCCTCTAACGAAGAACCCCATTCTAGTATAGTCAACCCAACTATACCAGCCAATAACTTTGAATTAAAACCATCTCTATTACAAATAGTTCAACAGAACCAGTTCGCAGGTCTTCCTACGGAAAACCCGAACCAACATCTTAAAGTTTTTATTCAACTAGTAGATACCTTAAAAGTGAACGGAGCTCCTCCTGAGGCAATACGTCTAAGACTATTCCCATTTTCTCTCAGAGATAGAGCCTGATCGTGGTTAGATTCCCTTCCAGCCAACTCTATAACCACTTGGAATGACCTAAAGAAAGTATTCCTTGCTAGATACTTTCCACCGAGTAAAACTGCTGTCTTACGAAACCAAATAACCTGATTTACCCAAAGCGAGGGAGAATCACTTTTCGACGCTTGGGAGAGATATAAGGAACTATTAAGAGCATGTCCACATCATGGCTTAGAACAATGGCTCATAATCCATACCTTTTACAATGGACTCATGTACAACACCAAGATGACCATAGACGCTGCCGCTGGTGGCGCTCTAATGAACAAACCCTACGCCGAAGCTAGCGCTCTCATTGAGGATATGGCACAAAACCATTACCAATGGGGGACCGAACGAGCACAAGTAGAGAAGAAAGAGACTAAATGAGGTGTGTATGAGGTAAGTTGTTTTGACCATATGAATGCAAAAATGGACGCTATAGCCCAAAAAGTAGAAAACCTAACTATAAACCCCACAGCAACTGTAGCAGCAATACAACCCGGATGTGAAATCTGTGGAACCTTAGGACATACAATGGCTGAATGCAACCTGTTAGCAGAAAGTCCCACAGATCAGGTCAATTACGCCCAAGGAAACCCGTATTCAAACACATATAACCCTGGATGGAGGAATCACCCAAACTTTTCATATAAGAATAATAACCCTACTCAAAATTCAACACCTCAAAGACCACCCGGTTTCCAACCTCAAAGACGCAACCAACCTACAACTTATGCTCCTCAGAAGTCAAATCTTGAGAAGAAGATGGACGAATTCATCTCAGCTCAATTACAGCAGAACAAGGAGTTCATGAACTAAAACGTTCACATTAATGGATTAATTACTCAATTGGGTACTAAACTCGATTCTGTAATTACCCATAACAAAATGCTGGAAACCCAAATCTCTCAAGTGGCACAACAACAATCTACTCATACTACCCCAGGAAGACAATTTCCTGGACAACCTCAACCTAACCCTAAAGGGCATGCTAATGCTATAGCCCTAAGGAGCGGAACCACTTACAATGGGCCAATAAACCCCAGGTTGAATAATCCAGAACCTCCTAGAAAAGTTGTGACCACACCTGAGAAAGAGGTTGAGAAATCTATGGAACCAGAGAAATCTAAAGATACGGAAGTTAAGGAGAAGGAAAAAGAACAAGTTTATGTACCACCTCCTTCTTACAAACCTCCGATTCCATACCCACAAAGACTTAAACAAACCAAATTGGATAACCAATATAAGAAATTCATAAAAGTGATTGAGAAACTCCATGTAGAGATCCCATTCACCGAAGCTATTACCCAAATACCATCCTATTCCAAATTCCTTAAAGACATTCTAACCAATAAGCGAAGATTAGAAGATCCTAAACCTATAGAATGTAATTCAATTGCTGAGAATAAGCTTGCTAAGAAAGAGAAAGACCCAGGAAGTTTTTCTATACCTTGTGTTTTAGGAAACCAAGTTATAGATAAAGCATTACTGGACTTAGGAGCAAGTGTAAGCTTAATGCCTTTAGCTGTTTGTAAAAGGTTAAACCTAGGAGAATTACAACCAACTAGGATGTCTCTCCAATTAGCTGACAGATCAGTTAAATATCCAATTGGCATTTTGGAAGACGTCCCAGTTAGACTTGGTCAACTTTATATTCCAACCGATTTCGTAGTAATGGACATTAAAGAAGACGATGAGATCCCGATTATTTTAGGTAGACCCTTCTTATCAACGGTCGGAGCTATAATTGATGTTAAGAAAGGAAGAATGACATTCGAAGTGGGTAATGAAAAAGTAGAATTTATACTATCCCAATTCTTAAATGCACCAGCCATAGATGATTCATGTTATGTCATTGATATAATTGATGAATGCATAAGAGAATTAGATGAAGAAGATCCAATAGAAATCATCAAACTACCTTCCATCCCCATAATGGAGGACGATGAATGCGAACATTTACCTAAACCTTATATAGATAACAGTCTTTATGAATGCTTGGCACTTACCCCAGATCATATGCCATGTCAGAAAAAACCATCAATAGAGCTTAAGGAGCTACCTAAGAATTTAAGATATGAGTTCTTAGATGAAGAATTAAATCGCCCAGTCATAGTCAGTGCCACGTTAGATGGTCCTGAAACCAATCAACTCTTAGATGTTTTACGAAGATATCCCTCAGCTCTAGGTTATAAAATTTCCGATCTCAAAGGAATAAGTCCTTCTGTGTGTATGCACCAAATTATGCTAGAGGAAGATACTAAACCCTCCAGGGAACATCAACGAAGGATAAATCCTATAATGAGTGAAGTAGTAAAAAAGGAAGTGCTAAAGTTATTAGAGGCTGGAATAATATACCAAATATCTGATAGTAAATGGGTAAGCCCCGTACATGTGGTACCTAAGAAAGGAGGTGTCACCGTTGTACAAAACAAAAAAGGAGAACAAATAGCCAAACGTGTAGAAAATGGTTGGCGGATGTGTATCGATTACAGAAAACTTAATAAGGTGACTAGGAAAGATCACTTCCCACTCCCATTCATTGACCAAATGCTCGAGCGATTAGCTAGGCATTCTTACTTTTGTTATTTAGATGGATACTCAGGATTTTTCCAAATACCCATTACCCTGACGATCAGGAGAAAACAACCTTTACATGTCCCTATGGAACATTTGCTTACAGACGAATGCCATTTGGACTATGCAATGCCCCAGCCACTTTCCAACGCTGTATGATATCAATCTTCGCAGACTTCCTTGATGAGATCATGGAGGTATTTATGGACGATTTCTCGGTATGTGGATCCAGTTTTAAAATCTGTTTAACAAACCTTGAGAAAATCCTGGAAAGATGCGTAGAAGTCAACCTTGTCCTAAATTGGGAAAAATGCCACTTTATGGTAACTGAAGGCATAGTACTAGGACACATAGTGTCCGAGAGAGGCATTGAGGTTGATAAAGCTAAAATAGAAGTGATAAAAAACCTTCAACCACCCAAAACCATTAGAGAAATCCGAAGTTTTCTTGGACACGCCGGTTTCTACCGACGCTTCATTAAAGATTTCTCCAAGATAACTAAACCATTAACCAATCTACTTATGAAGGATGCCGAATTCAAATTCGACGATAAATGTCTTGAAGCCTTTAAATACCTGAAACATGCACTGATTTCTGCACCTATAATTCAACCACCTGATTGGAATCAACCTTTTGAAATTATGTGTGATGCTAGCGATTACGCTATAGGTGCTGTTTTAGGGCAAAGGAAAGATAAGAAACTCCATGTAATTTACTACGCTAGTAGAACCTTAGATGCGGCTCAGCTGAATTATGCCACAACCGAGAAGGAACTTCTGGCAGTAGTCTTTGCAATCGACAAATTCCGATCCTATTTAGTAGGAGCAAAAATCATAGTCTACACTGATCACGCTGCGATAAGATATCTATTAAGCAAAAAGGACGCTAAGCCTAGATTACTACGCTGGATCCTTTTACTTCAAGAATTCGATTTGGAAATCCGTGATAAGAAAGGCACTGAGAATGTGGTCGCTGACCACCTCTCAAGGCTTGAATAACTAAAACCAGATCTTGTACCTATCAATGATGATTTCGCATACGACAGATTAGTAGGGGTAGTTAGAACCATCCAGGATGATGACCCTAACCCTTATTCAGAAGTAGACATTGAAAAAACACTCGCAGTTACAACCGTACCTTGGTATGTAGATTTTGTTAATTATCTAGCAGCCGATATCATACCCCCTGATTTAAATTACCAACAGAAGAAGAAGTTCTTTCATGACGTAAAACACTTCTATTGGGATGAACCCCTTCTATTCAAGAGGGGCGCAGATGGCATTTTCCGTCGCTGTGTCCCTGAAGAAGAAGTTGAAAATATAATTAAGCATTGTCACTCTTCACCATATGGTGGACATTTAGGCTCATCCAAAACATGCCCTAAAATTCTTCAAGCAGGTCTTTTCTGGCCAACATTATGGCGCGATGTTCATACCTACATTGTAAAATGTGACAAATGCCAACGCACTGGGAACGTCTCAAGGAGAGACGAAATGCCTTTGAAAAATATTCAAGAAGTAGAACTCTTCGATGTTTGGGGTATAGATTTTATGGGACCATTTCCATCTTCAATGGGAAACAAGTATATCTTAGTAGCCGTTGATTATGTATCCAAATGGATTGAAGCCATAGCTGCACCCACCAACGATACTCGTGTAGTCATTAAACTATTTAAAAACTATATTTTCCCTAGGTTTGGAGTACCTCGATTGGTTATAAGCGATGGAGGGTCGCACTTCATATCTAGGATATTTGAGAAATTATTAAAGAAATACGGAGTGAAACACCGAGTAGCCACACCTTACCATCCACAGACAAGTGGACAAGTTGAAGTCTCAAATAGGGAAATAAAACAAATCTTAGAAAAAACCGTATCAACCTCTAGAAAAGACTGGTCCTTAAAACTACAAGAAGCCTTGTGGGCTTATAGGACCGCTTTCAAAACCCCTATAGGAACAACCCCTTATCAACTAGTCTACGGAAAATCTTGTCATTTACCCTTTGAACTTGAACATAAGGCCTACTGGGCCATAAAAACCCTTAATATGGATTACTTAACAGCCAGAGATAAACGAATTCTAGATATTCATAAATTAGAAGAACTACGCCGGGATGCTTATGAAAATGCCATCATATATAAAGAAAGAACCAAAGCATGGCATGACAAAAAGATTATCTGAAAAGAGTTCAACGTAGGTGATCCTGTACTTCTTTTCAATTCTAGATTACGATTGTTTCCAGGTAAACTACGCTCAAGATGGACTGGACCCTATGAGGTCACCAAAGTCCTGAAATCAGGAGCATTTGAAATTGCAAATCATTCATGTAGTCCCTTTCTAGTGAATGGACAAAGATTGAAACCCTACTATGGAGGGGACATCCCTACTTACTACTCAGGTCACACTCTGATAGACCCACCTATAGCAACATCCACAACGTAAGTCTTTCAGTCGTCAAGCTAACGACGTTAAACAAGCGATGCGTGGGAGGCAACCCACGATTTTATTTTCGTTATTTTTATTTTTGAATAGAATTTATTTCGAAAAAAATATATATATAAGAAAATATATTTTATTAATTATATTATAATAGTATTTTTTTTTCGTGATTAACTTATGCAATGTCTATGTTTACAGGTTACAGATCACATCATCTCAGACATTCCACACTAACTTTCTTTGCAGGATGCAGAGCTATGATGACATGCACATTGTGTTCAGAGATGACGAACAGAGGAAGAAATACGTAGTCCTTTCTGAGCGACCAATCCTACCCACTAGGTACCCTGACCCAAACTGTCTATCAGCCTTAGGTATTGAGGCCAGTGTGAGGTACCTTTGTCACCAGCTCCAGTGGGATGAGTATTCTAAAGCTATGAATGTAACCTATAAGCATCTGACCTTAGAGTTCCTCAGCTCACTCATTTATGAACCTTATAGTGGAAGAGGTTATAACAGTGGAAGCATAAAGTTTAGACTATTTGGAAATGAGTATGCCCTGAACCACAGAGATTTTGTTAGAATACTTGGTTTTCAGTGTGGCCTGGATGTAATCCACTTTATGCATGAAACCAATGTTATGCAAGATGAACTTGACTTATTCTGGAGCAAAATCGCCGGTGGAGGAGGACCTGATCCTTCCACCCAATTGGCAAGCAAAATCCACAACCCAGCTTTCCGTTATTTCCAAATGATCCTAGCTGAGACCTTCTTTGGTAGGAGTGATACTGAGAACCAAGTTACTGCAGAAGAGATTCTGATGCTCTTTTGTACTGCTGAGTCACGACCATTAGCCAGTGGAAATTTTCTGATATATAACCTGTATTTGATTGCTGCATCTTCCAAAGGACCCATCTATATGGGCGATACGATCACACACATAGCTCATGCTTTAGGTCTAGCCAACAAGCTGACTCACCTTACATCCCATTGTGGCTATACCTTGATTGACATTCCTCACTGTCTTGACCGTGGTCTTATTAGGAGATCATTCTTTAGTGCAGATAACTTTAAGCTCCTAATAGACAACGAAGTCATTCACCACTTTGGACTACCAAACCATACCCGAACAAGTGTCCATGATAGAGCTAACTGGTCATATGCTTTGGAAGGCCAGGACGAGACACCAGTCAAACCAAGAAACCACCCTGTGCCAGAGTACCATCCTTCACCCTATCCTGAAAGGACTACCGTTTATTCCTCTAACGTTAATCTGCAACGCAGGAACTTATATTCAGAGTTTGACGCTATGCGCAAGGAGATTATTTCTCTTCGCGAGGAATGCGCCGAGCTCACCTTGCAGATAGAGATCTCAGACGCTACGAACGCTTCATCATATGATCTTTTGGAGCAGGAGATTTACGACCTCAAGCGCCAGCTTGCAGAGGCACGAACACAGGGTGTCCATCATCAGTCTTCTTAGGAGACATTCAGGAGCTCTGGAGCATAGCTCATACTTTGTGTGGAGAAGATTTACCTCGTGCTTATTTAGATCGTTTATTTTTACCTTTACTGCACTACTACCTTCATTTTTCTTCAATAATGGCAGCGGGAAACCAAGAAAATATCATCTTTCGGGATGGAGAGGATGGAGTCAAGCAATGGGAAAAATGGGACCGGCTTCGGACACGCAACATTCTTGCGACTAGGTACATTAATGATACTTGTCTCTATAGCCTAGGTATTAGATTTAGCGTATTTTATTTATTACAAAATTTGAAATTAGAGAATATTTTTATTCGCAAGGAGCCTACCTACGAAAGGCTAACCCGCAAATTTTTGAGTTCTTTGGAGTATACTGTCAGAGAGAACACTGCCAGCACAATAGGCACAGCGAGATTTAGGATGTTTAATGTTGAATACATTTATACCACTGATGCACTTGCTGAGTTATTAGGATTCCATTTCGGGAATGGTGCGGCCTGTGAAGCGCCCATAGACACTAGTTGGTCAATTGAGGCTTTTCAAATATGGAGAAGCATATCAGGCCAAACCACTAGCTCCTTTGATGGAAATTTGGCTTCTGACATTCATTACCCGGCCATACGGGTATTCCGCCTTTTAGTAGCTGATACTATTTTTGCCCGTGAAAACTCTAACAAAATGAATTCCAAAGAATTCATATTTTTACAGGCTGCTTTACTCAAGAGAAGATTAAATCCTGTACCATTTATGTTATCGCATATGAGGGCGGTTGAGAAAAAGGGCAGCACCGTTTCATTTGGAGGGTTGATTACCTTCATTGCACGAGCCCTACACCTGGACGTTGAGTTGGCCACATTAGAACCACTTCCGTCTCGCACTATTGATTTAAAATTTTTGCGAGATATGCGTTTATGTAAAACGAGGCCGGAAGGAGGATATATCCTCATGGTTCGCAATGCTGCCATCCCGAGTGTCGCACTACCTTGTTCAGCACGCACAGATGTGCGCAAAAGAGAAAACTGGCTCTATGATTTAAAGGCTGCTCCTGTTTTAGGCCCATTGCTTCCAAACGTCCCTGAGGACGAAGGAAATGAGACAGATGACGAATATGAGCATATGGAGCAGTCTCCCATTCCTGTATCACCTACACACACCCCACCTGTTACTAATCATCCTGCAGGTACCTCTTCCGGATTTTACATCACTCAAGAAATGTGGCAAGCACAACAAGCCAGAGAAGAAGAGCGTGATGGCCTATTTTATGCCATGTACCAACATCAGCGGGAGATGATGGACTTTATGCGGGAGTCACAGCAATCCACTCTTGAGAGTTTCCAAGCACTTAGAGATCAAAATGCCTCTCTAATCAAGAGGATTGAACAGATGGAGCTGTCACCTACTATCCGACACCGCAGTAGGAGCCGTCGTCCCAGACGCCCAGAGCATGGTGGAGAAGGCCCCAGTGCCCGACACGATTGAGTACCAGGTTTCACCTATCCCTTTCTCACTTTTATCGAAACATTGAGGACAATGTTCGGTTTAAGTGTGGGAGGAGATATTTACTGTTTTTAGTATTTATTTATTTACTATTTTCTAGTGTAGTTTAGTTTATTACGAGTCATTTTGTGTAGTTTATCAATTCTTCAAATTCTTGAGCCTTAACAAAAATTTTTAACAAAGAAACAGCATTATTTTCGATTATTTGGGCTATTAGGACAAGTAAGATCAATTGCAAAGGCTTGGGAAAACTATTTGAAAAATCGATATCATTTTTACACCGTAAGTTTCTCAATTATAGGAGCTTATCTAGATTTTTGTTATACAGTGGCCTTAAAATCTCACCCTCCATCTCTAACCCTTAAGTAGTTTATTTGAGCAGTCAGCACCATCTTAATCACCGCTAAGTGACAAACCGATGCAAATAGGTAAGATCCTGCCAAAGAAAAAAAAAAGAAAAAGAAAGAAAAAAATAATAATAATAATTTCAAGAAGATGTTCAAGTATCTTCAGAAAAAAATTCGCAAGAAAAAGTACAAGAATTGGCAAAAAAAAAAAAAAGGATCTGGATTACCACAGGTTATGTTCACCATGCGAGTGAAAGATAACGGGCTTAATGTGATTGCGCTTGAATGAAAAGGGGTAAGAAAGGGATGAGTAAGATAGGCCTAAGTATAATATCACAGTTTGGATTAGTTTGTGTAGGAGAGAAACTTATGCCCGCAAATCAAGGAAAGTGTCATTACGATACCCTTGGTTCATGAGTTAGTACCTACTGATGCATTATTGATCAAACTCAAGTTCCTAGACCAGATCAGTTTAGTGCATGTTTGCTGTTTTCCTTTGTTTACTTATTAGAGTTTGCTTGAGGACAAGCAAAGGTTTAAGTGTGGGAGAATTTGATAACACTGAAATGCACTGTATATTTGGCTCTGATTTTACATAATTTTAGTCGTTTATTTGTTATTTTCCTTTGCTATTACGGTATTTTGTTTTACTTTCAGGTTTATTGCCTTATTTGAGCCCACAGTGAGAAAACAAAGCAAAACGGAACAAAAACGGGAATTTCTTGTGAAAACGTACACTAGCCGTTTCACTCAGCGAACGCCAAGGAGGACGCCATAGGCCTAATGACTTCACCCCCACGCCAACGGTCACAAAAGGCGTTTCACCTCCAAAACAACACTCGGCGGGCGCGGAGCAGGGGTCGGCGGGCGCCGAGAGTTATAAAAAGGGAACGGTTTGAAACGCTCAAGGCAGTTACATCTGAAGAATTTAGTTTATAAAACGTTTTTTTCATTATGATTAGGGGCAGTTACAGCTTCGAATTTCCTATAAATAGGACTTGTATTTTCACTTTCATTTCATCCAATCTTAGTTTCAACCTTAGGCATAGAGTTCTCTTGTAAAGCAATAATCCGTCACATCGAGGGGTTATTGCACTATAGTTGTTGGTTCGATTGGAGCACTGTAGTTAGAAGATTTATATTTCTCGCAATTTACTTTCCAGCCTTGTACCAGATTCAGTCTCCGCTTTGGGGCAGGTTTATTTATAAATCGCATTTTATTTTATTCCGCATTGCCTTTATATTATTTATTTTCTCGCACTGCTTTAAATTCATTTATTTGCTGTCTCTGCTTTACTTTGTTAATTTATTTATCTGTGTGATCTGTTGTATTTTGGACCTGAACTTAAGCGTGACACTTGTGTTCACACTCTTAAAGTACACTATCACACCTCGCACATTTTTCATATTATAAATGTTTCCTTTAACAAACCAATTTATAATTATGTCTTTAATTGCCATGTCTAGCTAAATTCCTTGTGCTAGAATGTGAGGATCGTCATTTCGACGATACTCCACATGTCTTCTCTTTAGAAATACTTTAGGGGCTATTTTTTATTTTAATTAAACTCTTCTGAACTTAAATTGATCGGTCATTACGTAAACAAGACCGTGTTTTTGTTTGTGTAATGACTGTGACTAGATCGGGTAAGATCGAAAGTCGTCCGACATTTTAGAAAAGAGTTTGTTAGTTGTTAGTTGATAAATACAGCGGAAGCACTTTATTAACTAACTAGGAAAGTTTTATTTTATTAGAAAGAGGTTTTAAAACTATTTTCGAACGCGTTTATAGATTTAGGATCCGGTTGGCCGAGCATATGCCGGAAACCCTTTGGTATAAAATATTTTCAATCGAAAACACTTTTTAATTAAGTCTTAGAGGTAATTATATAAAAAAAGGACTTTCAACACTTTAACGCAAGGAGCGACCGGTGCAGCGTGAGCGGCTGGTATAGATTAAAGGTTAGGTCTGTTTCCGATCACGCTAACGCGGCAGATCCTTTTTAATTAACTCTATTTCAAAGAAAGAAACATTGCCCCGTAAGTGTTACTATTTAGAAGATAGGAGTATTGTTTGATTGATGTGAATTACATTCCAGCATATTTATTTATCTGATTTATTTCTATTTTCGTTCAGTCTAAACTTGTACTCAGATTTCTATTAGCCTTAGATAAGCACCGTAACAATAGTAATCGATAGATTTGACATTGGTCTCTGTGGGAACGATAAATCTTTTATATTACTCTGACGTACTCCGTATACTTGCGGATAACATCACATCACTGTCTAGTTCTTATGTTTGCTCGGCCTGCGTGCCACTTTTTTGGTTTTTTGTTTGGCCTGCGTGCCATTCCTGTGATGATCTTTGCCCGGCCTACGTGCCAAGGGATTTTTGATACTTTGTAATATCGTACAATGGCTTATGCCCGGTTAATATTTTGATTCTTGCGTATTTGCGTGTGATGCTTGTATGTTTTCGCTTGTGTGTGTGTACTATTGTTTTGTCTAAGTATTGGTAATTTTGGGGGTTTGCTCGACTTTGATGTTCCTCGACTGCGTGGAGAGCTGGTCGAGTTGTCGGAGGTGTATTTCGACCTTTAACGAGGCTAAGAGCTCGGTCGAGGTCTTAACTTGGTGGCGTGAACTTCCCATCACGAGCTGGGTGTTCTGCCTAATTGGTACGGCAACAACGGAGATTGATTGAGGTATCCTCGCCAGATCAAAAGTCCTCGCGCACACACAACGCATCTTTTGACCATTGTGTTCGTGTAGGGGTGTCGCGCTTGTACCCTAGCGCGCCCCCGTAATCGCGACGTTGTCGTGTCGCGCACAGTGTCTAACTGTAGTATTGCTTAAGCTTCTCAGCGTTTCATGGTCGAGCAAGTTCTTCCTCGTGCAGATTTTCGAGGAAGTAGGCTCCCGTCCCCGTTTTTGCGTGGACGCGGTACGGGCCCTCCCAGTTTGCGGCGAGCTTGCCCTCTCGCGAGTCTTTCTGGTTTCTTCGTAGGACGAGGGTGCCAACCTGAAAATCTCGTTTAATAACTTTGTCATTATAACGTAGTGTTATTTTTTGCTTAAGTGAGGCTTCCTGGAGGGATGTGCCCGTCCTTATCTCCTCGATGAAGTCGAGCTCTTCCCTCAGGGATTCGTTGTTCGCGTCCTCGTCGAGGGGGGCCTCCGTCCTTCTTGAGGGTTCCCTAATTTCCACGGGGATCACCGCTTCAGTTTTGTAGGTCAGGCGAAAAGGAGTCTCCCCAGTCGTGGAATGCGGGGTTGTTCGGTAGGCCCAGAAGACGCTGTGTAGTTCCTCGACCCACCATTTCTTGGCGTCGCCTAATTGGTATTTCAAACCTCGAAGGATCACTCTGTTTGCTGCTTCAGCCTGCCCGTTTGTTTGAGGGTGCTCGACCGACGTGAAGTGCTGCTTCGTGCCTAGTTTGGTGACGAAGTCCTGGAAGTTTATGTCGGTGAACTGCGTCCCATTGTCGGTGACGATCGCTTGGGGCACGTTGAATCGAGCGAGGATGTTCCTCTTGTAGAAACGAAGTATGTTGAAGGCCGTGATTTTGTCCAAGGCTTCTGCCTTGATCCATTTCGTGAAATAATCCACGCCGACGATGAGTTACTTGCTTTGGTATGATCCCACGACGAAGGGTCCGAGGATATCCATTCCCCACCACGCAAACGACCTTGGGGACGACAATGTTTTGAGCTCGTTTGGAGGGGCAAGGTGCATATCCCCATGTTGTTGGCATCGATCGCATTTCTTGACGTGCTCCTTGGCGTCCTACTGCATGGTGGACCAGTAATACCCCGCTCGGAGAGCCTTACGGGCTTCGGATCTCCCACCAAGGTGTTGTACATTGAATCCCTCGTGGATTTCCTAGAGTATATCGGGGACCCTGGTCTCCTCGATGCACCTGAGGAGGGGGACATAAAACCCGCGGCGGTATAGTTTGTCCTCGACTATTATGTACGAGCATGCTCGCCGCTTGACCATCCCCGCTTCCTTGGGGTTCTTGGGCAGTTTGCCCATCGTGAGGAATTCGTATACCGGGGTCATCCAGCAGTTACTGTCCCCGATGGTGTTCACATCCGTCTCTGGAACGGGTTTGTCGATGCTCAAGCGGGAAAACACTTCTTGTATGACGGATTTGTTTCCGCCTTTCTTCTTTGTACTCACCAATTTGGACAAAACATCTGCTCGGGTATTGTGTTCGCGTGGGATGTGGGTTGCCTCTGCAGAGGTGAATTTTTTCATCTTTTCTTTCACCAAGGTCAAGTATTCGATGAGGCTGTCGTTCTTGGCTTGGTACTCTCCTTGGACTTGCGAGGCTACGAGTTGGGAGTCGGTGAAGATTTTGACTTATTTGGCGCCAAGGTCCTCGGCCAGTCATAGCCCGGCGAGGAAAGCCTCATATTCTGCCTGGTTGTTCGATGTCGGGAAGGATAACTCGAGGGAGACCTCGATCAGGATCCCTTCCTCATTCTCGAGGATGATGCCTGCCCCACTTCCTTTCGTACTGGATGCTCCGTCGACATAGATTGTCCATCTTTGGGATCCGTTGGTCGAAGGTTCTGCGACGGTCATTTTTGCCACAAAGTCGGCCAATACCTGAGCCTTCAGGGCTTTCCTTCCCTCGTATAGGATGTCGAACTCGGCGAGTTCGAGCGACCATCTAAGCATCCTTCCTGCCATGTCTAGCCGACCAAGGAGTTGCCTTATTGGCTGCTCAGTTCGCACAACGACCATGTGGGCTAAGAAGTAATGGTGTAACCTCCTGGCTGTGGTGACGAGGTCCAGGGCGACTTTCTCGATCTGCTGATACCTGAGCTCGGGGCCTTGGAGAGCCTTGCTCGTGAAGTAAATTGGCTTCTGCCCGTCCGGGGTTTCCCGGATGAGGACAGCGCTGACTGCTTCACTCGTGATTGCGAGATATAAGAATAGTGTCTCCCCGTTCTCAGGTCGTGAGAGGACCCGGGGTTGCGACAGGACTTGTTTGAGATGGAGGAGCACCTGCTCACACTCCTCGCTCCATTCAAATATCACTTTTTGTCGAAGAAGTTTGAAAAACGGGAGTGCGCACTGTGCAGATTTGGCGACGAAGCGGGAGAGGGCGGTCAGCATTCCGTTCAGCGATTGTATTGACTTCTTCGAGTTTGGGGTTGGAATCTCGGAGAAAGCCCTACATTTGTCGGGGTTGGCCTCGATCCCTCGCTCCGTGAGGTAGAAACCGAGGAACTTTCCCGCCCGAACACCGAAGGTGCATTTGTCGGGATTGAACCTCATACGGCATCTCCTCGCCGTGTCGAATACCTTCTTGAGATGAGCGGCGTGGTCGACTTCTTCTGCGAATTTGACGATCATGTCGTCCATATAGACCTCGAGCATGTCGTTGATCTCTCCCCAGAACACTTTGTTCATCATTCGTTGGTAGGTCGCGCCGGCGTTCTTCAGGTCGAAGGGCATTAGATTGTAGTAGTAATTGCCCGACTCGGTCATGAAGGCTGTATTTTACTTGTCGGCCTTATCCATGGGGATTTGGTTGTACCCCAAGTAGGTGTCTATGAAGGACAATAGCTTGTAACCTGCAGAATTGTCGACCAACTGGTCGATGTTAGGCAAAGGATAAGAGTCTTTCAGGCATGCCCGGTTGAGATCGGTATAGTCAACACACATCCTCCATTTTCCATTATTCTTTTTGACAAGTACAATGTTGGACAGCCAGGTTGTGTACCTAGCCTCCGAAATAAAATTTGCCTCTAGGAGGTCTTTTACAGCTTTTTCAGCAGCCTCCGCTTTTTCGAGTGACTGCCTACGCCTATGTTGAACTATGTCCCTAGCAGCCGGATCTACGGTGAGCTGATGGCAGGCCACCTCGGGGTCAAGGCCAGGCATCTCGGAGGTGCTCCATGCAAACAGATCAGTGTTATCTCGGAGACATGACTTCAGCTGCTACTTCTCCAGGTCGTGGAGTCCAGTGCCAATCTTCACGCTTCGGTCTGGGTCGTCTCCGAGGGCGACAGGGCGCGCTGGGTGGAGGGGTTATCCATTGTTTTTTGCCTAGAAATCGAGGCCAACTTCTCCGATTTCTTCCTGCTAGCCAAGGAACCTGCTGTCGAGGTCGACCGCGTTGACGCGCGGGAGTGGCTTTTGCATAGCGTCCGGGGATAACTTCCCTCCGGTCTTGGGCTTGGGGCTGATGGAACTCGTGCCTTTGATTGCAGCGTCAAAGCATCTCTTGGCCGTGTCTATATCTCCGTGCATCGTAACGACCCGGCCCCTGGCCGTGTAGTACTTCATCTTGAGATGGACCGTTGATGGCATTATCGTAAGTTCGGCCAGGGTGGTCCTCCCGAGGATGCAGTTGTAGAGGGACGGACATTCGACCACCAGGAAGCGGGTTTTGACTTGTCGGGCAGTGTCTTCTTCCCCGAATGTGACCATCAGTTCAATGTAGTCCCACGGTCTGGTGGTGGTACCGTTGAACCCCTGCAGATCTGAACCCACGTAAGGGGTCAGATGTCTCTCGTCGAGCTGGAGAGTCCTGAACAGGTGAGCGTACATGATGTCGACCGAACTTCCCTGGTCGACAAGGATCCTGCGAACGTCAAAATTCACCATCTGTGCCCTGACCAAGAGGGGGATAGTGGCATTGGGTGCTCCGCCTGGGACCTCTTCAAGGTAGAAGGTGATGGGGTTTGATCTCCCTTGCACCTTCTCGAAAGTGGTGGTCTTTACCGATGTTGCAGACTCCAGTTCGTCAAACTTCCGCTTGATCGACCATACTGACATCTTCTCGTAACCATCTCCGGATATGACCATCGTCTTGGGGAAACCTTCCCACGTGCTGCGGGTGAAGACGGGGTCTTCGTGGGGGAAGTTTTCCCACATGCTGCGAACTGCGTCTTGGCCCTCGATTCCCTCGAGGACAAAGAAGTCTTCAGGTCGAGTGACGCTGAGGGCGACCTGCAGCCGAGTCTCGTCGGGAGGAGGCATCGTCTCCTCGACGCCTTGGACCTCCCAGGCACCGGGACGAGGGGCGTCGTTCTTCTGGGTGTACTTCTTTAGGTGCCCTTCCTTGATCAGGATCTCAATTGTATCTTTGAGATGGATGCAATCCTCTGTGACATGTCTGTGGCTCCGGTGGAACCTACAGTACTTGGACTTGTCTGTGTTTGATTTGGAGGGTGTTGGCTTGGGAAAGCGGACGCCTCCTTTCGAAATTCTGAGTTGGCGCACTCGGAGAAAATTCGCGCGCGGGGAGCATTGAGCGGTGTGTATTCTGTGAACTGGCCTGCAGGACCTCTCGGTTCGCGAGAGTCCTGGGGGCGTCCTTCCTTCCTCCTTTCTCCCCCACGCCGGGGGGGAGGAGAGTCTTCATCTCTGTAGCTGCGGATCTCGTCGCAGTGACTCGAGGGCTATTTGAATAGCCCGCGTCTCCTCGAACTCAATGTATGATTGAGCTCAGAAGAGCATGTCTTCTAGGCTGCGAGGCTTATGGATGCCCATAGCCTTAGCGAAGTCGGTACCAATGCGTAGTCCCCGAGCAATCAGGAACTTCTTCATGTCGTCGGTCGCGTGGACCACGACGACTTCTTTGTTGAATCTCTCGATGTAGTCTCTGAGGGATTCATTTCGTCCTTGGAAGATGGCCTCTAGGGATGCCACCGTCTTCGGATGTCGACGAGAGGCGGTGAAATGCCTAGAGGACTGTGTTTTCAGCTGTCTCCAGGATGTGATGGATTCCGGAGAGAGCCTTTTGTACCAAGTCATGGCTCCTTTCCGGAGGGTAGTTGGGAAGAGCCTGCACTTGATAGCTCCCCTGACGTTTCTATAGTCGAGCAGGGCTTCGAAGTTCTCGATATGATCGTCAGGATCGGTCGTACCATCATAGGTCCCCAGTTGTGGGGGCTTCTCCATGCCCGCGGGGATAGGTGTGTCCATAATTTCTCTGGACAGAGGTGTCCTCTGGTCGTCTTCATCGCTTCTGGCCGGCGATCTTGACGGGGAGTGGTGGCCCCGACCAGGTCTATGCCGCCGAGGAGAGTAGCCCCGATCGGGTCTGTGCCGCCACGGAGAGCTTCTGGGACGGTTCTTAGGCCATTCGCCTTCAGTTGTGCTCCTCTTCTTGGTCGGGGAACGTCGGTGCTCGCCCTGCAGAGGGGAGCGAGGGCGCTTCTGGGCAACTGCTTGCTGGGGTCGTTCCAGGTGCGGCCGGCGGCCCTCGCGCTGCGGGGAGGGGCTGCAAGAGCTGGCCGGGCGATTCCTTCGCGGGGAAGGGGAACGGTCGGGAGACGGTGGGTGACAATGCCTTTGCGGGGAAGAGCGTCGTGGTCGCCCTCTCTCGAGCGCTTTGATCCTGAAATTCTGCTGGGCAATCAATTGGTTAGTCTGATTGACCAATGCAAAAAGGGCCACCGTGCCCGGGTCAGCGTTTGGTGGTGGAGCGACTGGATGGTAGACGACGGTCGGGCTGTTATGTTCGGCGGCGTCGTACGCCACGTCTTCAGAAAAAAGGGAGGTGGTCTGCCCGTCCCTCACGTCACCTTCTTCGATGTGGACGGTAGCGGTGTCCTCACGGTGGTTTCCATTGTCGAGCTGCGTGAAGGCGGTGTCCGGAGCGTTGTTCCCATGTTGGGTGCTGGTGCTGGTGCTGGCCATGGTAGTTATGAACGGAGAGGTTGCTTTGGTTTAGCGATGAAGGAAAAATGGGGAAGCAGTAGTTCCCACAGACGACGCCACTGATCATACCTAGATCAGACAATTTGACAGTGGCCAGGGACGTCGTATGGACTTCAGCTCCGGTGAGGATGATACGGCAGAGGGATGTACCTACAAGGTACTCCGACGCTCCAGTCAGGTAAGGTCAGAGAAAAACAAGTACGGCGAGTAGGTCAGTTTAGAATATGAGGTAACCTGGCCCTCTCAAGTGAGAGGGTATTTATATAGAGCCCCCAGTGCGGGGCCAACGGTTACCTGCACAGGGCTGGATCGTCAGGCCCAATTCAGGTAACTGCCAGGGCTTACGTGGCGTAAGGAAGACCAGCACGTGGTCTTCGCCCTGGGGTAACGGTCCCGAGATCTTCGGAAGTAGGGCATACCGATTCTTTCGGAGATGGGGAGGTTACAAGAGAACGTGTCCTCGTGGGGAGGAGTATGTGGAGGCCGAGGAGAGGGGTGCTCTCCCCGGTTCTGAGCTTCTGCACAGCAGTGATGCCTACCCCGTGGTCGACGAGGGAGACGACACGAGTGTACTCGGCGACGCTAGGGATGTGCTCGTGGCTAGTTATTTTATGGGCCATTTTGGGCCATACTAGTACTGGGCTGGGCCTGCCCGGCGGTAGGATAGGCGTCGGCCCGGTCCGGAACAGTAGTCATGAAAAAATAATGATAAATAGTAGTCATGAAAGAAATAGTGATAAATGGTAAAAATTTATTGATACACTCATTTTTATAAACGGGAATAAATTACAAATATTTTATAAATGGGAATAAATTACAATATTTTTATTTAATTTTAGATTTGAAATAAACTGTAATATTATACAATTAATTTTTAATAATAAATTGGAATAACTTTTAATATTAAAGATACTATTTTGATACTATATTTATTATAAATAAATAATATTAAAATTATACTTATCGATTAAAAATACGTTAACATAACTAAATTTATACATTAACGAAATAAATATAGTAACTAATAAATTTATAATTATTAAAGAGAGAAATGAAAAATTTTAATTTTTAATTTTTAAATTTAATTAATTGTAATAAATGTACTATTAATGTATTTTATTTTTATGTAATTTTAGATTGGTAATAAATTGTAATATTATACAATTATTTTTAATAATAAATTAGAATAATTTTTAATATTACGGAATACTATTTTGATATTGTATTTATTATAAATAAATAATATTAAAATTATACTTATCGATTAAAAATCCGTTAACATAATTACTTTTTGCATTAAAGAAATAAATATAGTAATTAATAACTTTATAATTATTAAAGAGAGAAATGAAAAAAACTTATTTTTAAAATTTAGTTTTTATAGTATTTTATGCGAAAGTATTAGCATTTATTCTTAAAAATTGTTACAAATATTTGTTTATAAAATATGTCTTTTTTTGTTTAATGCATCTGATCATTATTAATAATTAATAGTTGTATTTAAATAAAAAATTATAATATTGTTTCAATATTAGATTTTGATAGGCTTTCATATTATCAATAATAAATTTATATCAGTATATAATGATTTTGGAAGATTCAAGAGCCATAGAAAATTAAATGCACAAGAGTTGTTTTTATTTATGGTTTTTTTCTCTTCCTCACAATTTTTACCTATATCTACACTAATAAATGTTAAATTATTATTTTTTGATTTACCTACTTATAATTATTCGATATTGTTAGAAGTTAGAGCAAAGAGATTTTTGGTTTTTCTCTTTCCTATATAAAGTTTAATACTTGATTTATTTTATTTGTTACTTTTTTTATAATTAAACCATGAATCAACTTGCAAAATTTGGAAAACCAACTCTTTTTTTTACTCAAACCAACCGTCCTTTGATCCCATTTTTTTTCATATTTCATTTTTAATTGTTATTATTATTATTATTAAAGTATCAATTAAAAGTTGAATTGAATTATGAATTATGAATTGAATTATATATAATTTTTTATTTAGCTACTGATCTCTACACTAATAAATAGAACTGTCAAAATAGACCCGACCCATTGAGCCGTAAGCCCTTAATTTTAGCACGGGCCGGACCATAAAAAGTATGAAAAAATACAACCCTATATTTTTGGGTCAGTCAATCGAGCCAATCTTTTTTATGGGCTGGGTCGGGCCGGCCAAGCGGGCTTCGGATTGGCCTCTTAAAAATATTAAAAAATAATATTTTGTTTTGATGAAAAAAATGGTTAGATAAGTAATTATTTTGTTATCTATTATTGTATTTTATTATCTCTAAATTTAAAAATTAAAATTAAAATATTGAAATATATAGGCGGGTCTGGCTTATCGGGCTGCACGGCCCATAAGAAACTGGGTCGGGCTCAATTTTGATAGCCCATGAAGTAATTGGACCGCCCCACTCCAGTCCATTTATAAGTGTTGGCCCACTAGGCCGATGCGGGCTGGTCGGGCCGGCCCACTTGACTGCTCTACTAATAAATATTAAATTATTATTTAATATTGTAATTGATTGGGGATACAATTATTTTTAATAATATTGTAGCTTATGATATATTTAAATAAAGAAGAAAAATATCTTACCATTATTTTATTCTCCAAATATGTTTAATTTCTTAATTGAAATTATTTTTTTAACTTATAAAAAAATAAATAAATCAAACTCTTTTCAAACATTTTTTGATTTTTTTTACGTAAATACCCCTAATTTTGGAAAAAATTCCCTAAATAACCCATGTTTCAAAAATATTCCCAAAATACCCCCATTAGGGTTTTGGTTTGAACTATGTCGCCAATGGAATTGGCGACTCCCTTGTAGTGGTTGAACCATGTCGCCAATGCAACTGGAGACACCCATCCAAGTCGCCAGTGCAATTGGCGACACAGTGTAATGCTTAAACCAAGTCTCCAATCCAAGTGGAGACACAGTGTAATGCTTAAACCAAGTCGCCAATCCAAGTGGAGACATGGTGTGTTTTGTGTTTTTTTTTTTAAATATTGGAATATTATATTGATTTTGTTTGCACAATGATATAAAATTTTCATTAATTCAATAAAATATTACATTAATTAATCTTCGTGACCGGGTGCATCCAACCGGCCACCAGTTCCACATCCCCTAGGGACCCTCACTCGTTGCAGCCGTTGTACTCGTTGTACTCGCCCCCCTTCACACCAATGTCTCCCTTCAACGGTGCATCCATTTACGACGCTCAGTCTTTGCAAAATCCTTCCAACTGTCAAACTCCCATTGATCACTAACTCTTTTTAGATGCCATTTACTGATGTCAGCAGGCGGATCTGGGATGTCTTGATGCATTCCAAATTGCAGTTTGACACGGTAACTGTTGTGCAGCTCCACAGTTGTGAATCTGATGATCGGGACACATGCAGTCCAAATGGCAGCATCTTCGTCGCTGACTTCATGTAGGTCTTCCATGCCTAGGTATGGACGCCATATGAACTGCAGAATATAAAAATATTAGATAGTAAAATATATGAAATAAAAGAAGAGAAATGTTTAGGCGGACTTACATCTGCAGGTGTTAGGTGATCCAAAAGATTACGGTATTGAATGATACAATGTTTGGGACATCTATTGTAACTCATTCCCTTAGCCGACCATCTAAAAAAAAATTAATTTTTTAGTTGAGAATGTTAGACACAATTATTTTTAAGGATAAAAAAAAATTAAGTTAATAACTTACTTTTGTGCAAACGGGAAGGAAAAGTCGTTGTCGTTGACAGGCGCTAGGGATGGCAATCTAGACCAGCCCCAAGCTTGTAGCAAAACAGCACATCCAAAAAAAGTAGATGCATCTTTTTTGGCGCACTTACACAAAGAGCTATACAAATAAGACAGACAAGCGGAACCCCAACTATATTGTCTTGTTTGATTTAGATCTCTCAATAAGGGTAAGTACATAATGTGCATAGAAGAACCAGTACCCTCGGGAAATAAAAATAGATCAATAAGAAGCATAAGGTAACACCTGGTTTTCTGTAGCTTCCTTTCTTCTGTAGTAAGTCGGCACCCAAAAGCTCCTCACAAATTGATGGGTCAATGTTTGTACTTCCATTGACTGCCTTACCATCGATACGCAAACCGAGTAACATATACACATCTTGTAGAGTCACCGTACATTCATCGGTTGGAAAAAAGAAGGTGTGTGTCTCCGGCCGCCACCTTTCTTGCAAAGCTAGTATAAACTTTGCATCTACCGAATAAGACATTATTTTGCTTACATGTCCGAAACCGGCGAAATCAATATACAGTTGTATTAATTCGTCGGGTGCAATATATTCATGGGAACGAGACCGAAATCTAGAAACTTCCTGCGTAATTATAGATTTAGAAATAAAATAATTAGAGAGACCAAAATATAAATTTAAAATAACAAAGAATACAAAATAATAATTAGATACACAAACGTAATGCTTACATAAGAGGCCATATTTGTGACGGTTCCTCTATGTGTTTCACCCATTGTCAACAAAGCCATTTCAAATGATCAAATGTGAGACAGATGATTTACTTTGTATATTATGTATCAGTGCTACAAATAGCTCTCAGATGATTTTCTCTGCAAACCATATGCTATCTATATATAGGCTTCAGATGGATTGTTTGAACAAATGCTGCCTGATTTGTCGTATACTGTCAGGCTAAACAGAGGTTGGTGTGATTGTGGTAAGTTCCAGGCCCTCAATGTACCTTGCTCACATGCCATTGCAGCATGCGCACATGCTCGTCAAGATGCTTATGGCTATCTATCTGATGTTTACATGGTGGTTAATGTTATGAATGTATACAGCAAAGGCTTCGCAGTGCTACCAATGGAGGATTATTGGCCTCCATACCAAGGTGAAATAGTTTGGCACAACGATGAAATGAGAAGAAAGAAAAAAGGGCGCCCAAACAGCAAGCGTATAAGAACCGAAATGGATATCGGTGATAAAATGATACGACTATGCAGTATCTGTCGTCAACCCAGCCACAACAAAAAACATTGTCCCAATGTTGGAGGAACATCTGCATCATAATTTATCTTATCTTTTCATTTGTTGTAACCAAATGTTTTCATTAATGCATTTCGCTTTGTTATAACAATTTAAACAACATACAACAATAAGTTGATTGATACCTTGTATGTTCCAAAACATCATGTCGATCGGTGGCTTGTCTCGCGAAAAAATAACTTTACCCCAACGACGACGATACATTTTATGAGTAAAACAAAGTTGTGAGAAGAGATGTGGAACAAACCAAGCTTAACACCCCTATTTATAGTGAAAAATTTCAGTTTGAAGGGTGTCTCCACTTGGATTGGCGACTTGGTTTAAGCATTACACTGTGTCTCCACTTGGATTGGAGACTTTGTTTAAGCATTACACTGTGTCGCCAATTGCACTGGCGACTTGGATGGGTGTCTCCAGTTGCACTGGCGACATGGGTGTCTCCAGTTACAAGGGAGTCGCCAATTCCATTGGCGACATAGTTCAAACCAAAACCCTAATGGGGGCATTTTGGGAATATTTTTGAAACATGGGTTATTTAGGAAATTTTTTCCAAAATTAGGGGTATTTACGTAAAAAAATCACATTTTTTAATGATAATTATGATAAAAAATGATAATGGTAATCGTGAAAAAAAATGGTAAAAAATTACTGAAAAATTAAACTATTGATACAATTATTATTATAAATGGAAATAAGTTATAATTATTTTTATAAAGGAGAATAAATTACAAATAATTTCATAAACGGGAAAATTCAACTATCATTACAATTATTTTTAAAAACGGGAATAAGTTACGAATATTTTTATAAATTGACACACGAGTTCTAAGCGCTTATAAACGAGAAAAAGTTTACATGTTGATAAAATTATTTTTATAAACGAGAATAAGTTATAAATATTTTAATAAATGGGAATAAGTTACAAATATTTTTACAGTGGAATAGTGAGTACATTTTCTATTTACATTGTATTCTATTAAATCTACACTCCACATTATTTTATTTTTATAAAGAAAAAAATTCAAATATTAATACAATTGTTTTTAACAAGAATACGTTACAAATATTTTTATAAATTGTCACACGGGTTCAAGCCACTTATAAACGGGAAAAAATCTACGTATTGATATAATTATTTTTAAACTTATAAAATAACTAAAATTTATCAGAATATTTTCAAATTAACTTTATAATTGTAATTAGGATAAAAAATGTTAAATGGTAGTCATGAAAATTTAATGATAAATGGTAATCATAAAAAATTAATGATAAAAGATAAAAATGTATTGATACAATCATTTTTATAAACTGAATAAGTTACAATTGTTTTTATAAACGGGAATAAGTTACACATAATTTTATAAACATAATAAATTCAACTAATTATACAATTATTTGTATAAATGAGAATAAGTTATAAATATTTTTATAAAGGATAAAAATTGAAGTATTAAAATAATTGTTTTTAACATTAATAAATTAAAAATTGCTTTATAAATTGTCACACAAGTTCAAAGCGCTTATAAACGGGAAAAAGTCTACATTTTGATGTAAATAATTTTATATACGGAAATAAGTTAAAAATAATTTTTTTAAACGGGAAAAAGTCTACATGTTTATATAAATATTGTTGTTGGATTTATCAACCCATTAAGTTGGTTACACTATAAAATTTTTAGAGTCTGAAAAAAAGTTTGTAGGTTTGACAAGTGATATTTCGCAATGTAACGTGTGAATACGGACGAGACTCGTGCGATAGTACAAATATTATTTGAATTGAAAACATTATTTTATTCAGTGTTGTAGTTTTAGAATTTACTCATCTGAATTCAACTGAGTTTTGGTAATTACTGGAATTGCAGGCATAATCCACGGGTAGACGTGAACGTATCTATGACATATCAGCTGTAGACTGATCATTTGAATTTTATTTTTCATACATCGAATTAAATTTGATATAATGAAAAATTCTATCAAAAAATTATTATTGTTGCATGGATGAAGTACCATGTTCGAGTCATATTTAGGGTATTGAATGATATTACTATATATTTTTGAATTCTATAGGTAGGAAGTGTTAATTTTGTATTTTGTAATTTATACGTACTATTGTTGTTGGATTTATTAACCTATTAAATTGGTTATGCTGTAAACAATTTAGATTTTGAAAAAAAAATTACAGGATTGACAAGTAATTTTTGTAATGTAGCGTGTGAATACAGACGGGACCCGTGCGATAACACGGATATCCTACTAGTTCTTTTGAAAAAAGTTAGAATTATGTGAGAATTAAATTAAATTGACTCAGGAAATTTATTCATTCACTCTCTCTCTCATAGTGTATTCATTATCCAACGTGCATACCGGCTGCCGCTAATTGATTTACATTTTATCATTGAATATTCAATTGAATATAATGAAGGTGAAACAACTTGTTTTACCGTAAAAATACTAAACAAAAACTTAAAATCTCAAAAAATAAATTAACAATATGCTATTACATAAAAAATAAAATAATAACTAAAAAAACTCAAGTTAAAAATTCATATCAAATTTAAATAGTAAATACAAAAATTCGAATGTTTTGATAAAATCTATAAAAAAAAAACTTAAATAAAATACAATTGATTCTACAATACTTGTATCACCAACTTCTTCAGTATATTCATGTTAGAAGAAGAAAAATTATATAAATATAGAAACCAATTTTAATTGGATTTAATAATAAACATAGAAACTAATTAATTTAATAATAATTTGTACCTAAACTGTTGAAAGAAGAATTGGATTTAAATTTGCATCTTCACAACTTTTCTTTTTCTTGCTTGTCTTCTTTTTTTATTTATTTTAGAGGACATGTAACAATGTTATGTCCTTCACCTTTGCATAATCCACAAGCATTCAAGTTATGAGATAACTTTTTTCCACCTTTAATGTGTCTTCGTTTAGGACGACCTTTTGTTTTGGAAATTGGAGGACAATGAACAACTTGTTGTGAATCAACTTCAACGTTGCAATCCATTATTTGATCATCAACTACTTCATCATCTTCATGCGATGCTTGAAGCCGCCACCGTGATGGCAAGTAGTTAGAAGTGATTTCATAACAATCTTTATTAA
Organism: Lathyrus tuberosus; assembly: GCA_022829125.1. Lineage (NCBI taxonomy): Eukaryota > Viridiplantae > Streptophyta > Magnoliopsida > Fabales > Fabaceae > Lathyrus > Lathyrus tuberosus. Next base: position 21,510,507 of record JALAZF010000033.1, on the reverse strand, counting down.
GAAAAACACTAAGAATGTGGCGACACAATATTCCCCAAAATTCAAATAGTTTGCAACTACATGTAGCTATTTTACCATCCCAAAAGACTTGATATTTCCTACTATTATCATATTTATAATATTGCAACACTAGCACATTACCATTCTCATGATGAATTGAATATTGGATGGACCTTTCAAACTCATCTTGAAACTTTTGAAAAGAAAAACGCGTGAGAACACTATGAGCTTGATCTTGTAATGGTGACATCAACTTCATATTTAATTCTTTGCACTTTTCTAGCATTATACCAAGCTCTTCTTTTTGCTTAATATCATCGATGGCTATATCAACCTGAATTAATTAAAATTTTTTAATTCAAAAATTTAGAACCAATAAGTACTAACATAGTTGAAAATATGTCATACCTGCTTTGCAAAGTTAGTTAAACTTGTGTGAGAATTCATGAATATTTTAATGAATGCGTTAATACTCTCTAATCTCCCAGTGGTTGTCATTCCACCAAAGAAATATTCACGAAGATAAGCAAGTGCCCAATACTTTCTAATATCATACAACTCTTTCACATGTTTATTTGTCTGCAAGTTATACTTAGCAACAACTTTTGGTCGTTGATGCTCAAATTCTTCACATGTCTCCAACTTATACAATACATAAAAATCATAACACCATTTTGCATTAAACCTAGAACTAAACTTGAAAGTTATGGCCTATATACAGAAACTATGTTTTGTTGATGCCATTTCCTTTGAGATTGCTTCTTTCATCCATGGATCTTGGTCGGTTAATATAGTCATCGATGTCTTCTTCATAAAATCTACAAAAGTCTATAAAAAAGGATGAAATAAACAAATTAACGAAAAGGGGTCAAATTAATAGGAAACAAAGTAATACGCACCTTCATTAACCAACGAAATGCAGACATTGTTTTATTCCGTAAAAGTGTGCATCCAAAAAGTATAGTCTTTCCTTGGTTATTCATACCCACAAAAATCTCAAACGGCATCTCATAAGAATTTATCTTGTATGTAGTATCAAATACAACAACATCACCATATTTTTTGTGCGAATCAAAACAAGAAGCAGAGGACCAAAAAATATGTTCTAGCCTTTTTTCTTCATCAAGTGTATAAGCATATTGAAACTTTGAGCAACTCTTTTTCGCATTCTCACAATACTTTAGAAAATCCACAACATCACTTCTTTCAAATTTTCTATAGGCTTTCAAAAAAATATTACGAATGTCCTTTTCAATAAATGGAAGGTATCCATTCTTCACATTTTCTCCAACTCCAAAATACGCATTAATTGTCTAACAGAAAGCCCGTCTTCTTTTAATAAGAAAATACGGCCATAATGATTTTCTGAGATAGTTCGATAAGAAGGTAAAAAACGCACCTCTGATTGGGTTAGTAAACCATGATTATGTTCAATAACAAATGTTGTAACCCGCCACTCACTAGGAAATATATCTTGAGACTTTTGTAGTTTAATTCGTAAATGAGCTTTACATTCACACTTTGTTGATTCTCTTTTTCTCTTTTTTTTTTTATGGTTCTATGTCTTTCGAGAAAACTCTACCTACACGGTGACAAAAAAATCACGTCGACTAATGATTCCATCCTTTTGTTTTATGAATCCACCTTTTCGAAGTGAGAATCCATGATGATATGCATATCTCTTGTAAAAATCAAATGCTTCTTCTTCACTACGAAAAATTCGACCAATAAAAGAATACCATATTTGTCTCATCACAAACTCCATCTTTATCAACTTCTTCTGAAAAATTATTTATCACAATATTTTGACTTGAAGATATAAGATTTTGATTCTCAAAAGTTCCAATTTTTTCAACTTCTAACGTGTCTTTCTCCATGATATTATGATCAAAATAGTCAACAATTGTTTCTGAATAACCATTCTCTAGAGAATTTTCTTCTATTGTACACTCATTTAAATTAAAATTGCTTCTATTAGCAGCATCCATTGTTTATTATCTACAAATAAAAATAATACTATAAATATAAATTATAAAATTCTATTGCAAGTGTTAAAGAATAAAATAAAAAATATAATAATTCTAAAAAAAATCATATTCCACAATAATTAACAAATAGAAATACATATAATAAGAAATAATATAATAAGACAAAAATAAAAATAGTTTAGGTTGATACCATGTACCTTTGTAAGTGTTTCTTTTGAAATAAAGCATTACCATAACCGTGAAATGGAAAGTAGCATAGCATCTCTAACAAAGTGTAGTATGGATTACAAATGAAAAGGTAATCAACAAATAAATAAAGCGTGTCCGTGTAATTTATGACGCGTGCAATTTTCAAGTTGATGATTTACAACGTTTCTGAAATTCTGGTACATGTGCAGAATTCAGATGTCCTAGAACATGTCGTTCGACATCTGGTCTGACATGATCACAAAGGGCAAGGTATATTGCAATAATCATGGTACTGAAAAGATAAGAGCAAGACACATAAAATTGTTAACCCAGTTCGGTCGAACACACCTACTCTGGGGGCTACCAAGCCAGGGATGAAGTCCACTATCAGTAGTATCAATTCAAAGCTAAACTCTCCGTTTACAACTTCTCACTCAATCACTACCCAATGACCCTTCTACCTAGATCCTCTCTAGACATGAGAAACCCTTCTCACTCCCAATCATCGCAATGATGTTTAGCAGTTGACAATCCGCCACTGCATCGACGGCCCTTCACCTACATTCTGATCAACGTCTGATAATAACAATACCTAGCGAAATGTGATGCCAAACTCCACCGTTTGTTAGCTTCTTCCCTTAACTAAGACCGCAACCTGGAGTTGCTTCAAAGCTTCCTCCAACAACAATACGTATTGCCTCTTACCTACAGGTTTCAAGGAATACGGGTAACCTTCCCACAAGTCGGGAGGTTTACCTAGACAGAACCCTAGACTACTACATCTTGAGCCGTCTCTTCCAAGGTTACAAACCCTTCTATTTATAACCTGTACCCAATTGGATTTGGGCCTTCAATCACAGCTTCATAAGCTGTTACAAATCTGAAAAATAATCTCCAAGAAATTAGGTCTTCAATCTAATATTTCCTAATATGTCTCCATATTTAGATAGTCTTCATTTAACTTGATTTCTGATTGAATCTTCTAGACCTTTAAATATGCGCCACGTAGAATGCATAATTTTCTCTTAAAATTCTGCACAATTCAAAACATAACTGAATCTCAGTAATCCAGCTCAGCAGGCGCGATGTCGAATGTTTCCTCATAAGACATCTTCTTCGACATGTTGTTCCAGTTGTTGAATAACTTCAACACAACATGTTCTGGCATTTCAAAAGGACATCTAGTTGTACCTGTTCTTCTTAGCAAGTTTTATACATCCTATTCTCCATTACATTATTGCTGCTATTATTTGTTTTACAAAAATTAAGCCAATCCTAAAACAAGAGAACTAACAATCTCCCCCTTTGGAAAATTTTGGCTAAAACAAATAATCTACAAACAATTACAATCCAGGAGTTTACAGCAAAAAAAAGCAACCAACAGCTGTAGTGTTCAGAGTCTACAGCACACAGCAACATATCTTCAGTTTGAAAATAATGTCTCACCATCTTTGTTTGACATCTTCTTTGCAGCATTCTGAAGAACTCCACTGCATGCATCATCACCAACGAACAGCAATCTTCAGGATAAAAGGAAGGAAGGTCCTGAAGTTTGTTGATGCACACGAGGAAGAAGATAGCAGAAGACAGCTTGTACTCCCCCTAAATCCAGGAACCTCTTCTTAACATCGAAGACCAATGGTGGCATGAGAACTCTTAATTTCTCTTTGAAGGGAATAAGAGGAAACTTAAGACCAAACCCTCCACCACTCCTGGTAACTCAGAACACAGGTCACAACTGTGTTCATAACTCAGATCACAGGTCACAAAGATATCCAAAAGACATCCAAAAAAAATATGATAGCCATTTGACATGTTTGGACAACATATGCAATCACAGACTCCTGTCTGAACCTTTGAGCAACAATCCCTTTCTCCCCCTTTTTGGCCAAAAATTGACAAAGGAGGCCATCACAAAACCAGACCCAGGCACAACTTACCCAGACCCGAACAAAACCCATAGTTTTTTATGAGAACAACCCTTAACTGATGGTAGAGGATAGGAGAAGCCTCTCTAAATAGCAGAGCGGTTTCTTAGATATTAACGATCTTTAATTCTTGGTCAAAGAGAATGTTAATTGAGAATGGAAAACCTGTAACTTAATTCAAGGTGCACCCAAACTGACTTTGAACGTCTTTAATAGCTCTTAGACCAGTCCTGCATGGCCAATCAGCACTTACTAGGCTCCCTTCTTACGCGTGCACAGTCTAGAATATTCCTTTGTTTGGCTCAGGGAAAACATGTCTTGAGTGTTGTTCTGACATCTTACCAAAATAGTTTGTCTGCTTGTTCACAAAGTTATCAACCCAAGACTCCTCAGAAATTTATACATTCCAAGCACATTTTCTTGGATTCCTTCAAAAATAGCAGAGAAAAAGTAGAGTCACCCAGATACAACAATTCTGCTTTTCATACCTCTCCTGCATAGGCACTAACTCCACACAGCTATGATATGTCCCATCATGATGTTTGACATCACACAGCACCAACTTGACCAGCACACATGCTACACAGAAATCAGCACACTTGTAGCAATAGGCTATAGACAACAGCCTTAACATTCAATGCCCTTTATGATATCACACCAATAAAGCCACATTCTGGTAAATGTTGAGCAAAACCTCACCATGGGGATTTTAGATACAAGGTCTGCCAAGTCCAATAAACAAAAGGCCACTTGATTTGAAATTTCTCACATATTCCAATCAAATGTCTTGCAACACAAGATAAGGACTGCCACCACCTTTTACTTGTATTAGAAGGGACCTTCTGACAATACCCTTATAACACCCTAATAGAGTCTTCAACATGAAAGTAGCCATGTATTTCCAGAACCACTTACCATCAAGATTAGAATCTGCCCATTCTAATCCACATTATGTTAGAACTGCCACTTCAGACTATAATGCTGCTTCTTCCAACTCCATAAGTATGGTACACAACAAACAAAAATGTTATAACAAAATGTAGGACATCAGCACGAGACAAAAGACTACACCACTTAACCAGCACCAGCAGTTATACCAAAAGCAAACTAAAAGGAATCACATCAGACAACCAGACAAGACCTAGGTTCATCCTACTAGGACAACCTCTACCAAGGCACCAAACACGAAGTTCTGGTATCCAATGTGCCAAGAAAAACAGGTTCCCAAGAAAACAGATTCCCACGCCAAAGACAACTTTGACTGGTCAGGCGATACACACAAGGTCTCTTTATCCATTATAAATAACAAACCTCCTTGATCTGTCCACAGTTGGAGCAACTTCAGGAGCAACAAGAACACGAAAGACATCAGAGACAAGAATGAAGACCATCAAGAAAAACCAAGTGCAACTTCAAGCTTCTGATGATGAATGGGATGAAGATTGGAAAACATTTCTTGATTCGGGGGGTTGGGATAACCTTTAGATCCTTTGTTTGGTGTTTTTCCTAGTGCAACTGGATTCTTTTCATGATGTCAAGACTGATGACAGAACATTCTGTTCAGAATGTTATGGTGTTTGTCCCTTGAGATCCCAAGTCTCTACTTGGTTTTTGTACTGTTGTGAGGGTAGAGCAGAAGGTGAATGCGTTCAGCAGGTGTGTTGAACAAAGAGTGAGCTCTTGAAGACATGAAGATGCGTCTTATGTTTTCCATTCTTCAAGGTACGAAGAAGCACATGTTATTCTTGACAGGGGAGAGTGTTACAATGTTATGCAACTGGACGTGTGATAATTCTGCTGCTTTGGTGTTGGTCAACCACAACCCGTGATTGGTACCTTTTTCATCTTTAATCTTAGGGGGTTCCCATCCTTTTATAACAGCATTCCATGCTTGATCATCCATGGATTTGATGAAAGCTATCATCCTTGGTTTCCAATAGTCATAGCTGGAACTATCAAGCAGAGGTGGTTTGTTCAGAAATCCTCCATCCTTGTCCATTGTACCAGAAAGTACCTTCCCTGAATCTCACCCAGAACCAAATAAGGGTGCAAACTCTTGATGCCAATTGAAATTCTGGTACATGTGCAGAATTCAGATGTCCTAGAACATGCCGTTTGACATCTGGTCTGACATGATCACAAAGGGCAAGGTATATTGCAATAATCATGGTACTAAAAAGATAACAGCAAGACACACAAAATTGTTAACCCAGTTCGGTCGAACACACCTACTCTGAGGGCTACCAAGCCAGGGATGAAGTCCACTATCAGTAGTATCAATTCAAAGCTAAACTCTCCGTTTACAAATTCTCACTCAATCCCTACCCAATGACCCTTCTACCTAGATCCTCTCTAGACATGAGAAACCCTTCTCACTCCCAATCATCGCAATGATGTCTAGCAATTGACAATCCGCCACTGCATCGACGGCCCTTCACCTACATTCTGATCAATGTCTGATAATAATAATATCTAGCGAAATGTGATGCCAAACTCCACCGTTTGTTAGCTTCTTCCCTTAACTAAGACCACAACCTGGAGTTGCTTCAAAGCTTCCTCCAAGAACAATACGTACTGCCTCTTACCTACAGGTTTCGAGGAATACGGGTAACCTTCCCACAAGTCGGGAGGTTTACATAGACAGCACCCTAGACTACTACATCTTGAGCCGTCTCTTCCAAGGTTACAAACCCTTCTATTTATAACCTGTATCCAACTGGATTTGGGCCTTCAATCACAGCTTCATAAGCTGTTACAAATCTGAAAAATAATCTCCAAGAAAATAGGTCTTCAATCTAATATTTCCTAACATGTCTCCATATTTAGATAGTCTTCATTTAACTTGATTTCTGATTGAATCTTCTAGACCTTTAAATATGCGCCACATAGAATGCCTAATTTTCTCTTAAAATTCTGCACAATTCAAAACATAACTGAATCTCAGTAATCCAGCTCAGCAGGCGCGATGTCGAATGCTTCCTCATAAGACATCTTCTTCGACATGTTGTTCCAGTTGTTGAATAACTTCAACACAACATGTTCTGGCATTTCAAAAGGACATCTCGTTGTACCTGTTCTTCTTAGCAAGTTTTATACATCCTATTCTCTATTACATTATTGCTACTATTATTTGTTTTACAAAAATTAAGCCAATCCTAAAACAAGAGAACTAACAGTTTCAAATTTTAATTTTATATTAAATGTCATTTTTAATAGTCTCATTTTTCTAAAGAACATAAGTGGGTCCAAAACGTATTTAATGACCCTTAACGGGGCACTGGATAGCAATGCCCTAATAATAATAATAATAATAATAATAATAATAAAGATATTACAACAAGGTTTCTACAAGAACACGTGATGAAAGAATAATGGTAATAACTATTGTTGTTCTCCAAATACCTTTTACCTTTTGCTTCCAACATTTAATAGAAAAATCATTGTCTTGCTTCTTTTTAAATAGATGTTGATAGTGGTCTTTAAGATAAGAAGAAAAAAGGAAAGAAAAAAGTGTGAAAAAAGCCTGTGTTTGAGCTACTTTGAGTTTTAGTGAGTCGGGGCAACATTCGGCCTTCATCCCAAGAGGGGAACACTTTGGAGCCTTATTAATTTCCTATGATGATGTGTATTTAATTGCTTTCATCTTTTCTTCTTTCTTTTCCAAGGACATTTTCCACCAAATGCCCTTCACTGCATGAAACCAAGGTACTGCGGTAGTTGGCTTCCTTCTGTGCTCTAGTGTTTTTCTAATTTATTTATGCCAATTAGATTCGACGTACTCCTTGAACATCAAACTAATATTTTTTTGAAATTTGGAACACACACAAGAGATGAAGTGAGGATGCGAACACAACTTCAAGGGCATTTATCAGGGCAAGTTTCCAATCTGTCGCCATGACCTTCAGAAGCAACTTCACAGATGTGAACAAATCCTTTAGCTTCTATAGTGCCCATGTGAAGTTTGCCTCCCATTCATGTTCCAATTAGCCAAACTAAACAAAAAAAAATCAACTTCATTAACATAACACCAACGATCTTAAGTAGTGAGAGTATACCTGTTTGTTTTGTATATACAACCAAAGATGAGCACCAAATGAAACATGTTCACCAGCTTCGTAGAATCAGGATGTGTCTAGAATGCATTAACAATAACATCTGATTCCTCCGTGTTTTTGGTCCAACACATGTATTTCTCATCATGAATTAGTTTCAAAAGATGTTTCATTTTCGTGAATGGACCTCTAATGGTAGTCTGGTATATAGATCTTGCCTCATATACATGTGTTGTACTCGTCAAGTTATTTGGATCTCTATTTTTCAAAGCGGTAACTATGAACCTCGACGCCATGTTGTACTTTGTTATTTCATTCACAAATTGTCTTTCATCAGATTATAAACGACCCAATATGTCATGGTCCACTAAATCCTTAGCTAACTCATGGTTGTGAATACCACATATAATCATTATGTTTCGACCGTTACCGCTTGGCAGAGATCTCAATATAAATGGATATTTCACTTTTCTACTATAAGTGACTTAAGAGGAATTTTGGTTCTTGTAATTTTCTTCTCTCTCATAACCCATAATCAATTTATCTTTACTCCCCCTTTGCCTATTTGTTATATCATAACGAGCGGTAACAACAATAATATCACGTTGTCTTTCAATAGATTGTGTCCATGATAGCCATTCAGTTTGGGAAGAAAATATTTGTCAATTAAAATATATAATGAATGATTTATGCTAGAGATACCACAACTCGATTAAAATTTTCAAAAGTTCAAATAAAACATGTAAGTAAAACATACAACGTCGGTGATGAAGAACTAAGTAAAATTTGTAGAATAACCATCCACCTTAGACGCACATAAGAACAACATGCTGAATTGAAATACCGAATTTATTAGAGGTGGGTTAAAAAACTGGTATACTGGATTTTCAAAATATTTGGAAAAATTTTGAATTTTCTAAAATTTCTAGGAAATTTGCATTTGTATTGGATGTTTTAAAAAATTTGATAAACAATCATACTCGTATTTTAAAAATCCGCTAAAAATTTATATGGAATTTTTAAATATTTGGTAAAAATACAAATTTTTATCCTGAATCACTAAAAAGTATACCAGATTTTAAAATGGACTACCGAATTTTTTGTTTTTTTACTAGTTCTTTGAGTGTGATTTTTCTTTCAAACATAAATTTGAGATGGGCTAAATCATGACAAGAATATTTTTATCAATATTCAAAAGTGTGGGGGTGTCAGGTTTAATATTTAGGGTGCTGAAAATTCATTAGATATTAAGGAGAAATCCAAGGTGGGACATGTTGAGGCCCAATAAGTAATCAGTTAGACGCTTCTTATCATATATAAAGAGAATTTTGCTGGTCACCTCTAGAGCTATACCTAACACCCCCAACTTTATTTAATACCAAAATATTCCTTTAATTTTTTTCATTAATAAAATAGAAGAAGTTTTTTTCTCACGCACGAATAATCTGATAGCCAATTAAAAAATTTAATGTATATTTTTACAGAAATTTAAATAAAAAATGTTATGGTAAGAGTATTATTAATGGGGTGCAGGTATAAGTAAAAGGTGGCACCATAAATTCACATATATAAAAGTCACCTTGCGTTCTTGTCCTATCACCAATTAAGAGAGTCCGTTGGCTTATCATCTACCTTATTGTTCGATACAACCATACGAATCCAACTAAAAATAATAGTAATATTATCCATGTGCAAACACTCCAATTATAACACTATAATAAAATGATTGAGAATAGTATGAATAAAAAAATTGAACGAACGTAAATTAACTATATAATTGTTGAATTTATGAACAAGATAAAAAGTTGAATTCGGCAGCTCTGAGGACTGAAACTATATATTTGCGTTATGCAATGTTACTGTTTAAAAGATTATATTTTAGTAAAATAAATATTACATTAATAAAAGAACAAGATGGAGATGGGGAGAACAACCTAACACATCAACAACAACAAAAATTAATAAAAATTTAAATTAATTATATCAAGTTTATTCCTTACGAAATTATTATTCACATAAATTGGGATTGGGATGGAGTCTCACCAAATCTCATCTTAAATATAAAAACATGTATTTATTATACATAAATACTCCATTGTCTCTGGCATAAATGTGAATCATCTTGAAAATAAAAGATTTAATGATATAAAGACAATTTTATATTTAAATAGAAACTTCCAATGTTATTATTAGGGTGTTTGTGATTTTTTAAAGGATTTTGAAGGGGGAGATTTTGGAGAATTACATCTATATTTTGAAATGTGTTTAATATTTTTTTAAAAATTTTAAAAATAATATAATTTTATATGCTAATATAATATATTTATTTTTAAACTTTTTAAAAATATAAAACACATTTCAAAATATATATACAATCCTCAAAAAAAAAATCATTCAAAATCCTTCAAAAACTAACTCCTAAACAAACTTGAGTGAATGTATGTTTTTTGTATGACAATTAGAGATTCACATTCAAGCTAAAGTTGATTTCATATTCTCTTATTGAAAATGGATCTAATAGGTGTCCATCGAATCACAGAAAACATACACATATTACAAGTTTAAAATTCTCTCAAAACGCAAAATATGTGTTACATATAATCAACTAAAATTTTGTAAGAGTATTAAATATCTCTAAGTTTACACAAATATAATTTAAATTTGTTATCCAATTGATAATGTATTTCTCGTTATATTAGATTAGAGAGTGTGTTATTAGCATTATTTTTCTCATTAGTAATATAATCAATTAATTGTAATTAATTGCTGATCGGAGAGGATCAGACGGAGATCGTCGCGGCCTTCGTGTAGGGCAAGAGTTGATGCTCGTAGGGGAGGAAAAAGGGGTGGAGGTACCTGCAAGGTACTCCGATGCCAAAGTAAGTGTTTGGTCAAAAAGGGGAAAAACAAGTAAGATATGTCAAGTATATGAAATTTGATACCTGCCCCTCTCAAGCGAGGGGATATTTATAGATGGATTTCTGGCGAGCAAAGCGCCTGATCGACCAATGAGGGATCGCCAGATGGAGGGCAAGGCGCGTAGCCTTTTGACTTGGACTAACCGTTTCCGTGATATCCGGGGAGACAGTTGGTCGCGTGAACTACTCTGCGCGTGAAGGGGACATGCCCAACGACTATATTGTGTCCAACGACTATATTGTGCCCAACGGCTATATTGAGCCTATTGGGCATGTTCGTTAGCTACAATGGATTGGGCCTGATCCTTAAGGGCAGGAAGCCCTGCCCGGTCCGAAATAGGAGCCCCCCAAGTCGTTGCTCTGCTGGAGAGTAATGACTTTTAGACAGCTGTGACTACGACCGTACTGTCGGGGAAGTGGTTGCTCGGGTGGAGTGTTCCGTTCGTGCCCGACCAGGTGTGGTCGTTAGATGATTGCGCTGAACGTCGACCGAGGTTTGTAGCGTGCTCGCAGAGATTGACGTTTTTCGCCGAGCAGCCCTGCACGGATGCGTTCGTTTTGACGAGGAGACTTGCTCGTGGGATCTAAGGACTTGGGTGTATTTTCTACAATAAGCCAAACGAAGAGTTTTTGTGACACGTGGTGAGCATTTAAGGCTTTTGTCAGTCCTAGGGCCGCATAGGCTATGATGGCCTTCACGATTCCCCACGATCAAATGGTTATAAAAGGGTGGGGGAAGGTTTTATTTTCACAATTCTCACAAGTTCTCACTCCTTTCTCTTATTTGCTCTGCAACTAGTCCTTCGCCGGAGTTCCTCTTCGCCACCGTTGATCCTCCTCTTCTCTGTCAACCTCTTCTTCTTCTTGTAAGTTTGTTCTTCCTTTTCTGTATTTTTCTTTTATGAACCTTCAGTTATCTGGGTGTTGTTCATGGACTCTCCGGTGAGTTTATGAATTTTCTGGTTGAACTTCATGTTTTCCGGTTGAACTTCATGTGTTCTTCGATGAACACATGAATCTCTGGAAAATTCATGAAGAACATGAAGAACATGATGAATTTCAGAATTTTTGTAGAAATTGTTAGCGTAGATCCTTATAGAATCTGGTTAAGTGTAGAATTTTGTTTGTAGTCGGGCACTAGGCCTGTTCGGAACTTTGATGTGATTTTGAGGTGAGTATGCGTCCTCGTATGGATATCTGCGAGTTCTGGTCGCGGAGACCTCTCCTGATGATTGCTAGTTAATTTATACGGGCTCGCGGTTGTCCTCGGCTTCATCAACGCCCTTTCACTTGATTAGTGGTGGAAGGGTGGATTTGATCTTGGATGTCGAATTCACTTCTCTTCCTCTGCTTTTCAGGTGAAAATGGCAGAACCCCAGGATGATGTTGTGCCCGACACGCAAGATACACAAGAGGGGCCCAGTGTGCCCGCTGATTATTCAAATATCAAGGTCGCAGGAGGGGACCTTGACTGGCTCGCTGTAGCACCCCAAAATTTGCCCTCCTTACTTTAGTACTAACTGGCTTATGTTTCATTTCATTTTTTGCATTATCATGCATGCATATCATTTGGCTCTGTGGTTATGGGATCAAGGTTCTCTGTTCAAGCATCGTCAAGTTGCAACAGACGTTTATTTCGTCACTCGACATATGCGTAAAGTATTTCTCCGGGTTACGTAATCAACGGGTCAGCAAAGCTCTTATCAAACATAATTTTTCATGTCAAGAATCTCAGAGAAAGTCGAAGTTTTCAGCCGATTCAGAACAGTTTGAGCAGAAAATCAGCTTGTTGTGCAAATTTGCAAAATTCATAACTCTTGCTCTGTAACTCGTTTTGGCTGGATATTCAACAGTTAGAACCGTCTTTGTATTCTCTACAACTTTTATGTTCGGCTCGGAAGTCAATTCATCAAGGAAAGTGGTGGGAATTATTTGTTTCTGGAATTTCGGTTTCGCTGGATAATTGCGTCAGTGGTATTCAAAAGGGCTTAACTTCTGATTGGATCATCATTTCTGAGCTATTCCTATGCCAAAAAGTTCCATATTGAAATTATCTGCAACTTTTGTGTTTAGACCGAGGGTTGATTCTTTGAGGAAGATCTCCGAACGCGCGAGTTTTCAGAGTCGATACAGTGCAAAAAACAGTGAAAAATAGTGCTGAACCGGTGTATTTCGGACACTAAAAAATTCATAACTCTCAGCTCGTTTATCGGATTGATGCCGTTTCGGTGCCTAAAATTCCGTTTAGATGTTATCTTCGTGTCGTGAATTCAGTTTGGGTCAGGTCTGAGCGGAAGGACCCCGAAAATGTGAATTACCAGTGGGGTTCTTTGATGTAGTGCACTGTCTGTCAGATTTTGTAAAATTCATAACTCGGTCAATTTTCATCGGATTGCGTCCGTTCTTGAAGCGTTGGTTCACAAATTTTATCATCTTCAAGTTCCAAGACAAGCTCGAGTTCGAACGATGCTCCGAAGATCATCGTTTTGGTTTATTTCGCAAAACGGAAGTGCTGAACCGAAGAAAAAGGCTGAAAGTTGTTTCACGGGAAAATTCATATCTCACTCGTTTTTGGTCCGATCGCGCTCATCTTTTGACACGAGGTCACTGACTCATATATCTACAACTTTGCTGACAAAGTCGAGTCGAGATTATGCTCCAAAGAGGTTGACCTCGTCGCGTTTTCGAGTAGCGGACACCAAATAAGCTGAAAAAAATGACTTATTCAGTGACGTCTTGCAGCTTAAGCGTATCGAACTCATTCGATTTTGATCGAATAATGTCTGTTCTTTTTGCGTTGCGTCTGTGACTCAGACGCGGACAATTTCTTAAGAGGCTCAAAGTCGAAATTTTGTACCGGGCAAGGTGTTATTTTTGCTTAAGCTGACGACAAGCTGGAATTTTACCGTTTCACTTTGTTTTTCATCACACTATATATTCAAAATTCTCTCATTTTCACAAACCCTGATTCATAATTCACAAACACTCAAAAATCAAACCTAAATTTCCCTCAAGGATCAAACAACAAGGTTTTCATATTCTCTCAAGAACATTCATCAAGTTCACCAATCTTCGAGGACATTCGAAGGCAAATTTCCAAATATCTCAAGATCTCTTCCGATCCGATCTCCCTTGGCCAGACCACCGCCACGATTTCCGGCCACCCTCCTCAACCGCGAGCGCCGCCGCAGATTCCTTCCTCCGTCGCGTGAGTTTTCGAGCGTCTTCTCCGTCCGCTTCCGACGTTTCTCTTCGGATTCCATCAATTCTTCCTCAGATTCACTTTCTGGTAATAATTCTTCACTTTAATTCTTGAATAATTGTTGAATTGGGTGAATTAAGATTTAATTGATAGTTGATTGTGAATTGAGATTATATCGTTGAACTTAATTTTCTTGTGATAAAATTGTGAATCAAACTTTGGATTAAGCTTTGCATTGGTGAATTAATTTGTGAATTGATTATTGAATTGGTGAAATATGATTAAATCCGGAATTGGATAGTTATTTCGTGAATTGTTTGTGATTCTTGAATCGAATTATAGTTTCGATATTAATGGTTGTGATGTTGTTCACTTTCCAAGAGTTGGATTTTGACTCCGGATAAGTAGTTGTCAAATGATGTTTAGTTTCGAAACTTGAGAATAGTGCTACCGGTGTGGTTTTGTTGATTTAATGTAAGTGTCGATGTTTGTGTTCATTTATTAATTCTTGTGCAATTCATGAGTTAATATAATTTCTATTCGATTCAAAGCATGAATTATTTCATTTTTGCAAACGAAGAGCTTGAATCGAATGAAATTATGTCAATTCTTGAATTTGGTTTTAATACTTGATGCTAGCTCATTTTGGTCATAACTTCCTAACCGTAGCGTGTTTTTGCGAATGTGAATAATGTAACTTGACTTTGTTGATGATTCCGGAGCTGTTGGTGGACTTTTTAGTCGATTTCGGACAACTTTTTTTTACCGTTTCGCTACTGCCAGCCGACGAAATTGGCCTAAAAGTCCCACTTTCGAGCGGAATTAATTCAAACCGAGTTCGTTTTTGAGTCCGTTGGCACGTTTGCGGTCAACCATGCGATTTTCGTTCAATTCAGAGTCGATGATTTTTGACGCATTTTTTCCGATTTGACGTTTTTAAGCTCTGTTTCGTGCGAACTTTGCATGTTGACTTGTATTCGATGTGCACTTGTGCTTACTTGCTCATACATTATTATTGTGATTGGTTTCGCTCTTTTCCGGATCGACTTTGCGTGCATTTTATGATGTTGTGGCGGTGCTGTCCCGTTTTGAGACTTTGTGTTCCGATGCATGCTCATTACTCGTATGCTTATCATTGTGCTTGATTTTGAGTTATGATGCATGGGTGCAACTTCCAGTTGCATCTCCTTGTGGTTTCTAACATGTTTGTTGAGATTGTGCAAGGTTCCCGCTAAGATTCCGGTGATGGTTATTCGTTCGGTATTCCACTTTATTTGTGGGATACTACTTTGCTTCCGATGCAATGGCTTTTATCTCATGCTATGAGATGCATTATGTAGTGCATGCATGGTTGTCTGGCTTGTGTTTTCATGCAGGTTTCCTATGTGGCCGTGTCCGATACACACACCACGTGTCGGTTGTGATTTATTTTCACACCGACCATGCTTTGACGCTTATGTCGGATACACGGTTTCTAATTTGCTTTGTTTGTCGATGCTAGCTTGCTCGAAGTATTCCGGGTTTCTTACTTTGTTTGCTTTTGCTTCGGATTGTTATCCGTTTGGTATAGTTTCTTTTCCCTTTTATCTCAATCCGCACTTTACTGCTTTTGATGCCATGATAAGTAGGATTGTATGGAAAGTCCTCAAGTGAGGCCATGATTGTGCTTGTTTAATATTGTGCCTAAAGACCTCCAAGGAGGCATCCCATTTCCCATTTCCCATTGTAAGACCTCCAAGGAGGCAATTGACGGAAGATAGGGTTCGCAATCGACCCCCGTTATTCTAGTTGAGTCGTTCTTAGCTCTCATTACATGATTGAAGCTTTGAACATAGCTTACTCTTGTTATCGAGTCCGTCAAGTGGAAGAAGGGTTTCGCAATCAAACCCCCACGCCTTGTCTTTAGCTCGCATTGACCGATGCTGATGCTTATGTGATCTTATTCACATCCCCTTACTCTGCTCTCCATGGTTCTCGATACCATTGGGTGAGTACCCATATTTCCCATAGCTAGCTTGTTTGCCTCGGTTGATATGACCCCTTGGCTAAAGCTCCCCCCTTTTTACCTTGATTGTGTGACATTGTTGTTGACTAACACTGTTTATTCTTTCGTTTGTTTTTAGTTTGTTTTGTGATTGATTCATCCTATGTTTACTTGTGTTTGTTCACATGATCCCCTTAGGATTCCTAGCTCCACTTAATTTCTGATTAAGCCGGAGGTAGGAGATACATTAGGCTTTCAATCCTTTGCATGCTAACATTAGGTAGTCTTCCCTTCTAAACCTCACTAACCGTAGGTCATCCATGCATGATAACGTTAGGACTCTTAGTTTCCCTTTAGAGTTTCCTTTGTGTCTTCTCTCTTCTCATCTCAAAATTTCTTTAAAACACTTAATAAGGATAAGGTGTATTGCGCACGAGCCTGAAGTATGGGGAATGAGAAATGAGGGGCTTCCCCTCATCTTTCTAGAGTGCTTAGCGAGCGTCCTGTCTTGGGACGATGCGTTAAGTATTCACCCCTGTGCCCTAGACTTTGGTGCAATGCAACTTAGGAACTAACTTAAGCCACTTCTGTCCTAAAAAACACAAACCAACTTCAAACTTTTTTTGTCCTTCGGGACCTTCAACTTAAAGGCTATTTTCAAAAAGGGCACGTTACGTTCCGTCTGAGTCGCAAACAGGCATCAACCCTAACTGTCGGACGCGAACTTAACGTCGCTCATAAAAAACACAAAAAGAACTTGGTCCGAACTACGTTGACTCTGAATTCCCCATTGCACAAGGGGGGTACGTAGGCCTAGGACGTCGACGTCCTACCGAGTCTGTCTTAGTCTTTCCCTCCCGTCTTAGTACAACCCTAGATGATAGTATAACTCACCCTTAGAATAGACAACAAGCGTGGATCCCATCGAGTACGATGGACGCGTGGGGTGCTAGCACCTTCCCCTCGCGTAACCGACTCCCGAACCCAGGCTATGGTTGCGATGACCATTCCTTTCCCTCTTCCTAAGGTTTATGCGGTGTTCCCTTTCCCTCTCTTGGGATAAATTTACACGGCTGGCGACTCTGTTTTTCCGCGCCACTCTCGCGTTTGTACCTGGATGAAAATCCCGGGAGCGACAGCTGGCGACTCTGCTGGGGACTCTGGTTGACCTATGCTGGTCCATCCCTAAGCGAGTCAGTCCTAACGCTTGCTTGTCTTTGTTCTCTTTGGGTGGTTGGTTTTGATTTGCTTTAAGTGTTGTATTTTGTTTTTATTTTTACCGCATTTTCTGCGTTTCATTTTTTATTACTGTCATGTTGTTGTGCTGTGCTGGCTCTTTTGTTTTGCAGGTTGGGTGGGTCTGAGAGATAAGCCCAATACCAAGGCTTGAGTATACCCTAGGACTAGTGTGGAAAGTAGTGGGACCTACGTGCCCGCTTGGTGCGTTTGTGTGTTCACGAAATTCATAACCAGACGAGGCTATCTTGGGACGCATTCTAACGTGTGTGTCTTGCGCATGTTGGGGTGTTGATCTAGAGAGTTGTCGACTCTGGTGACCGATCATTGAGGACCTTAGTGGAAACATCCCTCTCTAGTGGTGACAGTGGCAGACCACATCTTGTGGCAAACCCATTCGTACCCGAGGGCCCGCTTTGGAACTCGCATAGGATGACCCCTACGTTTTGAAGAGAATTAGTGGAGGCACTCCTCGATTGACTTTAGTACTATACCCAGAAGGATGAATGTACTATTGTTGCTCGACCCCAGTGCCAAAGCTGAGGACCTTCCACCTTGGAGAATCGGTTGAGGCCTCCTCGATTGATGATGATGCCAAACCAGAAATGGTGAACGTATCATCATTTCTCGACCTGAGAGCCTGGGATACTGAACATCCTAGTACCTACATGTGAGAGGGGATGGGTGTTTGCAGGTTTGCAGGTAACCGAGACCTTCAACCTACCCTTATTATGGATTTCACATCAATGTCTGATTATTTGGGGTATCTCAGTGGTTCAGAGTTCTGGTTTTCTGGTTTCTCGTTCAGCTAACAGCACAGCACATCCAGCAGTGTGCCTTGATCCCATGTGTGCATTTGCATCATCATTTTGCATCCCAACATGTTTATTCATTCGTAGGGTTGCATCCTAACTTTGATTCTGGTTCTTGAAATTAAGCTGGAATCAAGGGGTGGATCGCCTTGCGAATCCTTAAACATGTTCATTTGCATTCGCATATCCATAATCATTTTGCATGACAGGTGTTTATCTTCAGAGTTCTTATATTATTCTAATCTCAGAATTGCGATCATCACATTCACCGGTATTCTACCAGACAGAATCAAAGGAGACTTATGGATCAGCTACAGAATAAGATCATTGAGATGCGGACTCGCATGAATTAATTCATGGAACTAATGTAAGGGGTTGCTCAAGGCCAAGAGCAGTTGAGGACTCTCGTTCAGCCACTGATTGCAAGAAATGAGGAAAACGGTAATAATGATCAGAATGGCCTTACGGGCGGGGGTATTCCTGTTTCTGGTGTTGTGATTCCTCCGGGCGGAGGAGAAAGTGTTGTGATTCCTAAGGCTGGGGGAGGAGGTAATGGTGCTGGCGCAAATCATGGCCGTCAATATGATGATGTTCAAGATGATGCATTTTCTCTGCCAGATGGGGATGCTGGCCCCCAGGCTGACAATGATCAGATGATCAGGTTGATTGAGGAACAACTAAAGGGTGTTATGAATCAGGATTCTGTGGGAATGGATTTAGAGGATTTGGGGCTGGTTCCAGGCGTTGTGATCCCGCACAAGTTTCAGACTCCCACTTTCGAGAAATATAATGGTATGTCTTGTCCAAGGACCCATGTCAGAGCATACGCAAGTAAAATGCCTGCGCATGCGAAGAATGAAAAATTGATGATGCATTGCTTCCAGGATAGCCTATTTGGGGCATCCCTGGAGTGGTATATGCAACTAGAAAGGAAAGATGTGCGTAGTTGCAGAGATCTAGCAGGGGCATTCATTAGACACTATCAATATAACACTGACATGGCTCCTAACAGAACACAGCTGCAGAACTTATCACAAAAGGACAATGAGAGTTTCAAGGAGTACGCCCAGAGATAGCGTGAATTGGCAGCAAGGGTCCAGCCTCCCATGCTGGAACGTGAAATGATAGGTATGGCCACCTTGCAGGGTCATTACTATGAAAAGTTGGTACCGTGTATGACTGGAAAGTTTGCTGATCTCATCTTAGTAGGAGAAATGGTCGAAAGCGGTATCAAAATGGGAAAGATTCAAGTTACTCCTGGTTATTCCGAAAATACGAAGAAATGTTACAGAGGAGAAGAATGAGAGACGAATGTCGTTCAGTACCAGCAACCTTATGCTCCTCAACAACAGAAGTATCGGCGTGAGAATCAGCATAGGCCTCGCAATAACTTGGAAAGAAAGAATGCTCCTCTTCATCCAGTTCCCATGTCGTACAGTCAACTCTTGCCACACCTGGTTCAAAATTCATTGGTGGAGCCCAAGACTTTGAAGCCTGTTCCAGAACCATACCCTCTGGGGTACAATCCCCATGTGCAATGCGGATATCATGGAGGATCTATGGGACACTCAACCGAAGATTGCAAAGCCTTCCAAGCTAAAGTGCAGCAATTGATTTACAAAGGGTACATATCATTTCCAGAAAGAGACTTGGTTGTGCATGTCGACCTCTCATCTGCTTGAAGACTTCAAAGGACATCATCAGAAGAAACCAGTCCAGACGGAGTCAAGTCTCCTCAATGGCAATCATCAGCTTCCTTTACTGCATTTTCATATGTAGCTTTCATTTGTTTGTTCAAACAGTGTTTGCATGTAAAAACGTGTTTGTGTTTTGAATGCTGATTTTAATACAATAAATGTGTTGTTCCTGAAGTATGTTACTTTTATGCACTCATATCATGTTTATATGCATTGCAATACCAACTTTCTTGCTTAAACTCTTTGAGGGAGGATGACGAAGTAAGAACGCAAACTTCTGATGGTATGCTTTTTGATAAAACCCTGTTAAAGATGTACAGGCATTGTTTCAAATCCCCAAACACTGGAGATATAAGGGAGATAGACCCTCGTTAACCCCTTTGAGCCTTGAAGTAGGAGTTTCTTTCGCTTGAAAAAACCCTCATACTTAACCCAGGGGCAGGGTAGGCGTCAGTTAGTTTGACCGAGCATTCAAATTTCAAAAGAAGTGTGCATCTGAGGATCCATTACCTTCTATTCCACCATCAAGAGGTCAAGAGATGTGAAACCACAATGGCTATCCATCAATGATTATGGAGTGAGACAGTCACAACCCTTTCAAGCAAGTAAGACAACCGGTGTCACACACTTTGTTCAAAAAAGAGAAAAAGAAGAAAGCCCGCTAAGTCGAAACTTGAAAACAAGCGACTTAGGCAAAAGTTAGGGCATCCGGCTGGACTTCAAAATCGAAAAACTCAGAAGAGGCAGTCCAGGAAAAAATTAGGGATCAAGAAAGCAAAAGAATGAGAAGCGAAAAGCTAAAAGGATTACAAGAACAAATTCATGTGGCACCGGACACAAAAGATAAAAAGGGGTGACTGTTACTCCAAAACCTCCTTAGGTGTCAAACCATCAGTTGCACGGGTTCCTCAAAGATCATGAACTGTTTGAGAGGCGAGCGTTTGCGTCAAATTAGCTGAACATAGGACTAGAGAACATCACGAAGAGTGGGTGGGCACCAATAAATTTTGAGCCATAAATCCTTTTTTCTGAAACCGTGAACCAGACCACGTTACAACCTTTAAAAGTCCTAATTGAAACAGGGTTTATTCCAAAAGCGTACTTCAACAGGATAACGTTCCTGACTCCTATGAGTTGTGCTAATAAGATTTTTGTTGGTATTGCATGTGCGTATTGTTTTCCATTCAAAAATAAATGTCGCATCCCGGCTAGTGTTCGTTCATAAGGCTTGGCGACACATTTTCAATAAAACTTCGGGTTAACACGAGTGTTGCATTAGAATTGTCATTCTCATAATATACATTTTCTGCTTGCATGTGTTTGACATCAAAGAAGCTTACATGATGAACATCAGTTGAGAAGCTCGATCACGCCAAGTGGAGATGGTGAAAACTCTGAAGGACAGTCATGTCAAGGGGTATGTGGCCAAGAGACTGTGCGCAGCCCGGAGGTTCCCGATAAATGGTGATAAGATGCAGCCAATCTGGAGCAGTCACGTTGAAAACTCTCCCTAAAACAGCCGAACAGGGGCAATCATGTCAATTTGACAAATCTCTGTAAGATCAGTCAGGGGCAAAGTTTCTTCAAGACTTGGGGTAGGCCACCTCTGGAGCGTAAGAAGTTGTCTACTCCTGAAGACGGTTAATTGAAAACACCTCTTTAAAGTTCAGAATACTGGGGCAGGGTATTTTCAAGCCACTACGAGTCCTCTCGAGGCAAATTCCTTCAAAGATCACGCAGTCCGGGGCAATTAAGTCGAGATCCGATAAATCTCTCTAAGAGTTTGAAGACCCTGGGGCGGTGTGAATGCCCGATCTTCTATAAAATCCTCTTGAGATGATTTCTTCCTTTAGACCTGGTGGTCTGGGGCAAATAGAGAGTTCAAAGGGCCGATTATGAACATAGAGACGATTCAGTTTACCATATGTCTGCAGGGTAACAAATTTGTTTTCCCCAGTAGAGCTACTCCCCTCAATATTGAAACTTCATTCTCCTCAGCAGGTTGTTGTTTCTCCAGCAAGGGACTTACAGAACATCTTCTTGGGACAAATGAGTTATCTTCCCCACAGATTCTGAACACTTATTTTCCTCAGCCAGTCAGGAAATGTTTTTCTCAGCAGCAACGGTGCGAGCTGATCCTCAACAGATGAGTAAGCTTGATGTTATCCGCTAGCAGGGTGGATGTCAGCATCCACAGGTCCCCTAAGCAGAGTTTGGTGGTAATCCTCGCAGCAGTTTGTTCAACGGTGGTTGACATCCCCAGCAGGTTTTAAATCCAAGTGACATTTGGCATTCTTCTGATTCAGGCTGTGGCCTCCTTTTTCAAAGAGTTATGTATAATCCCTAGTAGAGAGGATGTTCTTTAGGGATTTCATCCCCCAGCAGAAGTAATTGATCCGAAGAGTCGATCAGTATGACCTTTCTCAGCAGAGTTCCTGGATTCAGAGGACAATTTATTTTTGTCATCCCCAGCTGAATTGGACTTTTCTCTCCGGCATTTATTTTGCTGGAGGGACCCTTTTTGCATGTCATAAGCATTTGCATTGCATCCTCAAACGCGTAGCATTTCCACTTCGTGTGGAGCATTACGGCAAAATTCAAACATTAGCATTCGAAGCATAAGCCAGGTTTGATACTTTCTTCGCTATTTCTCTTTCTCAGCAGAGATGGCGTAACTCAGGAGATTTTTCGGAGGGGTGCGTTCCTCATACTTGTGCTCCCCGGCAGAGTCTTTTATTTAGACTTCTCCTTTCCCCAGCGGAGTCATCTTGCCTATGGATTATGAGTTGGTTGGGAGTTTGCCTTTGTTGGCCCTGCTCTTTTGGGAAATCCATGTTCTCGCTTGGTAGTCAGTTCTCACTTGACATATCCTTGCTCGCCAG
This sequence comes from Lathyrus tuberosus, assembly GCA_022829125.1. NCBI lineage: Eukaryota > Viridiplantae > Streptophyta > Magnoliopsida > Fabales > Fabaceae > Lathyrus > Lathyrus tuberosus. Next base: position 21,487,619 of record JALAZF010000033.1, on the reverse strand, counting down.
TTGCTCTTTCTCAGCAGGGGTGGTATAAGCCAGAAGCTTTATTTCACGTTATCCCCGGCGAAGTCCACATTATGTTGGTTATCCTTTGCGGGTACAATTGAGGTTGTATTCGTTTTGTGGGTGCGATTGAGGTCGTGTTCATATTTTCTTTGTGGGTAGAGTGATTGAGGTCAGTCTTCCTTTGCGGGTACAATTGAGGTTGTGTTTGTTTTGTGGGTGCGATTGAGGTCGTGTTCATATTTTCTTTGTGGGTAGAGTGATTGAGGTCAGTCTTCCTTTGCGGGTGCAATTGAGGTTGTGTTCGTTTTGTGGGTGCGATTGAGGTCGTGTTCATATTTTCTTTGTGGGTAGAGTGATTGGGGTCAGTCTTCCTTTGCGGGTGCAATTGAGGTTGTGTTCGTTTTGTGGGTGCGATTGAGGTCGTGTTCATATTTTCTTTGTGGGTAGAGTGATTGAGGTCCGTCTTCCTTTGCGGGTGCAATTAAGGTTGTGTTCGTTTGGTGGGTGCGATTGAGGTCGTATTCGTATTTTCTTTGTGGGTGGAGTGATTGAGGTCAATCTTCCTTTGCGGGTGCAATTGAGGTTGTGTTCGTTTGGTGGGTGCGATTGAGGTCGTATTCGTATTTTCTTTGTGGGTCGAGTGATTGAGGTCAATCTTCCTTTGCGGGTGCAATTGAGGTTGTGTTCGTTTGGTGGGTGCGATTGAGGTCGTATTCGTATTTTCTTTGTGGGTGGAGTGATTGAGGTCAATCTTCCTTTGCGGGTGCAATTGAGGTTGTGTTCGTGTGGTGGGTGCGATTGAGGTCGTATTCGTATTTTCGTTTGGTGGGTGTGATTGAGGTCAGTTTTCTTTTGTGGGTACAATTGGGGTTGTATTCGTTTTAGGTGCGATCGAGGTCGTATTCGTATTCGTTTTGTGGGTATGATTGAGATCATATTCCTTATTTTTCAGCACGCTCCGTCTCGTTATTCTCATCATTAGCAAATTTCTGGAGCTCTTTCAGTATTCAATCCCCGTGTATCCTGGAATGTCTGAGAGCCGTTGCTATCATACCCTCAGGACCAAGTTGATTGAATAGGGGCAGCTGTAGCACCCCAAAATTTTCCCTCCTTACTTTAGTACTAACTGGCTTATGTTTCATTTCAGTTTTTGCATTATCATGCATGCATATCATTTGGCTCTGTGGTTATGGGATCAAGGTTCTCTGTTCAAGCATCGTCAAGTTGCAACAGACGTTTATTTCGTCACTCGACATATGCGTAAAGTATTTCTCCGGGTTACGTAATCAACGGGTCAGCAAAGCTCTTATCAAACATAATTTTTCATGTCAAGAATCTCAGAGAAAGTCGAAGTTTTCAGCCGATTCAGAACAGTTTGAGCAGAAAATCAGCTTGTTGTGCAAATTTGCAAAATTCATAACTCTTGCTCTGTAACTCGTTTTGGCTGGATATTCAACAGTTAGAACCGTCTTTGTATTCTCTACAACTTTTATGTTCGGCTCGGAAGTCAATTCATCAAGGAAAGTGGTGGGAATTATTTGTTTCTGGAATTTCGGTTTCGCTGGATAATTGCGTCAGTGGTATTCAAAAGGGCTTAACTTCTGATTGGATCATCATTTCTGAGCTATTCCTATGCCAAAAAGTTCCATATTGAAATTATCTGCAACTTTTGTGTTTAGACCGAGGGTTGATTCTTTGAGGAAGATCTCCGAACGCGCGAGTTTTCAGAGTCGATACAGTGCAAAAAACAGTGAAAAATAGTGCTGAACCGGTGTATTTCGGACACTAAAAAATTCATAACTCTCAGCTCGTTTATCGGATTGATGCCGTTTCGGTGCCTAAAATTCCTTTTAGATGTTATCTTCGTGCCGTAAATTCAGTTTGGGTCAGGTCTGAGCGGAAGGACCCCGAAAATGTGAATTACCAGTGGGGTTCTTTGATGCAGTGCACTGTCTGTCAGATTTTGTAAAATTCATAATTCGGCCAATTTTCATCGGATTGCGTCCATTCTTGAAGCGTTGGTTCAAAAATTTTATCATCTTCAAGTTCCAAGACAAGCTCGAGTTCGAACGATGCTCCGAAGATCATCGTTTTGGTTTATTTCGCAAAACGGAAGTGCTGAACCGAAGAAAAAGGCTGAAAGTTGTTTCACGGGAAAATTCATATCTCACTCGTTTTTGGTCCGATCGCGCTCATCTTTTGACACGAGGTCACTGACTCATAGATCTACAACTTTGCTGACAAAGTCGAGTCGAGATTATGCTCCAAAGAGGTTGACCTCGTCGCGTTTTCGAGTAGCGGACACCAAATAAGCTGAAAAAAATGACTTATTCAATGACGTCTTGCAGCTTAAGCGTATCGAACTCATTCGATTTTGATCGAATAACGTCTGTTCTTTTTGCGTTGCGTCTGTGACTCAGACGCGGACAATTTCTTAAGAGGCTCAGAGTCGAAATTTTGTACCGGGCAAGGTGTTATTTTTGCTTAAGCTGACGACAAGCTGGAATTTTACCGTTTCACTTTGTTTTTCATCACACTATATATTCAAAATTCTCTCATTTTCACAAACCCTGATTCATAATTCACAAACACTCAAAAATCAAACCTAAATTTCCCTCAAGGATCAAACAACAAGGTTTTCATATTCTCTCAAGAACATTCATCAAGTTCACCAATCTTCAAGGACATTCGAAGGCAAATTTCCAAATATCTCAAGATCTCTTCCGATCCGATCTCCCTTGGCCAGACCACCGCCACGATTTCCGGCCACCCTCCTCAACCGCGAGCGCCGCCGCAGATTCCTTCCTCCGTCGCGTGAGTTTTCGAGCGTCTTCTCCGTCCGCTTCCGACGTTTCTCTTCGGATTCCATCAATTCTTCCTCAGATTCACTTTCTGGTAATAATTCTTCACTTTAATTCTTGAATAATTGTTGAATTGGGTGAATTAAGATTTAATTGATAGTTGATTGTGAATTGAGATTATATTGTTGAACTTAATTTTCTTGTGATAAAATTGTGAATCAAACTTTGGATTAAGCTTTGCATTGGTGAATTAATTTGTGAATTGATTATTGAATTGGTGAAATATGATTAAATCCGGAATTGGATAGTTATTTCGTGAATTGTTTGTGATTCTTGAATCGAATTATAGTTTCGATATTAATGGTTGTGATGTTGTTCACTTTCCAAGAGTTGGATTTTGACTCCGGATAATTAGTTGTCAAATGATGTTTAGTTTCGAAACTTGAGAATAGTGCTACCGGTGTGGTTTTGTTGATTTAATGTAAGTGTCGATGTTTGTGTTCATTTACTAATTCTTGTGCAATTCATGAGTTAATATAATTTCTATTCGATTCAAAGCATGAATTATTTCATTTTTGCAAACGAAGAGCTTGAATCGAATGAAATTATGTCAATTCTTGAATTTGGTTTTAATACTTGATGCTAGCTCATTTTGGTCATAACTTCCTAACCGTAGCGTGTTTTTGCGAATGTGAATAATGTAACTTGACTTTGTTGATGATTCCGGAGCTGTTGGTGGACTTTTTAGTCGATTTCGGACAACTTTTTTTTACCGTTTCGCTACTGCCAGCCGACGAAATTGGCCTAAAAGTCCCACTTTCGAGCGGAATTAATTCAAACCGAGTTCGTTTTTGAGTCCGTTGGCACGTTTGCGGTCAACCATGCGATTTTCGTTCAATTCCGAGTCGATGATTTTTGACGCATTTTTTCCGATTTGACGTTTTTAAGCTCTGTTTCGTGCGAACTTTGCATGTTGACTTGTATTCGATGTGCACTTGTGCTTACTTGCTCATACATTATTATTGTGATTGGTTTCGCTCTTTTCCGGATCGACTTTGCGTGCATTTTATGATGTTGTGGCGGTGCTGTCCTGTTTTGAGACTTTGTGTTCCGATGCATGCTCATTACTCGTATGCTTATCATTGTGCTTGATTTTGAGTTATGATGCATGGGTGCAACTTCCGGTTGCATCTCCTTGTGGTTTCTAACATGTTTGTTGAGATTGTGCAAGGTTCCCGCTAAGATTCCGGCGATGGTTATTCGTTCGGTATTCCACTTTATTTGTGGGATACTACTTTGCTTCCGATGCAATGGCTTTTATCTCATGCTATGAGATGCATTATGTAGTGCATGCATGGTTGTCTGGCTTGTGTTTTCATGCAGGTTTCCTATGTGGTCGTGTCCGATACACACACCACGTGTCGGTTGTGATTTATTTTCACACCGACCATGCTTTGACGCTTATGTCGGATACACGATTTCTAATTTGCTTTGTTTGTCGATGCTAGCTTGCTCGAAGTATTCCGGGTTTCTTACTTTGTTTGCTTTTGCTTCGGATTGTTATCCGTTTGGTATAGTTTCTTTTCCCTTTTATCTCACTCCGCACTTTACTGCTTTTGATGCCATGATAAGTAGGATTGTATGGAAAGTCCTCAAGTGAGGCCATGATTGTGCTTGTTTAATATTGTGCCTAAAGACCTCCAAGGAGGCATCCCATTTCCCATTTCCCATTGTAAGACCTCCAAGGAGGCAATTGACGGAAGATAGGGTTCGCAATCGACCCCCGTTATTCTAGTTGAGTCGTTCTTAGCTCTCATTACATGATTGAAGCTTTGAACATAGCTTACTCTTGTTATCGAGTCCGTCAAGTGGAAGAAGGGTTTCGCAATAAAACCCCCACGCCTTGTCTTTAGCTCGCATTGACCGATGCTGATGCTTATGTGATCTTATTCACATCCCCCTTACTCTGCTCTCCATGGTTCTCGATACCATTGGGTGAGTACCCATATTTCCCATAGCTAGCTTGTTTGCCTCGATTGATATGACCCCTTGGCTAAAGCTCCCCCCTTTTTACCTTGATTGTGTGACATTGTTGTTGACTAACACTGTTTATTCTTTCATTTGTTTTTAGTTTGTTTTGTGATTGATTCATCCTATGTTTACTTGTGTTTGTTCACATGATCCCCTTAGGATTCCTAGCTCCACTTAATTTCTGATTAAGCCGGAGGTAAGAGATACATTAGGCTTTCAATCCTTTGCATGCTAACATTAGGTAGTCTTCCCTTCTAAACCTCACTAACCGTAGGTCATCCATGCATGATAACGTTAGGACTCTTAGTTTCCCTTTAGAGTTTCCTTTGTGTCTTCTCTCTTCTCATCTCAAAATTTCTTTAAAACACTTAATAAGGATAAGGTGTATTGCGCACGAGCCTGAAGTATGGGGAATGAGAAATGAGGGGCTTCCCCTCATCTTTCTAGAGTGCTTAGCGAGCGTCCTGTCTTGGGACGATGCGTTAAGTATTCGCCCCTGTGCCCTAGACTTTGGTGCAATGCAACTTAGGAACTAACTTAAGCCACTTCTGTCCTAAAAAACACAAACCAACTTCAAACTTTTTTTGTCCTTCGGGACCTTCAACTTAAAGGCTATTTTCAAAAAGGGCACGTTACTTTCCGTCTGAGTCGCAAACAAGCATCAACCCTAACTGTCAGACGCGAACTTAACGTCGCTCATAAAAAACACAAAAAGAACTTGGTCCGAACTACGTTGACTCTAAATTCCCCATTGCACAAGGGGGTACGTAGGCCTAGGACGTCGACGTCCTACCGAGTCTGTCTTTGTCTTTCCCTCCCGTCTTAGTACAGCCCTAGATGATAGTATAACTCACCCTTAGAATAGACAACAAGCGTAGATCCCATCGAGTACGATGGACGCGTGGGGTGCTAGCACCTTCCCCTCGCGTAACCGACTCCCGAACCCAGGCTATGGTTGCGATGACCATTCCTTTCCTTCTTCCTAAGGTTTATGCGGTGTTCCCTTTCCCTCTCTTGGGATAAATTTACACGGCTGGCGACTCCGTTTTTCCGCGCCACTCTCGCGTTTGTACCTGGATGAAAATCCCGGGAGCGACACTCGCACATGAGCCTCTATCGTTTCGATCAACTTTCTCCGCAGAGGAGATACGAGAATTTGACTTATTGGAGAGACGTGTAGATGACGCTCCTCGGACGTGGAAAGCATTTTGCCCCGGGGAGTATGATAGAATTTGCTCCTCGTACCCAGGATTGCGTTTTCCTATGTACGAGTTCGCTTTTACGGAGGCCAAGATGCGTCTCCCTTTTACCGACTTTCAAGTTTCCCTGTTCACCCATCTGGCCTTGTGTCCGTCTCAGCTTCACCCCAATGCCTTGGCTTTCATCTGGGCATTTGAGCTAGTGTGCCGTTACCTTAATGTCGGCGCGACCACGGATCTTTTCTTCTGCCTTTTCCAAATCCAAAGGAGCACAGCGGGGACGAAACAAAGTTGGGTTTCGTTTAAACAACAAAGTAGCCTGTTCTGGCCGTATTCTGATTCAATTCGCAACTTCAAAGATAGGTTTTTGATCGTGAAGCCTATTACCGAGGAGGCAAAGAGGACTATTTCGACCATTGAGAAGGTGGTAGTGAATGGTCGGGAGAGGGATGGTGTCGTCTCCATATTTCCTTTGGAATGGGTCTATACCCACTTTAAGCACAGAACGGATCAGTTCCTGGTGAAGCACGAGCAGGTTTGCCCGGCGGACAAGGAGTCGTACATGATCCTCCATGCTTACGTGGAGAGTTTTTCCCCGGCCTTCGTGGTTTATCGGGACGGGAAAGAGCTGGTCGGGGATGATGGGGAGCCCGTCCGAGCAGTTAGATATATTAATATCAAGGCTCTCCTCGAGTGTGATAATGACGATGATGCGATGACCTTGCTTGGTATGCTCCACTGTTTGATTTTATTTTTTTGAATTCTTGGTCCTGACTTGTTATGTGTGTTCGCAGGTATGATGGTCGACATGCGGAAGCATTTGATGAGGTCCCAGGCGGCGAAGGTTCACAAGAAGACGACCACAGGTGCCAAGGTCGGGGTGCCTAAGCAGATAGTTCTGGAGAATTTTGCCGCTGGTCCTACCCCCTTCCCGGAGAGAGCCTCAACGCCGTTGACCCCGGACACCTCCCATAAAAGGAAGAGAGATACCGCGGGGACTTCTGTGGCCGCTGGTCCGGGAGGTTCTGGTGTCGGTCATCTTGTCCTTCCCCCCTGCTATTCGCGCCGAGATTTGTATGCTGAAGGGGAGTCCATAGATGTTCACGATTCTGAAGCCGTGGCTATTCTAAACGCCAATTCCAAAGCGAGGAGAAAACAGCTGTGCCAGGATGCTGTGGGCATGTTTAGGGTGCTTGAAGCAGCCCTTGTCCTTGCCGATGATGAAGCTGCTACTTGGGTGAGCCTCGTGACGTCCAAGAATAGAATTGCCGAGCTGGAGACGGAAAATAACAAGCTGTACAATGATTTAAAACAGTTTAAAGGTCACGAGGAGGCCAAAGTGTTGTTTCAGACGGAGGTGGCCCAGCTGAAGTTAGATGCGCTCAAGGCTGACGAGGAAAAGGCGAGTTTGCAGGCGAGGATCGCTGAATTGGAAGGCTTGACTTCAGCCGTCCAGGACGAAAATGATGACGAGAAGTCCCTAAAGTCGCGGGCTGACTTGATCGGGAGGATTAGAATCCTTGGCGAGGACAACCTGAAAGCAGCTGAGTTCGGCTTCAGTGCTGTAAAAGAGCAGATGGTGGCCCTCAACTCTGATGTACAGCTCACGACGGATGGGATGGGTTTATTCAACAAGGTGGTGGACGGTCAGGTCATTCCTGCCGAGGAGGAGAGTGAAGTCGCTGAATAGGACTTAGTGTATGCATGTTTTGTGGGCATGCGTGCCCTTTTTGTATGAATTTGTAGGGGCTATGTCCTAAGACTCATTTTTTCGGCCGAGGCCGATGATAACTTATATTTATGGTTTTTTGCTCTTAGCTTTGTATTTATAACATTACCCGGTCATGCCCGGTGTTTTAATATACTTGGATTTTGTGAAAATGTTTTATCTTGGACGTTTGCTCTGTTTATTTATATGTGTGTGCTCGGTGAGTTGTGAAACCTACCGAGGAGGGCGAAGTGGTTTTGCCCATGATGAGGCTAGGAATTCGTTTGAGGTACTAATCTCATAGGCTTGGACTATTCCCATCGCGATCTGGGTGTCCTGCCTGAATGGTGCGGCAACGGCGGAGCTCGGTCGAGGTATCCCCGTTGTGTGCAGGATCTACTCGTACAACGAGCAGAAGCTGGCCGGCGTTGTAACGCGTGTCATGCTTCACCAGGGCATGATACGATGGTCGCGCAACTCTCCCCATTTTGGGTGATTACGTCGGCAATTTGTCTATCCTCGTGGTTAAGGACTTAGCTGTAGTAGTGCTTGAGTTTTTCAGCATTCCATGGTCGAGCAAGTTGTTTTTCGTCCAATGTTTCCAAGTAATATGCTCCCGTGCCCGTTTTGGACTTGACCCTATAAGGTCCTTCCTAGTTCGCTGCCAGTTTCCCTTCGCGCGAATCCTTCTGGTTTCTGCACAGGACCAGACTGCCTACGGGGAAGTCGCGCTTTATGACTCTGGCGTCATGTCGCTACGTTATTTGTTGCTTTAATGCGGCCTCGCGGAGAGCAGCCCTTGATCTTATTTCTTCGACTAGATCGAGCTCCTCGCGTAGAGCCTTATCGTTCATTTCTTCGTCGAGGGGAGCTTCTGTCCTTCTGGAGGGTTCCCTTATCTCCACCGGTATTACTGCCTCTGTTCCATACGCCAGTCAGAAAGGGGTTTCCCCGGTGGTAGAGTGGGGTGTTGTTCTGTACGCCCAGAGGACGCTGTGGAGCTCCTCGACCCACCTTTTCTTGGCCTCCCCTAGCCTCCGCTTCAATTCGCGTAGGATTACTCTGTTCGCGGCCTCCGCTTGCCCGTTGGTCTGGGGATGCTCGACCGAAGTAAAGTGTTGTTTTGTTCCCAACTTGGCGACGAAGTCTTGGAATTTTCTATCTGTGAATTGGGTTCCGTTGTCGGTTACGAGGGCCTGGGGTACCCCGAATCTGGCGAGGATGTTCCTTTTGTAGAAACGCAATATGTTGAAGGCTGTGATCTTGGCGAGCGTTTCGGCTTCAATCCACTTTGTGAAATAGTCGACGGCCACGATTAGGAATTTATTTTAATAGGATCCCATTGTAAAGGGGCCTAGGATATCCATCCCTCACCAAGCGAAGGGCCACGACGAGGAGAGGGTCTTCAAATCGTTGGGTGGTGCCAAATGCATGTCCCCGTGGCGCTGGCAACGGTCACATTTTTGTACATGTTCTTTGGCGTCGTGTTGCATGGTTGGCCAGTAATATCCTGCGCGCAAAGCTTTTCGAGCCAGGGATCTTCCCCCTAGGTGTTGTGCGTTGATGCCCTCGTGGATCTCTTGTAAGATTTCGGGGACCTGGGCCTCGTCGACACATTTTAACAAGGGGATGGAAAATCCTCGTCGATATAATTTGTCCTCGACCAGTGCGTACGAGCAGGCTCGTCGCTTAGTTACACTGGCCTCCTTACTGTCCTCGGGGAGTTCCCCCTTGGTGAGATAATTGTATACCGGGGTCATCCAACAACGGGGATCTCCGATGACGTTAACATCTAGCAGGTCAGGTTTTACAATGCTCGGGCGGGCCAGCATTTCTTGTATGATGGATTTGTTCCCACTTTTTTTCCTGGTGCTGGCTAGTTTAGAGAGGATGTCTGCTCGGGTATTTTGTTCGCGCGGGACGTGCTGAACTTCCCATGCTTCAAACTCTGCCGTTTTTTCTTTTACCATCGCCAAGTATTCGGCTAGTTGGTCGTTTTTTGTTTGGAACTCTCCCCGTACTTGGGACGCTACGAGCTGAGAATCAGTGCAAATTTTTATCTCTCTCGCGCCGACGTCTTCGGCCAATCGTAATCCTGCGAGGAAGGCTTCATACTCGGCTTGATTGTTGGATGTTTTGAAGGAGAGGACCAGGGATACTTCGATCAGGGTCCTTTCCTCGTTCTCGAGGATAATTCCTGCTCCGCTGCCCGAGGGACTCGACGCGCCATCCACATAGACGATCTACCTCTGTGTCCCTCCTGGAGGGGATAGTTTCGGAGTCATTTTTGCCACAAAGTCGGCCAGAACCTGTGCCTTGAGGGCTTTCCTCCCCTCGTAGTGAATGTCGAACTCGGCCAGTTCAAGGGACCATTTTAGCATCCTGCCCGCCATATCTGGTCGGCTTAACAGCTGCCTAATAGGCTGGTCGGTTCTGACGATGATAGTGTGCGCCAGGAAGTAATATCTGAGTCTCCTCGCGGTAACTATAAGAGCAAGGGCCACTCGTTCTATTTGCGTGTACCTGACTTCGGGTCCCTGCAGGGCTTTACTGGTGAAATAGACGGGTTTCTGCCCGTCAGTCGTCTCGCGAATAAGTGTCGCACTTACTGCTTCGTTGGCCACGGAGAGGTACAGGTATATGGTTTCCCTGCGGTCTGGTCGGGACAATACTGGTGGCTCGGACAGAGCTTGTTTGAAATGGGCGAGGGCCTGCTCGCATTCGTCTGTCCACTCGAAATTTGCTTCCTTCCGGAGTAATTTGAAGAAGGGCAGGGCGTGCTGGGCAGATTTGCTCACGAAGTGGGAAAGGGACGCGAGCATCCCGTTGAGGGTCTGTATCGCCTTATTTGACCGCGGAGTGGGGAACTCCACGAGTGCTCGACATTTATCTGGTTTGCTTCTATTCCTCTTTCAGTGAGGTAAAACCCGAGGAATTTTCCTGCTCGTACGCCGAAGGTGCATTTTTCTGGATTAAAACAAATTTTACATTTTCGAGCTTGGTCAAACACCTTTCATAAGTGGGCGGTATGGTCGGATTCCTCTTGGGATTTTACGATCATATCATCCATATACACTTCGAGCATGTCCCCGATTTCTGATCGGAAGACTTTATTCATCATGCGCTGGTACGTGGCCCCGACATTCTTTAGTCCAAAAGGCATTACGTTATAGTAATAGTTCCCCGAGGAGGTCATGAATGCCGTGTACCTCTTGTCCTCGTCTGCCATTGGGATTTGGTTGTATCCCGAATAAGCGTCCATAAAGGACAAGAGCTTGAAACCTGCGGAATTATCTACGAGTTTATCTATGCTCGGTAGCGGATAAGCGTCTTTCGGGCAAGCCCGATTGAGATCGGTGTAATCAATGCACATGCGCCATTTTCCATTACTTTTATTTACAAGTACAATGTTTGAGAGCCAGGTCGTATACCTGGCCTCGGAAATAAATTTTGCCTCTAAGAGGTCTTGTATAAGTTTTTCGGTAGCTTGTGTCTTCTCCTCGGATTGCTTTCTTCTTCGTTGGGCAATGGCGCGAGCAGCTGGATTGATTGTCAAGTGGTGACATGTAGTTTCTGGATCAAGACCGGGCATATCCGCCGCACTCCAGGCGAACAAGTCGACGTTGTCGTCAAGACATTCCTTCAACTCATTCTTTACCTCTTCGGGGAGACCAGCGCCTATCTTCACTCCCCTGTTGGGGTTATTGCTGAAGGTGATGATCTCAAATTCCCCATCTGGGACTAGTCACAGAAGTGTAGGAGACGGGGAGCTTGTTACTCCTGACTTTTTGTCTTCGTCACGATCTGCTCTTCCATCTTCAGGAAGCCTGCTGTCAAGGTCGATGGTATACACAGGAAGCGTGGGCTTTTTGTCTGGCTAGCCATCTTCAGCTGGAACCTCACCTTCTCTTGGGCGCTTTGCTGATTTTGCCGTTGTCACGATCTGATTATGTCCTTTTGTTGCGGCCTCAAAGCATCTGCGAGCAGCCTCGATGTCGCCATGCAGCGTTGTGACGTTCCCTTTCTCCGTATAGTACTTGAGTTTGAGGTGGACCGTAGAGGGGACAGCAATGAGTTCTGCAAGAGCTGGCCTGCCGAGGATGCACTGATAAAGTGACGGGCAATCAATGACTAAGAACTGCGTTTTAATTGTCCGAGATGCCTCTTCCTCGCCAAAAGTGACTGGTATCTCCATGTAACCCCAAGGTCGGACCGTTGCTCCGTTGAATCCTTGGAGATCCGATCCCACATATGGTGAGAGGTTGGACTTATTCAGTTTCAACGCGCGGAACAGGTTGGAATACATGATGTCCACGGAACTGCCCTGGTCGATTAGGATTCTCCGAACATCGGTAGAGGATAATTTGGCCCTGATCAGCAGAGGTATATGGGAGTTTGGTGATCCTCCGGGGAGTTCTTCTCGATAAAACGTGATCGGCTGCGAACGCCATTTACCCTTTCCGATCGTGTACAACTGCTCGGGGCTACTGTCTATCAGCTGTTCAAACTTTCGTTTAATGGACCCTATCGTAAGCTCGTGGTACCCCCCACATGAGATGACCATGGTCGTAGGAAAGGCTTCCCAGGTGCTGTGGATGAATGCCTGGGAAGTCGGGTCGAGGTGGTCAGGAATGAAGAAGTCCTCTGGTCGGCTGATGGCCATTGCGACCTGCGGGGGAGGACTGGATTGGGCTGATTCTGTTTCTTTCTTCGGATCGGATGTGTCTCGTTGGGAGGACTCTCCCTTCTTCACGTATTGCTTCAGGTAACCCTCTTTGATGAGGATCTCTATTGCGTCCTTAAGGTGCACGCAATCTTCTGTCACGTGGACGTGACTACGATGGAAACGACAGTATTTGCTTTTGTCGACATTTCCTTTGGACGTGGTCGATTTAGGGAACCTGACACCCCCTTGTTTAAATTCTATGTTGATGCAGTCAGAGAGAATGCGCTATCGCGAGGTTGTGAGTATGGTGTACTCCGTAAACCGGCCAGCTGGCCCTTTGCTTTTGCGAGGACGCTCATCGCGCCTTTTCTCCTTCCCTTGCCGGGATGATTCTGGCTCGTCTTTTTTTGATGCCCGGGGTGCTTCGCGATCTCTTAAGTCCCGGGCATGGAATGCGGCTTCTTTTTCCTCGTAACGGATGTAGTCCTCAGCTTTACGAAGAAGTTCTGTCAGTGTCCGGGGAGCTTCGATCCCTACTGCCTTACGGAAATCTCTTTTGGGCCGGAGTCCCTTTTCGAGGAGGTACTTCTTCATGTGATCCGTTGTTCGGACTTCCACCGATTCCTTGTTGAATCTTTTAATGTATGCCCGCAGGGATTCATCCCTGCCTTGGATAATGGCCTCCAGTGTAGCCTCCGACTTAGGATGTCGTTGGGAAGCTGTGAAATGGCGGGCAAACTGGATTTTTAACTACCTCCATGAAGAGATGGATCTGCGAGGAAGTCGTTTAAACCATGTCATCGCTCCCTTTCTCAAGGAGATGGGGAACATTTTGCATCTGATAGCCCCGGAGACACCGAGATATTGGAGCCTAGCTTCTATATTTTCGATATGCTCGCGGGGATCAGTCGTCCCATCGTAGGTTGTCAACGTGGGTGGTTTCTCCAATCCGCGGGGGATTCGAGTGTCCAGGATGTCTCTTGTGAACGGGCCGTGAAAGTCATCGTCACTGCTGGAACTAGGAGTGAGCGACAGAGAATGGTTGTGCTCGCGGCTTCGACTTCGGCGAGGAGAGCGTCCGCGGGTGCGTCGGTGTTCGTACTTATCCGCGTGTCGAGACCTCTTGGAAACCAGGGAGTGCCTGGATCTTCGCGGGGGAGATTGATGGCTTCGTCGTGCTAGATCGGGTGTAGGGTTCCCCGATCTTGAACGTTTCCTCTCCGGGGAGGGGCTGTCACGTCTTCGCTTCGAGGGAGTCTGTGGACGCGGGGAAAGACTCGTCAGTTTTTCTGATGCAAGGCGTTCCTGAAGGATATGCTCGAGAGCATGGAGCTTCTCCCCCTGCTGGAGGATTAGGAGGTTCGAGTTGTTGAGAGAAGCGATGAGCGCTGCGGTGCTCGGATCAGCATCCTGGGGGACCGGGATGGGCTCGAAGGTGAGCTCCACGGCTGGTGCCCGTGGCTTTGGTTCGTCGGGTTTCAGGGAAGCAGGTCTTCCGTCTCGTCGGTCACTTTCCTGCGAGATATGCCCGACGAAAGCGTGGTCATTGTTGTTGTTGGCCGCAGGGGCCACAGAGTCTTGGTGAACATCGTTCTTGATGAAAGCCATGTTGATCTGAGATTTAAAAAGATGAAGCTTTGGTCTTTGTTGAGCAAGAGAGAATCTTGGTTAAAGACGAGGAAGCTGGTTTCCCACAGACGACGCCACTGATCGGAGAGGACCAGAAGGAGATTGTCGCGGCCTTCGTGTAGGGCAAGAGTTGATGCTCGTAGGGGAGGAAAAAGGGGTGGAGGTACCTGCAAGGTACTCCGATGCCAAAGTAAGTGTTTGGTCAAAAAGGGGAAAAGCAAGTAAGATATGTCAAGTATATGAAATTTGATACCTGCCCCTCTCAAGCGAGGGGGTATTTATAGATGGATTTCTGGCGAGCAAAGCGCCTGATCGACCAATGAGGGATCGCCAGATGGAGGGCAAGGCGCGTAGCCTTTTGACTTGGACTAACCGTTTCCGTGATATCCAGGGAGACAGTTGGTCGCGTGAACTACTCTGCGCGTGAAGGGGACATGCCCAACGGCTATATTGTGCTCAACGGCTATATTGTGCCCAACGGCTATATTGAGCCTATTGGGCCTGTTCATTAGCTACAATGGATTAGGCCTGATCCTTAAGGGCAGGAAGCCCTGCCCGGTCCGGAACAATTGCTTTCTAATTATGTCAATTTTTTTTAATTGAGTATGCTATAAACGCAATTGTGAAAATTAATCTCTCAAACCAGGTAAAGCCATAATTAAAATTAATTGCTTTTTAATAATGTCGTATTTAACTTTTTTTTAATAAAAATTTGGTATCTTCTGTGCACATTTGCAGAACTAATCCCTTGAGTCGGGTAGGACCATAATTGGTAACAAATTTCTCTTAAGAGAATTTAACACTACTGTGTGTCCAAGACTGATTTCGAACAATAACCTCATGTTAAATTGAAAGAAATCATTTATTATTTTATCCAAGTATTTTTTGATTTGTTGTATCTAACTTTTGATAGTCTCAAAATTAATTCTAAATTAATAAAAGGAGTTTTTTTTATAAGCAAGAATTCATTCATTAGGAGTACTCCAACTAAATGAACAAATTATAACACAACCACCACCCACAGTTAACAAGTTCACCTACAAGTAGTTAATTGGACATTTATACCAATAGTTACAACTTATTTTCTGTTTGGAATCCAATGTCAGCCACCACCATGAGAATAGAATGATTCTCTGAACTATTACAGCAGGATTGCCCACTTCATTGTTGTAAATAATTTCATTCATAGACCACCAAATGCACCAGCAAGAAGCAAACCAAATAATACACGCAGACGTTTTTGAACAATTGCCTATCAATCTTACAAACTAAGCCATAAGATTATCATAACAATTTTCTTCAAAAATCCATGATATCCCAACCCACTCCACAACCTTCTTCAAAACTAGCATGATTTGGGGGCAAGAAATAAACACATGGTTTGTGTCTTCATCAGAGTTGAAGCAAAAAAACACAGACCTTATCATGGATATTGGTTATAACACCTCTCGCGGCAAGATTCGTACGTGTAGGAAGTCTGTCAAGAAACATTCTCCAATAAAATATCTCCACTTTCATTGGGATCTTCATGTGCCACATTAATGCCAACACAATCTTAGGAGCACTCTCCATCTCGACCATATTGGATTAAGAGAAAGAATTAATGAGCAAGAATTAAGAATTAAGAGGTCCATATGGCCACCTAATAATATCAGAGCTCCAGATATTGGGACAGGCTTCATATAACAATTCTATTAATTCAACATATTCCAACCCTAAAATGTTGCACTCCTCCATATTATTAAAATCCAATGTCCAATGCCAGACATCCCATTGCCACTCCCACATATCCCTCACCACCCCATGTTTTCTGTCAGGAGCATCAAAGAGGCCAAGGTAGAGACACTTTAAAGAGGTATGTCCAATCCATCTAGAAGACCATAATGGAGTAACGACTCCATCTCCTAGTCTGCATGATAACAACTCAGTGAAGCCAGCAGCCTCCACAGAGTCACCATACTCCATCAATTCCCTCTACCACACCGATTCTTGGCACAATACTCTTGACACATCTTTGAAAAAAATTCTTCTAGTAATGTTCCCATATCTATATTCCAGGACCCCACACCAAAATGCATCTCTTTCCTTGATGAATCTCCATAGTCATTTTGTTAGCAAAGCCCTATTGAACAAACTAACATCTTTGATTCCAATCCCCCCTAACTCCTTAGGTTTACACACATACTTCCAACTTACGCAAGCCATCTTCTTATATCCAACGAACCCAACCACAAGAACCTCCTTTGGATTGAAATAATTTCCTGTATCACTTTGACTAGTGCTTTAAAAAAAATGGTGAATAAGCAAGTTCATCAACACAAAATTAATGAGTGTGACCCTTCCCCCAATAGATAACATTCTTCCCTTTCATGATGATAATCGTGTCGTAAAGCAAAAGTTTAAAATAATATTAATTTTTATTTTATCCATAATAATTTTTTGTTTGACTTAATTACATTTTACCCCTCTAATTTTTATGTATAGTTGCATTTTCACCATAATTTAGTCAATTTTGCACTTTTTTATCTGTTTTTAATTGTTTTTCAATTTATAGCACTTTACACCCTAATTAATTTTCCACTTTAAATATTATTCAACCTTTAATAATCTCAAAATACTTCAAATTATAATAATCTCAAAATACATTTCATTTTAAAATAAAAAATAATCACTTTCTTCATTATTTTTTAAACTTGTCCACCCTCTTTTCTAAAAAGTTAAGAAAAAATAGAGCATTTTTTAATGCACCACCCAAGTTTCTTATGCACCACGTGAAATTATTTTTTTGCCCCCTTATTCCGGATGTGCACATCTGGACGCACCAAATTTTAAAAAAACGCAGAGCTTTTCCGGATATGCATATCCGGAAACAATTCTGATGTGCACTTCTGGAAGGATTTCTTATTAATTCGCGCCAGACGTTCTTCCTCCCCCTCATTCTTCACTTTTCCATTTCTAAAATCTCTCAAACTCTCTCAAACTCTCAAATTTTCAATCACCACAAATCTCAATTTTTTCCACTCGAGTTTGGCGCAGAGCAACTTCTACAATGATCAACACACTCCAAATCCTCCGTATCTCATTTTAATCGATAAGTTTTCAAATTTTAGAGTTTCGGAGTAATTTTCGAGTAATCGATTTAGAGTTGACATTTAGGTGTAGAAATTGTTAGGTTGTATGAATACAATAGGTTAGAGACAATGTAGGTCATTTTTACTGCTTCAAACGGACGATCAGGGCATTAAAATGCCCTTTTGTATGTTACAATGGCCATGACTGCCATTTTTAAACTTCAAAATACGTACCGGATGTGCAGATACGGAAAGATGGTAACGTTTAGTTTTCTGAGTGTTTCCGAATGTGCACATCCGGAAATACCCAACGTTAAAAATTATGTGTCCTTCCGGATGTGCACATCCGGAATACTATTTTTTTTTATTTTGTTTGTTTGTTTGTTTTTGTTTAATTATTTTTAAACAAAATTTAATTTATTTATTATGCTTTGCAGATTAGATGGCTGGCAGAGACGATCGTACCATACATGGACGGACAGCTCAACACGCATCTGTCCAACGTGAGCGGATGCAGTCTACAGCCGAGGCTTTCGGCGCAGAGGGAGTTGGGGTAGCCCATACAGCTGAGGGACATCCTACACCACAACCATCCACATCATAGGTTCAGGCCACTTCCACATCACAGGTTCAGGCCACTCCCCCGTCAACCGCCGATTCTACATCTCGGAGGCGTCAGGATTCTACTACTAGTTCATCATGGTCCCAGCCCACATGCAGGCGTCGTCGGGAGACTCCAGCTCCATCAACTGCTCCTCCTCGTTCCCCTGTTCTTATTCCTATTCCAGTTCCAGAGGGTGATCACCCAGCACATGAGGGTGTTGACGTTGATGACAATTTCGATGAGCTGAGCGGTTACCCTGGGGGACCGTCTGATATGTCCCTACTCGTGGGGTACTCTGAGCATACTGCCAGATATGTCTGGCTAGGACAGGTAACCTTTCTCGGTTTATTTATAGAATTGTATTCGTTGAAAATATGTTCATTTGTAACATTGTTTTATTTGGAAATTTTCAGGAGAAGGATTCACAGAAGTTCTATAACCACGGGGGCAAGGTTATGGACATGATTGAGATGCTGCTAGAGGCTGAGTGGTTCACATCTGCACTTGCGGAGTCTGGTCTTAGAGGCCTGTCTAGGATTGGGTATTCCCAGATCTAGTACGGTATCCTGATGGCATTTGTTGAGAGATGGCACCCTGAGACATCCTCATTTCATCTACCGTACGGCGAGATCATGATCACGCTGGACGATATCTCGTGCCTCTTACATCTACCGATCACGGGTACCCTTCTCCGTCACGGTAGGACGACGAAGGCGGACGGCATGGAGTTGCTGGTTACAGAGCTTGGGGCTAGCCTAGAGAAGGCACGTGCGGAGGTGCACCAGTTGAGGGGTGCACACGTCTGGTTCTCATTTCTGATGGATAGATTTGCTGAGGCGCTTGCAGAGCCAGGACGGGCAGATGGAGATCCAGCTGAGGTGGCGATCCACTGGACGCGTGCCCTGAGATGCTACTACTTATTTTTGTTGGGCACGCAGGTGTTTGTGGACACCAGCGCCTATTATGTTGATATCGTCTACCTCAGGTACTTTTCGGATCAGACAGAGATCCATGGGTACAACTGGGGCGGCTGCGCTGACATTCACCTATTCCAGGCTCTCTGATGGTTGCCGCTGGGCAACCAAGACTGTGGCAGGCAGTTGTACGCTATACGTGGTAACAATCTAATATTCTAAGTGATTTTTTCATTTCTTTTCTTTCTGTATTCATTATAATGTTTGACACCCATGTTATGTTTTCCATTTCAGGCGTGGATTTTACAGCACTTTCCCTACATTACTGGTTGGGGGAGTGTCCAGGGGTACACTGAGGATATGCCACGTGCTGCTGCATTTGTCCTGCTCAGAGGGAACCAGGCGCTGGACCCCTTCAGAGTGTATCTAGATCAGATGGCTGCTGAGGACGTTTAGTATTGCCCCTATGCCGCTCACCGTGTGACGCGCCCGTTCGACGAGGTTTGTTTGTTCTCAGGATAGTTGGCATGCAGTTCGACCGTTACTGCCCGATACCTCCCGAAGCGCGTCTTGCGTCAGTTCGGTTATACGCAGACGATCCCCAGGATGCCTCATGAGTCTGCTCCTCTAGGCTTGACCCGCAGGCAGATAAATGAGTTATATGCTGACTACCAGTCCCACTTGGTACCGGAGGAGGCTCGGGCGACCAGAGCGGAGACAGACTAGAGCATTGTTGCCGGGTACATCGTGTGGTTCTACACCGTCTCACACCCATGCATGGTGCTCACTGCTGAGGGATCGCCACCCAGACCTGCTCATCAGGAGATATTAGAGGAGCGGCAGTCTCAGCTGGACCATACTCAGGATGTCCTACCACGCTATCGTCAGATAGTACAGATAAGGCAGCAGGCCATTGCGGACGGTCACCTCCCTGAGGGCTTTAGTGCCAGACTTGTTGTGGATAGGATGATTGCGATTGCTGGGGGGGCACTTCAGTACCGCAGACATCGATCCAGGTTGGGGGATATGGGCAGAGAAGCAGGGGAGCCAGGTGAGATCCTTCGCCATACGCAGTAGTTTTTTTTTTATGTATCATATTTATATTACATGTATGCACTGTATTTTGACAGAAGTTTATTATATATATATATATATATATATATATATATATATATATATATATATATATATATATATATATATATATATATATATATATATATATATATATATATATATATATATATCATTTTATTTTATATATGGATGTTGTCAAATGTATATTAAGTTGCGACGATTTATTAACATATGCGACCAAGCAAAAAAAAAACGATTTAAAAAAAAAAGTTTTGCTTTTTTCCAGATCTGCAGATCAAGAATGTTTCCGGATGTGCACTTCCAGAACATATCAGTTTTTTTTTTTAAAATGGTGCGTCCGGATGTGCACATCCGAAATCAGAGGGCAAAATCGGAAATTCAGATGGTGCATAAGAAATAAGGGTGGTGTGATAAGAAATGCTAAAAAAATAGTAAAAAAATAATTTTTTGTTGGGTTTCCATATTTAACTAATCTAGTTTGTCGTGTTCACATCAAGAGAAATGTTGGTGTCAAATGCAACTAATACGTATCGAAGAAAACAAAAGAAGTATTGTTAGGCTTTTTTTTTTTTTTTTTTAATTATGCATTCAACTAATGAAAAAAGTATTAGTAGAGAATGATACAATTTCAGCAAACATGTGTTGATTATTCTAAATTTGTTAATTATATATGAGATACTTGGTTGATTCTTCTCAAAAGAAATTGTTGGAGTATAGGATGATCGAATGATAAGAATTCATGTTATTTCTCAATTAGGATAACAAGTGGTTTATCTTGTGTTTTTGAACTGTCACAGTATAAGATGGAGTGATTACTTATCTCATTGGGTGTGGTTCATGTGTATGGGAGGAAATTGAAGTGAAAAAGTCAACTAGAGGATGAAAGGATAAAGAAAGGTTTAGAGTTGGAAATCAAGTCAGACATGGATACATTGTGGAATATAAGAGGAGTAATATACATGAACTTGCTATTAAGATATTTTACGATAGTTTGTTATGAAGTTAATTGCTTGAGAAGCAATTTAGTTTAGTTGTTGATTTTGTTGTAACTAACTAATTGTTTTCGGTTACTTTGTAACTACTTTGTATCATTGAGCTTCTACACCTATATATGTGGAAGTATAACATATTAATCAATTGAATTACATCATTAACATCACCATATTTGTAGTTTTCTCCGTGAATACTCAATACTACAATATGGTATCGGTAGATATTTTTTTTCTTTTGCTTCCGTGTTTCACTTTGTGATTTCGTTCATCATGTTTCTTTCTCTTCTTCCTTGATCATTTGCTATCATGGCTAATCATGATGATCCTTATTACTTTCATTCATCCGATCATCCCAACGTAGTATGGGTTTCTCAACCATTCACCAGAAATAACTTTAATTCATGGCGACGCGCGATGATCATGGCTCTTGATGGCAAGAACAAGACTAGTTTTGTGGATGGCACGATTCCAAAACCAGAAGAAAATTCACCTCAGTTTCGTTCTTGGATGCAAGACAATAGTATAGTGTCATCGTGGCTTCTTAACTCAGTCTCCAAGGAAATCTCTACAAGTGTGATCTATACAACAAATGCTATTGAAATATGGAAAGAGCTTCAAGATCAATTTCAGCAAAAGAATGGTCCTCGTGTGTTTCAACTGAATAAGAATTTGTTAAGATGCACCCAAGATTCTTCAACTGTAAGTGCTTACTACACTCAATTCAAATCCTTGTGGGAGGAAATAGGAGAATATCGACTTGTGCATACATGTCATTGTGGTGGAGTGCAACCAATTGTTGATCACCTGCACAATGAACATATTCTCATATTCTTGATGGGCTTGATAGAATCTTTCAATCAGGTTCGTGGAAAATTCTTTCTTATGGATCCTTTACCTTCAATATATGTTATTTTGTCCATGGTTACTCAAGATGATAAGCAAAGATAAGTAACTACCACCATGCCTCACACTAAAACACCTATGGCATATGTTGTGCAAAGCAGTTCTAAGAACTTCGAGAAGGAAAGATCTGTCTATGCTCACTGTGGAGGCATTGGCCACTTTAAAGAAAAATGCGTTAAGCTTCATGGTTACCCTCCTGGATATAAGAAGACCCAAGCTTACAAGCCATCTCAACAAAGCAACAATTTTCATGACCATGGCAACACAAGCAAAGAGCTTGTTCCTGATATGGCAGGTATGCCTTCACAAAATTTCCAATAAATCACTCAGTATCTGTGAGGGCAAGGTGTCTTAACACTCAGTCTTTATTTTAATGATGTCAAAATATGTACTAGCTCGTAGTGTGTAATTTGGACTGTATCATCGCATCATAGTCGGCATCCGTACTTCACAATGCATAAATATTCCATAATCATGTGTCCAAACATATAGGAAGAGTCTCATATATCTCTTATATGTATGTGATCATGTTGTGAGTCATAGGTATGCATTAACATAGCCTAGGTAGACGAAAATATGGTCAAAAACTGATTTTTGCAAGTTTTCGTGGTTTGAGTCGACTCAAACTATGTTTTGGTCGACTCATGAAAGTTGATTTTCAGTCCATGTCTCACGGGTCAGCTCACATCGACCATCCGGTCGACTCATACTGAAGGCTTTGGTATTTGTAATTTTTCATCAGGCTTGCGTCGACGCATGGCCCTGTGGCGGTCGACGCAAAGCTCCCAAATCTGCATAGTCTTGCTCGCGGGTCAGTGCAGGCTGACCCTCATAAGTCTTTGGCCGACTCTTTGCTAGAATACTGCTATTTTTCTGATTTCTCTAAGTTTCAAAATGCTATTATTTCTGTTAGTTGGTCATAGAATCATATATATACATTTTACCTCATTTTTACATAAGAACAAAAAAAAGTGAAAGATAGACACTGAAATTTTTCTCTCATTATCTTCATCCTCATTCTTACATTTTTTCAACAATTACACATAATAATTTTTGTTGATCTCTTGCATCATTGAGGTTATAACGTCCAAACATATGAGTGTGTATCTTGTTTGGGGTGAGTTTTTCAGTGGGTTTTTTCTTGAATAAAACCACTAGGGTTTTGTCCTCCAAGATCAATTGGATTTGGGAGGTTTTTGGAACAAATATTTGCTTCATTGAATTCAGCCGAGCGAAGGTGATTGAAGAACGGAGGGTTCGTTCAATCTAGTAGCGTTAATCTGAGGATTGTGCAAGAAAAGTTTGGGTTCGAACTGTGTGTGATTGAAATCAGCCGAGCGAAGGTGATTGAATACTGGTGCTCATTCAATCTAGTAGCGGTAAACGGAGGTTTATTCAACACGTACGAGGTACTTGATTCGACTAAAATCAAGGGGGGAGAAGACATAGTATCAACATCAACGAGGTTTCTTAAGTGTGTGATAGTTAAGGCTTCTCTTGTAAAAAAAATTGCAACAAGATTATAGATATCTCAATTCTAGATTTAGAAGTGGGGGCAGACGTACCCGAAGCGAGGACGAAATGGGAACTGCCTAAACAAATTCGGTGTTGTTCTCTCTTTCTCTATCTCTTTAGCTTTCGAACTGTTTACGTTTGTAAATAATCAATTGATCGATAAAATTCTGTTATAGTGTTGTGCTGAAAATCTGGTTTGAAAACACTCTACAATCACTTTGATTGTAGTTGGAAAAATTCTGCACTACACTTACATAGAAGTCATCACTTGGGGTGTTTCGCACACCAAGTGTTCGATAAATTAATCGCTCACAAAGTGTTTGTGAATTTGTCAATTTGGTATACTTTTTACTTTGTCATTAGAAATTGTACAACATTAAGTGCAGTCAAGTATATTGATTAATAATAAAGTTTGTGATTCAAATTTCTCGTTGAGCATATCGTTCCATTTGGCTTACGCATATCCGGTCCTTTCAGTAACCGGTTCGTTTAGACGATATAGTTCCTCGGCCGCTTCCACAAACAATTTTTTAAAATCAAATTTAAGCGCCGAATCTCCTTTAAAAAGTAGTTATCTATTCAACCCCCCTTCTAGATCAATTGTCGTCGTCTAACAAGTGGTATCACGAGCACCGGTTCATCTAGTGCTTCAAGTATAACTTTTTAGAAAATGGCAAACGAACCGAAAGGGGATTACAATAGATCATCGATTTTTAACGGTGAGAACTATAATTACTGGAAGGATTGTATGCGTGTGCATATCAATTCCATTGATAGGAAGGTATGGAGCGTTATACAAAATGGTCTCATGGAAATTACCATGACTAATGCGAATAACGTGGTAGTACCTAAGCCGAAAGCACACTGGAATGAAGAAGATGAGAAAAAGTATAACTACGATTGGAATCTCTCCACCTCAACAGGAATCTCTCCATATTCTAGCTCTTCGTCAGCATCATCAGTTTTCTTGAAGGCCATCTCAGCTCCATTGAATACTAAATCTTAACTGGTGATACACCTTATGTGACCTGGCTCTAGGCACCATAGCCTATAAGCTTTGACTCCTTCAAGGTATCCCATAAACATGTATTTTATAGCTCTAGGTTCGACCTTGTCTTACCTAATGTGAGCATAGGCCACGCAGCCAAATACTCTTAGTTTGTCGAGACTAGGTGGATGTCCAGACCAAACTTCTTCAGGTGTCTTCATATTTAACGCAGTCGAAGGACATCTGTTTATCATATATGTTGTTGTCGAAACAGCCTCAGCCCAAAACACATTCTTTAATCCAGCGCTAGTTAACATGCATCTAACTCTTTCCAAAATAGTTCGATTAAACCTTTCTGCCAAACCATTTTGTTGTGGAGTACCTATAGTAGTTTTGTGCCTTGCAATACCTGAGGCAACACAAAAACTGTCGAACGCCTCATTGCAAAATTCAAGGTCGTTGTCGGTCCTCAACCTCTTGACCTTTCTGCCAGTCTGATTTTTGACTAGAGTCTTCCAACCTTTGAAATTCTCAAAATTTTCATCCTTAGTCTTCTAGATGAATACCCATAACTTCCTGGAATAATCATCGACTATGGATAGAAAATATCTTGCTCCTGAATGTGATGGATACCTTGCAGGCCCCCAAAGATCAGCATGGATGTAATCAAGGGATCCATGAGTTCTTTGTTTGTCTTTGTTGAACTTCACTCTGCAAGTTTTTCCAAGTACACAGGGTTCACAAAATTTCAGCTTTTCGACTTTGTCTCCGCCAAGCAAATTTTGTTTCCCTAATTCGACCAGACCCCTTTCACTGACATGGCCCAATCTCATGTGCCAAATTTCTGTCTTCGACAAAGGTTTCGTGGACGCGACATTTGTCGAACCACTTACAACTTCAGCCTCAAGGGTATACAAGTCTTATTTCTTTATGCCTCTCAAGACTTCCTTCGACCTCTTCATGACTTTTAGGATACTTTTATCTCCTTGAAAAGCATATCCCTTCTTGTCGAATTTACCAAGAGAAATCAAATTTCTCTTCAAATCAAGTACATACCTGACTTCAGTCAATAACCTTATTGACTTATCATGGAGCTTGAATCTCACAGATCCAATACCTATAATTTTGGAAGCTTTGTTGTTTCCCAGCAGCACTGATCCACCATCTTGATCATATAGCTCCTCGAACAATTATCTGTTTGGAGTCATGTGGCAAGTGCAACCTGAATC
The DNA here is from genome assembly GCA_022829125.1 of Lathyrus tuberosus. NCBI lineage: Eukaryota > Viridiplantae > Streptophyta > Magnoliopsida > Fabales > Fabaceae > Lathyrus > Lathyrus tuberosus. Next base: position 21,462,271 of record JALAZF010000033.1, on the reverse strand, counting down.
CATAATCCACTCTTTTCTTGAGTCGCCGCTTGAAACCACAAGAACATCAGATGATTCGGAGTCATCTTGAACAATGGTTGCGTTGCCATTATCCTTACCTCCACGATCTTTCAGGCATTCAGGGCACACATTTCTTGTGTGACCCTCCTTCTTATAGTGATAGTATCGAATACCAGATGCTTCGCCACTATAAGACTTTTGTTGACTTTTACCTTTCTTCTTGTCGAACTTACCATCCTTTCGCAAGAATTTTCCCTTGACGGCCAAACCTTCACCCACCGTCGAAGGTTTATGTTCCTTTCGTTCGTTCAGGTCCTTAGAATACAAGGCTGATTGAACTTCTTCAAAGCTCAGGGACTCCCTTCCATACAGGAGAGTTTCTTTGAAGTGAGCATGTGTTCTGGGAAAAGCGCACAACAACAATAGTGCTTGATCTTCATCATTGATCTTCACATCAATATTTTCAAGATCAAGGATCAACTTGTTGAACATATTTAATGGCTTATCTAACACTTTGTGTTCACTCATCTTGAATGAATACAAAGCTTGCTTCAGGTAGAGTCGATTCACTAGAGATTTGGTCATGTACAAATTTTCAAGTTTCAACCATAGCCCCGATGTCGTATTCTCCTTTGCTACCTGTCGAAAAACCTTATCATAGAGGCTCAATAATATTTTGCTGTGGGATTTCTCTATCATGGCCGTCTTTTCTTTTTCCGTTAACGCAGTGTCCATGGCTGCCTCTCCCTTCAACGCTTCCAAACAACCCTACTGAACCAGTAGGGCTTTCATCTTCAAGCGCCACAGACTGAAATCATTCACTCCGGTGAACTTTTCAATCTCATACTTTGTTGAAGGGATCTTCCTCCACGCTCACAACACCAATTTATTGTGAATTAGGATGCCTTTAAACAAAATATAAACGGTTTCTTTATGATCAAGAAACACACAAGGGTTAGGGTTAAGGAAAAACAAGGAGAGCAACAAGGACTGGTTATAACTGTTATTCTTTACTTTCTCTTTAAATCAGATTACAAGTACTCAAGAATAACAAATAACCCTCTCACCCTAACTAGAATTTGTCACACCATAGAATGAGAGACTAGTATGTTATTTATAATAAACCTAACATACTAAACTAATGGGCTTTTTAACAATTACCCATTACAAGCTAACTTAGGGTACAAGCTAACTTAAACAATTGGATCCTTAACACAAGGCCCAAATCGACAACTACATACTAGAGCACAATTCGACTACAACATGTAGGTCTTCGACAACAACATGTGAGCAAACTTCGACGACATGCTTAACTAGAGTTCGATCCAATATCTCATACTTTCAAAGTTGTTTTTAGTAATCCTGATGAATTGGTTCATTGTCTCTTCTGGAGGAGATGACTTCCTTGGTGGTGGATCCCGAGGATCTTCTAAATTAAAATGTTGACATTTATTGTTACTCCAATTGAAAGTTGGATGATCTTCCCACCACTAAATATAGGTGTTGGAGTAAGGATTTGACTTTTGAAATTTTTTCAGCATAACGAGCCTCTTCAGAGTATCCCTATTGTATAGGCATGACCTTCACAGTAGAAATCACGTCGTAATACCCTGACTTGATTAACATTTTCTTGATGTAGATTATAGAGAGCTAATTTCTCTGATATAGCTTAAATTCATGCTAAAAAAGCAAGTTGAAAATCAAGATCCATCATATATTTCTTCCTTGGAGCTCTTTCATTTTATCTGCGATCTTTTAAATCAAAAAGCAACCCGCTAGATTCTATACCCCGTATACACAATCAGAAAAATACCTCATTAGAACTAAACAAATACAAAAATTAGTAAAAATTAAAAAAAATAAATAAATAAAACTAGAAAGAAAAACTAAAAAACTAAAAAAAATAAAATAAAATAAACTATAAGTACAAATTAATTACGTTGTTGAAATTAATCAGCAATCCCGGCCAACAACATCAAAAACAATGAATATTCAACAAGTGTACTAAACTTTCCGCCAATTAATAATATCTAAAAGTTCTTCTCTAGAGGAATTACCTAATTGAAATACAACAATTACATTGACTAGAATTATTAGATTGGTGGGTTTCTTCAAGAGTTCGGTTCAAAACAGATAAGAAAATAACCACATGAAAATTATCAGAGACTAAAACAATCAGGACGTTCTCAAATCCTTTATTTATCACTACTTGGTGATTGCGTCTATTCTCTAAAATTTTTCCTCTACTATCATGATAAATTAACAAAATAGTCATACCTAAATTCCTTGGTGTATAACTTTCTCTTTTAATAATAATCACCTAATCTCTTACGTAAATTCAAAAACAAAACAGGTTTTACTGCACGTTAATTTCTTGATCACAAAATTATAATTCTTTATTCCTAAAATTTTTGCAAAACTGATGCCCGAGAAACAAAGTATGATCAATTTCTTGATCAACAAGAAAACCACAAGGTAAGGGAAAAGAGAAAAGAGAAGATAAAGACAATTCAAAGTGGTTAAAAAATGGATTCTTATTTCAGTTACACATTAAGGAACAATGTTTACACTTGAATCTCAATCACACTACTTTCTCCCTCTAATTAGGACTATTAGGGATTGTTGGAGAAGTGATGACTAGTATGTTATTTATAGGAAAACTAAACTCTAGCTTTCAAGTAACATACTAAACAATTGGCTCAACAGAATGGCCCAATTCAACATGATAACTTAAACAACAAGCTAACTAAGACATCGACTACGACATGCACATCTTTGACTTCGACATAGTTTGTTAAAACACTAGCTTATAATCCATAAGCTACAAATCTCCACCTTGAAACAAACTCTAAACCAAAAAACCAACTAGATGTCATCATGCAGTTCTATCAGCTGCATACAGTGCAAAATCTTGCAACTTGGCAGTGTCTTGGTGATCATATCAGCAACATTGTCATTAGTTAAAACCTTCAGCACTTGGATTTCTCCATGCTAGATTATATCTCTGACAAATTGCAGCCTCACATCGATATGCATGGTTCGCTCATGATAAGCTGAATTTTTGGACAGGTGTATGGCACTTTGAGTGTCATATTTAACAGTATTAACTTAACCTTGAATTTTATGCTTCTTAGTAAAACCTTCTAGCCACAATGCTTCTTTCACAGCTTTAGTGAGGGAAATATACTCTGCTTCAGTGGTTGATAAGGCAACAACCTTCAGAATTGTTACTTTCTAACAGATTGTTGTGCAAAACATAGTGAACACATGTCTAAAAATACTTTTTTTTAATCCATACAACCTGCATAATCAGAGACCAAAAATCCTTCAATTTCAACTAGGGGCAGCAAAATGGGCCACTCTCCCCGCCTCGTCTTAATCCGGCTAAAAAAAGACTGGGACGGGCAAGCTCTCCAAATAAAATTGGGCTTAAAAATCTAGCCTGCCCCGCCAAGGTGACTGGTTGACAGGCGCCGGGCTTCCCCGCCTTTTTTTTTTCATTTTTTGATAAATTAAAAAAAAATTACATTTCATTTAGAAAGCATCAAACCAACAATTAGAAAGCATAAAATTGCAACTAAAAGTCTAAAACCATCAAGAAATTTCATCTAAAATATAACCATCAACAAGAGTTCCAAAACTATAGTTCAAGTATTAACCTTCAATCAACCAAAATAAATATTTTGAGTGCATGATAACTAGGTAGGCAGGACAACCCACCCTTTTTTGGCGGGCTTAAGGCGGGATAGGCTTAACGGATGGGCGAACACAAAATCCCAGCCTAACCCGCTATTTTTTTGCGGGTGCGCAGGCCGGCCCGTTTTGCCACCTCTAATTTCAACTTTGCTATCATCCCCACAGGTTCCACCATAAACTATGGCTCTGTTTAGAGACCCATTTATGTACCTTAGAATCCACTTCAATGCTTACTAGTGTGCCTTCCCAAGATTGGCCCTATACCTGTTTACAAGGCTCACTCCATACGTTATGTCTGGCCTAGTACAAACCATAGCAAACATCAAAGAACCTATTATACTAGCATATGGAATACTATTCATATAGGTTATTTTGACTTTCGTACTAGGACTTTAAGTCAAACTCAGCTTGAACTGAGGATTAGTCGGTGTTACAACATGCTTTGAATTCGACATACCAAACTTGTTGAGAATCTTCAGTGGATGTCAATCCCATGAATTCTTGAGGCAACTTCCATATCCTTCATGTCAAACTCCTTATCGAGTATATCCTTCACCTTCATTACATCCTCGACATTGTTGTTTGCTATGAGGATGTCATCCATACAAAGCAACAAAATAATAATTGAACTTCCAATTCGAAATCTAAAGTAAACACAGTGGTCGAACTGACTCCTAGTGAAACTTATATGTGCCATGAACTTGTCAAATATCCTATTTCATTGTCGAGGATATTGTTTCAGTCCATATAACAACCTATTCAACTTTCACATATCATCTTCCTTTCCCTTTTTTGCATACCCTTCAGGTTTCCTCATCAATATTATTTCATCTAGATCACCATACAAAAAGGTTGTCTTCACATCCATCTATTCAAGTTATAGGTCAAATTTTGCCACCATGGCTAACAACAACATTCTAATAGATGTGTGCTTTACAACAGGTGAGAACACATCATTGCAGTTGAAACCTTCTTTCTGAGTGAACCCCCTAGAAACTAAACTTACCTTAAATCGCTTCGCCATCACTCCTTCGGTTCCTTCCTTAACCTTGAAAATCCACTTACAACTGGGATAAGACTTATTCAAATCGGGAAGAGATCTAAAGTGATCGCTGGGATTTTTTTTCAGTAGCTTACCAGAGATGTCATATTTCATTTTCCGTTGGTCCCACCTTAATCTAAGTTACGAAACTCTAGATATTATCAAATTACTAGACATAGATCATGATGTAAAATATACTGAAAATACACACTTTTCTCCTTAGTTTCAAATATATCCAAAATTCATCTTTAAACCATATAATTCTTCTATAAATACTACTAAAATTACTAAAAAATAATGATAAAAAACATGTTGACGGACTGTCATCACTCTTTGTTCACCAAGTGCAAAGGAAAGATCCAAAAGTATTGAGTTCACAATCTTATAGCCAAGAGTTACATAAATATGTTGTCTCCTTGAGAACCTGACTCCCAAAGAGGTGTCAGTGAAGGATAATTTGGTGACCTTATGGGAAAACCTGGTATTCAAAAAAGGTATAGGTCCCGAAGATGTGAGGCCTTTTATGCAGCATAAGCGGTTAATAAATACTTGGATTATACTGGATAATGTTGATTCCCAAGAAAGAAGAGAGTTATTTGGTGAGGATAGGAAATTTACTTTATACTTGCTTCAATATTGCTTTTTGACATGTTCACTAATTATTTTTCCACATTTGCATATACCATTATGTCTATTAAGAATCTGATGAATATGAGGAAGACCATGACAATGGCTACTATGTTCTAGACCAATGCACCTATTTTAGCTCATACTCCAATGGAGGTGGCGGAGAAGAAACTTACATTTGCTGACCAACCTTCTAGCAATGTTGAAGTCTTTCCCATCTCTTAGAACCAAACAACTTACTCTGAACAAGGTGAAAGGCAAAGCAAGAGGTTTAACAACCTCTATTATGATGTGGCTGGTGGCATTAAAAAGCAGGGCAAATATAAGGATCCTACCAAAGAAGGAGGACTGGATAAGAGGTCTACGTCTTTTCGCTCCAGCGTCACTAGGATCACTCTTGCAATTCTCAAAGTGACTCCTCCCAAATTTCCAATTTGTTTCACCAACCAGCAAGCAGCCTACATTTAGAGTCACACTGGTAAATTTAAGTTGATGGAAGATACTGCCTATCATATGTCTCACAGTTCTTTCGTGATAACTATTGAAGTTGCTGGTCGGGGAGAAATACTCGCCTTAGGTATCCCTTTCAATAAGAATGAGCAATGGAAGAGTAAATGTGAAACTGCTATTTGTGGGCTGACTAATGATAAGTGCAAAATGTACCTATTTTTGTAAATAAGTTTTGTTGCACTTATCGTTACTTTGTGTTAAAATTGGTTGAATAAACCCCACTTTATGTGTAAATACGTTTACTTTACGTTTTCGTGTGTATAGTACGTTATCGTGTAAATATCATTGAGTTTAATCGATTTTCATTTATTTTTGCAGGTGTTCCAACAATGGGATCTTGTCAAATTTATGAAGAGCATTGAATAAGCTTTCCAACGCTTCAAACCGTGCGTCAATCCGAGTTACGGTTCAAGAGTTATGAAGAAAACAAATTCTGGTTTTCTGTCATGTTCGTTGGGCGAACCCCCGTAGCGAGCACTCGCTAGCTTGTTCGCTAGGCGAACCGGGGCGAACAAAAAGTTCCAGAATCGTGAAAAAACTCAACTTTAAGGCGGTTTACGTTCGCCTAGCGAACGGGGGCTCGCTAGGCGAACCTGGAAAGTCAGTTTTGCCCATTTAAGCCATTTTTCATCATTTTTTATGTTATGTTTTTGGGGGAACTTTCTCCCAACTTCATCAAACATGTTTTAGGAGTAGATTAGCTTAGAAACAACATTGGATGATGCATCTTGATGATTCGGAGTCGAATTTTCTTCGATCGACTTTGACACGTCGTGAGAAGTTTGTTTTTCTCCTTTCTTCTCTTTGTGTTCTCTTTTGTTGATGTTTGGTATGTAAATCTCTTGATACCTATTGTATTTCATCTAATCTATGTTTATGAATATGTTTTGATTCTCTATTGATTGTTTGTCTTTGATTGATTATTTGTGGGTCGTGACAAAACCTATATCGAATCGTTAATCTTAGATTTTCATCTGTCAATGAGCAAGCTTTTGACAGGGGTTTGTGAATTGATATTCATTGTATCTTTTGTTGTATTGTGTTGATTAAGTAGCATGGGTAGCATGAGTAGGATCGATACGGTATTGCGAGGATGCGTGACAATAGCGATGAAGAACGGCGTTCGTATACAGTTGGTAAATTAGTTGAATGCAGGGTTAATCATATGTTTGTATTCTGATCAGGGCTTTATATATGAATTACTCATGAGTTTGACATGGATGTTATAGTAATATCTGTTTTGTCTGAACTCTAGAGATAGATTTAGACTTAACACTTGCGTGAGTATCAGTTCTTACTTCTCTGTGTTGTTGAGTTGCGTGAGACATCACCAATGAGACAATATCGTTGTTCTCTCGACGTTGCGTTAGACATAACCTCTGTTGTGAGTGATACGTGAGGATATTAGACGAATGAGTGATTTGTGTATGAAATGGTCGGAAGAATGCATGTGTTATTGAGTGATCTCTATTGAGTTTCTTTCCTCCGAAGAATGTGTTATTGTTATTTACTTGCTTTTTGTTCCTTTAATTTTCCGCATTTGCTTTTGGTTCGCTTTAAACCAGAACTTTTGATTCATGAGCTTAGAAATATAGAAACCGTTGAATGGCATTCTTTCCCTCGCACTGATCCCTGTGGAGAACGACAAAACTGGGTTCCTTATATATTTTTGCTTGCTGTTATTCTAGCTTCAACAAAATGGCGCCGTTGTCGGGGATTGGTGTTTAGATATTGAGTTGCATCGCATAGTTTCTATGTTTTTAAGCTTCATACATAATTGTCTATATTGTATATTTACTTGTATAATGGTGCATAGTTAGTTGGGGAGAGTTTGTTAGATGTCAAACATGTTATATATTTGTATGCAATACTTGGCATTTTTCATTTCTTTCCATGTGTAATGTATTGATTTTAGTGGGGAATTGTGTTGTTGTGCATACATTGGAATACACTTGTGGTGCTTGTAATTTGTGTGCTAATGTGTAAGAATAGGCATGAAAAGATCAAGATTATGTTACACAAATGTTGGAGGCAAGTTGCCATTGAAGGAAGAAATCAACAACAGCATTCGCTAGGCGAGTGTTGGCGAAGATGCCAGCGAAGGTTCGCCTAGCGAACGTTAGCGAGGGTGCCAGCGAGGAGAGGCAGAAAGTATGCAAAAACCTACAGTAGGAAAACTGGGTAAATTCGCTGTGGCGAGGAAGCCAGCGAAGGCTCGCTGCTTTGCTCGCTAAGCGAAGGTGCCAGCGAAGGGTGGCAGAAACTTTCTTATTTGAAAAACTCCCAAACTTCGCTGGAGCGAAGGTTGTAGCGAAGGCTCGCGTCGCGAATGATTTGGTTCGCCTAGCGAACAAAGCTTAAAAAGTGTACATACTTGTTAATAGTTGTTTTCCATAAGTGATTGTATCTATGTGTTTTCCATCATGTTTATGTGTGTGTACATATTTTTGTTTTTGGTTTACGTTTGCTTAAGTGTTGCAGATTTTATTTGGTATCTACCGGTGAACGAAGCAACATGGAGGAGCTTGTACGTAAATAAGGTGTCGAGCTAACGACGTGAAACTAGCGCTTATTGGGAGGCAACCCAATGATTCTTGAGTTTGTATAGTTTTATGTTTAGTAGTATAGTTAATATAAAGTGACATTGGATGGAGTGAATGAGAGAAAGAGGGTAAATTCGCTGTGGCGAGGAAGCCAGCGAAGGTTCGCTGCTTTGCTCGCTAGGCGAAGGTGCCAGCGAAGGGTGGCAGAAAGTTCCAGTAGGAAAAGACCCAAAATTCGCCGGGGCGAAGGTTGTAGCGAAGGCTCGCGTCGCGAGTGATTTGGTTCGCCTGGCGAACCCGCGATAACTTTTGTGGGCGGTTTAAGTCTGACGCACTTAAAGTGCCATGTTTTAATACATTCGCTAGGCGAATGATTCCTTCGCTAGGCGAAGGCTGCTGAATTTTTATGTTGTATAAATTGTTTTTTTTCACTTTTCAAAGAGGATCTTTTGTTCATTTTCACCCAAAAACAGAGTTTCTGCATGCGCCTTGTTTTGCAAAGAAAAATCTTTCATTTTCCATCCACTTTCACAAATTTTGGTTTTTATGTTTATTTAGTTTTAGTTCAATTTTGTTAGGTTGTTAGAATAATTTATGAGTTTGTTCTCAAGTTTTGTTTTTGATTAGCTTGAGGATGCATTGTGTGATTTTTCAATTTTGATTGTTTCAACCAGAAAATGTTATGGTAGTGTGAAAAGTTTAAAGAAAGTTGCATTGCGTTGGTTGGTGTTTATTGCTTTTCTAGAACATAACATGTTTATGAACCTTAGGATTTGTACAAATTACATGTCTTTCATTCTCTTGCAATTTTTGTTCAATTTTGAATCACTTTAGTTCATAGCCCATTGTGAGAAACCTCCATTGTTTACTAAATGCTTGGATGACTGATAACTTTGTCTAATTCGTTTGATTCATGTTTTATCTTCTAATTATTGTGATTTTGTGGAAGCATTAGAAATGATCAAGGCATTTGTTTATATTGAGCACAACCGTATCCAAAAGTATCTTACCCGTGAGTAGTGAGAATTTGTTAGCCCCTTTGAGACTAAAACAGTTTAGATCTCATTTTTAGTGATGAACTTGGTTTATGTACATAATTTGCAAGTTTGGTTCATCATTGAATTTAGTGAGTTTCTAAAATTTCTCCTTGAACCTTTGAAATTGTATACTTTGATTTGCTTGCCTTAAAAAGCAAGGACCATTCACTTGAGGTTTGGTTGAATTCAAGTTGGGGAGAATGAAAAAGAAGATTAGTAGGTTACTATAAACTTTTGAAAAAGTTCAAACAAGCATGAAAAGAAAAAGTGTGAATATAAATGTGAAAAACAAAAGAAAAAGAATGCTTGTTTGAATGAGAAAAATAGATAGTGAAATAATTGTGCATAAGGAGTTTGAGAAGGTTTGTGGTAAAGGAATGAAAGTGGTGAATGAAGTTGAGATGTGTGAATATTTTGTATAGTGAATGTTTCTTTTTGCATCGGCAATTTCAATTCAATGGCCTTAAGAAATGTCCCTTTGTTGTGAACCCGGCCAAGCTACAACCTTTAAAGCCCTTAGTGATCTTTTTGCTTCCATATTTTCATTTTTGATTGTTAGATGTTGTATGAGTTGAATTGTTATTTGCATTGTTTGTCAGATGAGTGAAATTTCTCCGCGGTTGCAAACGTGCATTAATTTCTTCATTCTTATTTGAAGTGGGGTGTTAGGTGTGATTCATTCTTGAACATGTATTGCTTTTGGATGTTTGACATGTGTTTTATGCTTAGACTTTGTTTCATATTCGTGGTGTCGTTGTAGTTTAGTGGTAAGCATCGCTTTGTGTGTACTTTTGACTTGTATACCATACGTTTATTCTCTGTTTGTAAAAACTTGTTGAGCATGATTTCTTGATAATTACTTTTGTTTCTTTGAGTTGATTGACTTTTTTTTAGGACAAACAAAATAATAAGTTGGGGAGAGTTTGATAAGTGCAAAATGTACCTATTTTTGTAAATAAGTTTTGTTGCATTTATCGTTACTTTGTGTTAAAATTGGTTGAATAAACCCCACTTTATGTGTAAATACGTTTACTTTACGTTTTCGTGTGTATAGTACGTTATCGTGTAAATATCATTGAGTTTAATCGATTTTCATTTATTTTTGCAGGTGTTCCAGCAATGGGATCTTGTCATATTCATGAAGAGCATTGAATAAGCTTTCCAACGCTTCAAACCGTGCGTCAATCCGAGTTACGGTTCAAGAGTTATGAAGAAAACAAATTCTGGTTTTCTGTCATGTTCGCTGGGCGAACCCCCGTAGCGAGCACTCGCTAGCTTGTTCGCTAGGCGAACCGGGGCGAACAAAAAGTTCCAGAATCGTGAAAAAACTCAACTTTAAGGCGGTTTACGTTCGCCTAGCGAACGGGGGCTCGCTAGGCGAACCTGGAAAGTCAGTTTTGCCCATTTAAGCCATTTTTCATCATTTTTTATGTTATGTTTTTGGGGGAACTTTCTCCCAACTTCATCAAACATGTTTTAGGAGTAGATTAGCTTAGAAACAACATTGGATGATGCATCTTGATGATTCGGAGTCGAATTTTCTTCGATCGACTTTGACACGACGTGAGAAGTTTGTTTTCTCCTTTCTTCTCTTTGTGTTCTCTTTTGTTGATGTTTGGTATGTAAACCTCTTGATACCTATTGTATTTCATCTAATCTATGTTTATGAATATGTTTTGATTCTCTATTGATTGTTTGTCTTTGATTGATTATTTGTGGGTCCTGACAAAACCTATATCGAATCGTTAATCTTAGATTTTCATCTGTCAATGAGCAAGCTTTTGACAGGGGTTTGTGAATTGATATTCATTGTATCTTTTGTTGTATTGTGTTGATTAAGTAGCATGGGTAGCATGAGTATGATCGATACGGTATTGCGAGGATGCGTGACAATAGCGATGAAGAACGGCGTTCGTATACAGTTGGTAAATTAGTTGAATGCAGGGTTAATCATATGTTTGTATTCTGATCAGGGCTTTGTATATGAATTACTCATGAGTTTGACATGGATGTTATAGTAATATCTGTTTTGTCTGAACTCTAGAGATAGATTTAGACTTAACACTTGCGTGAGTATCAGTTCTTACTTCTCTGTGTTGTTGAGTTGCGTGAGACATCACCAATGAGACAATACCGTTATTCTCTCGACGTTGCGTTAGACATAACCTCTGTTGTGAGTGATACGTGAGGATATTAGACGAATGAGTGATTTGTGTATGAAATGGTCGGAAGAATGCATGTGTTATTGAGTGATCTCTATTGAGTTTCTTTCCTCTGAAGAATGTGTTATTGTTATTTACTTGCTTTTTGTTCCTTTAATTTTCCGCATTTGCTTTTGGTTCGCTTTAAACCAGAACTTTTGATTCATGAGCTTAGAAATATAGAAACCGTTGAATGGCATTTTTTCCCTCGCACTGATCCCTGTGGAGAACGACAAAACTGGGTTACTTATATATTTTTGCTTGCTGCTATTCTAGCTTCAACAACTAATCTTCAAGAAAATGTGCCTAAGCTCCAGGAGGAGTTGAAGAGGTCCCAAAAGAGGCAGAGAAATTCTAGAATGAGACAAAGAGGTTGCAGAAGGAGGTAGAAAGACTGGGTCTCAAAAAAGAGGCGGGTGCAAATGGTGCCACGTCCGACTTAGTTGCAAAGGTGACTAGCCTGCAAGGATCTTTAGACGACAAATAGAAGTTCTTGGAGAAGGTGAAATCCACAAGGAGAAAATGTTTTCTCGGGTTACTGCGGCCGAGGAGACGGAGAAGGAATCTCATAAGGAGATTAGTCGTTGATGAAGGCATCAAGAGAATTCTTTGTTGTGGAGTAGGTATCAACAAAATAGTTGCACCTGATGGATCATCATGAGAAAGAAGCATACATATTAGGCCAAACACTCACCTAAATGTCAAAGACTCATCAAAACAAGTGAGAGAAACACCACATATTCACCCAAAACTTTAAGGTGATAGGTGTATGGGCCCTCTTACTTATAAAGTGTTCAACCTCCACTTTTCTAAGCAATTTGGGACTTAGAACTCACACTTGTTTCTCAATACAATTCACACTTATTTCTCAACATTCTCCCCCTCAAATGTGAGTCAATCCACTATGTTCCCCCTAATGCGAAAGCTTTTTCATCCACATGCTTGTACCGCCGTTGAGAGACGCCATTATCTCGTCGTGGGTACTTCAATGGAACATGCCGCCTGACCACAATGTTAGGAAGATTTTCGACACAAGGAGTCGGTCTCTTACTCGAATCACGGCTCTGATACCACTGATAGGTCATCTTGAGGGGGAAACATACACATTGGGCCAAACACTCACCTAAAACTCAAAGACTTACCCATACAAATGAGAAAAGCACCACATATTCAGCAAAAACCTTAAGGTGGTAGGTGTATGAGTCATCTTACTTATAAAGTGTTCAACCTACACTTTTTTAAACAATATAAAACTTAAAACTCACATTTATTTCTCAACACAACTAACACTTATTTCTCAACAGCACCAACAATTATGCTTCTTCTCGAATGGAACAATTTTTCAGATTTAAATTCAGCAATACTTCATAGCCGTACTTGTGCAAATTTAAAATTTACCGAAAGAACATAATTTTATCTTATCACACACGAATCCAAACCTTAGATGATTTTTTTTCCTCAATTCCATTAATTAATGAATTCACATCCTTCAATATCAATTAAACAAGGACAAGTGGTGAAGAAATAAGGCGACAGCATAGTCATTCACATGATTATTAAATACATTACAAAACTTTTACCTTCTTTGGAACACACCCACCATGCTACTTTTTTAATGTCGGTTTCAAATTTTTCTCTTTTACAGCTAGGAACATTCCTATAATATAATCAAAATAAATAACATGATAAGGAATGGTGATAAAGATCATTCACATTTGAAGAAAAAGAAAACTTCATTGCCAGCTTGATAACTAACCAAATGTATGAATGAATTTAATCATGCCACAAAAGTCCAACTCTATTCACACAATAAACAGTTAAATAGTACTTCTTTGGTAGGTTTTATCCATTCACCAAATTATATATACTTTTCTTTCAAGAAAAAAAATACTAATATTATATGCTTTCTTTTGAAAACATGTTAAATTGGACAGACAAAATTAAAGGTAGACCTTCCTAATGTCAAACTTTCTATGATAACAAGTTTACAAGTGCCTAATTTTCCAAAAAAAAAGATGCTTTCTACATTTTCTATTTTTCTTTTGATAATCATTTTTCCTTCTTTTTGCTCTTTAATAATGACTCCACTCATTCATTGATGTAGAATGACAACAGTTTTTTTTATCCATTGATGCTGATTTCTCACACCTGATCTTTGGACTAGTTTCATATGTTTCAAACTAGATCATTCACCTGAATTATTTGAGAATTTTGGGTTCATGAAGTACTGTTGAATATGAAATTCTGAACAGTAAAAATGAGGAAAGTTTGCAGAACTTGTGTACAAATACAATCCAGTGTATGAAGATTGTATCTATGTTCTTCCTCAGACATCACTGTGAGATTTCTCTTTCTTTTATATTCTGCATGATAAGATGATAATCTTTGGTTTTCATTTGTTATTTTAATGAACTGTGTTTTCAGGTTTTTGAATTTTCAGCATCAGTTTATAACAGTAAATGAGGAAATCATTGGTTATTGCCTTTTTCATAACCATATGCTTCATTGCTTTTGTCATATCCAAGATTGTTATTTCAATCCTCCTCTATAAAAGATGGAAAAGAAAACATGTCATTTATGAAGGTTATACAGGTATATATATGCTAAAATGAGTTCTCATGTGTTTATGATACTATCGAAGTGTCTGTGTCGTATCCTGGTGTCTGTTCAGATGACCTAATCCAAACAGGCTTGTATACTAACGTAGATTGATTGAATGATATATAGGAGGGAAGATGGTGATATTCAGGTCTTCAATCCTTAAATCTTTAACAACTGAGATGGTGTTAAAGAAGACACAGAAACTGAACAACAAGGACATTATTGGTTCGGGTGGTTACGGTGTAGTTTACGAACTAAAACTGAACGATTCCGCGGCCTTTGCTGTGAAAAGACTGAACCGCGGAACAGCAGAGAGAGATAAAGGTTTTGAGAGAGAGTTACAAGCAATGGCAGACATAAAACACCGCAATGTTGTGACTCTTCATGGATATTATAGTGCACCGCACTACAACCTTCTCATATATGAGTTAATGCCTAATGGAAGTTTGGATTCCCTTTTGCATGGTATGTATTTTTCAATGATTTCTTGTATCCAAACATGTCATAAGTCGTTTTCATAAGTTCTTCTGAACTAAAATAAGTTGAAAATGATGTAGGGAAATCAATGGACAAGAAGTTTTTGGATTGGCCAACAAGACACAGAATAGCTTTAGGTGCAGCTAGAGGAATATCGTATCTTCACCATGATTGTATCCCTCACATTATCCACAGAGACATCAAGTCGAGTAATATATTGCTGGATCAAAACATGGAAGCTCGAGTTTCGGATTTCGGGTTAGCTACATTGATGGAACCTAACAAAACTCATGTTTCAACGATTGTTGCTGGAACTTTCGGATACTTGGCTCCAGGTATAATAAATGCGTATAAGTTTATTAGTTTTTCACTTTCGCAAGCGTTGTGTTTCGAAATGATGATTGTTTGTATGAATGCAGAATATTTTGATTCAGGAAGAGCAACAGTCAAAGGGGATGTTTACAGTTTCGGAGTTGTGTTGTTGGAGCTTTTAACTGGAAAGAAACCTAGTGATGAAGCATTTATGGAAGAGGGAACCAAACTTGTCACATGGGTAAGATATGATTTGTTTGATCTGAATCAATCTTACAAAATCGACTTATAAGTTATAACGTGAGAAATGTCTCGCACCGACTAGATTTTGAGGACTTACTTTCTTGAAAATCATTCTGTTATTAATGTATCAGGTGAAAGCTGTTGTTCAAGAGAAGAAAGAGGAATTGGTTCTTGATAGTAGCTTAGGTTCATGTTGTCCAATGCATGAGGTCAACAAGGTGTTCAACATTGCAATGATGTGTCTTGAGCCAGATCCTCTGAACAGGCCAACCATGGCTGAAGTTGTCAACTTGCTCGAGAAAACCGAAACAGCATCTTGATGTTCACGCAAAAACCAATCAGCCGCACGGCAGAGCTAGAATAAAAATTTAAGAGGCCATTTAGAAACATTCGTGTTAGATTAGTTTTATAATCATCTTGCATTTCTGGAAACAATGAAAATGTCAAAGGAATTATTTTCATTATTTTCTGAAATGGATTGCTAGCGAACACTTATCGTCTCTCATTGCAATGACTTGTAAATAATTTACTTTCTTAGAATAGGTTAGATAAACTCGACAATATAGTATTTGTCATTATGAATTGTAATGATCTGTAATCACTGATACTATTATATATAATATGGAATGGAATAGAGCTTGATTACAAACATAGAAAACAGGCTGCAGTACTACATTCAATGATTGAACCATTTGAAGAAAACATCAACGCATGAAATTTTCCCGAGACGCTAAATTTGTTTACTCGAGTACTTTGGACAAGCTTTCAGCCACTGAAGATTTCAAGGAGGGAGAAACAGGACTGTCTCCGAGGAATACATCAAAAAGAGCATGAGTCACATTTGCAGATTCAATTGTAGCATCAACTGTAGATGGAATTCCGTCCGATGAGACAGATACCTGAAATCGCAAAACAAATCAATGGTCTGAAATAGAAAATCTCGACAACAAATTCTGCAATTCGTAGGAAACATTAGCAGAAAAATATCTTACAAGCAATTTGGAGGGGTTCAACCAAGTCAAGAAAATGAAAGTTCCTTTCTTAAGGGATCGATCTTGAAAGACGCTCCGGAAAGTGGTCAATGCGGTTTCATCTGCAGTTGTTGGTTTTGCAATTCTCGGTGATATGGCGTCACTTAATGCATCCCAGAAAGTTTTACCATCAACATCTCTCACAAGAATGATTTGCAATGATTTCTCAAGTGGAGCTGCAGTTAGAAAATCGAATTTGTTTATCGACTATTCTCTAAATTAGAAATCGAATTCGCAATAATACAGTAAATGAATACTAAATTGCTACATTGGAAAATGGTGTTGAACAAGGAAGAATTCCCTTGAATCGCATCTTTTGATTTTCCTTTCCAAGCGTTCAAATCAGTTACGATAGACTGGTTTAAATACAGTCCTGCTGCATAGACCTTCACGCCGATAATCGCGAAAACTTTTTCTCTGTATCCTGAAATAGGTGTTGATATCAGAACCAACTAAATTCTACTAAAACACAAAAATCTTTGTAACAGACCAAGTTTAATGTTGTCAAGGTAAAGTTTTTTTTACATGTCATGAGCATTATGTGAGACTAAAAGAACTAACCGGTTCCAAATAACGTTAATGAGTCTGTGCAACCCGGGAAACTCAAAGATGTCGGAAATTGCACATTTGTTGCTGGTTCCTCAATGTATTCAGCATTTACAGCTGCACCAGCATTTACAGCTGCAGTATTCAAGCATATAAGCAAATAGATGTCAATTTTTGTTATCAATTAACAAAGAGACAGAATGAAAGAAAACTAATTTTGTTATATATGATCAGCCAGCTTTGAAAAGAAATCAGAATAAGTTTACAGCTTAGCAAACTAGACAGTCAGCTTTGTAAGTTTTGTAGGGTTGAGTTAAGTCCAACCACATTTCTTAATGTGGTATTAAAGTCAGGTTTAAGATCCGGCTGCTATCAGGTTTCCGCTATCAGATTTAAGATCTCGAGAGCACCAGAAGTGTTAGCAATGGTAGTATGAATCACCTCTTATATACCCAACTTTTCCTCCGTTTCTAGTCGATGTGGGACTTAACTACTATCATTAGCCGTGATCCATACTAAGTTCTCACTTGGGCTCCCCCACCGAGCCAAACCATGACTCTGATACCACTTGTTAGGGAGACTGGGAAACGCCGAAAATGTCAATAGGTTAAACGTTCAGGATCCAAGAGATCTTGCCACCACATATCCACCCAAACCCTTAATGGAGTGAGAGTTTGGATCACCTCTCTTATCTAGTCGATGTTGGATTTAACCTCACACATCTCAACACTATCCATATACATTACTCTAGTCTATGCATGTGACCAGCTATCTCAAAAATCATAATAAAAATAAAAACACCAGAATCTTCCCAATTTTTCACTATCCCTTTTTCTGAGAAAGTCCAAAGATGAAAGTAAAAAGAGAAACCTCAAAAATAAATTTCAATCTAACCATGTTAGCCCTCTAATTCAATATACAAAAAAGTTTATTCTCCATAAAACTAGTAAAACAATTAGGATCATCAATCTAACATGCAGTGGCATATAAATATAATTAATAATCATCACAAATGCATCATAACATTAAAGTTTATTCTCCAGTCTGCATTTTAAATTTTAAATAAAATAAACTAAATCATGAAATTGTAAGTTTATGAGAAAGCAAAAAAAGAAAACTCTAAAAGATGACAATGACTGCATAATCTCACCAGATAATGAAGATGAAGATGAAGCAGGTTGTGGAAAGAAATGGGGCTGTTTTTTAGGGAGAGGGAAATGAATAGAAGGAGGTGTGAATAGTGAGAAAGAGTAAACATAGGTTAATGTCTTAGTTGAATTTGAGAATCTTTTGTCAAGATTGAATCTGGTTGAAGGTGAAAAACATAGTGGTGTTGAAGATGAAACAGCTCCGTACATGTTGAGATTGAAGAGCAAACATCCACCGACTGAACTAGAATCACTGTCACTTCAGTTTCTCCGCATAAATCTCTACTGTCTATCTTTGTTTGGTTGATTACTATGAATGTTGTTTTTCTTTTTTTTTTTTACTCTCAAGTGTGTTATCTGAAATCCAATCACAAAGTAACTTTTTTTTGTGTTAAATTTTGCCATTAACCGCTATTGAAGTAAAATCTATCTTTACTTTGAGTGGGTAGGTTTTTCATTTGGAAAATGATATTTTGACACCCACCCTACACCTACACCTACACCGTATATACGGACGGTGAATAGTGTCGTCCGTACATGAACAGTACATGTCCGTATGGTAAATAGTGTCGTCCGTACATGAACAGTAGTGTATTTTCATACATGAATAGTATATGTTCGTACGGTGAATAGTGTCGTCCGTACATGAACAGTGTCGTCCGTACCGTACGGAAATACGGTGTAGGTGTAGGAATAGCAATGCTATTTTCATTTTCAAGTTTTGTGGTTAAAAATGTTATGTTTATAATGGTATAATAGATATTTTGAAGATTCAATTTATCAAATATTGTGGTATTTTGAATCAAACTTTGGTTTTAATAGGATAGACACTTAGTTCGATTAGGTTGTGTCATGTTGTAGTCGAAGTCTGATCTAACATACAGTAGTCGAAGAGGTGCATGCTGTAGTCGAAGTCTGATCTAACATACAGTAGTCGAAGAGGTGCATGTTGTAGTCGAAGTCTGATCTAGCATGCAGTGACGTAAGTTAGTTATGTACTTTGTTATGTAATAGTTATTTATGTCATGTTTGAGTGTTATCATCATACATAACATACACATACTAAGAGTTTATTTATAGGTTCTACTCTAGTTTGTTAAAGTATGAGGTTAAATTGTTTTTCACTTGTAATCTGTAAACTATAATTAAGTAAGTGAATAGAAAAATTGTATTAATCATCTCTCTCTCTCTCTCTGTAACTGAATCATTTTCTTGTGTTTGTTCAAGAAAATCTCTCTTTCTCACAGCATTACTTCGTTCTTGGTGTGGTGATTGTCACAGCAAACTGGTGCGGTGAGAGTGGATAAATATGTCGTCAACGAAGTATGAGATTGAGAAATTCACCAAAGTGAATGATTTTGATTTTTGACACTTGAAGATGCAAGCTCTTCTAGTTTAGCAGAGTTTGTTAGAAGCGTTGAAAGAATCAGAGAATATGGATGTTGCCATAACGGAGAAGGAGAATATGACTATGGTGGAGAAAACCCACAGTGCAATCATCTTGAGCATTGGTGATATAATTCTGAGGCAGGTTTCAAAGGAGAAAATTGCAGCGGGTGTGTGAGCGAACTTAAAGGTTTGTATATGACCAAATCTTTGGTTAATCGTCTCTACCTGAAGCAAGCTTGATATTGATTCAAGATGAGTGAAGACAAAGTCTTGGGTGATCAGTTGGATATGTCCAACAAGTTGATTCTTGATTTGGAGAATATCGAGGTCAAGATTGATGATGAAGATCAAGCATTGTTGCTATTGTGTGGTTTACCCAGATCTCATGTTCACTTCGAAAAAACTCCCTTGTATAGAAGAAAGCCCTGACGTTTGAAGAAGTTCAATAGCCTTATACTCGAAGGACTTGAACGAAAGAAAAGAGAAAAAGCCACCATTTGTTGAAGAAGGTTTATTTGTGAAGGGAAAATTCTCAAAGAAATATGGTAGATTTGAGAAGAAGAAGGATAAAGGTCAACAAAATTCTTATGGTAGTGACGCTCATCCAATTAGGTATTATCACTGTAAGAAGGAGGGTCATACAAGAAAGGTGTGCCATGAACTTCTGAATAATCATGGAGGTGAGGATAATGGCCACACACTCATTGTGCAAGATGGTTATGAATCATTCGACAAGAAAGGATATGTTTTTAGAGGAGAGAAAGGTATCCTGAGAGTATTAAAGGGGTTGAAGGAAGTCTTGAGAGCCAGAAAGAAGCAAGGCTTGTATACCCTTGAGGTTGAGGTTGTAAGTGGTTCTGCATATTTTGCATCCACAAAACTTGTTTCAAAGACAGAACTATGACACATGAGATTGGGTCATGTCAATGAAAGGGGATTGTTCAAATATGGGAGACAAGATCTGTTAGGTGGTGACAAGGTCGAACCTTATGTGTTTGGTAAAGCCGGTAGAATGAAGTTTAAAAAAGGCAAACAAAGAACATATGGATCCTTTGACTACAATCATGTTGATCTTTGAGGACCTGCAAGAAATCCTTCACACTCAGGGGCAAGGTATTTTCTATGCATAGTTGATGACTATTCTAGAAATTTACATATATTCACTCAGAAAAATAAGGATGAAAATTTTGAGAATTTTAAAAGTTGGAAGACTTTGGTCAAATATCAAACTGGCTGGAAGCTGAAGAGGTTGAGGACCGATAATTGCCTTGAGTTCTGCAATGAAGCTTTCGACAATTATTGTGCTATGTCTAGTATTGCTAGGCACAAGACTGTAGCATGTACTCCACAATAAAATGGCATGCCTGAAAGATTCAATCGAACTATCCTGGAAAGAGTTAGATGCATGTTAGTTAGTGTTAGAATGAAGAAGGTGTTTTGGGATGAGGCTGTTGTGACTGCATCATACCTTATAAATAGGTGTCCCTCGACTACTTTAATGATGAAGACACTTAAAGAATTTTGGTCAGGTCATCCACTAGACCTCGATAAGCTTAGAGTATTTGGATATGTATCATATGTTCACATTACGCAAGACAATGTCAAACCTAGAGAGCTCTGAGATTCATGTTCCTTGGGTATCCCGAGGGAGTAAAAGCATATAGGTTGTGGTGCCTAGAACCAAGTCACAGAAGGTGTATCATAAATCGTGATATAGTTTTAAATAAAGCAGAAATGGCCTTAAACAAAACGGATGACGTTGGTCGAAATGCAAAGATCTCTTAAGAAGAGCAATAACATGAGGAGATTCCTGTTGAGGTGGAGCATATTGATGTTGAATTGCATAACCTAGATGAAGTTGAGAATGAAGCATAGGATGCTGAAGATGTTAGTGTAAGCCCTAGAGGCCAATACTTTTGGTACTTGTATCGAATTATTTATTAATAATAAAAGGAATTTCTTTATTATGTTTGTTTTTCCAAAGTGATAAAGTCCCTAGAATAGCTAGTTCATTTAATGAAATATTAAGTGTGACTTAATCATGAGATTCCATTAAACATAAGGACATTATTCTTAAAGTATCCGTAGTCGAGCTTTAATGTGAAATGGGATAACCTTAAAGCATTAAGACTATTATGTAGATAGACTGATGATCACATCTCATGGATCATGGATAAGGAGTTATCAAGTCTTAACATGGGTATGAATATTAGGAGTAATATTTATACTGGATTGACCCACTATGAGAGTACTACATAGAATGTTATGCAAAGTGTCATAAGTTACTCTCATGGTGATAGTGGTGTATACCACCCTTCGACCTGAAACCACTATGGACCCTAGATGTGGAGTCAAGTACTCTATTGCTAATCAAACATTGTCCGTGATTGGATGACTATAAAGACAATTGATGGGTACTTCATAAAGCATGCTAAGGGACATGAGTGACCTAGATGGAATTTTCCCATCCTGCATAACAGGATAAATGTCTAAGGACCTAATATTGAACTGAACAAGGATGACACGGTATATGCCTTGTGTTCAATATAGACATAAGGGTAAAAGGGTAATTGTACACACAAGCACTATCACAAAAGGTTTTGTTAGATCACATGACAATTTCGTGACTTGGGTAACAATCATGTGTTGCTAGATACCACTCCCTGTTTATTATGTTAAATGCATGATTTAATATTATTACCAACGTCGCGAAATCCTATAGGGTCACACACATAAGGACAGTTTGATAAGAGGTAGAGTAAATAAGGCACGCCGTAAGGTACAACGTACTTAAGTAAATATGTAACACCGTAAGGTACGGTGCACTTAAGTGGGATACAGATTGTGGTAAGGTACCGCATGCTTAAGTGATATACGGTACATCATAAGATATGGTGTGCATGCACTTAAGTGGGCTTTTTAGCTTGCAACCCACACAAGTGGTTCTATAAATATAACCCTTGTGCAGAAGCATAAACACTTGATGAAAATTCAGTTGTGAAACCCTAGCCATATTTTCCTTCTCTCTATCTCTCACTTAAAGCCTTCAATCGTAGCAGCTAGCACTGAGACTAAAGGAAGTTGTTCGTGTGGACTGAGTAGAGGCGTTGTTCATCGTACATCGCTTGTGATCATTCCTTCGATTCAGAATCAAAGGTTTCATCACCATAATACGTAACCATTTTATCCCTGATCATGATCTTTCGTCAGGATCGCTAAAGGGAAATTTTAATTTCCGCTGCGTTTTGAATCGCGATTTTCCTTCAGTGGTATCAGAGCAACTTACGAAACCATGCATCAGATAAGTGTTTATTTTCTGTTGTTTTTTTGTTTTAATTCGATTAAAACACATAAAAATTAAATTAAATCAAAAAATTGAATTTTTCCATGAGGTTGTCTACGATTTGGATGATCGATATTGACTATGCTTCGGAATCTGACAATAGTATGGTGAAGCAGCGATATATCGATCGTCCTTAAGTTACACAAATATGATCGATCAAATTTTATATGTGATATAATTAACTCTGATGCAAATATGGTATATTGGATGTACTGTTTCTATTTCGTTCATTTAAATCACGTAATGGTCATTATTCCTTTGAGCGATCCGTGTTCATTTGCTTTGGAATCCGAGTTTAGTATGGTGAAGCAGTGGCATATGGATCAATCATACTGAATTTTGATCATGGTGTTTTTACGATATGGAATTGTTGCATTAGGGTTCATGACGGCACAAGGGTTGTGCTGTCTAAAAGGTTTGCGATTAGGGTTGTGATGGCACAAAAGTTGTGCTTTAATTTTATGGAAAGTATCAAGTGTTGATGCGAAAAACGACACCGATTTCAAATGAATTGTTCATTAAAAAAATTTCATAGAGGCGCTGCCCCCTCGACCCCCGTCCGCTGACCTGGCAGCGGAAACCCCGTCTGCGTAGTGTGATCATTCGCCGAATTTTAATTTAATTCATTTAATTAAAAGGATTTAAATTAATAATAATAAAAGCGTGTTTATTATTTTTCTCTTGTGGTGATCAGTTATGGCGTTAGTTTTTCTTTATTTTGTTTTGGGATTTTAAAATATGATCTGCGTGTCGTGCCTCTCTTTTAATCTCTTGATTAACTTCTTTTATCATCTCACTCCCTCGTATGTAAAAATGAGTATTCTTTAATGTAATGTAATGTTATGAAGAAAAAGAAAGACTACAAGATCAAAGGAGGATAACCTTGGAGATCTTGCTTGGAGAAGTGTAGATCGTTATTAGGTTTAGCTTAGGTTCTCTCATTGGCTTGGGAGAACAATTGCGCTAGGGGCCATAACTGTTTTATTTTGTATGTATGTTGATGCATGTGAGAGACGATTTATATGATAAATAAGTCGGTGAGATCAAACTAATGAAAATTCCCTAAAATTGAATATTAAGTTTATGCTTTCCAAGTTTTAGAACTCATCAAGACTAGTATCGAATAATGTAGGTTTCGCCTAACGCGAGGTGCATGTTCTATATTAGTAAGATGCAATGGGATAAATGTAATATCCAATTTATAAAACAATGGGTCAAACTTAACTAAACAAAATATAATAAGATTATATACGTTTAGAAGCAAGAGTTGGGAATAACCCATATGATGGATTAGAATAAGAAGTTATTCACCCAACTGAAATATTCGAGAATTGTATTGGATACAATTGGAAGGATTTCCTACCTAAATAGTTGAGTTTTGTGTAATTAGCCTAACGCTGACTAAAAACAAAGTGAAATATGAATCTCGATCCTCTAGAAAATCTTCCAACAGGATTTTCCGAATCAAATGGTGAGGGTCATTTGGTTTGAGTAAAATAGTGGGAGCATATTTAATTAAAGGCCTAATTGAATATGTTGTTTTAAATATACTTATATTTTTCCATTCTATTTTGTAGATTACCATGACAACAAACAAATCTAACAACATTTTGCGATCAATCCTTGATAAGGAAAAATTGTCCGGGATAATTTTTTTGGATTGGCACTGAAATCTGAGGATTATCCTCAAACAATGCAAAAAGTTGTATGTCTTAGAGACACCAGTTCCTGAGGAGGAGCCTCCTAGTTCTGCTTCTAAGGCTGAAAGAGATGCTTATAAGAAGCATGTCGATGATGCCAATGAAACTGCTTGCCTTATGTTGGATACCATGAATTCTGAATTCCAAAAGCAACATGAAAACATGGCAGCGTTCTATATGATCGAACACCTGAAGATGCTCTATCAAGAGCAGGAAAGGCATGAGAGGTTTGAAGTTTCAAAAGCCCTTTTTCAAGCCAAGCTATCTGAGGGAGCCCCTGTAGGTCCCCATGTACTCAAGATGATTGGGTATGTGAAGAACCTTGAAAGATTGGGATTTCCCCTAAAAAAGGAGCTTGCGACTGATTTGATCCTGCAATCATTGCCGGAAAGCTTCAGTCAATTTGTCCTTAATTTCAACATGAATGATATGGACAAAAATCTTCCTGAATTACTAGGCATGTTAAGTACTGCTGAGCAAAATCTGAAGTCAAAAGGGAAATCCATTCTGATGGTCAGTAATGGAAAGAAACAGAATAAAAGGCCCACCAAGCAGGGTGGTAAATGGAAAGGCAAGGAAGTTGTCAAAACCAAACATACTGCCCCTGCTTTGAAGCCTAGTAGAGGTATAGAAAAGGAGGGCACTTGCTTCTATTGCGGTAAGACCGAACACTGGAAGAGAAACTTCCCAAAGTACTTGGAAGATAAGAAGAATGGAGTGGAGACTTCGAATTCAGGTATTTTTGTTATAGAAATAAATTTATATACTTCTGAATCATGGGTATTAGATCCTGGATGTGGATCTCATATTTGTACCAATGTGCAAGGGCTAAAAAGGAGTAGAGTTTTGCCAAAAGGTGAAGTTGACCTACGAGTTGGCAATGGAGCAAAGGTTGCTGCTTTAGCTGTAGGAACTTATGTATTGACTTTACCTCTTAGTTTAATAATTCAGTTAGAGAACTGTTACTATGTACCTGCAATTATCAGGAATATTATTTCCGTTTCTTGTTTGGACAAGTTTGGTTTTTAATTTATAATAAAAAACAATTGTTGCTCTATTTATTTGAATGATATATTCTATGCTACTGCACAAATGAACAATGGATTGTATGTCCTTGATCTTGAAATGCCAATTTATAACATTAATACTAAAAGGATGAAACCTAGCGAGTTAAATCCAAGTTACCTTTGGCATTGTCGCTTAGGCCATATAAATGAGAGACGCATTTCCAAACTCCATAAAGATGGACTATTGGACTCTTTTGATTACGAATCATATGATACATGTAGATCTTGTTTAATTGTAAAGATGACAAAGTCCCCATTCACAAGAAAAGGTGAAAGGGCTAATGATCTTTTGGACCACATACATACTGATGTATGTGGACCACTGAACATACCAGCCAGAGGAGGTTTTTAATACTTCATCACATTTACTGATGATTTTAGTAGATATGATTATGTCTATTTAATGAAACATAAATCTAAATCCTTTGAAAATTTCAAGGAGTTCAAGAATGAAGTACAAAACCAACTAGGTAAGAATATTAAAACTCTTTGATCAGATCGAGGCGATGAATATTTAAGCCTAAAGTTTGATGAGCATCTAAAAGAGTGTGGGATTCTATCCTAACTCGCTCCTCCTAGAACACCACAATGGAATGGTGTATCTGAGAGAAGAAATTGAACCTAGTTAGACATGGTCCGATCCATGATGAGTCACGCCGATCTTCCAAACTCCTTTTGGCGACATGCACTACTGACAGCATCTTACACACTTAACCGTGTTCAATCCAAAAAGGTTGAAAAGACACCATATGAAATATGGAGTGATAAGAAACCACATATGTCTTACATGAAGATTTGGGGTTGTGAAGTTTATGTGAAACGACAAATTTCAACTAAGCTTGAGCCCAAATCTGACAAATGCTTATTTGTGAGGTATCCTAAAGAAACAAGAGGGTATTACTTCTATAATCCTTCTGAGGGAAAAGTGTTTGTCGCTCGAACTGGAGTTTTCTTGGAAAGGGACTTTATTTCTAAAGGAATCAGTGGTAGGAAAGTGCAACTTGAAGAAATTCAAGAATCAAAAAGCATTGATACACCTATGGAGGAATTAGAGCTGGAACCACAAGTAGTTGTGGACGAGCAACCTGCTCAAGTAGAACAAGACTAGCGTAGATCAAGCAGGATACATCACCAACCAGAGAGATATGGATATCTCATAACTGATCAAGGTGATGTATTACTCATGGATCAAGATGAACCTGTAACCTGTCAAGAGGCCATAACTGGTCCTAAGTCTGAGAAGTGGATAGAAGCCATGAAATCTGAAATGGATTCCATGTACACAAACCAGGTTTGGACCTTGGTAGAGCCTCCTGTAGGAGTTAATCCTATAGGATGCAAGTGGGTCTTCAAAAAGAAGACTGACATGGATGCTAAGGTACATACCTATAAGGCAAGACTGGTTGCTAAAGCTTATAAACAAATTCATGGTGTAGACTATGATGAAACCTTTTCACTAGTTGCAGTGCTTAAATCTGTTCGAATTTTACTTGCTATCGCTGCATATCATGATTATGAAATATGCCAAATAGATGTCAAGACTGCTTTCCTTAATGGGAATCTTCTTGACGATGTGTACATGACACAACCTAAAGTATTTGACATACCAGAAGAAGCCCAAAAGATATGCAAGTTACAGCGATCAATCTATGGATTGAAGCAAGCTTCCAGAAGCTGGAATCTTCATTTTGATGAAACTGTAAAACAATATGGATTCATAAAGAATGAAGATGAGCCTTGTGTCTACAAGAAGGTTAGTGGGTACCAATCTAATCTCGATAATGCTCATTGGGTAGCTGTCAAGAATATCCTTAAGTACTTGAGAAAGACTAAGGATTCATTCTTAATATATGGAGATCAGGAAGAGCTCGCGATAATTGGATACACCGATGCTAGCTTCCAGACAGATAAGGATGACTTTAAATCGCAATCTGGTTATGTGTTCGGCCTAAATGGTGGCAATGTGAGCTGGAAAAGTTCAAAGCAAGAAACAGTTGCTGATTCTACAACTGAGGCCGAGTACATTGCTGCCTCAAATGCAACAAAGGAAGTTGTTTGGATCAAAAAGTTCATTAGTAAACTTGGCATAGTCCCTAGCATTGTGGATCCCATTGATCTTTATTGTGATAAGAATGGTGCCATCACACAAGCTAAGGAGCCTAGATCTCACCAACTATCCAAACACATACTTAGGCGTTATCATCTCATTCGAGAGATAATAGATCGGGGAGATGTGAAGATATGCAGAGTACCTACACTTAACAACATTGCTGACCCACTAACAAAGCTTCTTGCGCAGCAGAAGCATGATGGCCATAGTAGATCTATGGGTATTAGGGGTATGCCTGATTGGCTCTAGTGATAGTGGGAGATTGTTGGTGTAAGCCCTAGAGGCCAATACTTTTGGTACTTGTATCGAATTATTTATTAATAATAAAAGGCATTTCTTTATTATGTTTGTTTTTCCAAAGTGATAAAGTCCCTAAAATAGGTAGTTCGTTTAATGAAATATTAAGTGTGACTTAATCATGAGATTCCATTAAACATAAGGACACTATTCTTAAAGTATCCGTAGTCGAGCTTTAATATGAAATGGGATAACCTTAAAGCATTAAGAATATTATGTAGATAGACTGATGATCACATCTCATGGATCATGGATAAGGAGTTATCAAGTCTTAACACGTGTATGAATATTAGGAGTAATACTTATACTGGATTGACCCACTATGAGAGTACTACATAGAATGTTATGCAAAGTTTCATAAGTTACTCTCATGCTGATAGTGGTGTATACCACCCTTCGACCTGAAACCACTATGGACCCTAGATGTAGAGTCAAGTACTTTATTATTGATCAAACACTGTCCGTAATTGGATGACTATAAAGACAGTTGATGGGTACTTCATAAAGCATGCTAAGGGATATGAGTGACCTAGATGGAATTTGCTCATCCTGCATAACAGGATAAATGTCTAAGGGCCCAATATTGAACTGAACAAGGATGACACGGTATATGCCTTGTGTTCAATATAGACATAAGGGCAAAAGGGTAATTATACACACAAGCACTATCATAAAAGGTTTTGTCAGATCACATGACAATTTCGTGACTTCGGTATCAGTGATGTGTTGCTAGATACTGCTCCCTGTTTATTATGTTAAATGCATGATTTAATATAATTACCAACATCGTGAAATTCTACAGGGTCACACACATAAGGACAATTTGATAAGAGGTAGAGTAAATAAGGCACACCGTAAGGTACGGTGTACTTAAGTAAATATGTAACACCGTAAGGTACGGTGCACTTATGTGGAATATGTGACGCCCCCAATCTATACCCCCAATTAGCATGCAATTAAAGCAATAAAAGAAAATTCCAAATTCGATCAGAGTACATTTAAATTATCATGGCATAGACGGGGAAATCACATCAATTGAAACCAAACAATTCATACAACACCTGCCCATAAAGATATGCAACGTGGGGTAGCATGCAAACAGAGGGAACTTTGTTCCTTACTCCCACTTTTCAGAAATTAGAATTAAAGCGGAAAATCTAATGTCTGAATAACATATATACATATAAACATGTTTGTCATACATCAAATATACATGTACAACCAAAATATAACATCAGATATACAAAACAATCGCCAACGGCCACCCTAACTACCCGGAGTCACATATCAGAGCCGACCGACAAAAGAATGAAGACGCCACGCTTCACAAAAAGAATATCTCCAACAAACCTAATCTGCAACGCCTCATAGAGCGTTATAAAACAGCAGAAGGGTGAGAAAAACAACCATAATATAATTGCATAAAATTATATATATTAACACAAAAATACACAAGCAACACGTTCTCACCACAAATGCTCGACAGTCACACATAACATCACACAGTACAATTCTCACTTATCGTATACCACCTCACATCAATCATTCACAATGCAATCAAATATACTGATGCATAATTACTCATGATTTATGCAATGCACATAGACCGACACAACGACTCTATGCACATGCCATGCGGTACCGACTTCCAACCTTGTAATTCATTAGTTCCCCAGGAACTATTGGAATCATCGCTCGTTACTGGGACGTAGCCAATAACACCCCGTCGGGTCTACGATGTTCACCCGTCGCTTTAAGTCCTCAGGCAGCGCCTCATATTTTCGAGGCACACGACGTTAAGGATTGCTTTAAGTCTCCAAAGGAGCCAACAATCGTCTATAACCACCGCTTTAAGTCCTCAGGCAGCGCCTCATGTTTTCGAGGCCCACGGTGTTATAGCAGATTCCCTCTGGAATCAAACCGTCACTCAGGACGTTCAACAATGCACGATGATGCTTGGCATACAATGACTCATGACATTCACATTGCATGCTCACACACATCAATAATCATGCATATCTAAACAAATGCAACACTTAGCATTTTCTTGCCTCTCGGCCACAAATCATCATCACAGCAGCACACAAGGCATACATATCCAAAGCACAAACATATCACATAATAAACGTCAATTACGCACCATTTAAAACGACAAAAGTCGAGAATCGACACTATTCCCAATTTCAGACGTAATTAAATCGGCCAACAATCTAAAAGCCCATTTTTATATGAAAGAACATTTCATAAGCTTTCCAACGGTATAAAGAACGTCCCAATCCGAGCTACGGATCAAAAGATATGAATTTCCGAAGTTTCCCCGAAAAACAGAATTTTCTGGTGCAGCACAGTAGGTATCGATCCCTAACTCGCATGTATCGATCCCTGCTGTAGTAAAATTCCATTTTTCCCAATTTTCACAGTAGGGATCGATCCCTGGGGTTATGTATCGATCCCTAACCCTGTTTTTCACAAAAAACCAGATTTTTCAAATTACAACTTTGCTGTCCTTTTCCCGAATCCCCGAAAACTCGACTAAATCGAACATTTTCACCGAAACAAACATATACTCATAAACACCAAATACATAAGAACAATTTAGAACACATAAACGAAATTTCTACGACGTTCAATTTTTCGATTAAATTTCAACCGTTCAAAAACCAGAATTTTCGAACGTCACCAAATCGAATAAAAAGCACACTATACGACGACCTAACCTTACTCGATACAACCACGTAATTTATTTCGAAATTCATCCGTGAAAACATCGATTTCTATCGATTTCCTACAATCGACCTAAACAAAAAAAAACAACGGAACCATAACGAAAACTAACCGAAACCTAACCAAACGTCATGAAACTTTAAACAGCCGCTCTCATACATATAACTAACCAACACATGTATTTATACGACTTTTCGACCGTAAAAACATTGGTTTCTATCGATTTCGTCAAATACGGCATAAACGGAAACATATTGAAAACCAACCAAAACATCCACACAAAACATACATAATCATACACAATCATAGTATAATCGAGTTTCGCACCCTTACCCGATAAATTCGCGTTCTAGAAAGTCGGGAGATTGATTTCTTCCTTCACAAGTTTTTCTCTCTTTTCTTCTTTCTCTTCTCTTTTCTTCTTCTCTAAAATTCTGGTTTTTCTCTCTTTCTCACTATTCTTTCTATTTATTCTAACTTAATCAAAATACACCCAAATGCCCAAAATACCCCTACACTCAAATTTCTCGCAAACGATCCCAAAACGCGATAAAATATATTCCCGCCGAAAAATAACATATTTTCACATAAAAGTCGAAAATAAAATAAAATAATAATAAAATAATCAAAACGACTCAATAAACAAAATTGGCAAAACTGGGGCGTTACAATTCTCCCCCACTTAGAAATTTTCGTCCTCGAAAATCTTACCTGATTCAAACAACTCTGGATACGACTCCCGCATCCTACTCTCCAACTCCCACGTCAGATTACCATCAGCAGCGCCTCCCCACGCCACTTTCACAAGTGCAATCTCGTTACCCCTCAACCGCTTCACCTCGCGATCCAAAATACTAATTGGTAATGCCTCGACCGTAAGGTTATCTCTTACCTCTACCTCGTCCATCGGAATCACATGGGAAGGGTCTGGAACATACTTCCGCAACTGTGAAACATGAAACACATCATGCAAATTCGACAGATTCGGCGGTAACGCCACTCGATAAGCCACGGCACCCACTCTCGCAGATATCTGGTAAGGACCAATAAATCGAGAAGTAAGTTTCTTAGATTTCAACGCACGCCCAACACCCGTTACCGGCGTAACCCTCAGAAATACATGATCACCCTCTTGAAACTCAAGATCTTTTCGTCTCCGATCATGATAACTCTTTTGTCTACTCTGAGAAGCCTTCATTTTCTCACGAATAAACTTTACCTTTTCCGTCGTCTGTTGTACCAATTCCGGTCCAACCACAGAACTCTCACCGGTCTCGTGCCAACACAACGGCGTTCTACATCTTCGTCCGTATAAAGCCTCAAAAGGTGCCATTCCAATACTAGAATGGAAACTGTTATTGTATGTGAACTCAACCAAAGCAAGATAACTGTCCCACGCACCACCTTGTTCCAAAACACACGATCTCAACAAATCCTCCAACGACTGAATAGTTCTTTCGGTCTGACCATCCGTCTGCGGATGATAAGCCGAACTCAACCTCAATCTAGAACCCAAAGCCTTCTGTAAACTTTCCCAAAATCTCGATGTGATCCTAGGATCTCGATCAGAAACAATACTTAAAGGAACACCATGCAATTTCACAACCACTCCGATATAAATCTCAGCTAATCGTTCCAAAGAAAAACTGATGTCAATCGGAATGAAATGCGCCGATTTAGTCAGTCTATCCACGATCACCCAAATAGCATTATGCCCACGCTGAGTATTCGGTAACCCCGTTACAAAATCCATAGAAATGCTATCCCATTTCCACTCAGGAATGTCCAACGGTTGCAACAAACCACTAGGCCTCAAATGTTCCACTTTCGATTTCTGACAAGTTAAACAAGCATAAACAAACTGAGCCACATCTCTTTTCAAACCAGACCACCAGAAAATCTTCCTCAAATCTTGGTACATCTTATTCGCACCCGGATGAATACTCAAATTACTCCGGTGTCCTTCCTCTAAAATCATTCTTTTCAACTCCGCATCATCAGGAATGCAAATACGACCACGAAATCTCAAAACACCAAAATTATCAACTTTGAAATCCACATTCTCATTCATCATCAAATCCACGAATTTCAAATCCTGTTTTTGTTTCTCATTAATCGACGACAAAAATTCATTAGTAACTTTCAACATTCCAAGCTTCACACTGACCGACGTCACTTCACAAACCAAACTCAAGTCCCTAAATGATTCCAAAAGTCCCCACTCTTTCGCCATCAATGCGGACATATGCAAAGATTTACGACTCAATGCATCGGCTACCACATTAGCTTTACCAGGATGGTAATTCAAGCCAAAGTCGTAGTCTTTCAAGAATTCCAACCATCTCCGTTGCCTCATGTTCAACTCTTTCTGATCAAATAGATATTTCAAGCTTTTATGATCACTAAAGACTTCGAACCTTGCACCATAGAGATAGTGCCTCCAAATCTTCAACACAAAAACCACAGCCGCTAATTCAAGATCATGAGTAGGATAGTTTTTCTCATGAACTCTTAATTGCCTGGAAGCATAAGCTACAACTTTACCTTCCTGCATCAAAACACCACCCAAACCAATTAAAGAAGCATCACAATACACAACAAATGGTTCATTAGGATTCGGTAAAATCAGAATCGGAGCTGTCGTCAATCTTCTCTTCAGCTCACAAAAACTCTCTTCACACTGAATATCCCAAATGAACGCTTTGCCCTTACAAGTCAACTGCGTCAAAGGTAATGCTAGCTTAGAAAAACCTTCAATGAACCTCCGATAATAACCAGCCAACCCTAGAAAACTTCGAATTTCAGTAACGGATCTAGGAGCCTCCCATTGTAGAACTGCTTCTACTTTAGATGGATCCACAGCAATACCATTACCTGAAATTACGTGCCCAAGAAAACTCACCTCAGACAACCAGAATTCACACTTGGACAATTTTGCAAAAAGCTTCCTTTCCTTCAAAACCTGCAAAACAATTCGCAAATGCTCTGCATGTTCCTCACGAGACTTAGAATAGATTAAAATATCATCAATAAACACCACCACAAAACTATCCAAATGCTCGTGGAAAATACGATTCATGTATTCCATAAACACACCAGGCGCATTAGAAACCCCGAACGGCATCACAGAATATTCATAATGACCGTACCGTGTTCTAAAGGCCGTCTTCTGAATATCCTCTTCTTTCACCCTTATCTGATGATACCCCGATCTCAAATCAATCTTACTAAACACACTTGCACCTACCAGTTGATCCATCAAGTCATCGATCCTTGGAAGCGGATACTTGTTCTTAATCGTCACTTTGTTCAACTGGCGATAATCAATACATAATCGCATACTCCCATCTTTCTTTTTCACCAACAAAACTGGAGCACCCCAAGGAGAAACACTTGGTCTTACAAACCTCTTTTCCAACAACTCATTCAACTGCTTTTTCAACTCCACCAATTCAGATGCCGACATTCTATAAGGTGCCATAGAAATAGGTCTAGTACCAGGAACTAGATCTATTGAAAATTCCACTTCTCTCTCCGGCGGCACATCTGAAATATCTTCAGGAAACACCTCAGGAAATTCACACACAACAGGAAACACTTCAAGAGAAACTTTACTCTCCACCGACAATGATGCAAACACACCGAACAACTGAGCCTCATCCGCCAAAAGTCTCTTCAACTCTTTGGTAGATAAGAAACTCGAGCCTTCGTCTTCCTCAAGAGAAGGAAACCTTACTAGCTTATGATAACAATCAATGTGAACCCGATTAAATTGCAACCAGTTCATTCCCAACACCACATCTAAACCTTCCAATGGTAAACACACCAAATCCATCACAAAGTCTTTACCATAAATGGCTAAAGGACAACTTAGACAAACCAAAGAAGTAGTTACTGACCCCATCGCTGGAGTATCAATAACCATCTCAAAATCCATCACAGACAACGCCAGATTCAAACTCTTCGCGCACTCAGACGAAATAAACGAATGAGTCGCTCCAGTATCAATAATAGCAATTAAAGGCATATTATTAATAAAGCAAGTACCTCTAATCAGACGATCTGCATTTGAGGTCTGAGTCCCCGCCAATGAAAACACTTTTCCTCCAGGTTGAGCCTGCCTTGGTTTCGTGCACCTCGTACTAACGTGACCAACTTCCCCACAATTATAACATTTCACCACATTCTTCCTTTTACAATCAGCTAAAACATGCCCTTCGCCTCCACAATTAGAACACTTACCCATACCCTTCCGACATTCATTCTGGCGATGACCTAAACCACCACACTTAAAACACCTAATAGAGCCAGAACCTCCTCCACCAAACCTGCGATCAACATAACCCTTTTGTTTTCCCTTGTCCACTGGTGTCACATATGGACCCCCACGAACTTGCTGTTTTCCCTTCCTGTCACTTACACTTTTATAGTGAGCAGAACGGGCTTTACTATCTTCATCAAAAATCCTACTTTTGTTCACCAACACTGGAAACTGCCTGATCTCCTGATAACCGATACCCTGCTTGATTTCTGGCCTCAAACCATTCACAAATTTCAAACACTTAGACCTCTCCGAACCAGCCGTATTATAATTAGGACAGAACTTCACAAGTTCCTCAAACTTAGCAGCATAATCTGCAACAGAGGAATTATCCTGCTTCAGTTCAAGAAATTCAATTTCCTTTTTACCTCTTTCATCTTCCGGAAAATACTTTTCAAGAAAAGCATCTTTGAACACAGCCCATGTAACCACTGTTTCGTCCTCCTCAAACCTCTGAGAAGCATTCGCCCACCAGTCTTCAGCTTCCTTTTCCAACACATGAGTACCAAACTGCACTTTCTGGTCCTCGGAACACCTAATGAAACGAAAGATCTTCTCAATCTTCTTCAGCCAAATCTGTGCTCCATCAGGATCATGAGTGCCATTGAAGCTCGGTGGATTATTCTTCTGAAACTTATCCATACTACGCGACTCCTCGTCCGCCGCAGCATTGGGTAAATTCTGCATTGCTTGCGCCATAGCTTGCATGGCCGCAGTCATAGCAGCAGCACCTCTTCCAGCCATATTCTGTTCGTCCAAACACAGAAACTATGGTTAAACAACCACTCGTCCAACATAATTCGCCCAATATGCCAGACACAACTAACACAACAACATGGTCGGACAAACCGAACATTGGCTCTGATACCACTTAATGTGACGCCCCAAATCTATACCCCCAATTAGCATGCAATTAAAGCAATAAAAGAAAATTCCAAATTCGATCAGAGTACATTTAAATTATCATGGCATAGACGGGGAAATCACATCAATTGAAACCAAACAATTCATACAACACCTGCCTATAAAGATATGCAACGTGGGGTAGCATGCAAACAGAGGGAACTTTGTTCCTTACTCCCACTTTTCAGAAATTAGAATTAAAGCGGAAAATCTAATGTCTGAATAACATATATACATATAAACATGTTTGTCATACATCAAATATACATGTACAACCAAAATATAACATCAGATATACAAAACAATCGCCAACGGCCACCCTAACTACCCGGAGTCACATATCAGAGCCGACCGACAAAAGAATGAAGACGCCACGCTTCACAAAAAGAATATCTCCAACAAACCTAATCTGCAACGCCTCATAGAGCGTTATAAAACAGCAGAAGGGTGAGAAAAACAACCATAATATAATTGCATAAAATTATATATATTAACACAAAAATACACAAGCAACACGTTCTCACCACAAATGCTCGACAGTCACACATAACATCACACAGTACAATTCTCACTTATCGTATACCACCTCACATCAATCATTCACAATGCAATCAAACATACTGATGCATAATTACTCATGATTTATGCAATGCACATAGACCGACACAACGACTCTATGCACATGCCATGCGGTACCGACTTCCAACCTTGTAATTCATTAGTTCCCCAGGAACTATTGGAATCATCGCTCGTTACTGGGACGTAGCCAATAACACCCCGTCGGGTCTACGATGTTCACCCGTCGCTTTAAGTCCTCAGGCAGCGCCTCATATTTTCGAGGCACACGACGTTAAGGATTGCTTTAAGTCTCCAAAGGAGCCAAAAATCGTCTATAACCACCGCTTTAAGTCCTCAGGCAGCGCCTCATGTTTTTGAGGCCCACGGTGTTATAGCAGATTCCCTCTGGAATCAAACCGTCACTCAGGACGTTCAACAATGCACGATGATGCTTGACATACAATGACTCATGACATTCACATTGCATGCTCACACACATCAATAATCATGCATATCTAAACAAATGCAACACTTAGCATTTTCTTGCCTCTCGGCCACAAATCATCATCACAGCAGCACACAAGGCATACATATCCAAAGCACAAACATATCACATAATAAACGTCAATTACGCACCATTTAAAACGACAAAAGTCGAGAATCGACACTATTCCCAATTTCAGACGTAATTAAATCGGCCAACAATCTAAAAGCCCATTTTTATATGAAAGAACATTTCATAAGCTTTCCAACGGTATAAAGAACGTCCCAATCCGAGCTACGGATCAAAAGATATGAATTTCCGAAGTTTCCCCGAAAAACAGAATTTTCTGGTGCAGCACAGTAGGTATCGATCCCTAACTCGCATGTATCGATCCCTGCTGTAGTAAAATTCCATTTTTCCCAATTTTCACAGTAGGGATAGATCCCTGGGGTTATGTATCGATCCCTAACCCTGTTTTTCACAAAAAACCAGATTTTTCAAATTACAACTTTGCTGTCCTTTTCCCGAATCCCCGAAAACTCGACTAAATCGAACATTTTCACCGAAACAAACATATACTCATAAACACCAAATACATAAGAACAATTTAGAACACATAAACGAAATTTCTACGACGTTCGATTTTTCGATTAAATTTCAACCGTTCAAAAACCAGAATTTTCGAACGTCACCAAATCGAATAAAAAGCACACTATACGACGACCTAACCTTACTCGATACAACCACGTAATTTATTTCGAAATTCATCCGTGAAAACATCGATTTCTATCGATTTCCTACAATCGACCTAAACAAAAAAAAACAACGGAACCATAACGAAAACTAACCGAAACCTAACCAAACGTCATGAAACTTTAAACAGCCGCTCTCATACATATAACTAACCAACACATGTATTTATACGACTTTTCGACCGTAAAAACATTGGTTTCTATCGATTTCGTCAAATACGGCATAAACGGAAACATATTGAAAACCAACCAAAACATCCACACAAAACATACATAATCATACACAATCATAGTATAATCGAGTTTCGCACCCTTACCCGATAAATTCGCGTTCTAGAAAGTCGGGAGATTGATTTCTTCCTTCACAAGTTTTTCTCTCTTTTCTTCTTTCTCTTCTCTTTTCTTCTTCTCTAAAATTCTGGTTTTTCTCTCTTTCTCACTATTCTTTCTATTTATTCTAACTTAATCAAAATACACCCAAATGCCCAAAATACCCCTACACTCAAATTTCTCGCAAACGATCCCAAAACGCGATAAAATATATTCCCGCCGAAAAATAACATATTTTCACATAAAAGTCGAAAATAAAATAAAATAATAATAAAATAATCAAAACGACTCAATAAACAAAATTGGCAAAACTGGGGCGTTACAGAATACGGATTGTGTTAAGGTACCACATCCTTAAGTGATATACGGTACATCATAAGATATGGTGTGCATGCACTTAAGTGGGCTTTTTAGCTTACAGCCCACACAAGTGGTTCTATAAATATAACCCTTGTGCAGAAGCATAAACACTTGATGAAAATTCAGTTGTGAAACCCTAGCCGTATTTTCCTTCTCTCTATCTCTCACTCAAAGCCTTCAATCGTAGCAGCTAGCACTGAAACTAAAGGAAGCTATTCTTGTGGACTGAGTAGAGGCGTTGTTCATCGTACATCGCTTGTGATCATTCCTTCGATTCAGAATCAAAGGTTTCATCGCCACAAGAGGTAACCATTCTATCACTGATCATGATCTTTCGTAAGGATCGCTAAAGGGAAATTTTAATTTCCGCTGCATTTTAAATCGCAATTTCCCTTCAGAAGAAACTGAGGAAACTATTGATGACTACCTCCTGGCAAGAGACAGGTCGATTATAGTTATCAAGC
The DNA here is from genome assembly GCA_022829125.1 of Lathyrus tuberosus. Classification (NCBI taxonomy): domain Eukaryota; kingdom Viridiplantae; phylum Streptophyta; class Magnoliopsida; order Fabales; family Fabaceae; genus Lathyrus; species Lathyrus tuberosus. The sequence continues at coordinate 21,423,455 of JALAZF010000033.1, read as the reverse complement.
CATCTCAGAGACTTGGTTATGCAGATCTCATAGTGTTTGCTTTAATCTATGATAGTTATCAAGAATCAACTCAAATGACGTGTTCTCGTTTGTTGTAAAGCACATATCCATTAGAATGTTGTTAGACATGGTGGCAAAGTTAGACTTAGAACTTGAACAAATGGATGTGAAGACGGCCTTCTTGTATGGTGATCTAGATGAAACAATCCTGATGAGGCAACCTGAAGGGTGTGCAGAAAGGGGAAATGAAGATTATGTGTGCAAGATAAATAGATCGTTATATGGCCTGAAACAATCTTCTAGACAATAGAATAGGAGATTCAACAAGTGCATGGCACACATAGGTCTCACTAGGACCTAGTTCGACCACTGTATTTAATCAAGATTTAAACCTAGAAGTTCATTTGTTTTTTTTTTCTTTATGTGGATGACATCCTCATAGCAAGCAACAGTTTCGAGGATGTAGCGAAAGTGAAGGTTGAACTTGATATGGAGTTTGATATGAAGGATCTGGGAGCTGCCTTCAGGATTATTAGGATTGACATTTGGAGAGATAGAAAGCAGTCGAGATTATGCTTATCTCAAGAGACATACCTAAGGAAGATTCTCGACAAATTTGGTATGTTAAATTGAAAGCCTGTTGTAACACCAACAAATCCTCAATTCAAGATGAGTACGACTCAAAGTCTGAGTACTAAAGTCAAAAGAGCATATATGAATAGCATTTTGTATGCTAATATAGTAGGTTCTTTGATTTATGATATGGTTTATACAAGGCCATACATAACATACAGAGTGAGCCTTGTAAGAATGTATATGGCCAGTCCTGGGAAGGCACACTAGCAAGATTTTAAGATGATTTTGTGATACATAAAAGCATCCCTAAGGAGGGTCTTAGTTTATGATGGAGCCACAAGCGATGGTAAAGTTGAAATTGATCTTTGAAAGTCTTATGGATTTTTCACCATATTTTTCATAAGTAAATCTCAGGGAAAGAGATTTAAGTTTCTTTGAAGACTCGTCTCCATTCAGTTCCATTTCATGGCTCTGAAGATTGTTAATTAAACTTTAAAGAGACATCGTATTCAGGTATTTAGCTTCCTGAATAGCTATTTGACATGATCTTATGTAGAGTAACTCTTGTTCAACACTTAATGGCCTGATACAAGAATATGAAACATGGAAACATGGTTTCAACATTCTCATTATCCTTTATTTTAAACAACTCATATTTATGTACCAACAAGTTAGCTTTTGCTTCTCTAACTTGCTAATTCCCTTCATAAGTAGAACACAAAGATTCAAAGATGATCTTAGTAGAAGACTTATCAATGATTTTAAAATACTCAGCATGTGGTAGGGCATCGACCAGAATACCTCTGACACTATGATGTTTTCTATAGATTTTATTTTGAGCAGGAGTCAAAGTTTTTCTGTCAGATACCATACCCACACAAAAATCCCACAAGTACATCCCACAATTCATCATCGAGTCGAATGATATACGTGTAAATCTTTCTTTTCCACCATTCAAACTCAGTGGAATCACCACTGAATACAAGAGGTTTAGCAGAGTAATGATTCTTTTCAGAACTATTGTAATCATAGGAAAATCCTCTTCCTGAGGTAGTAGGATCCTCAGTAGTCATATCTTTCTCGTTTGATCTTTAACTGTACCACTGTTAAGTGTTACGTACAGACCTTGCTCTGATGCCAACTGAAGGTTAGAAAAATACAAGAAGGGGGGTTGGATTGTGTTTGCCAAATTCTTTTTACTTCTGAACCAGATTTCAAATTCTAAACAAAAATTCAAAACCTGATAACAAGTGCAACGGAAAAGTATACAGAAGTAAATAAAACAACAAAGAACACACAATAGTTATACTGGTTCCCCTCCAACTGAGAGTGGTCTAGTCCCCTTGCAGCACAATAGATTTTCACTATAATCAAACAAATTACAACTGCTTATACACTCAAGTATAATACTTTTCTGCTCAGACCCACAGCCTGATACTTCCTTGCTTAATCAGCACCTGATCAAGACTTCCTGCTTAGATCCTCAAATCCTAAGACTTTCTTGAAGGTGTGAAAAACACAAGAAAATGGGGGTTTGAATTGGGTTTTTAAAAATAAAAACTATCTATTAAAAAAAATAATCCCCTTTACAAACAGACTTCACTTCTTGATAATAAAGGAAGAAAAATTGAAAAGAAAGAACACAGTATGTTTATACTAGTTCACTTGAGAAATCCTCAAGCTAGTCTAGTCCTCCCGCCAAGGTGATTTTGCCTCTCTCAAACGAGGACTTAATCCACTATAACCAAACTGATTACAATTGCACTAGCCAACAGCTGGTGACTAACAACCTCTAAGACACACTAGTCCTAGACTTCTTAAGAATTCTGACCTACCAGGTCCCTTAAGGAATACAATGCACAAGCCAACTGCAAGTGACTAACAACACTAAGACATACTGTCTTAGTTTTCCTAAAAATTCTGACCCAACTGGTCCTTTAGGGAACACAAACAATTGTTTGTTACAAATATTTGTTTACAATAGTGATGCTTCTACACAAGCAGATGAGTAAACATATTTTCAGAACAATATTGACTTAAGAATGATATTAACTATACAGCGTATGAATAATGAAAATTGCAGTGACCATTCTTGAAGTCTTCACGCCTTTATATAGCCATGTATAATGTGACCGTCGAAGGATATTTCTGACATTTCAGAATTATGGCGGCTTGAAGGATCGTGGGGGACAAATAGTACATTTGTGTCCATTCAATCCGGAGTGGAGAAGTGTGTCCTTGTACTATTATACTATCGTACCGTTGCTTAGTCTTCTCAACTTCCAGACTTCAGAGGCTTCTGAGAGCATGAGTTAGAAGAAGGGAAAACGTAACTTGGGTCTTAAGAGCTTCAAGTCTTCAGAGTCTGCAGAGCTACATCTTCAGCACTTAGTCTTCAGAACGTGTTGTCTTCACAATCATAAGTCTTCAGCATCTGGACTTGTTTATTAGAACTTCTGTCTTCAAATCTTCAGAACTTGTTTTCTTAAGTCTTCAGCATCTGGACTTGTCCATCAGAACTTCTGTCTTCAGATCTTCAGAACTTGTTTTCTTAAGTCATTGTATCAGAGTCATGCAACTTAAGAGTCTTCTGAAGTAAATGCTACCTTTCAGCAGAATAATATGTAGCGTAGAAGCGGAACAATTCTCTTCTAATAACTTAGCCACGCTATTTATCAGAAGCAGAATCTTGTTTGTTAAATTCTCAAAAGTAACAAACATTAGAATACCAAAATTGCTCATATAAACATACTTGTTTGTTATCATCAAAACTCAGAGGTATTATTGCAGAACCAAACCTTGTTCTAACAATCTCCCCATTTTTTATGATGACAAAACTATGTATTTTGATGACACAATTTTGTACATAACATAAAAAGTAATCAGAGTAAGAAGGTTAAGGAATACTTATCCTTTCGATGAGAATCTCCCCCTGAGTCTCAGACTGGATGAAGATCAAATATCCTGACTTGCGAACCTTGTGGGTGAACTCCCTATGGTTGCAATAGGTCAGATATTGAGATCTTTAGAGTCTTTACTCAGTTTTCAGAAGCCAATTGTGCCAATTGAAATCTTGATATCTCAGAGTCAAACACATTGGATGCCAAAAGTATTCAGATTTCATATTTCCTGAAAAAGAAAACAAGAAAACAAATCTAACAGAAACAGAAGTTTATTGGTTAGAATGTAGCAGCTTGTTTTTCAGAATTTGATTATGTGAATCAAAATATTACGTTCATATTATATTTCTCCCCCTTTTTGTCGTAATAAAAAAGAAAAGATTTCATTAATATCAGAAAGATCAAAACAAGATTAAAACAAGGCAGGATCCTAATGTCCAGAGCAATGATGAAAAGAGCCTAAGTGCCTAAGTTCCTAGGTTCCAGAGGATGAAGGGTTTGGAGATAACTTGTTCAGAATTTATCGAAGCATATTCTATAGAGAGTTATTGACAATTTTTTTCTCTGAAAAGCTTTCTCTGAAAATTGTCTGCTCGTCCTTTATTGTTTGTTGATCCTTTTTTAGTCCATCAATTGCTCGTGCCAAATGCTCAAGGGCAGATTCAGAAGAGGAAGCAGGTGCAGAGGTGTTGACAGTTGTGACAATTGTGGCTTCTTCTGCTTGATTATTAGCTTTTGTAGCTAATCTTTCAGCCAGTTCCTTTTCTGCAGCTAGCTTAGCTTCAACTTTCTTCTTTTCTTGCAACTTCTTCTCAGCTTCTTGAATGAAATAACCCTTTGTCTGAAGACAACGATCTTGAAACTTCTGAAATTCTTCAGCCATCCACTGATTGAACATGTCCCATGAAGCACCCAAATCAGAGGGGTTTTCACTAGAATTTGATTCATCAGAGAGTTCCTTGAACCTTGTAACCACATTGTTCTTAAAAACATATATTTCTTCATCTAGGTTGAGAGGGAGGTCAGAGGTTTGATTTTCAGGCTGTGCGAGATCATCCTCAACAGAGTCATCAATAATGATGATATCATTGTCTAGAGAAATTTCTGGATTATTAATTATGGATTGTGGAGTAGGTTTTGAAGTTGGTGAAGAAGAGATGGTTGTTTCTGGATGTTTAGTGAGAATTTCTTTAGTGATTTGAATAAATGGAGAAGGTGAAACAGATGAGACAAGTGTTGGTTGGATAAAAATGGTGGAAGTTGGTTGAGATAAGGTAGTTTCAAACCTTGGTGGAGTCAACTGTAATAGTTGCGGTGAAGTAGTGATTATTTCAGACACAGGTGTTGGAGAGGTGGTGACAACAATAGAGAATATTGGTGTACTAGTGGATAAAAATGGTTGGGTTGATGAGATGAGAATAGATGAACCAGATGTAATATCAGAGGACGATTCAAAGAACTTACTTTGATCTATAGACGATATCTTCATCTTCTTTGTCGATGGTCCTTCATCGTCATTTTTCTTTTTCTTGCCTTTCCCTCTTTTCTGAACAATTTCAGGGAGAGCATCTGGTAGACTTTCCAGATCAATCCATGCATCTAGTGATTCCTCCTCTTCATATTTAGCAAAATAGTTTGCTAGTTCTTCTGGATTATAGTCATTTGAAAAAGGTGGAAATCCAGAGATTTGAAATCGAACAAAGTCAAGATCAAACTGATTTGGGAAAGCAGGTTGACGAGTGATCTTCGTAAGAAGCCCCATATTCTTTAAGTTCTTTGCCCAAAATGGTCGTCCAGAAGATTTGTGTAGTTCTTCAGTGAACCCAGCAATCAATAAATCTTCAACTAAGCCTTATTCAATGAAAATATCAAACAATAGTCTGTCGTAGGGGATATGATTTCCCTTCTTGGTGGAACCAATTCTTGAGTTAATTATAGACTCTCTCAAAAAGTTGAACAAAATGCAAGGAAGATGTATTTTCTTTCCTTTCAACAGAGAGTATAAAACATACTTCTGTGACACATTAATATAATCCGATGAATGAGAGGAAGGACGATGATACATAGTTCCCAACATGATTTTAAACCAAACTCTTAAAGTATCTTTCAAGAGTGATGATGGTGGATCCTTTTTAGATTCTAAATCAGTTCCTTCTTTGAAAATAGCAGCTGTGACCTTAGCTTCCCTTTGCTTATTTGGTTGGACATTGGTGATTCTTAGTCCTTTTCCATCATGAGAGATTAGGTCACTGATTGTCTTTTTGATGATGATGATTCATCTTTCAAGCACAGTAGAAACAATGACATGTCTACTAGTGATTGCATGAATCCAGAAGTCTTTGACCAAGTTTGGAAGTGAGGATACTTGCAATCTCTTAAAGTAATTATCCTATCCTTGAGAATTGAGAGTATGCGTAAGATCGCATCCATTATCCCTGAGGTTTTTGAAGTAAACCATGGATTCACTAAGAACTTGAAGTTCATCAACAGGCGTGTTGAGAGAGATAGGACATTCTTCAGGAATAGTACACTGATATTCAAGTAACTTGGCTTTGGAGATAGTTTGAGATGATTCTGCCGTTGATGAAGATAATGGAGTTGCAGAGAACTGAAGGGGTTTTAGGGTTTCTATGAATGAAGTGTGGAATGAAGTGATGTGAGCGAGTATATAATGTGTAAGTGGAGAGGAGTTGAGTGGACGTGAAAAATTGAACATAATAATGGGGATTAAAAAATGAACATAATCATGATTTAACCAATTCCAAGAAAAGTATTGCTCACGCGTTGATCACCCTTTAATTAAGTGACACATATTGATATCCTCAGAGTCTGGAAAACCAAAAGGCTTCCTTCTGATCAGAGACACTTCTGACAAAGCCTCTCCTGATAACTGAGGTTAAAACAAATGTTTATGAGTTTAAATGAAAATCTAACATCTTCAGACTCTGACTAAACACATCTGATTCTGAGGAAATCTTACTCTGGACAATAGTCCATTTTCAGATGCTTCAGAATAAATAAAAATCTATCTTCAGCCAAGGGTTTTGTAAAAATATCAGCCCACTGATGGTCTGAATCTATAAATTTTAAACATAAAATTCTCTTCTGAACATAGTCTCTAATAAAATGATGTTTAATTTCTATGTGCTTAGCCCTAGAATGTAAGATTAGATTCTTACTTAAACAGATAGTAGCAGTATTATCACAAAAGATAGGGATGTTACTCTCATGTATCTGATAATCTTCCAATTGGTTTTTCATCCACAGCATCTGCATACTGCACAGAGACGCGGATATGTACTCTGCTTCTGCTGTTGAGAGAGCAATTATTGATTGCCTCTTGCTTGTCGATGAGATCAGATTCTTCCCGAGAAACTGACAGTTTCCAGAGGTACTTTTTCTTTCCAATCTGTCTCCTGCGTAATATGCATCACAGTAACCAGAAAGAGAGTACTCTGATGTTTTCTCATACATCAGGCCAAGGTTAATAGTTCCTTTCAGATACCTTAGAATTCTTTTAATAGCAGTTAAATGAGATTCTCTAGGATCTGATTGAAATCTAGCACACAAATGAACACTGAAAAGAATATCAGGTCTAGAAGCAGTTAAGTACAGAAGAGAGCCTATCATACCACGATAGAGCTTCTGACAAACCTTTCCACTTACCTCTTCCATCATGTTGAATTTCTTCAGAAGTGCTTTGGTATACTTACTTTGATGAATGTAAGTAGCCTCTGATCTTTGGTCAATTTGAATTCCCAGAAAGAACTTTAATTCACTCATCAGACTCATCTCAAATTGTGCCTGCATTAGCTTAGAAAACTCTTCACAAAGAGAGGGATTAGCAGAGCCAAAATTAATGTCATCAACGTATGTCTGAACTATAAGTATGTCATTTTTGAATAATTTACAGAAAAGAGTGGTGTCAGCCTTGCCTCTGGTGAAGTTATTTTCTAATAGAAAACTACTTAATCTGTCATACCAAGCTCTGGGAGCTTGTTTCGGACCATAGAGAGATTTTTTAAGTTTAAAAATAAAATCTAATTTTTCAGAATTTTCAAAACCAGGAGGTTGTTTAACATGTACTTCTTCTGTAATATAGCCATTCAAAAATGCACTCTTAACATCCATCTGATATAATATGATGTTATGATTTACAGAAAAGGAAATTAATAGACGTATGGCTTCTAACCTGGCGAATGGAGCAAAGGTTTCTGTATAGTCTATTCCTTCTTGTTGACTATAACCTTGTGCAACCAGTCGTGCCTTGTTTCTGACAACCTCACCTTCTCATTGAGCTTGTTTCTGAATACCCATTTAGTTCCAATAACGTGGACACCTTTAGGCTTCTGAACAAGATCCCAAACATCGTTCTTTGAAAACTGGTTAAGTTCTTCTTCCATCGCCAGAATCCAGTCTTTATCCAGAAGAGCTTCATCAACACATGTTGGCTCGATCAAAGATACCAAACCCATAAGTGTTTCTTCATAAGGTTTAAAGGCTGATCTGGTTCTGATAGGAGCGTCCTTATTTCCCATAATCAATTCTTCAGGGTGTGAAGTTGCAACTCTACTTTTCTTTTGTTGTGGAGGATCAGAGGGAGAAATAACAATATCAAAAGTATGAGCTTCTGAATCTTTGGGTTCTTCTGTATTTTCCTTAGGTTCTGAAAAACTGATCTCCAAATCTACAAACTTTTCAACTAGCTTTGACTTTTCAGAGTCAAGCTTATCATCGTATCTGACATGAATTGATTCTTCCACAATTCGTGATTCTGTGTTATAGACTCTGTAGCCTTTTAAGCGTTCAGAATATCCTAACAACAGACACTTATGTCCTTTGGAATCAAACTTGCACATATTCTCTTTAGTGTTCAACATAAAACAGAGACATCCAAAAGGATGAAAGTAAGAAATGTTGGGCTTTCTATTCTTCCATAATTCATTAGGATTCTTACCCAAAATAGGTCTTATTGAGATTCTATTTTGAATATAACATGTTGTGTTAATTGCTTCTGCCCAAAAGTGTTTAGCCATGTCAGTTTCTTGGATCATGGAGCAACCTATTTCTTGCAATGTCCTATTCTTTCTTTATACAACCCCATTCTGTTGTGGAGTTCTAGGACAAGAGAAATCATGGGATATGCCATAAGAATAAAAAAGTTTTTCAAAATCTTTGTTTTCAAATTCTCCACCATGACCACTTCTGACTCTGACAATTTTGCAATTCTTTTCATTTTGCACTTGGGTGCAGAAGGAAGCAAACACAGAATGTGACTCATCTATGTGTCTTAAGAATTTTACCCATGTCCAACGACTGTAATCATCAACGATGACTAGTCCATATTTCTTTCCATTGACTGAAGCAGTTTTTACTGGTCCAAATAAATCAATGTGAAGAAGTTCAAATGGTTTAGAGGTAGAAACAATTGTTTTTGCTTTAAAGGAAGTTTTTGAAAACTTGCCTTTCTGACATGCTTCACAAAGAGCATCTGAAGAATACTTCAGATTGGGCAAGCCCCTGACAAGTCCTAGCTTGTTCAGCTGAGAAATTCTTCTCAAGCTAACATGACCCAGACGTCTGTGCCAAACCCATTGCTCTTCACTAACGGACATAAGACATTTTACATTTTGATTTTTCAAATCTGATAGTTTAATTTTGTAAGTATTATTTTTCCTCTTACCATTGAACAGAACTGACCCATCCTTCTGACTAACAGCCTTACAGGACATTTGATTAAATATAACGTCATAACCATTGTCACTAAGTTGACTAATTGACAATAAGTTATGCATTAGACCCTCAACTAAAAGAACGTTGTTGATGGAAGAAAGTTTACTATTACCAACAGTTCCAGATCCAATGATCTTTCCCTTCTGGTTTCCTCCGAAACCAACGACACCTCCAGACTTAAGTTCCAAATCTTGGAACATACGCCTTTCTCCCGTCATGTGTCACGAGCATCCACTGTCCAGGTACCATGACTGGTGTTTCAGTGGCGCCATCAAGGATGTCTGAAACATAGATTATCTCACTCTTAGGTACCCATTTTTTGGGTCCTTTCTTGTTAGTCTTTCCAGAGGTTCTGACACCTTTGGATTTCTGTGCAACGGGATAATCAAGTGAAATTTGTGCATGATATTTAGACTTAGATGTTTTCTTTTGTGTCTGTGATTGTGGTGCAACAGACTCATAACCTTCTAGTTTAGAGCATTTCAGTTCAGTGCCAGCAGGCACAAAATGTTCATACAGAGGTTTTAGTTTAACACTCATAGTCTCATCAATTGGTTTTGATGGTCCTGAATATCCTAGACCTCTACTTCCGTTTCTGCTAACTCCATAGATCATTGAAGCCATCTTGCTTCTATCTATGCTTTTAGCAAGTGTCGCTCCCGGGATTTTCATCCAAGTACAAATGCGAAAGTGGCACCGAAACAGAGTCGCCAACAATGTGTATTTATCCCAAGAGAGGGAAAGGAAACACTGCATAAACCTGGGGGAAAGGAAAGAGCATGGTCTTGCGACCAAGAGAACTGGGTTCGGGAGTCGGTTACGCGTAGGGAAGGTATTAGTACCCCCACGCGTCCATCGTACCCGATGGGATCCACGCTTGCTGCTTCAATCAAAGGGTGTAAGGAAAAGATAATGGAAAAAGAACTGGAAAAGGAATGGAAAGAGAAAGAGGAACAAATGTAGGGAAAATAAAAGAAGTGCTCGAATGGGCCCTACCCCACTGCCTACGTATCTCATCGGGAACATGAGAATCAGAGCGACGTAGTTCCCCTCACTAGGGATGGATTGTTTGTGTTTTTTAGGGAACGACTAATGTTCTAGCTCAGGTGTTGCAGGCTCGCTGGTCCGAGTGCGTTACCATCTTGCAAGAAAACGAGGAGAAGCGCGTTCGTACGTTGAGAATGAGTGAGATGAGAGAAGAATTCCCGAAGGAAAGACGTTATTGTTTGTTTTTGTCTTTTAAGAAAGAAGTGTTTTGATTGTTTTGTGTTTTGTAACACGTATTGTATTTAAGTCCCTCATGTAGGATCGAATGCCTCGCATATCGACCCAAGACGGGACGTATGCTAAACATTCCAAGAAAGTGAGAGAAGACCCCACACATACTTATTTCCATATGAAAGGCCTAAATACAATAGGTGTTATGCCTTTATTAAGTGTTTTTTACTCCTGTTTGAAGATGAGAGAAGAAAGACTCAAAAGCGGATCAAAGGTGAAAATCTAATGAGGGAGACTAATACTCAATCCTAATGTTATCATACATGGTGATCCTATGTTCAATGGGGTTTAACAAACTTACTTCTAAAAGAAAGAAGAAGAAGAGCAAAAGAAACAACTTACTTCCAAAATGGAAGTTAAGTTGATCTTAAAGAGGGATGAAAGAAAAGTTATTCAATGAAAGCATATAAATGCTTAACAAACACAAGTAGAAAGTTTAAAAGAAATAAGAGAATATAAGAGAAAGAAATGTATGAGGAACTAAGCCCACACACTTACTTACCTTTAGCTCCTACATGAAAATGTTAGTTTAAAACAATTTACAAGTAATGCCATAAGGAAAAGAATAACAAGTAATTATTAACAAGCTAAGAATTAAAGAAGAAATGTCCTAAAGGTGTGAAGAAAATTCTACACAAGACAACATATCGTGCTATCCAAATAAACAAATAAAATGGAATGAAACAATGAAAACAACAACAATTACAGCTCATAAATGCAATGCAGCAGTAAAAACAATCATCATGTACCAAACAGCAATTAACAACACACGTTTAGCCTACAAAATGGGTGTAAAAAGCATTTGGCAGCACATACAACAACACATATGTGTATAATCAGCACTAGAAACAGGACTGCATGCAATACATTTAAATGCAATTCAATCATGACATAGCAAACATGTATCCAACATCATGCATTCCTCAACTAATCATGATCACAAACACATCATACATCATGTTGAATAAACTTGAAAACATCATGGAAAAATGTACATCATGAAAGGATGCATAACATTGAGCATGTGAATAAATTGAAGCAAGTATGCACCTCAAGGAATAGAAAGCAAACAAGCATGCACCATATAATTCCCGCAACACAAACATTAATTCACAATTAGCATGTTCAAGGGGTGTGTGCTACGTGTTTATCGCATCAAGAACGCAACTACGCAAGCATGACCATAAACGATGAAAATCCAAGAGTCGCGTGTCGGAAAATTGTGTGCATACAAAGGTGATGTGAACAAAATGAAGTGAGGATAGAGCAAAGTCAGAACTTAAAACATATCATGATAGTTCAATTCAAACATGCAAGACAATTTCACATTACCATGCATCAAGATTAATTAATCATACACCATGATCGTTGTCAACGGAAAACAAATGTTCAAGCAAGGCAAAAGCATACATGATCCAACTTATGCACACTACAGCATCACACTCACATATATCACCTAACACTCATCTTCAAGAGATTACACAAATTCAACAAGTCATTATTCACTCATGAACCAAAATGCCTCAAGAACATGCTTCAAGAATGCAAGTAAATCAACAATTGGATAATCATGCATCAAAGATTCACATACATCCAGCAACTAGAGGTTAAACAACCCTAGAAAATTCCACAAATATGCATCACACAAAGCCATGAAGGTTAGAGGTGGAATAGGTATCAATACATGCTTCAAAACAAGCCAAAAACACAAAAGTTACAGGTGCAAATCGATTGCAGCAGGGTGCAAATCGATTGCACAGCTACATAATGCACTTTCTAGTGAAAAAACAAAGGTGCAATCGATTGCACTAAGATGCAAATTGTAACGCCCCGATTTGTTTAATTGTATTTATTTATTTCATCTATATGAATTTTGTGAAATGTGTGAATTTATTGTATTTTACCTGCTAATTGAGCTAATTGGTTAATTTCTCTGATAGATAAAATATTTGTATTAAATTATTATTTCTTTTCAACTTTTATTTCCCGAAATATATTTATCGGTATGTTTATGTTTTATCGCGTTTTGAGAGCGTTCTCGAGATTTTTGAGTGTAGGGGTATTTTGGTCTTTTTAGGGGTTAGATATTTGTTAGTATTAGAAAGAAAGAAAAAGAAAAGAGAGAAAAGAAAGGAAGAGAAAGAAAAGGAGAAGAAAGAAAAGAGAGAAGAGGAAAAAGAGGAGAAAGAGGAAAACTCGGGGAAAGCTCCGTTTCAAGCACGATTAATCGGGTAAGGGTGAGAAGTTTCAATTATATCTTGCTTGTATATGTATATGTGTTGTTTGTGTATATGTTTTGGTTGTTTTTACAATGTTTTCCTTATTGATAAATTGATGAATAATTGATAGAAATCGATATAAATCGCGTTGTATGATTACACTGTGTTTAGGAACAATTGTTGGTACTTGTTTTGCTGTTAAAAATTGATTTGGGGATGAAAAATGAGATTTTTGGGTGAAAATTCGTAACAGCAACGCAACAGAAAAAATTCTGGGTTTCGCTGCCCATACGCGTATGGGACAGGGCAATACGCGTATGGGGTAGGGCAATACGCGTATTGGTTAGGGCAATACGCGTATGGCAAGGAAGGAAAATAGGCAATACGCGTATGGCTCAGGGCAATACGCGTATGGCCAGCAAGGGTGCAGAATGTTGTCTTTTCGCGATTACTTTTCTTTTTAAGTCCGTAACTTTTGATCCGTTTATCCGTTTTGAACGTTCTTTATATCGTTGGAAAGCTAATGAAATGTTCTTTCTTATTAAAATGATTTCGAGATTATTGGCCGATTTAATTATGTCGGGAATTTGGAATAGTGTCGTTTTGTCGACTTTTACTGTTATAATTGTGTGTAATTGATGTGTATCCCGCAATGTGCTTTTGATATATATGTCATATGACTTGTGTGATGTTATATGAGGTGAATGCATGTGATGAAATGTTGTGATGATGAATTGTGGCCTAAGGGCAAGAAAATGCATTGTGTTGTATTTGATGGTATATGCATGATTATGGGTGTATATGTGAAGATGCATTTGATTGTCATGAGTCCTTGTATGCCAAGCATCATGATATGCATCTTGTGATGTCGTGTACCCTAGTGGGTGTGAGCGACGATCGATTCCAGAGGGAATCTGCTATAACATCGTGAGCCTTAAAAATAAGAGGACTGAAAGCGATTAGATCGGATCGTGAGCCTTAAAAATAAGAGGACCGAAAGCGATGGTTATAGACGATCGTGTGCCCGTGTGGGGTGTGAGCGATCGGATCGTGAGCCTTATACAAAGAGGACCGAAAGCGATCCATAAACGTCGTGAGCCTTATACAAAGAGGACCGAAAGCGACGGGGAACATCGTATGCCCGATGGGGAGTTACATTAAGTAACGAGCGATGGTTTCAATAGTTACTGAGTGAACTAGTGTTGAGATGATGGATGGATGGTACCGCATGTGCATATGCATAGAGTCGTTGTGTCGGTCTCTTTGCATTTGCATAAATCATGAATGAATTGATTGATTATGTGTTGAGATTTATGTTTGAATTGGTGATTTGATGTGCATATGTGATAAATGCATTGGTTATGGATGATGTGTGTTATGTATAGACATGTGTTATGTGATGCGGTGGTGTGTTTACATATGTTATAACTTTGGTATGCCTTATGTGTGAATATGTGTTTATGTTGGTATAGTTGATATATGCTATGTGGTAGGATTATTAGAAAAAATGTTGTGCATCTGTGGCGTGCTATATGTATTGGTATGTGATGTTTGTGGTGAGAATAACTATGTATGTGAATTTATATGTTTTGCATATTATTATGCAATCTGGGTTTAGTTGTTATTTCTCACCCTTCTGCTGTGGTTTATTGCTCTATGAGGCAATTGAAGATTAGTGTCTTGAAGGCTTTTGTGAAGATTAGTCCTCCGTCCTTTGTCGTCTGTCTGCTCTGATATGTAACATAGGAGTCGGGGGAACGCTTTTATTATATATATGTATACATTTGTTGAATATATTTTGTATTAGCTTTGTATAAATATTTTGACGTTATAAAACAATTTATTTTGTAAAACAAGTCGGTTATGGATCTTTCCGCTTTATTCCATAATTGACCTTTCCTTGTATATGGAAAAAGTTTCCCCTTGAGGGTATACAATTGTTTGTGTTATGTATCAAAAGATATGAGCAGGGATTATATTTTCTTTCTTTAAATGTGGCATCCTTGTTTCTGTCGGAAAAATAAATTTTTATCTACTCTGATTTATGTATGTATTATTTATTCGCGATGAGAATTGGGGTGTTACATTAGTGGTATCAGAGCAGGTCGGTCCGTCCGGCCAAGTTGTTGAGTCAGTTGGTGTGACAGTTGAATACTGTCGGTGTTGTTTGTCTCTTAGTACGTGATATGTGTGGGAAACACTGTCAGTGCTTTCTGGTTTTCTAATCCTTTGTCTTCTAGTGTGAGATTGAGATAAGTGGGGGAGAAGCTGGAACTTCTCCAAGTTGTTTCGGTTGTGAGTCGTTGGTTGCAAGATTGTAAGTGTTGTTTGGACAGTGTGGTTCCCGGTTCCGGAGGGAATGCGGAGGTAAGGTTTATGTCAACTAAGGATTTGTACCTGAGGTAGTTTTGTGCACAGGATGTAAGGAATGCTATTATAGGTTGGCAAAGACGGTTTACGCCTCATCATGATTGTCGGTTGTCTATTGACAAATTGAGGAACTGATCACCCTTAATCTCTTGTTGATAGCAGACGGAAATTATGTTGGATGGAATAGGCGGGTCATTCCGGCTTTGATGGTGTGTGTAATGAATTGTTTGGAATTAAGAATATGATTACAGATTGTTTTGATGAGTTGATGAAGATTCTTATATCGGAAGATGAGGCGGAGTAGAGGTTTTGGTATGTTGGTCAAGTTGGGAAGTCATTGAGAGAGAATGATTGGGTTTTATTTAAGGGCTGCTTTTCAGAGAGTAGAGATTGAACTTAATTGGACGACGGTGAATAGTTGAGGTTTATATCTGCTAAGTAAGTAGAAAACTCTTGGTAGATGGGACTAAGATGTTTGTTTGGTCTGTAATGGTAGTGTTATGGAAATTGGCAGGGAAGTCACAATGATGGATCGTCAGTTGTGCATGGTTTCAGATGTGTTTTTGGATGAAACATTAGTGGGTTGGCTTGACGAGGTCCAGCAGGGTTGGTAAGGAAAATGATGATAGCACGAGGTTGCGTGTTAACCAGTAAGTAGTATGGAAACTTGCGGTTGTGTTCTGGATAGCTTGAGTTTTGAATTGTGACGAAACGCAAACGATTTGAAATTTCCTTGATGGTATTGAGACTATGGAAATCTTGAGAAAACCCTTAGGTGTGGATGTAATATTGGAGAGTTCTTTTTGGTTTGTGGTTACTATATGTTGGGATTTATGGAATCTGGACTGTCACGAGAAGGAATGGTGTATGGATTACTGACAGTTGAATAAGGTAACGATTGAGAATAAGTGTCCACTTTCAAGAATAGATGACCGAATGGCTTGGTTGAGTTTGATTGAAATTGCAATTGTTTGGAACGTTTGATAAAGATAGTGAATTTTGTGTGAGTTGAGGCTTTGATCGTTTTCATGTGACTGGTTAGATTTGTTATCATCGGATTAAGGTGTTATTTACTCGGTTAAACTTGTATGTGAGTAACCAGTTACCCAGTGGAAAGTTTTGCAAAGGCTTTAAGAATTTATATCTTTTGGATTTTGGTTGGGAGTTACAGCGTACAGTGATGTTATTTGGTGTTAGTAATGCATCTGTAATGTTGTAGAGTAGAGGAATCGTATCTTCCATATTTATTTGGATAAGTTCGTAATGGCTTTGATTGAGGGTATTCAGATCTGTTATAAACTCAGGGGAAGAACAGGTAGAGTGTTTGAGAATGGAATTACAAGTATTGAAAAGAGACGAAGTTTTATGCTAAGTTATTCAAGTGAGAATTTTGGGTTGAAAAAGGTTAGTTTTCTTGGATATGTTATTGTAGATGAGAGTATGGTTATGGATCCATCGGAAGTAGATGCAGTTCTACATTGAGGGACTCCAAAGTCGGTTAAAGTGCTTAGAAGCTTTTTGGACTTTAGTTGGTTATTACCGCTGGTTATTGGAGACTTTGCTAAGTTCGTACTTCTGTGATCTCAGTTGACTTGCAAAGGGTGAGTCGTTTGTTTTGGATATTCGTTATGAGTAGGTTTTGGTGAGCTGAAGTAGAAGTTGTCTATGGATCTAGTTTTGATTCTGTGTGATCCTGATAAACCGTTTGTGAGGTGTTGGGATGTGTCTTTGAGGAGTTTAGGCAGTGTGTAATGCAAGAGGGTAAAGTCGTGGCTTATGCTTTACGACCATTGAGGATTCAGAAAAAGGTCTATACTATTCTGGATTTGGAATTGGTTGCGGTCGTAATGTGTTGGAATATTTTGAGGTATTATCTTTATGGTTCTAGGCTCGAAGTGTTTAGTAATCACAAGAGTTTAGAGTGCTTGTTTGGTCTGAAGGAATAGAGTATGAGACAACGAGGAGGGTTGGAATTCGTGACGAGTTATGAATTTGGCTTGGATTATCCTTCGGGAAAAGCTAAGGTTGTGCTTGAACAGTTAAGTCGAAAGTTGTTATGCATGTCTGTTTTGATGGTCAGAGAATTGAAATGATTTGAGCAGTTCCGAGACTTGTGTCTAGTGTGTGAGGTAACACAGTAGAGTGTGAGGTTGGGTATATTGAAAGTGAACAGTGATTTTTGGAGAATATGAGAAAGAGTTAGACTTTGGACGTGATATTGGTAGTTTTGATGGTTACGAGTAATCAGAGTGCAGAACGGAAGCGTGAGGTGGCATGATTCGTATATGCAGGTGTGACTTGTAAGAGTTCATAGGTTGAACATTGGAAACATGTAGGAATGATGAGACCATTGGACGTTTCAGAATGGAAGTGTTAGGTGAAAGGTTTAAATATTATTCATGGGCTACTATGTAGATGGACGTTTTGGTTGGATGTTCGATTGGTGAATCGTAGCATTGTTGTAACATTGTTGGGTGACAAGGATGTTGGTTGTGTGGTTGTGTAGAGGTTGTTGAAACGGTGTTGTGTCGTGGAACCTGTGTGTTCGTATCTTGGGTATTCTTTGAGTCGTGAGTTGGTCGTCAAGTGCATTGTATGGGCTTTGCATCTTGTCGTTGTAGTTGTCGTGTCGTTGTAGTAGTTGCTGTTGGCGAGGTGGTTTGTCATTTGTGTTGTTCGCGGGGTGCCTTTTGTTGGCATGTTAGTTTGTTAGTCGGATGCGTGAGTCGTATCCGGAGTTGTTTGTCTCGGTGATATTTTCGAGGACGAAAATGTCTAAGTGAGGGAGAATTGTAACGCCCCGATTTGTTTAATTGTATTTATTTATTTCATCTATGTGAATTTTGTGAAATGTGTGAATTTATTGTATTTTACCTGCTAATTGAGCTAATTGGTTAATTTCTCTGATAGATAAAATATTTGTATTAAATTATTATTTCTTTTCAACTTTTATTTCCCGAAATATATTTCATCGGTATGTTTATGTTTTATCGCGTTTTGAGAGAGTTCTCGAGATTTTTTAGTGTAGGGGTATTTTGGTCTTTTTAGGGGTTAAATATTTGTTAGTATTAGAAAGAAAGAAAAAGAAAAGAGAGAAAAGAAAGGAAGAGAAAGAAAAGGAGAAGAAAGAAAAGAGAGAAGAGGAAAAAGAGGAGAAAGAGGAAAACTCGGGGAAAGCTCCGTTTCAAGCACGATTAATCGGGTAAGGGTGAGAAGTTTCAATTATATCTTGCTTGTATATGTATATGTGTTGTTTGTGTATATGTTTTGGTTGTTTTTACAATGTTTTCCTTATTGATAAATTGATGAATAATTGATAGAAATCGATATAAATCGCGTTGTATGATTACACTGTGTTTAGGAACAATTGTTGGTACCTGTTTTGCTGTTAAAAATTGATTTGGGGATGAAAAATGAGATTTTTGGGTGAAAATTCGTAACAGCAACGCAACAGAAAAAATTCTGGGTTTCGCTGCCCATACGCGTATGGGACAGGGCAATACACGTATGGGGTAGGGCAATACGCGTATTGGTTAGGGCAATACGCGTATGGCAAGGAAGGAAAATAGGCAATACGCGTATGGCTCAGGGCAATACGCGTATGGCCAGCAAGGGTGCAGAATGTTGTCTTTTCGCGATTACTTTTCTTGTTAAGTCCGTAACTTTTGATCCGTTTATCCGTTTTGAACGTTCTTTATATCGTTGGAAAGCTAATGAAATGTTCTTTGTTATTAAAATGATTTCAAGATTATTGGCCGATTTAATTATGTCAAGAATTTGAAATAGTGTCGTTTTGTCGACTTTTACTGTTATAATTGTGTGTAATTGATGTGTATCCCGCAATGTGCTTTTGATATATATGTCATATGACTTGTGTGATGTTATATGAGGTGAATGCATGTGATGAAATGTTGTGATGATGAATTGTGGCCTAAGGGCAAGAAAATGCATTGTGTTTTATTTGATGGTATATGCATGATTATGGGTGTATATGTGAAGATGCATTTGATTGTCATGAGTCCTTGTATGCCAAGCATCATGATATGCATCTTGTGATGTCGTGTACCCTAGTGGGTGTGAGCGACGAATCGATTCCAGAGGGAATCTGCTATAACATCGTGAGCCTTAAAAATAAGAGGACTGAAAGCGATCAGATCGGATCGTGAGCCTTAAAAATAAGAGGACCGAAAGCGATGGTTATAGACGATCGTGTGCCCGTGTGGGGTGTGAGCGATCGGATCGTGAGCCTTATACAAAGAGGACCAAAAGCGATCCATAAACGTCGTGAGCCTTATACAAAAAGGATCGAAAGCGACGGGGAACATCGTATGCCCGATGGGGAGTTACATTAAGTAACGAGCGATGGTTCCAATAGTTCCTGAGTGAACTAGTGTTGAGATGATGGATGGATGGTACCGCATGTGCATATGCATAGAGTCGTTGTGTCGGTCTCTTTGCATTTGCATAAATCATGAATGAATTGATTGATTATGTGCTGAGATTTATGTTTGAATTGGTGATTTGATGTGCATATGTGATAAATGCATTGGTTATGGATGATGTGTGTTATGTATAGACATGTGTTATGTGATGCGGTGGTGTGTTTACATATGTTATAACTTTGGTATGCCTTATGTGTGAATATGTGTTTATGTTGGTATAGTTGATATATGCTATGTGGTAGGATTATTAGAAAAAATGTTGTGCATCTGTGGCGTGCTATATGTATTGGTATGTGATGTTTGTGGTGAGAATAACTATGTATGTGAATTTATATGTTTTGCATATTATTATGCAATCTGGGTTTAGTTGTTATTTCTCACCCTTCTGCTGTGGTTTATTGCTCTATGAGGCAATTGAAGATTAGTGTCTTGAAGGCTTTTGTGAAGATTAGTCCTCCGTCCTTTGTCGTCTGTCTGCTCTGATATGTAACATAGGAGTCGGGGGAACGCTTTTATTATATATATGTATACATTTGTTGAATATATTTTGTATTAGCTTTGTATAAATATTTCGACGTTATAAAACAATTTATTTTGTAAAACAAGTCGGTTATGGATCTTTCCGCTTTATTCCATAATTGACCTTTCCTTGTATATGGAAAAAGTTTCCCCTTGAGGGTATACAATTGTTTGTGTTATGTATCAAAAGATATGAGCAGGGATTATATTTTCTTTCTTTAAATGTGGCATCATTGTTTCTGTCGGAAAAATAAATTTTTATCTACTCTTATTTATTTATGTATTATTTATTCGCGATGGGAATTGGGGTGTTACACAAATCGATTGAACAGTCTCAGACCTGCGAAAATCACTTCTCATAATCACTTTTCAAGCACCAATCACTTATTCAAACATCCAAATGATCATGTACACAATTAGGCACGAAATTACATTGAATTACAGTCAACAAACATCAATTGGATTCAATTAACAATCACATCAAGAATCATATTCAAGCACATGAATCCAAATCAAAATCCACAAAATCTACATCGAATAAGTTACGAGTAAGCTAAAAATAGTGTAGATTTAGGGAAAATCAACCTACAAAGCGGAGACTTGCTTTGGTAATTTTTGCAAAGTAATCTTGGTGCAGAAAATGAAAGAAAACTAGAGATTCTTCAATCAATAGCCGAAATGTGTCGAAACCGAACGAAATCGAGAAAATCCACCAAAATCCAACTTGCACCAAAATAAATGGTGAGAGACCTTTGGATTGAAGAAGAATACTCTGAACTTCCAGAAATCCAACCAAAGAATGCTAAATGATGAAGTTTAGCTCAAGAATTAATCACTTTTCAATGTAAAAAGTGATTATTCTTCAAGAAATAAGAGCTTTTGTGTGTGGTTTTTGGAAGACAGAAGTAGAAGTTGATGAAGAATGAGTAGAGAAATTAGAGAGAAATGTGAGAGAATTGAGAGTGAAAATGGAGAAAAAATGATTGAAGGTTTGAAAATGAGTGAAGCATCTCTTAAATAGATTTTAGGTTTGGAGTATAAGTGGTTTGGAATGAGGTTTGGGTTTGGAGCTAGGGTCGGAGTTAGTTAGACTCAACTCACCGAGTCAAGTTAGTTAACTCAGTTAGTTAGGATCAACTCGGTTGCTTGGAAAACAAGGAACCTCAACTAGTGCATGGGTGTATGACTTGGGCTGCAAGCAAGGCCTTGTGACTTGTGAACTTTCAGCATGAAACCACCATGTTCGAGCCCTCGTATGACCTTCAGAACTTGTTCAAATGAAAAAATGTCCAACATCAAAGTTGAAGAGGACATGGAGATGAACAACTTTGATGTTCAAAATTTTTTCATTTGAAGCCTTATTGATGGAGAAAATTGGCTTGACATTTGGCACGCCAACTGTTCGATGAAATTATGGCCTATGGGCCTGGTCTTTGCCTTGCCATGACTTGGTTTTTGCCTTGATTTTACCAAATTTTGATTGATCATAACTCCCTCAATTTTGATCCGATGGAAGAGTTCTTTATATGGATTTGAAGCTTGAAACAAGATCTTTTGTTGTGGCCTGGTGGATTTTTGATTTGATGCTTTAAAATTGAGAGAGCCTGACTCAAAGAGAGGTGCTAAAATGGCCAAAACATACCATTTTTGGAAACCCCAAAGTTTCTATTTTTGGCAGTTTTGTAATTTCTTGATTTCTCATTATTCCTCCATCATTTCTTGATCAAATTTTGTCCATTGAACATATATAACATGAATTTCAGGAATTTGACCTCAAAAAGTCAGGAGTTGACTTTTTTCACTGCACAGTTGACTTTTTCTCCAATTTCTCGATTATCAAGCAACTGATCAATTGAGACCCTTCTGAAACCAATTGATGAGCAATTTCCATCCATATACACTTAAGAACATGAAGAATACCATGAGATCAAGTTTTGCCCAAAAAATTAGAAATAAACTGATTTTAGGTCAAACCCTAATTTTGGCACCTTCTAGTTAGGAGGAAATAGCACATCCTCCAAATCCAAATTCCTCTGAATATGATGTGTATCCTCTCAAACAATGATGAGATATGCCATTTGGAAATGATAAAAACTCAAAGAGCTTGCCCATTTGGGGGTCAAATACCAATTTTTGACTGCCTTATGTAGGATGTGGTGCACTGCCCAATCTTCTTGATGGATTCTCCTCTTCCCATGCCTTGTGAGATCAAATGATATGATATATGGCTTAAGGGACCCTTGAGGCTTGTTTGAAGACCCTTGGCTCTTATTCTTTTGCTTTGTACAATCCACAGCTTTGAGGAACACCTGACCACATGCCCTTATGCAAGATGCAATGCCAAATGCTTAATGTTTTATTTTTCTATGCTTGAATGCAATGCAATGAAATGAAAGCTCATGCTAAATGATATGAAGAAATAAGAGGGCAAATTTTGGGGTATTACAGCAAGGAAGTGCTGAAAAGCTCTATCATATCTGATTACTTCATTAGTAACAAATATGTTAGAAATAATTTCTTCTTCTAGTTTAGAAACTTTACTTTTTAGAGCAGCATTAGATTTTTCTAAAGATTTTTTTTTTCATTTAAATCAGAAGTATTTGGTTCGCTCTTAGTAGAGTTCTCAGAGGCAACCACAAAAGTCTTTTTCAGAGTTTTGTGTTTACTTAGAAGAAGTTGATACCTTTTCATAAGTTCTGATAAACCTAATTCAAGTTCAGAACGAGATAAGGAAGAAAGTACCTCTTTGTCGTTATCCGAGTCTTACTCTTCATCAAGTGTCAGCTGATCCTCTGATAAGGCTTCACTCATGCTGGTCTTTGCCATAAGTGCCACGTTGGCATGTTCTTCTTCAAAATCTTCTTCTTCTGACTCTGAATCATCCCAAGTTGCCATAAGACCCTTTTTGGCTATGAAAACCTTCTTAGGTTTTCTATCTTTCTTAAGCTTTGGACACTCGTTCCTATAGTGTCCAGGATCCTTGCATTCGTAACAAGTAGCTTCTTTTTCAGAAGCTTTCCTTTGACCGGATGTAGATTCAGATCTACCTCTTCTTCTGAACTTGATATTTCTGTGTTTCCACAGTTGGTTTATCTTTCTTGATATGAGAGACAATTTATCTTCGTCTGAATCTTCTGAGTTCTCTTCTGTTTGGTAAGCCTTTTTCTTTTCAGACTTAGACTTCAGAGCAACAGACTTACCTCTTTTCTGAGGTTCATCTTCTTGAAGTTCTATCTCATGACTTCTTAAAGAACTAATCAGTTCCTCAAGACCTGTGTTGTTCAGATCTTTTGCCATTTTCAAAGCAGTTACCATTGGTCTCCATTTTACATGCAGACTCCTGATAATCAGCAGTAGAATAACCTTTGTCCAGAACTCTGAGTCTTGCAACAAGCATCTGGAATCTTGAAAACATAGTTTCCACATATTCGTCATCTTCCATTCTGAAGGCCTCATACTTCTGGATTAGAGCCAGAGCTTTTGTCTCCTTGACTTGAGCGCTGCCTTCATAAGTCATCTGAAGAGAGTCAAAGATAGAGTTTGCAGTCTCTCGATTTGTAATCTTTTCATACTCTGTGTATGAAATAGCATTTAGCATAATCGTTCTCGCTCTGTGATGATTCTTGTAGGTTTTCTTTTGAGCCTCTGTAAATGTGCTTCTGGCAATCTTTTTGCCTTCAGCATCTACTGGATGTTTGTAGCCATTAACTACCAAATCCCATAGATATAAATCAAATCCCAGAAAGTAACTTTTGATTCTGTCTTTCCAATAGTCAAATTTCTCGCCATCAAAGATAGGAGGTTTTGCACTATATGAGTCTCTTTCATTATTATCAGAAGTACCAGTTGGGGCAGCCATTGTTTTTCACACTTTGGATCGGTACTAAAAACTGTTAGGTGCTTGATAAAAATTCAACCTTTTTATCCACTCAGAACTGGAGCTCTGATGCCAATTGAAGGTGTGAAAAACACAAGAAAGAGGGGTTTGAATTGGGTTTTTAAAAATAAAAAATATCTAATAAAAAAAATAATCCCCTTTACAAACAGACTTCACTTCTTGATAATAAAGGAAGAAAAATTGAAAAGAAAAAACACAGTATGTTTATACTAGTTCACTTGAGAAATCCTCAAGCTAGTCTAGTCCACCCACCAAGGTGATTTCGCCTCTCTCAAACGAGGACTTAATCCACTATAACCAAACTGATTACAATTGCACTAGCCAACTGCTGGTGACTAACAACCTCTAAGACACACTAGTCCTATACTTCTTAAGAATTCTGACCTACCCGGTCCCTTAAGGAATACAATGCACAAGCCAACTGCAAGTGACTAACAGCACTAAGACACACTGTCTTAGTCTTCCTAAAAATTCTGACCCAACTGGTCCTTTAGGGAACACAAACAACTGTTTGTTACAAAGATTTGTTTACAATAGTGATGCTTCTACACAAGCAGATGAGTAAACAGATTTTCAGAACAATATTGACTTAAGAATGATATTAACTATACAGCGTATGAACAGTGAAAATTGCAGTGACCATTCTTGAAGTCTTCACGCCTTTATATAGCCATGTATAATGTGACCATTGAAGGATATATCTGACATTTCAGAATTATGGCGGCTTGAAGGATCATGGGGGACAAATAGTACATTTGCATCCGTCCTATCCGGAGTGGAGCAGTGTGTCCTTGTACTGTTGTACTATCGTACCGTTGCTTAGTCTTCTCAACTTCCAGACTTCAGAGGCTTCTGAGAGAATGAGCTAGAAGAAGGGAAAACGTAACTTGGATCTTAAAAGCTTCAAGTCTTCAGAGTCTGTAGAGCTACATCTTCAGAGTCTTCAGCACTTGGTCTTCAGAACCCGTTGTCTTCACAATCATAAC
Source organism: Lathyrus tuberosus (assembly GCA_022829125.1). Lineage (NCBI taxonomy): Eukaryota > Viridiplantae > Streptophyta > Magnoliopsida > Fabales > Fabaceae > Lathyrus > Lathyrus tuberosus. Next base: position 21,398,534 of record JALAZF010000033.1, on the reverse strand, counting down.
TCTTCAGCATCTGGACTTGTTCATCAGAACTTCTGTCTTCAGATCTTTAGAACTTATTTTCTTAAGTCTTCAGCATCTGGACTTGTCCATGAGAACTTCTGTCTTTAGATCTTCAGAACTTGTTTTCTTAAATCATTGTATTAGAGTCATGCAACTTTAGAGTCTTCCGAAGTAAATGCTACCATTCAGCAGAACAATATGTAGCGTAGAAGCGGAATAATTCTCTTCTAATAACTTAGCCACGCTATTTATCAGAAGCAGAATCCTGTTTGTTAAATTCTCAAAAGTAACAAACATTAGAATACCAAAATTGTTCATACAAACATACTTGTTTGTTATCATCAAAACTTAGAGGTATTATTGCAGAACCAAACCTTGTTCTAACATTTCTTGCTTAAACCCCTGAGGTTTAAGACTTCCTGCTTAAGTCCCTCAGGCTGAAGACTTCCTTGATAAAACCTTCAGTCCAAGAATTCCTGCTCAGATTCCTCGAATCTAAGACTTCAATGCTCAAGCCCACAACAAGATACTTTTATCTAAACTGTCTATTAAGAGAAGGAGTAATTTACAACAACACTTGATTAAATAATCATAGGTGTTCAAATATAATACAACACACTTTAACAGTAAGGATTCTTAAGCTATACAAGAATAAGAACTCTTAACAGATTAGATTCTCTTGAGCTGATATGAATGCAGTGCGTGTATATTTTAGTTGTAGTTGCAACTTTATTCTCTTGGTTGATCTTCAATTCATTTGCTCCTTTTATAGTTGAAGTAATAGAGTCGTTGAAGCATCCCTAACGACTATAATCAGATCAAATCTTTTAGTGTATCTTCTTTTACAATAAATCAGGTGTTGGAACTCATAGAGAAAGAATTATCCATTGAACAAGGCCTTTGTCCGAATAACTCTTCTATGAAACAAGTACAACACAATATTTTGAAGATAATGTCAACTACTCTCCAGTCCCGTGATTACAGATCTTGAGGTGACATTACTCAGTTTTAGAGGCGGGTAAAGCACGTTTCTAATTCTGAATTGTACTAACGATAACTTTCTGATCATACTTTCTTTCAAGTGCAAAATTAGAACCGGATCATAGCTTCCTCCGTGTTAGAACCAGTTTTACCAAGTTAATATAATTCTGCACATAAAAACCAGCTAGTTAGAAATCCTAACTGATTTTCAAATACTTTGTTATCATCAAAACTTTAGAGAATACATGGTATGAACCAAATTTGTCTCAATAATCTCCCCCTTTTTTATGATGACAATCTTAAGTGTTTTAAAATAATTAGTTGTAGATTAATTGTTCAATAACTTTCAGGGTCTGAGGATTGTAAGCTCCCATTGTGTCAAACATTCTTAAAGGTGAGGTTTGTAAGCTCCCCCTGAGTTTTATTTGTGAAGTTTATGATATGAGGTTTGTAAGCTCTCCCTATATAGAATAATTAAATCTCCTTCAAGATGTGAGGTTTGTAAGCTCCCCCCTTAAATAGGATAACTAAATTCGCTCCATGATTAACCAAGAAGAATACTTAATCTATTATCCCCCTTTGCCATCAACAAAAAGATAGAAAGTAAAAAAAAATAGAATTTAGTGATTAATAATAGTTTCTGAAAAATTCATAGTTGAACACCAGTCAAGAACAAGTTTGTCAACCAATCCAGCTTGTTGCATATGAGCAACAACACCCTGTTGATCAAGAATCTTGGAAAGAACCCTGCCAAAAGGAATGAGAAGAGATAATTCCTCACGAGATACAAGTATCTCTTCTTTCAGATAATTGAACATGGTTCGAGGCAGATTGATTTTAGTTCTAGAGACTAGGAATAAAATGAAATGTTTGTCGTTAGAGGAAAGCCATCCTAATCCATTTTCTCTAGGCCTTAGATTGGATCCCATAATTTGGTACCATACTCTTTCCATAGGAGTAAGAGTAGAAGGGCTTGTAGAAGGGCATTCATTATCATTGAAGTTGTGCATAAGATTCATAAATGTATTGTTATGCATGTAGTTTTCAACAGTAACTCTATCCTCTTCACAATATATTGCTTAAGAGATGATTTTAGAGTTTATCACAATAGGATAACCATAGACAACAAATAAAATCTGACAACCATCTAGCTCATTTTGATGAATATGAGCATTTGCCCAAAAATATTTCACAAGATCTAGATAGATTGGTCCATTAAGCATTGCAAAATATTCATCTCATTTTTAAAAAATGAATATCTGAGACTATCCGTGAGAAATTAATCGCCGTCAATTCATTAAGACTAACCTTATATTCCTTCAGAATATCTAGACCAAAGATCTCTCCTTTAATATATTTTGAAGACATATTAAGAAGAAAAGACATTTTAGTTTTCGGAACAATGATTTCACAATATTATCTTATATAGAAGATAATACATAAAATCAGGGAAACATAGAGGTAACAATATAATACATAGAATGGTGATTTATAAGCAAGCATGCATTCAATGTTTGGACAATTATGTGTCTGAATAAAAATGAATCAAATTTTTTGTCAGTACACTCCTTTTTAGAACCAAATTTCATAATAGATTTTGAATTTTTAGAAGTGATAGACATGTCCCTTCACTCTCAAGAACAGTTACTTCTGAGAAAACATAACAACCAAGGTTGAATACATACAGTACTTTTGCTTGAAAAGCAAGTAATTGTAGGATTTAGCCTAGGTGTAAGTGTTGCAACAATTTCACCAGAAAAAGAGATTCAAAATCAGCTGTTTACCAAATCAATATTTCAAAACTTCAAATATCAGAGTATAAGACAAAAATCCTTATTTTATTAGAACTCAAGATTAGTCCAATTGTTAATTCAAAACACAAAACATAGAATTAAACTTTTCACTTTTTGCTTAAATAATAAAGCAGTCAAGGATGAAAGAGATCCGACAAACTCTGTACAAGGCTTATAGACTATACTTAGAGAGATTTCAGATATTTTTTTAAATTTCAACTGAGTGGCATCATAATCTCGTTTTCTTCTTATACTCTATTCAGACACTAAGCATTATTCATTAACAAAGACCATGTTCAGATTTTTCTTAATAAAATTCAATCTTGTAATGGCTAAGGGTTTTGTAAATATATCATCCCATTGATGACCAGTATCAATAAACTGAATATCTATTACACCCTTTTGAGGAAACTTTTGCCCTTGTTGCTAGACAATAAGCAATTAGATTATTCTTAGTATATGCTTGTTCTTTGAATTTTCCGTTGTACCAGATGGTTGTTAAAAGCGCATTCCTAAATGGCTACATACTTGACGAAGTTTATGTAAGTTAACCTCCAGGATTTGAAGGCTTCAAACATCCCGATCATGTGTACAAACTCAAAAAGGTCTTGTATAGATTGAAGCAAGCACCAAGGGCGTGGTATAATAGGTTAAGTAATTTTCTTTGCGAACACGGTTTCGAAAAAGGTAAAGTTGATACAACTCTTTTTATTAAAAGAATTAACCATCATACTATCTTAGTGCAAATTTATGTAGATGACATCATATTTGGATCAACAAATGAATCCTTATGTGAAGAATTCTCATCAATTATGCAAGGAGAATTTGAGATGTCCTTGATGGGTAAGTTGAACTACTTCATTAGGTTGCAAATCAAACAAACAAAGAATGGGATATTCATGAATCAATTTAAATATTTCAAATAGCTTCTCAAAAGATTCGACATGGACAATTGCAAGGCAACGACTACTCTTATGGGATCCGGAACTTACATTGATCAAGATGAAGCTGGTGTTTCAATTGATGTCACAAAGTACTGAGGTATGATAAGGTCATTATCATATTTGGCGGCAAGTCATCCTAACATAATGTTTAGTGTACGTCTTTGTGCGCGGTTTCAAGGCAACCCGAAGGAATCACATCTTGCCCCAGTGAAGAGAATCATGAAGTATCTCAAAGGAACAAAGAAAGTCGACTTATGGTATCCCAAGGTAGTGTATGTGACTTGATTGGTTTTTTGACTCAGATTATGCAAGCTGTAAAATAGATCAGAAAAGCACAAGCAGAACATGTCATATTTTTGGAAGTACTCTTGTATCGTGGTCCTGCAAAAAGTAAGCATGCATGGCTCTTAGTACGACTGAAGCAGAGTACATTGTTGCAGGAAGTTGTTGCGCTTAAATACTTTTGTTAAAACAACAACTTAGCAATTATGGCGTGAACCTTGGATACATTCTGTTAAAGTATGACAATACAAGTGCCATAAAATAACTAAAAATCCAGTCATGCACTCAAGGACAAAACATATCGACATTCGACATCATTTTCTCCGTGATCATGTGCTTAAAGGCAATGTTGAAGTCTCATTCGTAGATACTCATAATCAACTTGCATGCATATTCACAAAACCGTTTGCAAAGGAATCCTTCTTCAAAATTTGAAGAGAACTTGGAATATTAGATGAGTACGATATATGGTTTCTCAAGAACTTCCATCATCTATTGGTTTAAAAACCATCAAGGTACATTCAAACTTTCAAATCTATTTTATTCACAATTATTCTATGTGAATTATACATGAATTTGATCAACTTCAATTTAAAATGCTTTTATCAATTCTTATGTAACATGTATACTTAAGTCAAACATGCCAAACAATGTTATATATCATGTTTAAGTGTTATCTTTTGAGTTTTCAATGCATGCTACCTCCTACATAGTTTCTATTTTTTGCTGGTTGTAACCGGTTACAACTTTTCTGTTAACCGATTACATGGTCTTTTTATAATGTTACAAGTACATGTTTGTATACTGTAACCGGTTATTCTAATTCTAGTAATCAGTTACATCTACTTGGTTCAGAAATTTTTTTTACGTTATTTTTATTAAAACTTTTCAAAAGTGCTTTTATTAAATTGATGTTTGGGTCAAAAGTGCTTTTATTCTATTTGTCTAGAAACACTTCAGTCCTTCTTCAACCTTCCGTCTAGTTTCTTCTCTTCACACTCCATTCTAATCCAACATTAACTCACCTTTAATTCCTACTCAAAAACCCTCTCTTTAAAATCATTTCTCTCACCACCCACATTTCATTCCAAACTCAGCTCTAACCAAAATCTGATTTTTTTTCTCCAAATCCTAACTTTCTCATGGCTCCCACAAGAAAAGAAAAAGGAAACGGAAAAGTTGGTGAAGGTAGCTCTAAACCAGCTTCTGATGTTGAAGCAACCATGACAGAACCTACTCTCAAGGCAAGGAGGCTAACCTTCATCATTCAGACTCGTTATCTAATGCCAACAAAATACGGTAATCTAACATCTTTTCCAACTCACAGCTTTGATTTTCATGAAACCCTAAAGTTTCAAGGAGTTGTGTCACTTAGGGTGTGTTTGGCTACGAGAAGAAAATGAGAATAGAGAAAGACATGAGAAAAAGTATGATAAGAGAGAAATAGATGAAAAATATAGTAGATTTGATGTATTATTTGTTATAAAAGAAGTGTGAGAGAAATAGGAGAGAAAGAAGTGTATTAATTTTTGTAAAGACAAAAATACCCTTAAATTAAAAAAATTAATATACAATTTTATATTATTTAAAATCTATTTTCTATCAACTTATGTTTCCTAAACATTTTCTATCAAATTTGTTTTAATTTAATTAAAAATAATAATAATTTAATAGTTTTAAATTTATGTTAGGTAGTATCATAATATTTCAATTATTTAAACTAATTTAGTTGGTTATTATTATTATTTTTTAATTTAATTAATATTTCAAATTAATATGATTTATTAATTTATTTATTGTTTAATAAGTTAAAATAAGGGCCCTTTTTTTATGAGAGAAAATAAGCGCTCACATTAGGTGGAAAAAAAGTAGCAATTTTCTCATCCATATTATTTTAGCAAGTTGAATTCATTTATATTTTCATTTTTCAATACAATTAATGAGTGCTACATTGAATGGATAAATGTGGAAGATTCACTAAATATCTTCTCTCTCCGTCTTTCTTCGCAAATCAGGCATGAAAATAAAAAGAGATGAGGCCCACGAATTTTAGACCCTCTTTCTTATTTCATCGATCATCCAAACAGAAGAAGTAGTTAATTTCTCACATACCTCTCTCTCTCTCTCTCTCTCTCTCTCCCCTACTTCTCTCGCATCAAATTCTCTTAAGACAAACAGAGACATATATTTGACTCTGGACCATTTTACCCTAACCTTGTTCGAGAGTTCTATGCTAACATGTCTATAGGTTCTGGTTGTGTTTTATCATCTGTTGTTAAGAATAAAAATATTGTGTTGTCTCTGAAAGATTTTGGAAAGTCTCTAGATGTTCCTCATATAGGTCAAGCAATCAAACATGGGTGTGTTCCAGAATGGCTCGGGTACAATAAGATGGATTACTTCTTCATCATCTCGCGTCTCTCTCAACAAGACATCCTGAATAAGAAAAATCCAGCAACCTCTCGCTTAACCTTGTTTGGAAAAAATCTGTCTGTTAGTGATAGGATACTTCATTATCTTATTGCTTATGTATTGCTTCTGAAACATTCAAATCACTCTCAAATTGGTGATGTTGAAATGCAATTAATCTATGCCAAAAAGAATAAAGTGAAAGTGAATTAGTCGTATGTCATAATGCTTCATATGTTGCAACAACAAGGCTTAAGTGGAGGCTTACCATATGTTAGATTGGTAACCAAAATTTTAGAATTTTGTGAGATTGTTTGAAAAGATAGCCTAAGAAAAGGATGAATCCTAAGGAATGTGAAATCAATACTGGAACTTCCTTGAGGAATACCGGAATCATTATAGACAAAGATGACATTTTTAGGTACAAGGATGATCCTTCAACCGACGCTCCTCAACCGGCTCTGGAAGGCGTAATGAAGCTATTTACTATAAATTGTGCTTCATTGAGTCCTATATGATTAATAGTTTTAGAGAACTCAAACTTGAAGTTGCTTCCATCAAGAACCTTATGCAAAACCAAAAGCAAAACCAAGGTGAAGGTAGTTAAGAGGAAGAGGAAGAGGTTAACATGGAGGAAAGTGACTGAGATGTCATTGTATTTCTTATGCTACTGTGTGTCTTTCTATGTTTAACTATGTTTTAGTTTATGGTATTCTAGTTTATGGTTTTCTAGTTTATGTTGGACAAGTTTATGTATTGGGTTGAATTAAGTCCAATTATTTGCGTTTTCGTTTTTAATTTAGTTGTATGAAATTAAGACAAGCTATGATATGAAGTATGTTATATTGTTCTATTGTTATGGGTTTATTTTCAATTATGTTTTACTATGATACTTGTTACATACAACTTGAATGTTTGAATTGTTAAGTCTTTTCCCATCCTTTTTGTTAATGACAAAGGGGGATAAGATGTTATGTTGTTATATGTGTATATCTCTAACAATTTGCAGCAAGCATATTCTTTCAAATTCTCTCAAATATGGATCAAGGGGGAGCATTGATCAAGGGGGAGCTACATTGATAGAGAAATCAAATTGTATCAAATTTTCAAAAGGTTTTCATCATCAAAAAAGGGGAGATTGTGAAGACAATGTTCTCAAGGAGTTATTTTGATGAAGACAAATCTACAAGCAGGTGTGTATGACAAAAAGTAATGGTTCAAGACTAACAACAAGTTCAAGTCAAATTTTATATGATAACGATCAAGTCTTGGATTGCATGTATTGAATTGATCATGAAATATTAAGGTATAAGCTTTCAACCTCTCTATGGTATTGTCAAGTGCTCAAAACTTTCATTCCAATCATACCATATTTCATTAACAATTTAGGTGCATCAAACATTGGCCTTCATACATTTTTCTTAAAGATTTTTGCCAATGTCAGCACATGTAACTGATTACCACGCCTGAACCATGCATTATGTCACCTTTTACGCTTGGTGTAATCGGTTACTCAAATTCATGTAACCGGTTACACATGAATATTTTTCAAATTTTTTTAACGTTCCTTCAGGTGTAACTGGTTACACCATATATGGTATCCCGTTACCATTGAAGGAGTGGCAGTGGTTCATGCATTTTCCAGTAAAAACAAATTTTTAATTTGGTTTTTGAATCATGTCATCCATTCATTCATTGGTACTCATTTAGAAAGTTGTTTAGGCTCTATATATACCTTAACCTTCAGATTTTCATTCTCACCTCTTTCATCTACAATTCAAAACACTTTTTCTCTCATCTTTCAAATTCTCAAGTGTTTTTAAACAGAATTTTTTGGAGAAACTTCTGCACATAATTTTCATTAGAAATTCATATAGTTTCATCCACATACATACTTGAGCACTTGTGTGTCATAAAGAGAATTGTTTGATTTAAGGAGAAGATCAATCCAAGTGATTGATTCATTGTATACTATTTCATAAACTCTTGTAAAAAATTATGAATATTGTTGAATTCTTTGTTATCCAGGATTGTTGGAAACAAGAGAGTGATTAAGGGAGGTTTGTTCTCTTAATACACTTTGTGTAAATCACAAGAGGATTGTTCTTGGTGGTTGTGTTAGAGTCTTGTATAGGAAGACTAGGATTGTATTGTCCATAAGATCTAACAATAGTAAAAATCTCTTATTGCGTAAGGGGACTAGAGTACTCTCGAATTGTGAGGGGAACCAGGATATATTATTCTGTCTTTATCTTTCTGTATTTTACTGCTTTCATCACTTAGTAACAAATCAGAAAAATTATAAGACTTAAGTTTAAAATCGAAAAAATATTCTAAGTACCTAATTCACCCCCCTCTTAGGTGCAAACTCTACTTACAGGGGGCCCTATTGGGCCTCTATTACTATTTGCACACTATTTTCTTTTTAATGCATTTTTTAGCTTTTTTGTTTTTTTATGTTTATGACTTGGGTCTCTATTAGGGACCTTCTAATTTCAACACCTCTCATTTGTTAATGTATTCATTTGTTTTTTTTTTATTATTTATGAATTATTGTTGGGCCTTGGGCCATTCTTTTAATTATTAATCCCAATATCCCCATAGTACTCTTACACCCCTTGTTTGATTTCATTTATTTTTATTAACTTATGTTTTTATTGTTATAAATAATTAAATAAATAAGTAATAAATGAAATAAATATTTTCAAGATATTAAAACCCTTTATTCAACATCAAGCGGTATTTTTAAAATTCGTATTTGGATTGACTTTGAATTAACGCGAATCTAACCTTTCAAAATTAACCGCCTCGAAACACTTTTCAAAATAATTAACCGATTGAAAAAGATTGGGTTGAACGTACTTATCCATCGTAATATCGAGTGTTCGTGTGATGGTCGTAACTAGCCTACCGTTTGAACATTCGTCAATCGCATCAAAACAAAATAAATAACTGAATCGAGTTTACTCTTTCGTGGACGAAAAAGATTGGGTTGGATGAACTTATCCCTCATAATCCCAAGTAATTATGTGATGGACGTAATTAGCCTCCGGCTTGAATTCTTGTCATCCGTTGAAGAAACAATACTTAATTTTCCACATAAATTTCAATAAAAACTCGATTGAAAAAGGTTGGGTTGGACGTATTTATCCCTTGTAACCTCGAATGTTCGTATGATGGCTGTAACTAGCCTACCGTTCGAATAGTTGTCAATCACCTGAAAACATTCTCAACACATCAAACTATTTTCTCGCCCCTGAGCGATCGAAAACCTTTTCAAAAGAACATTGTTTAGTTTGTTCCATCGCGATACAAACAAACGCTTTAAGCCTCCAATTGCGAGCACAAGAAATATTTAACCAATAAAGCGCGATCAAAACAGTCATTTAATAAAATCAACCAACCAATATGTAGTTTTCTACAAAGAACTATATTTCTTTAAATTCATCATCGCACATTAGGATACATATGAGTGAGTCCCGCAATCTCGTCAAACACCATAATAAACCTTTTTGCGACCTCTTTTATTTTCCTTTTCAACTTTTTCATCACTCGAAGAAAACAAATAACGTAAATTAACATTCCTATCGCAAATCTAACTAAATGGTTCCCGTTAAGTACAACGGATGTGAGGGGTGCTAATACCTTCCCCTTGCATAATAGACTTCTGAATTCGAATTTGGTTGCAACGACCATATTCTTTTTCTATTAAGGGTTTTATCGATATTTTCCATTTCCTTCTTTGAAATAAAAAAGTTTTTCGTGACTCTATTTAGTCATTCCGCGAGCACGCGAATGCTTGTAGGTCTTATTTTTTATGATGTGACAACGTGTTGTAGTCAAAGTCTAATCTAGTATGCAGTAGTCGAAGAGGTGCATGATGTAGTCGATGTCTGATCTAGCATGGAGTGACTTAAATTAATTATGTACTTTGTTATGTAATAGTTATGAATTCCATGTATGATTTTTATAATCATACATGACATACACATACTAGGAGTCGATGTATAGGTTGTACTCTAGTTTGTTAGATTAGGATGTTAAGTTTTTATTCACTTGTATTTTGTAAACCGTAATTGAGAAGTTAAATAGAATAACAATATTAACCAATCTCGTATCTTTTTATTCTATCTCTCTCTCTCTCTCTCTCTCTCTCTCTCTCTCTCTCTCTCTCTTTGTAGCTGAAACGTTTTCTTGTGTTTGTTCAAGAAAACATGTCATACTCATAGCATTGCTTCGTTCTTGTTGCGGTGATTGTCATAACACATATTATTAGTATATTTATTTTCTATTATCATTTTTTAAATGTATTACATTTTTAGTTTACCAATTTCATGATTCATTATGTTTTAATATTATTAATTTTGGGTCATGATGTTGGTGTAAGCCCTAGAGGCCAATACTTTTAGTACTTGTATCGAATTACTTATTATTAATAAAAGGCATTTCTTTATTATGGTTGTTTTTCCAGAATAATAAAGTCCCTAGAATAGATAGTTCGTTTAATGAAATATTAAGTGTGACTTAATCATGAGATCCCATTAAACATAAGGACATTATTCTTAAAGTATTCGTAGTCGAGTTTTACTGTGAAGTGGGATAACCTTAAAGCATTAAGAATATTATGTAGATAGACTGATGATCACATCTCATGGATCATGGATAAGGAGTTATCAAGTCTTAACATAGGTATGAATATTAGGAGTAATATTTATATTGGATTGGCCCGCTATGAAAGTACTACATAGAATGTTATGCAAAGTGTCATAAGTTACTCTCATGGTGATAGTGGTGTATACCACCCCTCGACTTGAAACCACTATGGACCCTAGATGTAGAGTCGAGTACTTTATTGCTAATCTAAAATTATTCGTAACTGGATGACCATAAAGACAGTTGATGAGTACTCCACATAGCATACTGAGGGACGTGAGTGACCTAGATGGAATTTGCCCATCCTACATAATAGGATAATTGTCTAAGGGCCCAATATTGAACTGGACAAGGATGACACGGTATATGTGTTGTGTTCAATACAGATATAAAGGCCAAAGGGTAATTATACACACAAGTATTATCACGAAAGGTTTTGTCTTATCACATGACATTTTCGTAACTTGGGTGGCAGTGATTTGTTGCTAGATATCACTCACTATTTATTATGTTAAATGTGTGATTTGATATAATTATCAACGTCGTGAAAACAAACAGGGTCACACACATAAGAACAGATTAATAAGTGGTAGAGTAAATAAGGAACACCGAAAGGTCCAATGCACTTAAGTAAATGTAGAACATCGTAAGGTACGGTGCACTTAAGTAGAATACGGAATGTGGTAAGGTACCACGCGCTTAAGTAATATATGTTACACAATAAGATATGGTGCACATTCACTTAAGTGGGTTTTTTAGCTTACATCCCACATAAGTGGTTCTATAAATAGAACCCTTGGGCGGAAGCATTCACACTTGATGAAATTCAGACTATGAAACCCTAGCCGTATTTTTCCTTCTCTCTCTCTCTCTCTCTCTCTCTCTCAAAGCCTTTAATCGTAGCAGCTAGCATTAAGATTGAAGGAATCTGTTCGTGTGGATTGAGTTAAGGCGTTGTTTATCATACATCGCTCGTGATCACTCATTCAATTCAGAATCAAAGGTTTCATCGCCACAAAGAGGTAACTGTTCTATCACTGATTATGGCCATTCGTAAGGATCACAAAAGGGAAAATTTTATTTTCCACTGTGTTTTTGGATTGCGTATTTCCTTTCATATGAATCGTTGTATATTCACACGATTCAATGGAAAAATGGATATTTATACTTCGGTCATATCATCATGAAGTTTTAATATAAATATATCATCTTAGTAACACAAATTACAACCTTCCTATTAAATATGAGGGTTCCTCTTTAAACTCCATGGGTGTTTCTTCACCGTCGTGAAAATTCAAAAATTCTCTTAGTGTTTGGAAATGCATATCCAGGCACACCGTTTTTACACACTCGTTATTCCAATTTTTTGAGACACTTTTATTTTGTTAAAATTTTGTCTGGAGATTCATCCTCGTATCAAAATTAGGGTGATTTTGGAAATGCATCTCCGTTACCACCCTTAATGCAATATTCAGTGAGTTTTTCAGAGATGTATCTCTGAAATATGTCTTGTTAGGTCATACCAGAAACAACCATAAACAATTACAGAATGTTGGAAAAATAACACAAATTAATATTCAAATACTTAACAATACATCGATAATCGTTAACATTAACATAAATTTAACATTACATTTCATTATAAATGGGTGGTTTAGGACATTGTAACATCCTTATAATATCTTCTATTGATCTTGCAATCATCTTATCCACTTCAATCAAACCCTTTCTTGAGTAACGATAAAATGTACTTCACTTAACCTTTATATCATCATCCGTATCCAGTTCAAGCATGGTGAACCATATTTTCCCTTTGTTTTCAGTCGAGGGTGAATGATACTCGAATTTGATAACTCTATGATTTTCAGGATATCACAGGAGAGTATTCAAGTTGGATTTTAGATCGATGAGAAGTATGTCCTCGAAGACCCTAAATTGAAGTGGGGGATTTACGCCATTGAAATACACATATGCAAGATGGAGATATGTATTCATTATGGTTTTTATAAAGAAAATAGAATGAGAGACCCTTTTAATACAATTTTTAGAACAATTTGGACCTTAGAAACCATATTTTTCATTAGGGATATTTCGGATATGCATATTCGGACACGCTCTATTTTTTTACAAAATAAGGGTGTTTGCGGAGATGCACATCTATAAAATCCACTGGTTTATTTTTTTACGATTAAAATAGGGTGTGACTGGAGATTCATATTCAGACTCATTTATAGGTTTATATAAAACCAATATATTATGTAGAACCAACTTTCTTTTCAACAGAAAATCTGTCAAAAAATTACTCCCAAATTATATAACATTAACATAGAATATACATTATGTATGTCTCAAATTTTATCGAGATTACATCATTGAGAACATTACAAAAAATGAGTTACATTGTTAGATAAAAACTAAAATATATCAAAACATGTGTCACTACCTAAATGTATTGGTGGATCCTTCTTTGACCTTTCCTTATTTGATTCTCTTTCAATGTCACTCAATTTGGTAACTTTTCTATCATTTCCAGAAACTGATCCAGCCAAGTTTCAACATCTTTTGTGAAATGTTCGTCAACTCTGATGATACCTTTGGTATAAGACTTTCTGGTTTTAAATAAACATGAATAAAATGTTGTGTTTTTGAAAGCCACCCAATACACATGATGCGTCCAGATAAATTTTGAGGTGCTTACTCCGAAGTGGAAAAAAAGTTTCTGAGATGTCTTATTTTAGGGAAGCGCGTCCATTTTTTAGATCAATACACACCTTATCATAAGAACATGCTATAAAATTTCTCATTTCAGGGAAGGGCATCCATTTTTCAAACGGTATTGGACCACTAACACAAGTAACAAGGGAATTGAGAATTGCATCGTAATTTTACTTGTTCCCGTATATGGACGTGTATGATTCCCTATGCCTCGTCATCTCTTGTATAAGTTAATGGAAGACAAGTATGTGGTCATCATCTTCTTTATCGAGCAAACCCGAAATAGCTTGAAAACCATAGTTATTCTCACCTTTAACATTTACAATCCGTTCAATGTATTTGTGCATAAAAAGCAGCACCTATTCTATGAATATGATTTTTGGTAACTGTGGTAGAGGAGATAATTTGCTAATGTGAGCACCCTTGGAAACACTTATTTAATATTTTTAAGTTGGATAATTTGGAAACTGTGAGTCAACATGTTAAGTATGAAGGAGATTGTCTCGTAAAGTTGTCATTATATGTCTGTATGACCTTTTTATGGGTGCCCTTTATTTTAACCCGTTCCGAAGGTGGTCTCAAATAAGTTGTTTTTGGATATCAATCTTCTCCAGCTGCTCTTTGATGTGTATTTTCATAATGTCATTAGCTTTAGAAAATATCTCTTGGACCACTTTCCATATGGTCATAATAGCTACACTTGATGTACCATCCTTCATCAGACCATCATCATCAAACCAGAGCCTTTTCCTGTGAGTGTAAACTTCATCCATACGTATTGGTTATCAAGTTTCATTTTCTTCGCAATTACACAGCCACATGGAATATTGTATGTCTTCATATATGTAGAACCACACTTTCAGCCATCCAAACTTGTTTTATCTGCTCGCTTGGCTTCGTGAAAAATAAAATTCAATCCCGTCCGAGATATGTTGCCAATCAACTATGTATAAAGGATGTTGTCATTGAATCAATGTTCTAACACAATAATTCTCCTACCAAAAGATGTTTGTATCTCATTATGTTGGTTTTGAAGCACTTGGTTCACAATGTCCCAATCTCGACAAAAATAACATTTACTTTTACCCAACCAATTCTTCAGTGTAGCATGTGCAGATTCAACTCTTTTAGTTGTCGTATTGGCAAAGTGTCTAACCTGACCGGTCCAGGCACAAACAATCTTCTCCTTCACCTGGACCAAAATAGTACTCTCAACATATTTCAAGAAATTTGGATATCTTGCACACACCATCCTGAAATGTATTACATATTCAGCATATAACTCTTCCGTGTAAGAGTTTATTATTCCATTTCATGCATCCATTATCTTTTCCAACACCACACTAGGTTTGACCATTTTTCCATCTTCATCTTTGATTTATTTGGTGCATACTGCGGGTTTTAGTCGACTTCTCACATTTTTGGTTATGTTGTACTTACAAAGTAATGCATACGATGTAGGAAACACGATTTCAACCGAATTCATCGAAGTGGTGTCACAATTGATGACAATTAGATTTGGCACATTTTCTTGATCCTTCAATAGAGTCTTGCAAATTTCCAAAGTCCATGTAACACTGTCCTCTTTTTTGGATTCCAAAAATGTAAAACTGACTAAAGAAGTCATCTTTATAGAAGTAATACCAATAATTAGGGGTGTTCGCGGGCCAGTTTGGTTTGATTTTGAGAGAATCTGATGCCCAAACCGATCAAAAATATATTTATTGGTTTAGATTGGATTTTCACATTTTTCGATAAAACCCAAACCGAACCAAACTGAGAAATAACGGGTTGGTTTGGGTTGGATTGATCGGATACATTAAAAACAAATATGCAAAAATATTTTTAAAAAATTTCTTATTTACCTAAACTAATTTTCTATAATAATACAAATTTTTTTCGTTTTTTCATATAGGTTGTGAATGTCACAAATGACGTTTCATTCTTCTTCCTTCTTAAAGTTGAATATCTTATACTAGTTTCCATAATAATAATATAAATCATATGAATTAATATGTCTGGTTCGAGTAGATGGACTCGCGGGTAGAATTTTAGAAATCCGTTACCCGAACCAATTAACACCGGGTTTCATTGGGTTGGTTCAATTTTTGCCAGAACTATGAAAATGCCCGACCCAAACACAATGGTTTGGTTTGGATTTCAGTTTGGTTTGGATTTTCCCGAACCAATGAACACCCTTACCAATAATTTCCAGGAGTGGGAGTTTATACTTGTTTGTTTTGTATGTTGAATCAAGTATGAGCATAATAGAAAATGTTCTGAACAACTTGATGGAATCGGGACGTGTCTAAAGTATATCACGCACTGTGACTTTATCCTCACAAACTATGTACCTAGAAACATAGTTCTCATCCTCTAGAAACTTCAGTAGTTGTTGTATTTCATATCTTAGACCTCTAACCACCTTTTTGTTTTGGGCACATACATTGTATACTTGTTTCATATTTGAAACATTTTAAAGTCTTTTCTATTTCAAAGTTGCAAGTATAGTTTTCTACGCCACCATGTTTAATGTCAATTCCAAAAAAGGTTCATTCTCCTCTGGAATAAGGCAGCATACAATGGGATGACTTGCTAGCCTTTTACTCAAGGCATGATTGTGTATACTTAAAACCAAATTAAACTTTCATGCATCATTCGCCTTATAAATCAGAACTTCTAATAAGAACTATTGAACGTCTTAGTTCATTCCTCTAAAAATGCATTTAGCCCCTTTAAACCTCGGGCTTGAGGGATTGAACTCCAACCTTAGTTGGCATACCATAGTGTAGTGCGGTTTTTGTGACCGCCCGCATCCGCCAGCGGATGGGATTGGGTGCTACTTTCTTATTTCTTATTTATCCTATGAAGCTGGAAAGGAAAGGGAAGTTATCTCAAACTAACCTTGCACGCAAATGTTTTCTTTAACAAGTGCTAAGAGATTGGGGAGTTCGGGGTCAGGTTATACAATGGGGAGTTGTCAACTACCCATCCTATACATGGTTATCCATGGGTTGATAGCAATTTTCTACTATTCTACTATTTTCTAATTGATGGTGTTTGTCTGTAAGAGGGAAAGTTGAGAGATATTGAAAAGGTATTTTTGTTGTTTTCGGGTTTTTTGATGTTTTTGGTATGGTACTAGACCTAAGGTTTTTTTTTATTTAGTGTGCTCGCTAAGATTTTTCTTTCAATCTTATGCCTACGTATTCCCGTTTACCGAAACAGGGAAATCAGAGCGTTCGTAGTTCCTCCTAGTCTATGGGAGGAAAATAGATATTTGGGTATCTTGTTCAAAGCCCAAGATATGAAGCTAAATGTGATTTGTATCTTGTTCAAAGCCCAAGATGTGAAGCTAAAGGGTGTTTGTGGGAATTGATTGAAAGAGTGAGAAGATATGAATATCTGGGAAAAACATCAGAAAATAGAAGGAATATTCGGAAAAGCGTCGGACGTGAAGAAAAGGAATATCCGGGAAAGCATCGGATGTTAAAAAGAGGGAAGGGTTTTTCTTGTGTTTAGAAGGAACTTGAGAATGTCTTTGAGACTCAAAAGGGGATATAGACTGTCCAAGTCTACTGGGTGTGTCTTTTGTACCGTGTAAGAGAAAGTACGCTTTGGGGTCAAGATCTAGACTCATTTGAAAGACTGCTCTAGCAAGATGACTAGTTTATGTTCTTATACCTTTAGGAGGTCGTCGGGACAATTTGTACAAAGCCCAAGAGAAGGCAGAAGAAACTTTTAAGAAGCCGAAGGGTCCTTGTACTAAGCCCAAGAGGAGGCTATCATTCCCGGAGGAAGATATCATTATACGAAGCCTAAGAGGAGGCTGTGAATACTTCTAAGAAGCCGTAGGGTCCTTGTACGATGCCCAAGAGGAGGCCGATGCTTTTAAGAAGCCCGTGGGTCTATCATCTCCTTTCCATTAGGAGAGATAACTCTTTTAAAGATAAAAACCACTGGTAAACGTGCGAGGTTTACTATCCAGCGACTTTTAACTTTTAAAGAGGGTTTCTTAGTTAAGGTCCAAGATTATGACCGTAGTGGGTACCCAAACCCCGAGACATTCAAGGCAAGCTATCCACAAGGAATAGATCAAGTCGGGAAAGTTCGAGAATTTGGAAGAAACTCAAAGATGCCATTCACGGAGAATACATTCATCTTGGGGAGTAGAGTTTCTTGACGATTCCTAAGGAGGACAGCCGAAGAGAAGACTGTATCTGGTAGATCCTATTTGGGGATCTAGGCGTCTATTTCTACGAATAAACGAAACGGCTTTACCTAGTGCTAGACGTAGTTGTCGGGGAAACTCTAAATATCTATACTATTATTACACAGTAGATACGAGTTTATGAAAGAAGACTTACAGTGAAACAGCCCCACAATACAGTTATATATATGAAAGCAGATAAAAGAAAGCGGATAAACACTTACCCGGTTGTAGAGCTTCCATGCTGTTTGGTTAGTTTGTTCAACAAAGAAAGATTGAAAACAACAGTATATTTCAAAATCAAAGGAGAAAGTATTTTGAACAGAGGTTGGGGCTTACAGCTCAAGGAGAGGCCCAAGTTTTTATCAGTGATTGCACTGTGGTTTTGAGTTTGTACAGGGACTTATACAAGTGACTGAGGCCCAAAAGGTTTTCTGTACAAAGGGATGGGTCTTACACTCTCTCAAGAGGCCCAAAAAATCAGAGTCAATTATACATGGAAGAACGTCATGTGAAATAAAACATACACGGAAGAACGTCGTGACAGATAAAATCACATATGGAAAAATATCATGTTATTTGAAAGCATACACGGAAGAATATCGTGTGTGAAACTGAATACATGGAAAAACATCATGTGATAAAATATGCACGACAAAACATCGTGAGATAAAAGCATATACACGGAAAAACATCGTGTGAATAAAACATGGATAATGAGTTCGAAAACTTACCTATTGGAGCAAGGTCCAATGCCTCTTCTCAAGCTTCCAGAAGCGAGATAATGATCCTCAAAGTATCATATAAGAACTCCTGCGTCAGGTAAAAGACAAAGCAGAGAAAACCAGAGATCATAGAGAAATTCCCTAAGTCTTATCAAGTGGTTAGAATCGAATTTGAACATTTAATTAATTATTTACAAAAGTTTTACTTGAAAATAATCCTAAGAATAAATTACCAAATAATTGAATAAAACAATTTAAATGATTCATTACAAATTAATTAAATCAAATTTAATAACCTTAGAAATTATTAACATTTTTTTAGAATATTTAATCAAGATTAACTAAACTAAAAAAATAAAGTTGTATTAAAAGGAAAAAATGGGACAAAAGAAGAATTATCAATTAATTTAAATATTAATATTTAATAAGATTAATTAATAATTTAATTAATCAAAATTAAATAAAAATATCTAAATTAATTAATAATTAAACAATATTTTTACATTTCTAAATAAAACTAGAAATAAGAAAAATTAAATAATGAAAGAGAGAAATATGTGGGAGAGAGTTGAGAAAACAATGTAAGAGATTGTTTTGGTGTGATTTGGAATGAGAAATGGAGTGGTATTTATAGGAAAAAAATTCTTGGAGAACAAGATACCAAGCTTAAAAATTAAGCTAACTTAGTTTAAGTTAGCTTAAATTTTAAGCTAACTTAAATAATTTTTTAAACTAGCTTAATTTTTAAGCTAACTTAAATATCTATATACTAGAATAATATTTAAAACAAAATTGTATTAAAAACAAAAGTTTTTTTAGAACAAAATATATAAAAAAACAAAAATTCATAAAAAAACAAAATATATATAAATAAACAAAATATATGAATTTAAAAATAATATAAATATATATTTATATATATATATATATATATATATGTATATATATATATATATATATATAATATATATATATATATATATATATATATATATATATATATATATATATATATTTTCGATATATATATATATATAATATATATATATATACACATATAAAAAATATGAAAAATATATAAAAAATATATAAAAAATAAAAAGACAAAAAAACAAAAATATATATATATATAAAAAAATACGGAAATTATATATATATATATATATATATATATATATATATATATATATATATATATATATATATATATATATATATATTATATTATTATTATTATTATTTTTTTTTTATTTTTATTTTATATATGTAAAAAATAAAATAAAAATGAGAAATCGATTAAATCGTGCGAAAGATAGATGAACAATGAACATTTGTAAATTTAATTGAAAAACACGTCCGTTCATTGATTTTTCGCATAATTAACCAAAAAAGACAAAAATTTCAACATATATATTTCGACTGAAAATTCAAACAATATGCATGACAGAAAAAGATGATATGATATGCAGATGACACGAAGTGAAAACACAATCGGGTTTTGACAATCGGGTGGTCAAAATTTGGGGTATGATAGATGCCCCTATTTAATCTTCTTAGACCTGAAGGTATGAATAGCAAAGAGTTTTAGACCTTCGAGGTATAAGAGGATTAAATATCAGAGTACCTAGAATTTTGACTGTAAACGCAAATGAAATGATATGTGATGAATGAAAGACTCTTGAACACTGTGGGGAATGATGTCACAGGAGACAGACCAACAGATTTTTCTTGGGATATAAGATATTGTGGAAATTTGCCGATGCGACAAAGGGGATTCAGTAGTATTTGGAAAGAGAGGGATAAACCTTGGAACAGAGATTCAACCATCTGGAAAAGCATCAGATGCGAAAGAAGTGTCATACTCTAGAAAATATATCAGAAACATCTAGAAAAACATTAGATGTGGAATGAAACCAGATCTTAGTATATGCCAGAGACTTCTGAGAAAGCAGTTTAATTTCATTATGGAATATACGAGAACATCCAGAACGCAAAGGTAACTTTACTGGGAAAAAGGTTATAGTCATCAGAGATTTTCAGACATGTATTAAAAAACTCTGGAAAAGAACAGTAACAACCGTAAGAGACATTCAGAAGAGCGTTGAATGAAATCTTGGAACACAAGCAGACGTGATTATCAGAGACATTCAGAAGAGCATTGAATGAAGTCTGAAAAATAAACCAGGCACATCCAGAAAAACATTGGATGAAGGAGAAACAAACTCGAAGGCATCCAGAAAAGCATTGGACCGAGTTGTTGACCGAACTTGAAGATATATTAATGACATCCAGAAAAGCGTTGAATGTATTAAAAATAACTTTGAGTGTAAATCCAAAACATTTAGAAAAGCGTTAAATGTACAGAGAATTTTTTTTAGAAGACTGGCTGAACGATGAACATATCCGGAAAAGCATCAGATAAGTCATCCGATCAAAAGTTACATCTGGAAAAACATCAGATGAGGAAAAGTCATATCCGGGAGAGCATCAGATAGACATGTAAGGTGTTTCTGGAAAAACATCAGAATAAAAGAGACATATCCAGAAGAACTTCGGATGAACGCAAAGAAAGTTCTGGAAAAACATCAGAACAGACAGACATATCCGGAAGAGCATTGGATAGAACAAAGAAAGTTCTGGAAAAACATCAGAACGGGTTTTGGAAAAACTTCAAAACCAAAAGATATATCTGGAAGAACATCGGGTAGACGCAGAGAAGCGTTCTGGAAAAGCATCAGAACGGGTTTTGGAAAAACTTCAAAACCAAAAGATACATCCGGAAGAACATCGGGTAAACCCAAAGTTATATCTGGAAGAACATCAGATAAGACATAAAAGTATAGGTGCCAGATAAGTTGGACTTTGTAGAAAGGTAAGATGTTAATAATAACACGATCACTGATGAATGCAAATGAGGATTAAAACACTCTTGAATGCATAGTATATGAAAAAGTTATGATGTATGATTAAATGTATGTAATGCAAATGAAAATGCTGACAACAAGTTTAGACTCTTTGAGAGAGTGGAAATCAACAAGTTTATACTCTTTTGGGGAGTGAAAATCAACAAGTTTATACTCTTTTGGGGAGTGGAAATCAACAAGTTTATACTCTTTTGGGGAGTGACAGACAAGACTGATTCCTCAACACGGAGATCATTGTCATTGCTTAGGGACTGAAAATGTTGTATACTGGGAAGGCTTGCCCCAGTAATGAATCTTGAAAGTTTTTTCGAATAAACCAATTCTGAGAAGGTCTTGCACTGAACAAATCTCGAACTGATTCTTAACAGGCTCTGGAAAGAACTTGCCCCTGATAGGATCACTGACCAAGTTTCTAAACTGTTTTGAAAATTCCTTGAAAGGAAAGCTAGTTTGCAATCAAAAATGTTTATTTAAACATGGCAAATTTAATGCAAAGCTCATGTAAAAATTTTGAAAATAGAATCATTGTTTTAGAAAAAATACAGTAATATGGATTACTGGTTAAAAACACGGTGGTTTAAAATATTTTGAATGAAAGGTAAAACAGAGGTATAATACCAAAACAAATGATTTGCAAAAACTGATTTTGGAGTCAATTTACGCCACCTTACTGTAGTATACTTTCAAAATAACCTTGCTTCAATTAGGTCTTTTGAGGGTTATAACGTGGTCTGGTTCACGGTTTATGAAAAAAAGATAAAGGCTCAAAGTTTATTTGGTGCCCACCCCCTTCGTGATGTTCTCCAGTCCTATACTCAGTTAAACTTAAATTGTGCATTCAGGTTCCAAAAGGTTTCGGAATTGTACTGATGATAGTGATGATGATGGTCCAGAAGTCTTGAGACGGCAGCTACTGCCTCTTTACAACATTTAGTTGTTTTTCATCTTTGTGGACCTTTTTTAAAGATCGAGGATTTAAGGACCTCTTTTCTGTATTATCCCTAACTTTTGCCTGAACTATTTGTTTTGAAATATATAGTCAGCGGGATGCCCTAGTTTTTGCCTAAGCTTTTTTACTTAGCGGGCTCTTTTTTATTTTTCTTCTTAGAAAGAAAGTGACTGCTTGATTTGATGATTACGACGGACCATCACTGGATTTTGATTTGAAAAACGTTTTCAGCATCTACTTGTTGTATGTAAACTTTTTGAACTCGAATACACAACCCAAATTAAACTGAGAACTACCCTGCCCCTGGTTAAAATTGCGGGTTTTTTATAAAGAAAGAAACTCCTACTTCAAGGCTCAAAGGGGTTAACGAGGGATTATCTTCCTTATATCTCCAGTGTTTGGGAATTGAAAAAAAATGCCTTACATCCTCAGCAAAGTTTTTTATTCGAAAGCATACCGACAATAATTATGGGTATTATGTTTTTATCATCCTTCCACAAATATTTGCATAGTCAAAATTTTGAAAAAAGGTGCATTTTTTTTTTTGAAAGTTTTTGTTTTTTGAAAGTTTTTGAAAGAGAAAGGATAAAGATGATTTGAATCAAAATATTGTACATGATCATTTCATCAAAACTGACATTTAAAGATAAACAAGTTTGAAAGCAACTATGATACAAACAAGGAAAATGCAAAATAGACAGAAAAAGGTCAGTGACTAATCAAACACAAGGATGAGCTGTCCTGTCATTGGGAAGTAACTGAGCTGAAGTTGATTGAAGTTTCAGTTCTATATCGTTGATGAGGAATCAGTTTGATGACTGAAAGATAGAAGGTTGGAATGAATTGACGATGAACCGGACGTATGCATGACTTATGCAAATGATATGCAATCATTGAAAGACAGATAGAAAATGCTAAACAACCTAGACCTCTTAGGAATTCTAATCCTAGTAAGTTTCCCCAGCAGAGTCGCCATTTTTCTGTAGCGCGGTTTTTGTGACCGCCCGCATCCACCAGCGGATGGGATTGGGTGCTACTTTCTGATTTCTTATTTATCCTATGAAGCTGGAAAGGAAAGGGAAGTTATCTTAAACTAACCTTGCACACAAATGTTTTCTTTAACAAGTGCTAAGAGATTGGGGAGTTCAGGGTCAGGTTATACAATGGGGAGTTGTCAACTACCCATCCTATACATGGTTATCCATGGGTTGATAGCAATTTTCTACTATTCTACTATTTTCTAATTGATGGTGTTTGTCTGTAAGAGGGAAAGTTGAGAGATATTGAAAAGGTATTTTTGTTGTTTTCGGGTTTTTTGATGTTTTTGGTACGGTACTAGACCTAAGGTTTTTTTTTATTTAGTGTGCTCGCTAAGATTTTTCTTTCAATCTTATGCCTACGTATTCCCGTTTACCGAAACAAGGAAATCAGAGCGTTCGTAGTTCCTCCTAGTCTATGGGAGGAAAATAGATATTTGGGTATCTTGTTCAAAGCCCAAGATATGAAGCTAAATGTGATTTGTATCTTGTTCAAAGCCCAAGATGTGAATCTAAAGGGTGTTTGTGGGAATTGATTGAAAGAGTGAGAAGATATGAATATCCGGGAAAAACATCGGAAAATAGAAGGAATATCCGGAAAAGCGTCGGACGTGAAGAAAAGGAATATCCGGGAAAGCATCGGATGTTAAAAAGAGGGAAGGGTTTTTCCTGTGTTTAGAAGGAACTTGAGAATGTCTTTGAGACTCAAGAGGGGATATAGACTATCCAAGTCTACTGGGTGTGTCTTTTGTACCGTGTAAGAGAAAGTAGCTTTGGGATCAAGATCTAGACTCATTTGAAAGACTGCTCTAGCAAGATGACTAGTTTCTGTTCCTATACCTTTAGGAGGTCGTCGGGACAATTTGTACAAAGCCCAAGAGAAGGCAGAAGAAACTTTTAAGAAGCCGAAGGGTCCTTGTACTAAGCCCAAGAGGAGGCTATCATTCCCGGAGGAAGATATCATTATACGAAGCCTAAGAGGAGGCTGTGAATACTTCTAAGAAGCCGTAGGGTCCTTGTACGATGCCCAAGAGGAGGCCGATGCTTTTAAGAAGCCCGTGGGTCTATCATCTCCTTTCCATTAGGAGAGATAACTCTTTTAAAGATAAAAACCACTGGTAAACGTGCGAGGTTTACTATCCAGCGACTTTTAACTTTTAAAGAGGGTTTCTTAGTTAAGGTCCAAGATTATGACCGTAGTGGGTACCCAAACCCCGAGACATTCAAGGCAAGCTATCCACAAGGAATAGATCAAGTCGGGAAAGTTCAAGAATTTGGAAGAAACTCAAAGATGCCATTCACGGAGAATACATTCATCTTGGGGAGTAGAGTTTCTTGACGATTCATAAGGAGGACAGTCGAAGAAAAGACTGTATCTGGTAGATCCTATTTGGGGATCTAGGCGTCTATTTCTACGAATAAATGAAACGGCTTTACCTAGTGCTAGACGTAGTTGCCGGGGAAACACTAAATATCTATACTATTATTACACAGTAGATACGAGTTTATGAAAGAAGACTTACAGTGAAACAGCCCCATAATACAGTTATATATATGAAAGCAGATAAAAGAAAGCGGATAAACACTTACCCGGTTGTAGAGCTTCCATGCTGTTTGGTTAGTTTGTTCAACAAAGAAAGATTGAAAACAACAGTATATTTCAAAATCAAAGGAGAAAGTATTTTGAACAGAGGTTGGGGCTTACAGCTCAAGGAGAGGCCCAAGTTTTTATCAGTGATTGCACTGTGGTTTTGAGTTTGTACAGGGACTTATACAAGTGACTGAGGCCCAAAAGGTTTTCTGTACAAAGGGATGGGTCTTACACTCTCTCAAGAGGCCCAAAAAATCAGAGTCAATTATACATGGAAGAACGTCATGTGAAATAAAACATACACGGAAGAACGTCGTGACAGATAAAATCACATATGGAAAAATATCATGTTATTTGAAAGCATACACGGAAGAACATCGTGTGTGAAACTGAATACATGGAAAAACATCATGTGATAAAATATACACGGCAAAACATCGTGAGATAAAAGCATATACACGGAAAAACATCGTGTGAATAAAACATGGATAATGAGTTCGAAAACTTACCTATTGGAGCAAGGTCCAATGCCTCTTCTCAAGCTTCCAGAAGTGAGATAATGATCCTCAAAGTATCATATAAGAACTCCTGCGTCAGGTAAAAGACAAAGCAGAGAAAACCAGAGATCATAGAGAAATTCCCTAAGTCTTATCAAGTGGTTAGAATCGAATTTGAACATTTAATTAATTATTTACAAAAGTTTTACTTGAAAATAATCCTAAGAATAAATTACCAAATAATTGAATAAAACAATTTAAATGATTCATTACAAATTAATTAAATCAAATTTAATAACTTAGAAATTATTAACATTTTTTTAGAATATTTAATCAAGATTAACTAAACTAAAAAAATAAAGTTGTATTAAAAGGAAAAAATGGGACAAAAGAAGAATTATCAATTAATTTAAATATTAATATTTAATAAGATTAATTAATAATTTAATTAATCAAAATTAAATAAAAATATCTAAATTAATTAATAATTAAACAATATTTTTACATTTCTAAATAAAACTAGAAATAAGAAAAATTAAATAATGAAAGAGAGAAATATGTGGGAGAGAGTTGAGAAAACAATGTAAGAGATTGTTTTGGTGTGATTTGGAATGAGAAATGGAGTGGTATTTATAGGAAAAAAATTCTTGGAGAACAAGATACCAAGCTTAAAAATTAAGCTAACTTAGTTTAAGTTAGCTTAAATTTTAAGCTAACTTAAATAATTTTTTAAACTAGCTTAATTTTAAAGCTAACTTAAATATCTATATACTAGAATAATATTTAAAACAAAATTGTATTAAAAACAAAAGTTTTTTTAGAACAAAATATATAAAAAACAAAAATTCATAAAAAAACAAAATATATATAAAAAAACAAAATATATGAATTTAAAAATAATATAAATATATTTATATATATATATATATGTATATATATATATATATATATATATATATATATATATATATATATATATATATATATATATATATATATATATATTCGATATATATATATATAAAATATATATATACATATATAAAAAATATGAAAAATATATAAAAAATATATAAAAAATAAAAAGACAAAAAAACAAAAAAACAAAAAAAAAAATATATATATATATATATATATATATAAAAAATACGGAAATTTATATATATATATATATATATATATATATATATATATATATATATATATATATATATTATTATATTATTATTTTTTTTATTATTTTTATTTTCATTTTTATTTTATATATGTAAAAAGTAAAATAAAAATGAGAAATCGATTAAATCGTGCGATATGAACTCGAACATGGAACAATTAGGTCAGACACGAACTTATGCATGAATTATTCCCAACATAAATAGGCTAAAGCGAACATACGACCCAGGTTAGGCAATCCATTTGATAGGATTTAAAAATATATTATTGGTCATGAATGGCCGATCTCAGACAAAGAAATAAAGGACTTAATATTCATTCAATATCCTTAACTAGACAGAGAGGCAAACACCATAATGAATAAGGAATTGGCGTAAATGACTTAAAATCTAGAAGACCTTATAAAAACTTACAATCACTGCACATTTGATATAGACTTTTGATAACATAAAATATTGCTACTCTTGTTGGCTTAACACCAATAAAACAAATTTGATATGTTGACACTAATAAATGACACTACACCGTATAATACTATTCCTACATGTTAAATAAATCAATATAATATTACATTATCATTTTTTTTATATATATTTCTTTCTTTCTCTCTCTTTACTTTTTCATTGTTTCCTTTTTATTTTTTATTTCTTTCTCATGCTATTCTCTCATCCATTTTTCCACTATTCTTCTTTTTGCATCTCCAACCACTCTTAAATCAAATATTTTCTCTAAGTTTTTTAATCAACAATGCAATGAAATTTGTTTGACATCATTATGCATTGAAGATGAAGATTTAGATCAATAAGTTTTTTAACCCATTATAGTTTCATCCTTGAAATGATATAAATATTCATTTTTTATTCATATTTGCTATTATTTATATTAAAAAAAATGAATAAAGAATGTTATAAACTTTTACTCATGCTTGGTCGATTATTAACCAACGTATACACACCATTAATTGAGTTGGCACACACCATTGACCAACTTTATTTACTATTCGTTGATATCATACTTTTATTCTTGATTGTTCATTAACCATGTTCTAAACTGTATTGACCAACTTATTTCACACCATTAACCAATTTTATAATAAAGAATGTTATAAACTTGTACTGATGTCTGGACGTTTATTAACTAATGCATACCCACCATTAACCAAGTTATACTATGAACAAAATTGGTTGTAAATCTATATTATGCATCTAATTGATATATTTTGTGTAATTTTGGTGTCACACTTTCTGCCACAATTGAAACATAATGTACAGTTAAAACATTTTGGTAGATTGTGGTAGTACTCGAGGGGGATATGTAGAAGTTGATTATGGTAATGGTGATGATAATGATTCACGTTTGGGTATGGTGTATTTTGTGAATGGTTGTCACATATCTATACTAGTTTGAAGAATAAAAAGACAAGTTTGACAAATTGTGCATGATGGTATGGTTTTCAATCATCTGTATAATCTTAATTTATATTACATACTATTGTGATTAAATTACACTAATGATATTTATTTTGGTGATGTTGGTTGTTTGGGTGGAAGTCACTTTTGTCATGGTATCGTATTGTAAATGTTGTACTAGAATTTTTAGGTGTGTATAATGTATAAAATGTTAATTAATATACTACAATGCAAAAATATTAAATTGCAAAGAAAATATGGTTAATTCAGTGCAAATAGTATTAAAGTTTTAAGTTTGGTTAATATGTGCACAAGGGTCAATGACGTTAAATGGTAAAGAAATGTTGATTAATGTAGTTCAAAAATATAATTAATATTGTTTAAAGATTGATTGATTTGTTCCCAGACATCAAAATAGAATTAAACCGTAAAGAAAACATGATTAATGTAGCACAATAAGTTGATTAATAAAGTTAAAAGTTTGGTTAATATGTACCTAGGTATCAAAACAAAGCAACATTGATAAAGAAATATTGGTTAATGCAGTACAAGAAGTTGTTTAATAGCTTTTAAAGTTTGGTTAAGAAATGCCCGAAAATAAAAACCGAGTAATATTGATAAAGCAAACGTTGATTTATGCAGTTCAAAAATATGGTTAATATTGCATAAAGATTGGTTAATAGAGGTTCATATATCAAAATATAGCAACATTGGTAATGAAAAATTGGTTAATGTTGCTCAAAAAGTTGGTTGATGTTGCTCAAAGTTTGGTTAATATGTTCATAGACATTAAAACTGAGCAACATTGGTAATGAGAAGTTGGTTAATGTTGCTAAAAAAAGTTGGTTAAATTTGCTCAAAGTTTGGTTAATATGTTCACAAATATCAAAATTGAGCAACCTTGGTAAATAAAAGTTGGATAATGCAGTTAAAAAAGTTGGTTATTACAGTTATAAGTTTGATTAATATGTGCACAGAATAAAAACATATGTACATTGGTTATTAAATATGTAGTAACATTATATAACCATATATACGAACACCATATATTGGTTCACTTGACAATAACATCACAAATCGTCAACACATAACATATTTTTTAGTTGTCAAGTTGTCAAAGCAGAACTAAAACGGAACCACATATTGTCAAGTTGTGCACTATACCACATTTTTCCTAACTCTAAACTAAATATTCTTGATTTGCACCACCAATTGTGCATTAAAAAATTCAACCTAGTCCTTAACCGACGCATCCCTGATTGGTTCTTCATTCTTGTATCCATGTTTAATATGACTTTGATTGACTTTTCGCAACATCAGCATCATCATTAAATGAAGTTCCTACTTGATCTTCATTGTTAACTTCTACAACAATAGAAAAATAAAATAAAGATTTAAATAGTTTCAAGTATACTTCTTTCATTTTGAATAGGTGTGTGTTGACATTTAAATTGAAAGAACAAGCCCTAAATCTCATTCCTCTTTCAAATTCTCTCTTTCAATAACGAAATAAACAAAAAGAAAAAGGAATGCATAAAACAGAATAAAAGGAGGAAAAAAGCACAACAATGGAGAATATTTAACCTTGAGAGAGAATTTGTGTCTTCGTTTGATGAGAAAGAAGTCTGTTGTCCTTGAGAGACGCGAGGAAGGACACGACACTGTCGATTGATGAGAGAAGAGAAAAGCATCCTTCGCACATTGAGAGATAGCTATGTGTTGGGTCAAATAGTATATTCATCCAAGTCCCATATCGGGTAGTAAAAAAAATAGAATTTGAATATTAATATAAATAGAGATAGTTAGTTTTAGTTATTCACACAATAACAAAATGTAGTCTTTTGAGTGTTTTGGGGATTTGGGTAGTTGTGTGTTTAAAGAGAGTTTCCTATTTTTCCGTTCAAAAATAGTTTGTTGAGAGAGTTTGCAATTTTTCGTCCAAAAGTTGCAATTGAGATAGAGTTTGCAATTTTTCCGTCAAAAAATTGCAATTGAGAGAGAGTTTACAATTTTTCCGTCCAAAAATTGTAATTGAGAGAGGGTTTACAATTTTTCCGTTAAAAAATTGTAAGTTGGAGGGTTTGTAATTTTCTCCTTAAAATTTGCAATTGTATGAGTGTTTGTAATTTTGTCCTTGTAAAAATTACAAGTTGACATATGATCTTATGCGTTTTTGTTGGAATTATTTGTTTCTTTTTATTTTTTATGGGTATGCTTCTGCGTGCGTAGAAAATTGTTTTTTTTTTAATTTTCCTAACAACTGGTATCTGATCAAGGGAGGAAGAAGACAAAATGATTGAAAAGTAATAATTTTACAAATATGTCTAATCATTATAATTACAGTGATCGCTTTGAAGATGAACTTGAAGACAAAGTGAAGATATGTGAGACTTTGGATGAAAGGATGATTTGTTGGGTCAAATAGTATATTCATCTAAGTCCAACATCGGGTTGTAGAAAAAAAGAAGTGTGATTTGTATGGAGAAACAAGTGTGAGTTCTAAATCTCACATTGCGTGGGGTTAAACACTTTATAAGTAAGATGACCTATATACCTATCAACTTAAGGTTTTAGGTGAATATATAGTGTCTCTCTCACTTGTTTGAATGAGTCTTTAACCTTTAGGTATGTGTTTAGCCCAATGTGTATGTTTCTCCCTCGAAATAATCCATGAGTGGTATCATAAGTAACGGGGTAATTGTTTTCCAATCAAAGGTTTTGATTCTCCAATAATCTGACTAGTACTACTTTTGAATAAAAAGGCTAAAAGCCATAAAGCAGATCTTAAAATTGAGCAGTAACAAACACACAAGTACAACTCACATCACATGCTCATCTACCCTTTACTTTTTCCATTCAGAGTCCCCACACACACAAATCTCAACGTCTCTCTAATTTTCCTGTTAATCTATCCGTTAATCTCACCTCACATTTTCCTCCTTTTTAAACCTCCTCTTTCATTCCACACACACATTCTTTCTTTCTATTTCTCTATCATTGAGCTTCTCATTCACTGCCCTGAGTATAGTAGACAGTTGCAGCAGTACTTCATATCAGTACAGACTACAGACAGATTGCAGCATCATAACACTAACAACCAAACCAACCATGCCCACTAAACTGCCTCTTCTCTTTTTCCTTTTTTTCATATCTCTCACATCAGGTATGTATTCCATAATTGGTTTTGCTATCCAAAAAAGACAACTGCGCTGTATATTTGTTATTTCTGTATAATCTTTATTATATCTTTAATCTATATTCTTAGGTTTCTCTTTATAATTTCTCTCAATTATTTTACTTGTTGTGTATTTAATGTGCAGGGTGGAATGTGATCATGGTTAATGGACAGAAAACATGGTGTGTGGCAAAGCCTTCATCAGATCAAGCAACACTTTTATCCAACCTCAATTATGCTTGCTCTCAAGTTGATTGCAGAGTTCTCCGTAAAGGATGTCCTTGCTCTACCCCTGACAATCTCATCAACCATGCTTCCATAGCTATGAATCTCTACTATCAATCTAGAGGGAAAAATCATTGGAATTGTGATTTTAGAGCATCTGGCTTAGTTGTTGTCACTGATCCAAGTAAGTGGCATCATAACTCATTATAGGCGTTGTTTGAGGTTTTAAGTTTATTGCTAAATTAAGATTTTTCTGATTCTGAATTGTGCAGGTTATGGTGATTGCATTTATGCATAGAAGTGGACTAGTCACTAGTGGAATCTATATACATATATAGTATATTATGTTCTTTTTGTATCCAAAATATGGTGATGCATTTGGTTTATGTTGCTGTAATCTTGGGGTATTTTGGCATTTTCAACCTTATGGATATTGGCAAATGCCATATTATATTACATCAAATTTTCCCTTTCCTAACCAATTAAATCGACCTTATGGATATCTGTGTGTATTTACTGTGTGACTTGTATGCATTAGCAACATTGTGGTTTGGTGGCCAAGTCCTCTTTCTATTGTAGACGAAACTTCATTTAAGCATAATAAAGATTCAAAATCCCGACTTTGTAGATTTAGTCTCTTGTAATACATACCATGACACCCATTTGCAAAACAAAAAACCCTCAAAAAACCGCCAAAGGTAGACAATTACGATAAAGCCAAAGGTCAAGATGAGCACATAGAGAACTTAGACACCATGTTCGAATACCACCATGCCAGGAGTGCAATAAAATTTAAATTATTTATGTAAGTAAAAATGATCATCAAAGGCACGGAGGCCCCTCCAATGGATCAAGAAGGTGGAACGACCCATTGCATAAGAAAGTAATTGAAGTTGTAGAAAAGGTCGGGAAAACAAGGATAACAACAACGATGAAGATAAAGTTCAGAGAGGAAACAACCATTCATAGCTTCCCTTACTAGGGGATACAACTTCACCACATCCATCACTAGATGGTTTAAATGAAAAAAGTCATCGTCGAAAAGGACAATGAGATGAAAAAAGAGAAACGTCTGTTAAGTAGAAATATAAAAGAATCATTGTGGGGTTTGGGGACAATGAGAAGGTATGTAACATTCCCAATGAAATTTTCCCTTTAATGATAACATAAACCATGGCTAATTTCGATGTCTCAAGAATCCTCATTGATAGAGGGAGTTAATATGATATCGTGTACGCTAAAATCTTTGAGAAGTTGGGCTTGAAAAAAGAGAGGTTGTCACCTTATACGGCCTCTGACATACAAGCCTTCAACAGAACCCTAACCAACCCTTGGGGTTTCATAGAACTCATGGTCAACTTTAGAGAGGGAAGGGGTTGTCTAACAATAGATTTATAGATCTCGATAGTCCCATATAAAAGCGTCTACAAATGCATTTTAGGGAGACCTTTCTATGAAACTTTTGACATTGTGGCCTCCCCCGTCCATCTGAAGATGAAGTGTCATAATATACATGACAAACTAGTGACTATATGTGTTAACTTAGCGGGAGCCCAATGCATATATAAATACCTAAAACGTAACCAGGGAATTAAATTTGTCAAACAAATGAAGAATAGACCCTTAGAGGTATATGAGGTTGAACATGTGACTCCATACAAAATAGATGGGTAAATTTTGAATGTTTTAAAAACGATAGTTTGAAACAAAATTGTCTTCTAAAATAGAGTTTGAAAACATTTGAATATGCAACAGAATAAAAGATAAAAATAAAAGAGTTAAAGGAAGAGAAACAATATAAGAAATTTAGAGATGTTTGGTCATAAGAAAATGACTTACTCCTCTCCCCAAGAACTGATCTTGTGAGTGTCACATCTCTAAAAATACGACTTCGTGATGCGCATCGCACGCTCGCAGATGGACTAACAGAGTCACCGCCATTCTTTATTTATTCCTAAGGAAAGGGGAAATGATGATAAAACCCTAAGGGAAGGAAAGGATAAGATGGTCATTGCAACCAAACTAGGATTCGGGAGTCTGTTATGCAAGGGGGAGGTATTAGCACCATCCACATATGTTGTACTCAACGTGAACCTCCTAAAGCTCTAAAGTAAGGGTATGTTTGTTTTATTTTTATCTTACGTATGAAAATATATTTACAATAAGAGAAATTAATTATAACGAAAAAGAGAAAAAATAGTTTTATAATTATTAAGCTTGCCAAGGTTTCAAAACCTCGTGCCTACGTATTCTCATAGTGCACTGAGAAAATCAGAGCTCCGTAGTTTGTAAAAAAATGTTGTGTGTTGATTGCTTTTATAAGTTAGGGTTTAAGTTGCTCTTGCATTTAAACTTGGCTTGTATTTCTTGCACGGTGGAGGCTTAAGCATTTGTTTTTGTTTCGCGTTGAGAATAACTATAACTACCCTTTTATGAAAAGTTTTTTGAAAGGTACACAAGGGCATAAAAATAATTTGATGAGTTGTGTTGTTTTTAAGTTGATTTTCTCTTAAGTAACCGATTGATGCGTCAATCACTAATCAATTGATCGCTTAAAGGTGCAGTGGATGTGTACCC
This sequence comes from Lathyrus tuberosus, assembly GCA_022829125.1. Classification (NCBI taxonomy): domain Eukaryota; kingdom Viridiplantae; phylum Streptophyta; class Magnoliopsida; order Fabales; family Fabaceae; genus Lathyrus; species Lathyrus tuberosus. The sequence continues at coordinate 21,364,265 of JALAZF010000033.1, read as the reverse complement.
ATTTTATCATTTGCAAAAATGTTGGTTTAATTTAATTTACAAAATAATTTGAGAATAGATTAACAATAAGAATTACTTACAAATTTGAGAAAATAAAATTTATTGTTAGTGACTCATCTTAATTTAAATGTATGGAGAAAAAAACATTGTTTATATATATTTTACAATTTTAATTTAAATGAAGAAAGAAATTAGTTTTAAAAACAAAACTATTATTCATTACTTTTAAATTAATTAGATAACTACACCAATTAGATAAACTATTAAGAGACCATTAAGATTAATTGTGCGAGTTAGTCCATAACTAAGTCTAATAAAAAGATACTTAAATAATTAATTAAAAACAAATAAAAGATAAAATAAAATAAAAATAAGAGGGGGTGCAAAGTCAGTTAAGGTTTATTGGACTGAGATGAAGTGAGGTTGATGTTGTTATGAGTTTTGGAAGATGATGATGTTTATGATTTTTCACAAAACCCATGCATGAAGAGAGATTTAGGAGTCTGTAAAAATGACTTTTTCTTTGTGAATTTTTTTAAACTCTTGTGATGATGTTGATGTTGATTTAATTTATTTACTTTTAGATTTCATTCAACTCTAATAGTGTTTTCTGATTTGTGCCTTTTTAAACCTTGGATTTAGTCCTAGTGTTTGAGCAAATTCATTCTTAAAATATAATTGAAATTATAACTAAAATAATACTCCCTCCGTTTTTTTTTATAAGTCGTTTTTGACTTTTTACACATATTAAGAAATGTAATAAATGTAGTATGGAAAAGAGAAATTATGAATGGTTTTACAAAATTGTCCTCTATTAATGATATTGGAAAGACAAATTTACATAATTGAAAGGAGAGAGAATAATAAATATTTAAGGGTATAGTAGGAAAAATAACATTAATGATTCATTGGTATTATAAAACGACTTATATTGTGGTACAAAATTTTTTCCCAAAGCGACTTATAAAAAAAACGGAGGTAGTACTAAACTAAAATATTAATAACCATACTAATATTCTACTAATAATAATCTAAATAATTTAAAGAATATAATAATCTAAATAATCTAAATAATCTAATAATAAATAATGAGAAGACTAATAATTTAAAATTTTGCTAAATAAATTAAAGATAATGCTTAATACTAATGGGATTTAAACCCGAGACCTCTAAACTACCAGCTGAGTTATCTCGTTTATTCATAATAAAAGACTCCTTAAAACTATACAAAGGAAGCCAAAATTTTTAGTATGACAATTGCCCCTATTTAATTATCTTCAATTCAAGAGCATGATTGACTGAGTCATCATGTAATTGTGGTGGGAGATAATTAAATACGAGAGGATCTAAAATTTTGTCCGCTAAAAAATTTTGTGTGCGTCGTCAGGCCTGTACAAAGCCCTAACTATGTTTGGGATATGAAAAATTCAATTGTCATCGGTATAAGAACCGATAAAAGAAATCATCATCATCAAGAGAACAAATGCTAAATGATAGCGGTGTAAGAATCGAAAGTAATAAAAATGATATAAGAACCGAAAGGAATGACAGGCGGTGTAAGAATCGTAAAATGAAATGACAAGTGGTATAAGAACCGTAAAAGAAAATGACAAACAATGTAAGAACCATAAAATAATGACGAAATTGTAAGAATCGTAAAAATAAAATGATAATGGTGTAAGAACCGCAAAAATAAAATGACGACGGTGTAAGAACCGCAAAATAAAAATGACAAATGGTGTAAGAACCGTAAAACAAAAAATGA